>JASUUG010000529.1:1237089-1855634 GCA_030449905.1 Luvunga scandens
GTCAAAACAACCAAATAAATTAAAGGGGAAGGAAAAGTAAATTTACTAAATTAACCCCATGGAGCATGTTGAGACTTCACCTTCAACCCAAGCTTGAAAGGAAATTAGCCACTCATATTTGAACTAGGGGTAAAATGAGAATTTTATTAAAATACGTAGAAAATACAAGATGGAGATGGAATTACAGAAAATTGAGCTTAAAAATAGATTCAGGGGTGTCAAATTAAGTGGGGGAGCCCCCTTTTTATAGATACACTGAGTAAATTATAGCTATCGGATTAAAACAATTTGGACGCTCAGGATTGCGCCACGTGGCAAGTTCCTATTGGATGGAACACATCATCAGGGTTATTATTCTGTGTATATGTATGTACCATACATACATTTTTTTCGGTCCACTAACATTCTGCCACGTCACCGGTCAACATTTTTTGTCCAATAGGATCGTGACACGTCATCAGTCAACGCCACATCATCAGTCAATGCCACATCATTCGTCCAATCAAATACCGCCACGTCATCGCAAATGCGATTGCCGCGTCGCCAAAGATACAAGATACATGTGAGCAGTGCCGTGAAGCGATGTGTCATGTACGATCATCGTATATATCAACCGTCATCAGTATGTGTGAAGCGATTACCGTATATGTGAAACGACCATTTTTCTTTTTATGCTCCTCCTAAGGTTTTCAACTGTCCTGAGTTCAAAAGTGTTGTCCGTTTTTCCATCTGATCTCTCGTTCATTGTGAAATGACCATGCTATCTCCTAAAATACATAAAATACTTAATTAAAATAAAACATATATAATTAATTTATAAGGGACTTAAAGACATAAAAATAGAGATGTTAGTGAGACTTGGAGTGTAAAATGATGATTTTCTCCATTATAAATACACACTTTCTAGTACTCAACACCAACCTCATTGACACTACTTAAAAGTGATTTCTAACTTTCAAATAGAATTTAATTTAGTTATTTTGTTATATTATAGTTCAGTGAGTTTGAGGTTGATATGTAGAGAAAAAATTTAATTTAGTTATTTTATTTTATCTAAAAATAAAAATAAAACTTGAATATATATAACTTAATTTAAGTGAAATTGAAATTAAATTAGTTAGGGTTTAAATTAAAATAAAAGTGATTTCTACTATTTTGTTATATTATAGCTCAGTGAGTTTGAGGTTGATATGTAGAGAAAAAATTTAATTTAGTTATTTTATTTTATCTAAAAATAAAAATAAAACTTGAATATATGTAACTTAATTTAAGTGAAATTGAAATGAAATTAGTTAGGGTTATGGATCCACTCTTAGTAGTAAATAAAGTTTAATAAATTCTTTTTGCTATTTTTATTTAGATTTATTGCCCAAAAGATTAATTGTATAAAGTATCATTATTTTCCCATTAATTTTATTATGGATTAAGTATTTATTGTGCTAAAATTTAATTGTTTGCAATAAATCAAACTATCATTTTACCATAACGAATTTAATTTTATCTTCTCAACTATCAAAAACCATTCCTAAAGATTTACAATCTTCTCATTTGCAACAAAGTCTTAAACAGTTATGATAGTTAGAGCCAAGTCTTTTAGCTTTTCTATTTTTAACAAATGTGCTTTTACTAAAACCAGGCAAGTAAGAAATAAATGGAACAGAAAACTCACCAGATAATCGGACCTTTGCTTTAATTAACCAATGAATATCAGTAGGAATTTCATTGATCATTAACAAATGCAATCATTCACAACAAGCTTTGTAAATTTTTTTGAGGGCATTTAAGGGAGATAAGGAAAACGCTTATACAATTTATGTTGTATTTCTTCCATGTCTGATTTTGGGGTTTCAGTTATTGTGAGAAACTAAAAATATCGACTTAAAAAGTCACGAAGTACTGTTATCTGCCACTTATACGGGAAAGCAAACAAAACAAGAAACCATACGATGTAAAAAGAAAATTGGACTTACATTCATCCTCTTATTAAGTTAACTGAAATTCTATCTAGGCTACCCAAGAGGGAGGGTCAATTCGGTATTTAAAAACTAAGCAATAAAATTACACAATATTAAAACTAATGTCTTAATCAAAATTAAAAATAATAAATTCAACAATGCTCAAAATTAAAAAGGGTAAGGGACAAGAAATCAAACACTTGATTTTTACGTGGTTCGACCAACCGTGCCTACGTCCACGCCTCCAAGCTCACCGGGCTTGAGGATTCCACTATGCAAGCCTCCAAGGCTACTTACAATTGACTTTCAAGGTGTCAATGGACCTTTACAATAAGAGATTAACCCCAATCTCTTAACCCAAGTGTTTCCCAACACTTTCAATCACTCAATAATAGAGATTTATAAATAAACAATCTCTCACACAATCTAAATGATTACAATTGAAATCTTAATGTGTGAGGAAACGAAATGAAACAAGATTGAAGCTCAAAGAAGATTGTTTCTCAGTAAGAAGCTCAAATATCAAATGTTGGATCTTTTTTGTTTGAATTTGATTGAGCCTTTTTATAGTTGAAGCTGAAAACTAGCCGTTATTGACTTTCTGAGAATAATCGGTTCGCCGGTTGTCTCTATCGGTTCGCCGTTTTGACTTTTCAACTAGCCTTTATCCTTTGATTTCAAATAAACGGTTTGCCGTTTACCATTATCGGATCACCGTTTATTTCCAGTAACCTGCAAAACAAAACTTAGCTCTCCATTTTTGCTAAACAGTTCAAGAGTAGAAAACCTTCTCTTCACTGGAATTTATCGGTTAGCCGTTATCAATAAACGGTTCACCGTTAATTTCCAGAACCTTTGAAATAAACTTAGCTTTCCGTTTTAGCTAAACGGTTCAAGGCTAAAAAAGTTTCTCCTTACTGGAATTTATCGGTTAGCCATTATCCATAAACGATTCACCGTTAATTTCCAGAACTTGTGACACAAACTTAGCTTTCCGTTTGTGCTAAACGGTTCAAGGCTAAAAAAAGTTTCCCTTACTGGAATTTATCGGTTAGCCGTTTTAAATAAACGGTTCACCGTTAATTTCCAGAATCTTTATTGTTGAATGGTGTAGGATTTTAAAGACAATTTTTCTCTCTGTAAATTATCGGTTCACCGTTTTCCACGAAATGGATCGCCGTTAATTTCCAGTTTCATCATTTTGAAAAATGTTTTGTTTCTTTAAACAAATGTATGGCTTTAAGAAGTTCATTTTAATAGCCCCAATATTTTAATCAATAACATATAATTTTTGTTATCATCAAAATCATTATTATAAGATTAACATTAACCTCAAGCTCTATTTGGAAGTCATTTATGTCATTGATAACTCTATGAAATGAGAGTTATCTATAGCACTTTTGGGCTCAAATCAAGATTACTTAGAAAGTAAATGATGTGTTTTAGTTGCATTCTAGCTTAATTTTGCATAATTATTTATTTTTAGTTTACTTTTAATAAATTAGGTTGCTTTGAAATAAATTATGTGCCTAATTGTAGGCAATTAGAGTGCAATTTTAAGGAAGGAATGTTGTATAATAGGCTTGGAAAAGTGAGGAAAGAAGTTAGCTAGAGAAAAGTGGAAACAAGTCTGAAACAGTGCAGTGCTATAGTCGCATGTAGCACCAATTGTTGTAGCAATCCTAGAGCAATTAAAGAGAAAATCTTGAGCGAATCCTAGAAAAATTATGTGATCTTTAGTTTTCTAATCTAAAAGATTCGTGCTCTAGATGTACAGTTCCCTAGTTTTGAATTATAAAAGGAAGTGCACACAAGGAAAAAAAGAGAGAGTCGATAACCGTAAGAAATAATAAGAAAATTAAAAGAAAACAGCAAGAGGAGAAGAAATTCTAGGCTGAAACAAGAAGATTACAGGCGTGGGGAAGAAGAAATCTAGCATCTAAAAGGGACAACTTGCCTCTATCCCTTTTCTCTTCATTTTCTTTCATTCATAAAGATGTATTTGATGGCTGAAGCGGTTTTAGTTTCTATTTTGTTAAGAATCATGAACTAATTTTGTTTGTGGTTAAGTGAATGATAAACTTGATGGTTTATTGACTGAAATTATATGTTGCTACATGATTGCTATAGCATTTTGTTGTCATAATGCTTAATTCAATTCACTATTTCGGCTGACCAGCCATTTAGTGATATTAGCTCAGAGAGGCACACAAAAGGGCCTGTTTTAGTGGAATATATCATAACAATACTTGGTTTTAGGTTAGGTTTCCCAAGTTGAGTTAACTCAATTTGAATAAGGCCATGCATAATTTAAAATTAGTAATGAACTAGATATGTGGATTCACCTAATAGGATAATTAGAAACCTTGATCATATAATGCTATATCTTATGTGATTTAACAATTGGTCATTGTTAGGTTGCACATAGATATAAAATATCCAACATGCGACAGTTAAGGATACATTAGAGTTTTGCCTAGTGCTGTAGTAATTGCTGTAGCAACGGTACCGTAACAGGAAAACAGTTAATACCATTAAGTGTGTTGATTCACTTAACTACATTATCTCTAGTGATTATATTCTTGTGTGAGACATGAGACGTGTTAATTTAGTTTATTGCATTTTATTTATTGTTATTTAGATTACTTAGTTTAATTTAGTTGATAAAATAACTCAATTTGATTTAATTGATTTTGCATAACAATTAATTGCTGTAGTAACTCTGATAGCATCAATCCCTGTGGAGACGATACTCAAATACTTATTACTTTATTACTTGTTGTGTATACTTGAGCACTGACATCCATTAGTAATAAAACACAAATCCAACAACCATCCTCTACTTTCCTGAATTGTCTTTCCAGATCCTCAACATAGAACAACAGTGTTGGTGGTTGTTGATCCCAAATTAGATGCGATTTACAGCTTTGAATTAGGCATCTCAATTGAAATTTCACTCGTAAAAGTTCTCTAAGATGTTTGAAAAATATCTTTCTTATTGAGGTGCTCATAATGTACAACGACAAAAGGAAATACAATCATTAAATACACTTAACCATAATAACGCGTAACTTTCAAGACAGTCAAATAATTCAAACAGTAAAGTAACAATGAAAAGTTAAAACATTTATTAAAAACAAAAAACAGAAAAAAAAAATTAATCAAGATTTTGTGGGTTACTTAAATTTATTTCGTTGCTTTCTTTACATAGTTGGTATTTCAGATATGGTTTTAATCTTTGTCCTTTAACTTTAAATATGACATTGTTATTTTGATTCTCAATTTCTATGACCCCATATGGATATATATTTTTTACAACAAATAGACCATTTCACTTTGACTTTAACTTTCCTAGAAATAAATAAAAATAAGAATTATAAAGCAACACTTTTTTACCAATTTCAAATGTTCTCTAAAAAATTCTTGTATCATGAAAAGCTTTCGTTCTTGCCTTAATAGTTTTTGAATTTTCATATGAATCATTCCTTAATTCCTCAAGTTCATTCAATTATAATTTCCGCACATTAACAGCGTCATCTAAATTATTTATGTTCAAGTTCCATAGGTAAGTGATAAGGTTTACCATAAACTAGTCGATATGGTGACATTTTTAAAGACGTCTTAAATGTAGTACAATAGGCTCAGAGTGCATTCGTCAATCAAACAAACCAATTTTTATAGGTTAGCTTAATTGTCTTTTCTAAAATTTGTTTTATCTCCCTCTTTGCTAATTCAACTTGACCATTTGCTTAAAGATGATAAGGGGTAGCAACTTTATGTGTAATTTTATATTTTTTTCATTAAAGATTCAAATGCCTTATTACAAAAATACTTACCTCTATCACTGATAATGGCTCGAGAGATTGCAAATCCACTTAAAAGATTTTCTCTTAAAAATTTAATCACAGTTTTGCTATCATTATTTTGACAAGAAATTGCGTTAATCCATTTTGAGACATAATCAACTACAATTAATATGTACACAAATCCAAAAGATGGTAAAAATGGACCCATAAAATCAATTCCCCAACAGTCAAATACTTGATCAACAGTCAAATATTTTGATCTCAAGTATAAGATTTAAGGGCACCATATTTCTTTTAGTAATTGATCCTAATTTTTGACAATTTTCACAAGTTTTACAAATTTTATATGTATATTTGAATATGGTAGGCCAATAAAATCCACATTGTAAAATTTTAGCTGTACTTTTTCTTGAAGAAAAATGTCTACCACATGCTTTAGAATGACAAAAATTAATAACATTACTTACCTCATTATCGAGAATACAGTGTCAAAAATTTGATTAGGACAATATTTAAACAAATAAGGATCATCCCAATAAAATTTTTTTACTTCAATAAAAAATTTCTTTTTCTCTTGAGTATTCCATTGCAAAGGCATATTAAAGTAATAGAAAGTAAAAATTCATCAGGGAAAGAATCATTGATGGGTGTTATGTCAATGCAAATTTCAGATGTAAGTCTTGATAAATAATCAGCAATGACATTTTTGGCATCTTTTTTATTTTTCATGGTAAAGCCAAATTCTTAAAGTAACAAAATCCAATGAATTAGTCTTAGTTTAGCATTCTATTTAGTCATCAAATATCTCACAACAACATCAGTAAAAAAAAAAAAAAAGGATTCAGAACCAAGCAAATATGAACAAAATTTGTTTAATGCAAATACTATAACAAGTAATTCTTTTTTAGTTATTGAATAATTCATTTGCGTACTATCAAAGTCTTACTCGCATAGTAAATCACAAAAGACTTACTATCATTTCTTTGTCCTAAAACAGCACCAACAGAAAAATTACTTACATCACACATTAATTCGAACGGCAAAGATCAATCAAGAGATTGCATAATGGGTGCAGTTATTAAAAGATAAATTATTTTCTCAAAAGAGATTTTACAATCAACAGTCCATTCAAATGGTGCATCTTTTAATAAGAGGCTACAAAGTGGTTTAGATATGGCACTAAAGTCTTTTATAAACCTCTTATAAAATCCTACATGTCCTAAAAATGATCTCACATCCATTACTGTTTTTTGTGGTGGCAATTTAGATATGTCTTCAATTTTTACTTTGTCAACTTCAATTCTTTTAACGGACACAACATAACTTAAAACAATTTTAGAAGTAGCCATGTAATGACATTTTTCTCAATTCAACACAATTTCTTTTTCAACACACTTTTTTAAAACTTTTTCCAAATTATCTTTTTCCAAATTATCAAGGCAATTATCAAAAGAATTCCCAAACACAGTTAAATCATTCATAAAAACCTCTAAACATTTTTCAACCATATCATTGAAAATACTTAAAATGTATCTTTGAAATGTTGTAGGAGTATTACAAAGTCCAAATGACATTCTTTTAAATGCAAATGTTTCAAAGGGACAAGTAAATATGGTTTTATTTTAATCCTCAAGTGTTATAGGAATTTGATAATAACCCGAATACCATCTAAAAAGTAGTAGTAAGGATGTTGAGCTGCTTTTCCTAAGATTTAGTCAAGAAATGTTAAGAGAAAATGATATTTTTTAGTGGCTTCATTTAACTTTCTATAACAATGTACATTCGCCAACTATATGTAATTCGTGTTGGGATTAATTCACTTTTTTCATTCTTAACAACAGGGATTTCAGATTTTTTAGGTACTACTTGTGTAGGGCTTACCCGCTTACTATTGAAGATAGGGTAAATAATTTCCATATCAAGTAATATAAGGACTTTTGTTTTTACTAGTTCTTTCATATGTGAATTTAATCTTCTTTGAGGTTATTGACATATTTTAGCATTTTTTTTTCAAATTGATTATATGTGTGCAAATTAAAGGATTAATACCTTTAATATCATTTAAAGAACAGATAACAGTTTTCCTTCTTGATCACTTGATAAAGTAGAAGAAATTACAACATGATAAGTTTATTCTTCCCCAAAATAAATATACTTCAATTCCTCTAGCAAAGGTTTCAATTCTAGTTTAGGTGTTTATTGTTGTTCAGTCTTTTCAATGATTCCAAGCTCAACAAATTCTAATTTCTCATCATTATTTCGTAAAGTTTCAGTAGAGTCAAGCAATAAATTTATATTAGAAGTATCATGTTTAAGTTGCTTATTTAATTCAATTGAATTAACCAAACAAACATCACTAAGTTCCTTTTTGAATATTGTTCTTTTATACAAGATTCAAGCAACTCCTTTTGTTCATTAGTATCATCTTCATTCTCATTTTCTTCATTAGGTTGCCTACACATGTTAAAAACATTCAACTCCAAAGTCATATTTCGAATGACAAATTCATTAAATCATTCCTACAATTAATCAAAGCATTAGCGGTTACTAAAAATGGTCAACCCAGAATTACATGAATTAATTTATAATTATTTACAACAGATTCAATTTCTGAGACAATAAAATCTATAGGGTATATAAATTTATCAACTCGCATTAAAACATCTTTCAGTATTCTTTTTGGTATTTTAACTTATTTGTCAGCAAGCAAAAGTGTAGTTGAATTCGATTTTCACTCACTAAGATTAATTTGAAGATAAACTGAATATGGAAGCAAATTAACACGAACACCAAAGTCTAGTAAAGCATACTTAATTTTGTGATCACCAATAATACAGTAAGTAGTAGGACAATTAGGATCTTTATATTTCAGCTTATTATTAGTAGACAGAATGGTACTTACCTGTTTAGCCATGAAAGCGCTTTCTTACCTTCAATTTCCTCTTAACAATGCATAAGTCCTTAAAAAATTTGCATATAAAGGTACCTGCTTGATTGAATCTAACAAAGGAATGTTAACTTTCACTTGCTTGAAGATTTCATAAATTTCAGAAAAGTTATTTGATTTCCTTGGTTTATTCAATGCTTGCGAAAATGGTGGTTCAGATAGAACAATGGTTATTTATTTACTAAGTATAAGGTTTTTTTAGTCCCTCCTTACCCTTTGAATTTTCATCTTCACAAAGTTTAGGAATATGTCTATTAACAACATTACCACTACAAAGAGTTATAACTAATTTGACTTGATCCATGGGTGGATTTTGTTGAATCTTGGGATTTGGTTATGGTTGAGCTGGAAATTTACCTTTTTCTCGAATTGTGAGTGCATAAGCAATTTTAGCAAAAGTATCTTTCAAATCAGAAAAGGTTTGTACATTTTGATTGTTAATAGTATCTTACCTCCTAATGAATGAATGCATTGTATTTTTCAATTTTTTTCATGGTGGTGGAACATATGGTGCATAAGGCTAAGCATTTTGAAAATTTTGTAAAGATGGTGCTTATGAAGATTGTGCATTATTATTATTATTCCTCCAACTAAACTTTGGATGATTTCTCCATCCAAGATTATCAACTTGTGACTATGGGTTTGGTTTATTAAATGTTTTAATGGCATTAGCTTGATCATATAAACATTCTTTAAGTGCAGGCAAAGTAGGACAATCTTAAGTGAAATGATCATTAGAACTACAAACATTACACGCAATTTTTTCAACATATGTCACTTGATCACTTTTTTTATTCTCTAAAGCTTCAACTTTCCTAACTAGGGATGCAAATTTTACTTGTAAATCATGATCTTCCCTCACGTTATCGATTCCTTCACTAGATGGAGATGGTTGTGGTTTATTTGTCAATTCAAAAATTCCAACAGTATCCTAATGTTGTGCATTTTCAGCTAATTAGATAATCTAATGCATCTTCAAGATTTTTATCTCTAAATTCACTATTACACATCATTTCTACAACTTGTCTACTTTAAGGTGTCAAGTCTTTATAGAAATAAGTAACCAATTGCCAAGTTTCAAAACTATGGTGTGGACATATATTAAGTAATTCTTTAAATCTATCCCAACATTGATATAATGATTCTCTCCTTTTTTGAGTGAAACAAGTGATTTTTCTTTTAAAAGAATTAGTTTTGTCAGGTAGAAATTTTTTTTTTCAAAAATTGTTATTACATGTTATTCTAGATCTAAGGTTTTGTAGTTAAGTTTTAGCTTTGTTTTTTTAATGAAAAAGGAAAAAGCTTTAATCTAATTACATTCATGCTACAATTTTGGTCTGTATATATATTACAAACCTGTTTAAAATCTCTTAGACGCGAGTATGGATTCTCATATTCTAAACTATGAAATGTTGGTAAAAGTTGGATAATAGTTGGTTTGAAATTGAATCGTGATGCTTTTGGAGGAAATACTATACACGAGGGGGCTCCAGTTCTGGTTGGATTCATGTAGTCTCTCAAAGTTCTTGGTTGATTCTAAACATGTGCATTATATTGAGAATGATTGTCTCCCTAATCAATTTGAGAATTAAGCTGGCCCAAAATATTTTTGTCTTGGATTGATTGGTGGTGGTGATTGAGATCTATAAATTAATCTACCACTTGAAGTTCGAGACCAACGTTTCATGCAATAATGGTGATGATGTGTGTGTGAAATTATATTGTAAGGCTAATATACAAAAAAAATAAATGAAAATTGCACAAACTAAAAATAAAAGCAAACCAAAAATTTAATAAACAAGATAAATGTATAAGAAAAAAATATGAAATAAAAATAAATTAACTAAAAATTAACTAATTGATATTAAAATAACTAAATAAGCGGTTAAACCAGCCATATGAATAAAGTAATTAAACATTAAAAAATTAACAAAATATTAACAATTCAGACAGTTGAATTGGCCATACAAATAAAGAAAGTAAACATTAAAAATAAAATAAATGGGAAAAATTAAATTACAGAAGAAAAAGAAAGAAAAATAAATAAATACATTTCCCTTGCAACGACGCCAAAAACTTGACACAACTTAAAAGTAATTTCTAACTTACAAGTATAAAAGTGTCTTGTTATATTATAGCTCGGTGGGTTCATGGTCGATCTACAGAGAAAAAATTTAATTTGTTTATTTTATTTTATCTAAAAATAAAAATAAAACTTGAATATATGCAACTTAATTTAAGTGAAACTATGAATTTGAATTGGTTAGGATTATGGATTCACTCTTAGTAATAAATAAAATTTAATAAATTCTTTTTGTCATTTTTATTTAGATTTATTGCTCAAAAGATGAATTGTATAAATTATCATTATTTTCCTATTAAATTTATTTGGATTAAGTATTTATTGTGCCAAAATTTAATTTATCTATAATAAATCAAAATGCCATTTTACCATACCTTATATTAAGATATTGAGAATTTATTGTACCGAACTCCATTGTTTATCTACAATAAATCAAAATTGAAAAATATAAAATATGTATAAAATTAAATAGAAAATAATTTAATTTATATAATTAAAAACATATTTTGATTAAATGATATTTATTTCCTAAGAGTTTTACATTAACCTAACTATTATTATTTAGCTAAGCATAATTGAAATAAAAATAATTAAAATTAAATTGTGCATAATTTAAAAAAATGGTATTTGAAAATAAAAAATAAAACTAATTTTATTTATTGAAAATATATTACAAAGAGAGATGAGAAGAAGAATTTGAGGGAAAAGAAGTGAAGAAAATGTGTTGAGATGTGTGTTTTCCCCCTCTTTATTTATACTAATACATGATTAATCCATAACACACACATAAATAAAGCCAATTACATCATAATTATACAGTTGTCCTACTAATAAGATATAAACCTAACTTAATTCACTCAAACACACCTAACTTATTCCACTAACAATTACCACATCTAACATAGTAAAAATTTATAATTTAACAATTACCACACTTAACATGATAAAAAATTTTAATTTCACAGCAAAAGTTACGGATTTTTCTTAATAATGAAATAACTTCTTGGACCTTCGGAATCTAAATTTGACATCCGTGCATTTATTTGGAGCCTCAAATTGTGTGAAATTATTATTTTTATCTAATAAACATACAAAAATACACAAAATCAAATATTTAGAAAAATAATTAGAAATTTACAATATGTTACATAATTACAAATATAAATTATAATATAAGCACAAAATGACATTTTTACACTTTAATGACCATATAATTTTTAACACTAATCACTCATCAATAACAAAAATGTCTTTAAAACAAAATGTCACATATTTTAACTTATAACGTGGATCAAGAATAACCGAAATAAGCAACAAATTATTCAAGCTATCAATTGAATCCTAGTATTTCTCATATTTATTTTTCATACTTCTTGCCATTTTAGATTAGATCGGTTCATCACCACTTTCAATTAGTGATGTCAAATCAGAATAAATTGAGCACATCTCATGAAAATATAAGTTTGAAATCATGTACATTAAACTACTAAATTTCAAATTTCAAAGTTGTTGTGGCGAAATAGGAATTATTTGTGAATAGAAAAAATGAATTGCTTCTATGTTGACAATACACAGCATTATATAATAGATTACAAGAGAAAAAAATAAAAAATTAATTCATTCCTAAATATATACACTCTATCTAACTGAATCCCCCAATTAAAAGGATTTCAACAAATCTCTTAATTTATTTACAGCTCATTTCCAACTCAACACTCCCCCTTAAACTGAGGAATAAATGTCCCCCATTCCTAGCTTGAATACGAGATCATGGAGTCTTGAACTGTTCAACCCCTTTGTTAAAACATCAGCTAATTGACGTTCTGAAGAAACATAGGATATACACACTAATCCTTCCTCCAATTTTTCCTTGATGAAATGTCTATCAATTTCAATATGCTTTGTATAGGATTATGAGCAATATTGATGGCTGACTTGTTGTCACAATTGAGCTTTATGGGACCTTCCCATTTGACTTTTAAGTCATCTAGAATGATCGTCAACAAGAGTAGTTCACGTAATCCTTGAGCAATAGCCCTAAATTCTGATTCTGCAGATGACCTTGCCACCACATTCTACTTCTTGCTCCTCCACGTCACTACCACCAAGGAAAGTACAATACCCTGTAGTTGATCTTTTATCCACTAGGGAACCTGTATAGTCAGCATCGGTGTAAGCTTCTAAAGCCAGAGTATCGTTCTTCTTGAACAGAATTCCTTTCGCCGGATTGCCTTTCAAGTAATGTAGCACCCTGTAAGCAGCTCAAAGATGAGGTTCTCTTGGATCATACATGAATTGACTGATCACGCTCACAGAGTATGCTATGACCGGCCGAGTGTGGGAAAAATATATGAGTCTGCAAACCAACCTCTAGTACATTCTTTTGTCAACAGCTGGTTCTTCCTTAGCTTCTCCTAACTTATGATTTGGATTCATTGGGTTAGATACTGGCTTACAACCAATCTTCCCTGTTTCTGCCAATAGATCAGTCACGTACTTTTGCTGAGAAATAAAGATTCCTTGTGTGGAATATGCCACCTCAATACCGAGAATGTACTTCAGTTTTCCCAGTTCTTTTATTTCAAACTCCTCCACTAGTTTCTGCTTCAGTTCATACTTCTCTCTCTCATCATTTCCAGTCACTACGATGTCATCTACATAGACTAGAAGAGCAGTCACCTTCCCTACAGTTAAATGCTTAATGAAGAGAGTATGGTCACCCTGGCTTTGTTTATACCCAGACTTCTTCATAACTTTTGCAAATCTTCCAAACCATGCTTTGGGGGATTGTTTTATCCCATAAAGGGCCTTCCTCAGCTTGCACACCTTATTATTTGTGTCTTCTACAAATCCCGGTAGAATGTTCATGTACATTTCTTCATCTAAGTCACCATGGAGAAATGCGTTCTTAATATCATACTGTAGGAGTTGCCAATTGAAGTGGGCAGCCAATGACAGCAGGACTCTCATAGTGTTCATTTTTACAACTGGAGCAAAGGTCTCTTAATAATCAACTCCATAAGTCTAAGTATATCCTTTTGCCACCAATCTTGTTTTATATTTTTAACATGAATATCCACTTACAATCAACAATGTTCTTCCTTTTTGGTTTATCAACAATCTCCCACGTCGTACTCTTTTCTAATGCATCCATTTCCTCCTTCATTGCATCCCTCCATTCCCTTTTTGACAATGCCTAAAAAATAGTGTTAAGGATAGTAATGGTGTTTAGACTCACAATGAACCTTTTGTGGGCTGGTGATAGGTGCTTAAAAGAGACATAGTAAGATAGAGTAGTCGTTTGGTGAATTCTCTAGTACCTTTTCTAACAGCAATAGGAAGATCTTGGTCGTCTGTTAGGTCAGTGGATGTTTCACTTGATTGTAAAGGTGGGCCTAAGTTAGATTTTTGGACTTGTGTCAGTTCTGGAGTAGCGTTTCTCCTTGAATACACCTAAGAAAACCTTGGAAAATTGTGAGTAACACTAGCTGGAATAAGAGATGGACTCAAGTTCAGTGACACTAGCTGGAATAGGAATAGGAGGTGACTCGGGTTCAGCAGCACGGACTGGAGGTGACTCAGGTTCAATAACATAGACTAGAGCAAGAGGAAGGTCAAGGGCTGTAAGTGGTTCAAAGGACTCACAAGTACTATCCTTCATTATTGAAATCTCGCCTTGAGGAGAGGACTTAGAAAAAAATGGTGTATATTTAAATAAGGTGACATTTGCAGAGATGTAAAACTTCCTAAATGAAGGATTGTAACACTGGTACCCCTTTCGAGTGTATGAGTAACCAAGGAAGACACATTTGATGGCTCAAGGGTCTAGCTTACTCTTATGTTTGCCGTGGATATGGACAAAGGTAGTGCAACCAAATACCCTGGGAGTTAGCCCATTTGAGGTTCTGAAATGAGGATAAAAACTATTGAGAAGCTCCATGGGACTTTTGTTTGTCTAGTACACGTGGGGGAAGTCTATTTATCATGTATGTGGTAGTAAGAACAACCTCTCCCCAATAAGACTTAGGAACATTCCGTTAGAAGGGAAGAGCTCGGGTGGTATTGAGTAAATGCCCATTTTTCCTTTCTGCTACCCCATTTTGTTGGGGTGTGTTAACACATGATGAATCATGGATAATGCCCTATGATTGAAAGTAGGGAGATGAAATATGGTTTAAGTAGTATCTAGCATTGCCTGTCCTACAGCTTTTTATTTTAACCCCAAATTGGTTTTGAGTCATTGAGTGGAAATTAAGTATAACAATGCTAACATCAGATTTTTGTTTAAGGAGAAAGAGCCATGTAACTTGAGTGCAATCATCAATTAAGGATACAAACCAACGAGCCCCAGAAACATTAGGTATAGTAGAAAGACCCCATATGTCACTATGAATGAAATAAAAAGGATAAGAACTTCTTTTATTGCTAGTAGGAAAAGATACACGAGTATGTTTTTTTTAATTTGCAAATATCACAATGAAACTTAGAAATATCTAATCCTTGGAATAAATAAAGAAACATGACTTTTAAAACCCTAAAAGATGGATGACCAAGTTGTCGGTGATACAACCATATGGTATCTTTAGTTGAAGAACTGAGAAAAGGCAAAGACAAATTTTTCCTAATCTTCTGAGATGATTCAAGGTAGTAAAGGCCGCTTCTTTCCTTAGCAAGTCCAATCATCCTCCCCGAGCCTTGATCCTGAAAAACACAATAAGAAGGGGAAAAAACAGCATAACATTTAAGGTCATGAGTAAGCCTTTGCATGGAAACAAGACTGGCTGACAGTTTTGGTACATGAAGGATATTTTTAAGGATAAGGGTTGGTGTGATGTGTATGTCTCCGATACCTGCAACAGTAACGAAAGAGCCATTGGCCACTACAATTTTCTTATTACTTGGGCTTGGGGTATAGGTGTGGAAAAACTGAGATGTGGGGGTCATATGGTCTGTGGCACTAGAGTCTATTATCTATGAGTTATTGTAAACTTTTTCTGAGACACTAATGCAAAAAAGAAGTGAAGGTTTACTTAAAAGAGCCAACAAACAAGCTCCAGAAGGTTTGTCAAGAGATCCCACAAGCATCTCAGCTTCTCAATTTCTTTACTATTGAACCCTCCTATTGCTGAATTTTCCTCAATTTTGGGTTGTTCTGTCATGTGTGCCTGAGGTCTTTGCTGCCCCCCACGTTTTCCCCACTCTCTGCTTGGTGGCTTGCCATTTAGCTTCCAACACGTCTCCTTGGTGTGCCTCGGTTTCTTGCAGCAGGTGCACCAGAGCCCTGATCCTTGTTCTCTCTATCCAGGTGTTTAGGCTGATTGCTCTTTCTTTTCTCCTGATGATCTGTTTTGCAGCTAGGGCTGACCCGTCCATGGTTTATGGTTTTAGCATAACACTTCTTCAATTTTTTTCAGCTCAGATTAATGAAATTGTCTCTTCTAGAAACGGTATGCATTCCTTACCAATGATTTGAATCCTGACCTGATCAAATTCAGGATTCAATCCAGCTAAAAAATCATACACCCGATCTTTTTCAATAAAGTAATTCAAGATCGCAGCATCTTCAGGATACTTCATCTCAGTCACTTGGTAATAATCCAGTTCTTGCCATAAATTTTGCAAAAGATTTGCATATTCTGTGACAGATTTGTCTCCTTGCTTAGTGGCTCCAGCTTTGACGTTGATCTTATATACTTGGGCGGCATTGCGGGCTTTCGAGTATGTGCGGTGAATCCAGTCCCAAATTTCCTTTGCAGTGGTAAAAAACATACGTCACTAATTGTTGGTTTCATGAAGTCCTATAACCAGGACATAATCACGGAGTCTTCCTTGTCCCATGCTTCAAAGGTTGGATCCTTTTTTGTTGGCCCCATTCCAAGTAGATGACTAAGTCTGCCTTTGCCCTTTAGGTTTGTGTAACATATAGATCAAAATTTATTTAACTGAGAGTGATGTTATTTTTATTTTTGTCGCAAATTTTTTTAAAATCGTTGGATTGTTGCAAATCATTACGAGTAATTGGTCGCAATTATTAAAATTGATCGCGCTTGAAATAATTTAAATTTATAGCGACACAAAATCGGGACATTTCAGACGCGATTCAATGGCCGCGTAATCAGATTTTATTTTGGCACTTGGGTTCGGAATTAGCTTAAATTGTATTAAGCTTAAAATATATATATATATATATATATATATATATTTGTTACTATAAATGGAAAGTGATGAGAGAGAGAGACATTTGGCTTTCCTAAAACAGAAAGAGAGAAAGAGAGAGAGAGAGAGAGAGAGAGAGAGGGAGAGAAGACCCGTTGACCCATTTGACCAACCTGACCCGCAACCAAGAACCGGTCATTTCTTCCGTTTCCAGCCACCCCACCGGCCACGCTTGGTACCGATCTGAAGCTTGACTGCCGGCCAACGTATCCCTGCCAGCCTCGCCACCGGAAACTAACCAGAACGTCGGCAAACGAACCCGAAAACCCGCGGCTCAACCCATTTTGCTTGTCATTGATTTCGCCGGTTTTAGGCCGATCCACCACTTGGATCTTGTTCCTCTTCTTTCCCTCATCGTTTTCCGACCAACCCATCACCTGAAACGGCCGAATTTCCGCCGATCAACCGCCGGAAAGCTCATGGTTTTTGGGGAGCTAGATCCGCCGTTACCGTCGCGCGTGGGAGGTTACCGCCAGCACCATTGGGCTCACCGAAGTTAGATCTAGCAGACCTGAGCTTCCCTTCGCCGTTGAATGAGTTCCGATCACCGTTGACCGTTGGGGGTAATTTGGTAAATTCACAAACTTTAGGGGTAATTTTTTAATTTTAAAATTGATGGACATTTTGGTAATTTTAGATCAGGACAGTTAGGTAATTTGAGATTGTGGGGGTAATTCAGTAATTTACGTCGCTAGGGGTATTTTGGTAATTTTATGTTTTTTCGTGGGTAATTTTATAAATTCAAAACTTATGGATATCTTTGTAATCGGAATTGAGGATAGTTTGATAATATGTAATTCTGAGGATAATTGGATGAATTTTAATGTCGAGTGTATTTTGGTAATTTTACGAATTCGAGATTATTTTATTACGGATAAATGTCGTTTCGAGCATATTAGTTATAATTCATGCTTATAGTTAGTAATTATGTTATTTCCTCAAATTAGGAGGATCCGCGAAAGAGAATCAACCCGCGGACGTTGTCGATTCTAAGTTCGGACACCGTCACTGTGAGTGGAATATACAAAACCTATTTTCAGTGTAGTTTATTATGATTTTAAAATATGTTAAAGCATGTTTATGAGATTAATTTTAAAGGCTTCGATTTAATGATTTTATATAAATGAATTTTATCTGTGTTTTGGTATTTATTATGATAAATGTGTTTGATTAATGATTTTGGTTACCGATTTTGAATATGCATGATAATATTTTAAAGAAAAGAAAAGTAGATTTAAAACTTGTGAAATGAAAAAGGAAATGAGATTTCGGATGAGATTTCGAATGAGATTTTGGATGAGATTATATGTATATGTATATGTGTACAAAGGTATATGAATATGAGCATAATGATTAGTTTTAAAATCATTAGACAGTACTCTCCCCCTTCAGATACAGTGATACAGATAAGATGAGATATGTATGTGGTATGATAAATACAGAGATATTGATAATGAGATACAGATGAGATGATATTTTTCGATCTATCCGTGTAGTTCCGGGACTTGGCGGTACTCAGATATTACGTCATTGCTCGTCCGTTGAGGTCCGGATATGATGAAATATAAGATGATTTGTTCCAATTTATCTGTGTAGCTCTGGGGCGTGGCAGTACCCAGATAGTACGTCATTGTCTGTCCGTTGAGGTCCGGATATGATGAGATATGATATGGCTTTTTTCTGTCTATCCGTGTAGCTCCGGGGCGTGATTGTACCCAGATAGTACGTCATTGCCCGTCTATCGAGGTCTGGATATGATGGGATTATTTTCCCTAGGTACTTGTTTGGTGATAATTTTTGGTATTTCAGTATTGATGTTATAAGTATTATGAATTTCCATTGATTTATGCAGTATAATTGCGATATCGTTATTTGAGTACATGAATTGAATTTAATAAGTTATATAAGTTTTTGTGATATTTTGATGAGATGGTATTTTGATATGATTAATTATTTTAGAGTAACGTTATGTTGAAAAACTACTATCCACTTACTAAGCTCGCTGATTTTTATACTCATCCCGTTTTATTATATTCCCCCCCCCCCAACAGGAGATTCGCAAGTACAACAGTCGACCCAGCAACTATATTTATTTTCGGAATTATGGCCACGTTATGATGTTAGGAGTTATCGGTTGATTTATTGAGATAATTTGGGATTGTATAATTTGTTACATTTCGGGGATTACGAATAACATATGTATTTTATTTGATATTGAATAATTGAGTGATTTGATATTTTGGTTGAAATAATTGATTGATGAAGTTGGTTGTATTCGGAAATTATTTGGGAGTGCTTGATTTATAATTTTGCAGATTTGGTTTTTATAATAAATATAGGAAAGACTTTACCGAATTTTTTTTCAGTAGAATCCTGATTAACCAGATTACGTGAGAATAATTACATAGAATTAGGCAGACTCGCCCTGTGGATTCGGGGCGGGTCGTGTCAAGTCGCTATCAGAGCATGATTTTAGATTTTGTAAACTATACTGTCGTAATTAGAATAAGTTTTACAATTATTAAGTGGAAATTATTATTTTGTAAGCGTCATCATGCTCCGTCGTAGCAATAGACGTGGTCGAGGCCGTGGCTGTGGTCGTACTAGGCTAGTAGCTTGGTTGACTCCATGCGTTATTCCTGTAGGGGAAAATGAACCCTTGAACGAGGGCATAGTTGAGTCCTCAACTCATGAGGTGGCACAGCAGGCACTAGAGAATGTGCCGAACATTGAGCAGTCATTTGATAGGTTAGCACAAATTATGACTGCAGTGGTACAGAATCAGACTCATGCGCATACCGGTCATGCTAATACTATAGAGCGCGTGAGAAGTTTGGGGGCCAAAAGTTTTAATGGTTCTGGAGATCCACCCGAGGCAGAGTTGTGGTTCGTAAAGTTAGAACATATTTTCGATATAATGAAATGCTCGGAAGATGATAGACTTTCCTTTGCCACTTTTCTACTTGAGGATAGAGCCTACCATTGGTGGTAGACAGTGGAACGTTGATATCAAAGGCATGATGTGATTACTTGGGTTATATTTCATAAGGAATTTTACGATCATTATTTTCCAGTCGTATACCAAGATATTAAACACAGTGAATTCCTCCGGTTGGTTCAGGCATCCATGTCTATCAAGGAGTACGAGAAGAAGTTTATGGACCTTTCTAGATTTGCTACATCTGCAGTGGGTGATGATAAGGAGATATGCAAACGATTTGAAGAGGGTCTCCGATTTGAGATCTGCACGACTGTGACTACATCACGATATACTAAGTTAAATTATAAGTAAACCAAAAACTAAGAAAAATGACATAAAACTTGTAAATTGACATTAAATGGGAAGTAAAACAAAAAATTTGTAAAACACACATAAGACTAGTAGATTGATTGAAAAAATGGTAAATTAATGTTAGAGTTATAAATTAGATGAAGAAATCATAAAGAAAACAAAAACTTAAAAAAATGACATAAAACTTGTAAATTGACATTAAATGAGAAGTAAAATAAAAAATTAGTAAACCACAAATAAGAGTAGTAAATTGATTGAAAAAGTAGAAAAATTAATGTTAGAGTTGTAAATTGGATGAAGAAATTATAAAGAAACCAAAAACTAAGAAAAATGACAAAAAAAAAACCTATAAATTGGCATTAAATCGGAAGTAAGACAAAAAAATTAGTAAACAACACATAAGACTAGTAGATTGATTTGAAAAAAATGGTAAATTAATGTTAGAGTTGTAAATTGGATGAAGAAATTATAAAGAAAACAAAAACTTAAAGAAATGACATAAAACTTGTAAATTGACATTAAATAGAAATAAAACAAAAACATTTGAAATCAAACATAAGACTAGTAAATTGATTGAAAAAATTGTAAATTAATGTTAGAGTTGTAAATTGGATGAAGAAATTATAAATAAAATAAAATTTTAGAAAAATGACATAAAAGTTATAAATTGACCTTGAATGGGAAATGAAACATAAAATTTGTAAATCAAACATAAGACTAGTAAATTAATTAAAAAAGGGTAAATTAATGTTAGAATTGTAAATTGAACGAAGAAATTGTAAAGAAATTTAAAACTTAGAAAAATTAAGTAAAACTTGTAAATTAACATTAAGCGGGAAATAAAACAAAAAATTTATAAACAACAAATAAAACTTGTAAATTGACATTAACTGTAAAATGAAATGAAAATTTTGTAAACCACACATAAAACTAGTAAGTTTAAAGAAAAACTAATAAATTAATGCTAGAGTTATAAATTAGTGTACAGAATTGTAAACAAAACAAAATGTTGTAAATGTTGTGTAAAACTTGTAAATCAACATTATGTGTCAAATAATATATTTATTTTGTAAATCAAACACAAAACTAGTAATTGTAACCTGCAACTTAAACAAAAAAGGATAATAACTTGTTACTTAGGTAATAGGTTACCTATTTATTTATAATTAATTGTGGAGATTTTTTATTTAAATCTAATGGTCCACGTCCATTACGGCATTGATGCTGTAAATTTAATTACGGCATTATAGAATGATATGTATATCATTTATGACTAAATACAAATGTGTCACTTAAAAGCGTGTTGGATGGCTATACCATATAGTCATCTAAAATTAATGATGATAGTAAAAAATAATTATTCATTTGAAAAACGTTTTTGCTATATACTGTGACTATATTATTTAGTGGCAAAAACATATGTTTCAGTGACTAATATGTCAGTTGTTGATGGCATTTATTCAGTACGAAAATGTAATGTTGCTCGGAGTGTCAATAAATAAGCTTGTTACGAAGACTAATTAACTATTTGTCAGGTAATGTGGCCTTTAAGGACCAAGTAAAGAGTCATAGAATATGGATGATAGTGGAAAAAAATTCAAAGCATTGGGCAGCAAATAGTGTGACTAAATATTTATGTTAGTTATAAAATAATCTATTACATGCCTAAAACTTTAATAGTCATAAAATAGTTTCATAAAAACACAATTTTGTTGCAGATCTACAGAATGAAGCCATGTCAGTTTATCTGTAAAGGATCCAAACGGTAAAAAAAAATTTTAAGTTCATGCACTGCGCTTGGAAAACGCATTGCAAAGTCTTCAGGAATACAGTATTGCTCATCAGTAATGAGACAACAAACTTTTGCTTGTAAATTCAAACTATTAAGTTACTGATTTAATTTCATGTTTAAATCTGAATTTAAACCACATATTAAATTTTACATTAATTTCATATTTAAATCTGATATAAATTTGATCAGTTAAAAATAATATATTTTAGAATTGATGAAGTAATTAATTTCGAACTTAACCAGCCGATACAATTTTTGTAACTCCTACTTTTATTCAATGTAGTAATTGGGTATACTATTTAAGTGTTAATTTGTCGCCATTCACCTAAATATTATTTTGAATATAAAAATGTCATTTCGATATACACTAAAAAAAATATCAGAATCATTTATAATCTTTCACTTACACAAAGTAGATCAACTCAAAATTATGCTTTGAAACACAACCCAATGTGCTATTTTTCAACAGTAAATTCAAATCATTCACATCAATACGAGCTTCAGCGGTTAGAGCCTGAGACAACCATAAATCCGTCCATAAATTAATTAATTTACCATCCCCAACATGCCGATGAAAACCTGCTGCTAAAGAAGGCATAATCACCGTGATCCTGGCAAATAGAAGATGAAGAAAATGATAAAGACCAGCTGATAGCCGTGATTTTATACAGCTGACAAAGAAAAGAGCTCCAAATGGAATTAGATTCAAAACAAATTCCATGCCATTTTAAGAAGTGCTGCCCGATCTAGGAGAAGAAAATTATGAAGACCAAGGCCCCCAGAAGACAATGGAGAACACACCTGAGACCAAGCAACGGTAACCATTTTTCTTGTTCCAAGTGCCAGACCAAATAAAATTACGACGGGAGGTAAGGTGACGCAGGAGAGAACTTGTCCGCTGATACACTCGAAAACTTTGCAAAAGCATCGAATTAATTACATCTTGAACCAATTGAACTCGACCTGACATGCAAAGTAACTTTCCAGGCCATCCCTCTAGTCAGCTACGAGCTTTATCTACAATGCCTTGTAAATGCAAGCGTCGAGGACGAAATATTATAATGAAGGCAAGAAAATCCTTATAGGCTCGTGACAATTGCTTAATTTCCTTTTTTTTTTTTTTGGCAATTGTATTTGGTATTTTCTTCACTTCTTGAATCTTTATTAATCTTCTTGTTTTGTAGGAGTTTTTGAGCTGAAGAAATACAAAGGAGTAAAAAAAACTAAAAATTAGTGTGAAAAATACTTAAAATGTGATTTTATTGATCTTGATTAATTCTTGGTCAAATTTTTGGGCTCTGTTCACATTATAGGGCTATCATAACTTACATGAAGGTTGAGGATTAGATTTGACTCAAAACGGTTTATTCTTGAAGGGTTGGCTGGAATTCTATTTGAGCCCACATTAAAAACAAGGTTTTGATCTACTTTTACACAAGGGAAAGGAAATCAAGAATAAATTTTACAAGTCCTACAAGATTATGACTGAAAACATACATAAAAGTTAGAGTTAATCAAAATTCAAAAGGGGGAATTGTCAAGAACACAGCAAAAAGAGGAGAGGATGTTTTTCAGACAGGCAGCCTTAGCTTAAATTCAATCAAAAAGATCTTCTTTCTCTTGTCTTTTGCTAGATTTCTTTAATAAATTTGATTTTTAATATATTAGACATGTGTGAGTAACCTTTTTGTTGGTTAGCGTTGATTTCAAAGCCTAGACCTAGATTTTTAGTTAATAAAGTTTCAGAATTTCTTCAACTTTCTCTAGAGAATTTGATATTTAACTGATTTTAATGTTCAAGAATTGCTGATATTTTACTGATTTTAATGTTCAAGAATTGCTATCATATTTATTTAGGATTACAGCTATATGATTTTGATAGTGGTTTGATTGCTCGTCTAGGATTTTTTATCCATAATTATCAAAGAATCAAAAAAAAACAAAAAAGGGCAGATTGTGATAAATGGCTATAGAATATTTTCATTTGATTGCACGTGGAATATAGTTCAAGATAAACAATTAGAGTTGTGTGTTTGTTTATTGATTTAACATATCTTTCTTGATTTTAATGCTTTCATTAAATTGAAAATAAAGAACTTATTTAAGGCTATTTCATTAAAGAAGATTAAGTAAAGAGCTTGTTTACTTAACAACTAAATTAAGGAAAGATCAAGATAATTGAGCTCATAATTATACCTTAGAGTTGTTTCAAAGTGGATGTTAATTTTGATAATTGACTTAAGATCTACTTTCTAAAATTTCAGATTTTTGCTTTATTTTCTTTAGTTTAGTTTCATAGCGAATCAACTCTAAATCCCCCCAAATTTTATAGCATGTTTATTAGTGTGTTCTTAGAACATATAGAAAGTTTTAGCTAATTACATTAAGAGCATATTTGAGGTTTTTTTAGATTCTCAAATAAGTGATTATTTGACAATCCAGAGACTCAAATATGTTTGGTAAACTCATATCAAAAGTTACCCCCAATGACATAGTTGAGTTGGTTGGCAGTGTAATTGTCTCCCCTCACTTGTGTGGGCTCAGATTTGAGTATTGGGAGTAAAAAAATAGATAAAAATTAATTTGGCTTGCCCGATTCCCTTTTCCTTTTAAAAAAAAACTCATATAAAAAGTGATTTTCAGATAATCTAATTATGAAATAATCTATTTTTCAACCACCTCTTCAAAGCCTGTGAGTTGTGGTAGTTGCTTTTGAAAATCAGATTTTTTAAGTATCTGACTCTGTAATGCACAACAACAATAATATTTTTAATATTCAACATTTCATATTAGAGATTAAAATTAAAAAAGCAAAACTATTACTGGCCACTGGCGATGTCTCCGGCTATCATTGGCGACTAAGAAAGCTGTCCACGTACATAAGACACCACCAACGCCATCATACTCGTAATCGTATAATCTGTGCATCGACCATAATACGGCACTCAAACAAAGGCAAGAAGAGGTTCACCGCCGCTTCCAGTGGCTACATCCGTAAATTGCGACCAAGCTCAAGTGGCTACTCATCGTGAACCGGTGCCGTTGACCGGTTTCCTCAACGGTTTCCTCCAACACTTCGAGGCACATGCTCCTCCTCAAAGCCTCCGATGCCGGCGCATGAGCCGTCGTTGAGTAGATCAAAAAATTATCGTTCCGATGGCATCTTTCTGGGGACAAAATGGTTTCTACTTCCATCCTGGTGACAATGCCGACGACGCAACAAGTATACTTTATGATACACGTTCTTTTATTTATTAAATAATTTATTATTTGAGTAATACACGTTATTTTGATTGAATGAACAGCTTTATTTTGGTAATCACTTAATAAATGAATTGAAAATTTTATTAAAATTACATTGGCACCAAATTCTAGGATTAATTTATCAAGCATATTTAACAGATTATTTTGGAAGCAATTGTTTCAGAATCTAAATTTACTAAAGTCGTTAAGAATTTATTTGTAAAGTTGATTAATTCAAAGTCTAACTAGAAAGTGACTGTTTAGAAAGCCAATGCAATACCAAACTTACCCCAAAGTTTAGATAGGTTTTTAATTTAATTTTCATTTCGGGTAAGTTTTGTGTTATCAATTAGGAACAATCTTCTATTGCAAATAACCTTTACTTACAACAACGGTACTCAACAATAAAAATATTTTGAAGTAAGGATTTAAGTATACCAACTCAGGTGGCATTTGTTTTTCCGTCTGAAATTTGAATAGATCTGAATTAGTCTGAATTCTGAATAAATCTGAATGTTTGAATCTGAATAATGTGTTTGTTTTTTTTATCGGAATCTCAGAAAATAAGTATTAAGTTGTTTGTTTTTTAAACTTAAAAATCTGAAAATATATATTTTTACATTTGTACCCTTATTAAATTTAAATGTCAAATAAATAATACACTAAATACCATAATATTTTAATATTTATAAGTAAAACTATATTCAAGTGAATACATAATGATTTTGGAATTATAATATATAAAATACCATAAATTTTAAATTTTATCACTAATTCTCAATAATAGTACATAATATAAGAAAAAAAACTAACAAAATGATTGAAATAGTTGATTTGTTATTTCATCTCGAAGTTGTCTCATATAAAGATGAGATTATGTAGAATAAATGTCTATGGGTGAGTTTTGGAATATGTATGAAAAATAAAGTATAAAATAGGGATATTTTTGACATTAGAAATTAATTGACTTAATTCAGATTCTTCTATTCAGCAAAAAGCTAAAAAAATTGGCTTCTTTTATTAAGTCAAAATTACCTGAAAAGTCCTATTAAGTTATAAAAACAAACACCTCTAATTAACTTAATTAATTAAGTTAAGTCACTTTAAGTTATTAAGTTAAAAAACAAACGCCACCTCAGTCTACAACCTTTGTTACGTTATGTAGTAATACTAACTAGTACACTAAATTCTAATCATATTAAAGATTTTTTTATGATGTTGTATGATTTTTTACAATATTGACAATGAGGTTGTTATAAACCCTTGGATTTAAATATTTTAATCTCTACCATTAGTTTAATCAAGTGGATAAATAATTAATTAATTAATAAGCAATAGGTAAAATTTAAACTTAAGTTGGTGACTTAAAATTCAAGTGAAACGAAAGAGGTTGTGATCTATTATAACTCTTTTTTCTTCAATTTATAAACAGTCTTTTTAACCTTGTTAATGAAGACAATATTTTTTTAAAATTCATATCTTTTTTATTTATAAAAATATTTTATATTATTAATCAAAATCTAAAGATGTACATTTATTACATTATAAACGCTGTAGAAGAAATAATAGGCATCATAAAGAGACTCATAAAATGCATTTGCATTTGTTAATATTAGTGTTGGCAACATTCCCCACGGGGGCCCATACCCGCGGGGCCCTGATCAATTCGAGTTAGATATGGGCCCCCGAAAATCTCTAAAAATAAAAATGGGTTGCTGTTGGGGATAAACCCAATCCCCAAATATATTTCGGGTTTGGGTTTGGAGATTTATCAGGACCCCGAAATTGAACCCGGATTATTTTTTTAAATCAAAATATTTATTATTTTAATCAAATAATTAAAAAAATACTGAGCACAATAAAAAATATAACAAAACCCTAGATCTAAACTCGCCTCTCTCAAAATACTTATCGGTCCCGTCGCCCTCCAAGCCCCAATGGAGCTTCCACTTGCCGGTCGTCGCATCACCTCCAAGCTTTATGATATTTGGAAGAGAATATGCACCCTCTGGGATCAGGCTTGCCAGCATCGATAAAGTGCGCCTTGGAATCGATTCTCTGGCATAAAATTGCAAACCTGAACATTCTCATTGCAGCTTCAAAATTCTTGCTTCATCAATTTGAAGAAGGCCTTCTCAATCAGAGATAGCTGAAGAATGTTATTAACGATGATCTCAAGGTATGGTTATTCTTGGACACAATAATCTTACGATATTCGATTTTGTTTAATTTTTATCTATATTAATTAACCTTTTTAAACTTGGGGTGGGTTCTAATAGTCATGTCAGTTTTTAATTTCTAGTTGGACACTGATTTCAATAATGATGGAGATGCAAGTATCAGGTTAGCCAACCTGAAAGGCAATCACTAATTGTTGCTACTGGAACTGACTAAGAGAAACAACATAAAGATGGAGGGCATTGCTCTGTACTTGGTCATTGATGTTCAATAATGGCAGAGATGCATGTAGCAAGCATTATCCCTACAATCATTAGTGTTTTAGTTCATTGATGCATGATTGTTTGAAACATTGACAATTGTCAACTTGATGCCAATTGATCTTCCTGGGCTCACGAAAGTAGTAATTGGTAATTTGTATTTGTTTTGTGTTCTTTTAATTTTGGTGTTTGCTTCTTGTATTTCAGGTCTTTTAGCTCTGTTTAATATTATTTTCATTAGCTTTGGCAAGTGGCAGGGCATGTTGTTAAGATGAAATTTTTGCTAATTTGTGTTTCAATTAATTGTTGTCTTTACAAGTAACATGTCCATGGTCTGAATTCCCAAGCTGAAGTCAATAAATTAAGAAATTTAGTATAAAAATATATGTTCTTCACTACAGATGCTTTATAATGCAGATGCATGTGTACTGTCTATTTTTCTATTTGTTAAGTTGAAATTGTTAAAATATGTTTTTATTTTCTTTATTTATCTGGTTATAAGTTTATGAAGAATCATAGAATATGCATCAATGGTGATGGTTATTGAGAAGCTACTGCAAGTTTATGTTGAAAGCTTAGCATTAGTTTGATTTGTTTTGTAAAATTTGATCATTTGTAATTATGCTGAAGGCTTATATTTATTATGTTTTCATTTATTTGTCGTAAAAATTTGATCATTCATAATTATGTTGAAGGCTTAGATTTATTATGTTTTCATTTATTTGTCGGTTGTTAACATTTGATCATTTGTAATTTTTATTTAAGTTTGTATATTCATTTTGTTTTGGGGGAAAAAAGGATTTAATTATTGAGCTTTTTGAGAAAAAAAAATTAAATGGGGATTGGGTCCCCATTTTAATCCCCGCTCAATTCAAGAATTTTGGGGATATACCCAAACTATCCCCAATTATAATTTTTTCGGGTATGGGGCGGGTTTGGGATCGGGGATAATCCCCGCCCCGAACCCGCCCCATTGCCATCACTAGTTAATATGATTCAGCCCAGAAATTATCTCAATTAATTGGGCTGGTCGTGTGTTGTAAATCATAAAACAAGGAACTTACAAAACGGTGCTGATTCTATTAATACCGCTCTAGAATCCTTTTCAAGCCCCTGGTTGATTGTACTATTTTCTCATCAATTCCTACAACATAAAAGGACAAATAATAATTTTAGTTGAACCCGCCGAGTAGCGTTTTATTGATAATAGATTCTCTATTCCCTTCAAACTCCTAAAATGAAATTTGTTTGAATATGCTATTACATATATAAGTTCTTACTAATTATGAAGAAGTAAAGATTAAAAAAAAAATTACTAATAGATTATATCAAAATTTGAATATATCGATATTCTAAATATAATCAGTAGATACCAAGTACATTGATTAAATGAATCCAAAATTACTGCTAAAATCAATAATTTTACCAAAATTTATAAATAGGTTTGGCAATTTTCACAAATCATTAGCACGGCCAGAAAACAAAAATGGTTTTCAGATCTAGTTTTATCAAATGAGGCTGTTAATGGATTGTTAAAAATAATTTTCACTACTGGGTAGGGTTTGGGTTTGATCATAAAAAAAAAAATTGCCCATTTAAATTTAAATTAGTAAGCAATAATCATTTAATAATTGAAATTTTGAATTTATTTTGCCAAAAGAAGTTTTAAATTGACTACTTGTAATGTAATTTAATCACATAAATTCTAAAATTCTTAGGGATTAATTATAAAATTTGAACCATTCTTTTATCAATTATTATTATGTTTTTGGTAGGATTATTTTATTGAAGATTTGGGAAGAATATTTTAATTTTAATTTTCCTTTTATTTCAGGTTAAAACATTTGAGTATGGGATTATTTATTAATATATTTTTTTGGAAATTTATTCTCATTTAAGTGATTATATAAATTTTGTGGACTAACCATATAATGTTGAACATGAAAAATTATTGCCTTAAGAATTTCCTTGTCTGATACTATAGCTTTAAAGAGCTTCATTTTGCAAATGGTTGAATGATACTTTTATTTCCCAGATTGGGAATTAAAATGCAGAACTAAAATGAAACTTATGTTTACTTGCGAAAATAAGGAAGGAATGAGAATTATTTTAGTGGGCTCCCTATTAAATTTGGGAACGAAAATTTGATTTCTACCATTTTGAAATTCCTTGAAACCTCTAAAATACCCCATCAAATTTTGTTATTATAATTTATCCTCTATTTAAATATTTAAAAGTATAAAACACAAAAAATAATTAAGAATCCGTTGCATCCAGCCATTAAAAGCTATTTCAGCACAAATCGAAGCAATAGACGTTGATCTCCTAGCACAGCAACTCTGGAATCACGTTGCTAGTTATCGCGCAGCACCATTGGTATTCTTGACTTGTTAATTTGAAGACGATAAATAAACAGAAAAGAAAAAGAAGAAACGGTAAAGAAGAGAAAAAAAATTAAAAAAAAAAAAAACTGAAAGAAGAAATGGAGAAGAAGGAATGAAATTAAGAGAAAAAGAAAAAGAGGGAAGGAGAGCCAATGAAGAAGAAGAAGAGAAAATGAAAAAGGAAAAAAGATAAGTGAGAAATAATAATAATATCAATAACAACAACAATAATAATATTTATAATATTACTATTGTTATTATTAATATCAATATTACAATAAAACTTCTTTATAGTCATATTATTGGGACTAAACTTATTTTATTACTATAAGGAGGTTATAACTTAATAAAGGTGTAATTACAAAAAAAATTATGCTGACTAAGTTATTCTTAGTACCAGCAATATATAACTAAAATAATGTATAGATATTAATAAAAGAAATAGATATAGCTTTAAATCTATCATCACTGTCTCAAAAAATTTTACAAAAATAATTTATTCCATCTTAAAACTTAATATAACATAGCATTTCTTTTGATAATATATAGATATTTATTATTTTATGGAGGCAAATTCCTTTAGATGGTATCTAAAAAAGATATAACTTATTACAATATGAAATTTATTCCTATTTATAATTGGCTCAAATTGGGGCCATAATTTTTTATTACTATATGGATGTTATTCTTATGAAGAGTATCATTACAGAAAGGTTTCACAGTATCATTATTTTTATTGTTATTATTTATTAACAATAATAATAACCATAATTATTATAATAAATAATACTAATAATGGCAACAATAAACTAAGGACATTGTTGAATTGTGTGACAATCTATTCTAATTCTAAGATAAAACACATTAATGAGAATACAGTCCATTATGATTTTAATTTATATTACTAAAGTAAATATCTTATTATGTTTCACATTCCAACTCATTCTAATTTCATATCATTTTGATTACCAATTAATAAACGCGTCGTCAATATAAAATTAAAAGAATAAACAATAAGTGATTCATTTTCAATAAAGGTACTTAATAGTAATAAATTAGATGAAGAAATATCAACTTTTGAAACTTTACAAGACCTGAGATTAACCCAAAATCGATTATGAAAAGGTGATGCTTTAAGTCATAACTTATTAGGGTTAGCGAAATTGTTGAAATCGGCCTAGCCCAACCAAGATTCAAGCTAGGGTTGTAGCCTTAGGCCTGATCCTCTATGTGAAGGCTTGGATATGGACCTAATTTCATAGTCCTGTAGTTGGCTGGGCTTCAGCAATTAAGCATTGGTTAGGCCCAGTCCACATATTATCATATTTTAAAATTTAAAATTAGATTAACCTGTTAAAATCTTAAAAAAATAAAAATAAATAATCTTAGTATTTATGCATTTATGTCTATGGATCGTAGTTTATTGTGAACTTACATGATGTTAGAATTTGGTAGTGTTTATTGGAATGTGATGTTAATTATATTATTTTGAAAGTTTTTTTATGAGTGGTGTTAAAACTTGAAATTGTATGTTACTATTGTAAAATTTTGCAAACTTTAGATTTACAAGAGACGCCATGTCATTTTTCTTTTAAACTAAATGTTGAAATATAAATGTTCAAGCAAATTTCAACAACACCATTGTGACTATTACAAATGTCTAGGGTTGGATAATTTCCTGGTCCTCCTTGTACATTCAAGGGTACAAGAAGAAGTATGCTTGCCTTTTGCTGCTCAAACCACAGTAGGAAATGCTATTCAAGAAGTAGCGAATCAAGGTATGCATCAAGCAGAAGTCATAAAAATAATCAAATGGTCTCGGTCTAGAGGTGTAACACTACAAGCTACACACACACACACACACAAATGGTTCTCTCATGTGGACGCAGCTGACACATTTAAGTTTCGACCGTTAAATCCCATCAATGGCTAGATTAAGTTGTGAAGACAACTTCTAACATCTTTTGCAGGCTCGGTTTTAGAAATTTAAGAAAAGAAGATAATTCATTTTTCTCTCCACACTTTATTCAACATGGGATCCATGTCAAATATAAAAATATAATATGCTATGTCCATTTCCATCCCCCTCACACTCAGATCAAAATTAAAGAATAATTTTTAATTCTCTTTCTTCCCCTATTAAGAAATATTTTTATGTTTATCTCCATAAAATTGTAGTCCTATTCTACAAAGGTTATTGGACCTAGTCTATAGGAGTTTCTCTTCATAGCGGGGTAGTGTTTTAGTCCATGTTAGTAACTAGATAAGAACTAAGTGATATTTTCTTGTTTTGTTTGAATTGATGTATTGCCTATATAATAAGCTTTGGCTTGTTTCAATAAAGTGAGAGCAATCATATTTCTTGACTCCTTTGTCATTTTATTTCATTAAGAGTTCACTTTACTAAAGCTTGCAAATTGTAACAGTGGTAGTAGAGAGAATATAATATCGCCTCTAATAACTGTGTAGCTAGCAATTCCTTGCTTTGATGGTCACTATAAACATTAGAGCATGTTAATGGAGAATTTCTTACTATTCAAGGAGTATTGGTCGGTGATTGAAACTGGAGCACTAGACCCAGCAACTGGTGTTGTTTTAATAGATGCACAAAAGTAAAAAATAGATGGATTGAAGTTAAAAGATTTGAAGGCAAAGAACTATTTGTTTCAAGCAATTGATTGCTCTATCACGGAGATAATTCTTTATAAAGACACCTCCAAATAAATCTAGGATGCAAGGACAAAGAAATATAAAGGCTCGTCAAAAATGAAGTGTGCATAACTATAAGCTATAATAAGGGATTTTGAAACTTTATAGATGAAAAATAATGAATCGGTCACTAATTATTATGATAGAGCTATGGGAATAGCAAATAACATGCATGTTTATGGTGAAGTGTTGGAGGATTCCACCATTGTTTGAAAGATTTTACATTTTATAGCTCCAAAATATAATTATGTTGTCTGCTTAATTGAAGAATCTAAAGATATACATTCTTTTTCAGTTGAAGAACTCCAGAGCTCATTAGTAGTTCATGAGCAGAAAATGGATCATAGCACTATCATAGATGAACAACCTTTAAAGGCATCCACCTTTGCTAATTCTTTAAATTACAGAGACAAAGAAAGAGGCACAGGTAGAGGAAGAAAAGGCGTGGCAATAGAGATGGTAGAAGAAAAAATTTCAAGAATGACAATGATAATCAGATGCTCAAGGCAGAGAGAGAGGTCGTGATCAATAATTTGACAAATGAAAAGTTGAGTGCTTCAGTGTCACAAGTTTAGTCATTACTGTTCTAAATGCTATACTAAATTGCCCAACAACAAAGGAAAAGAAAAGCCAAACTTTACGGAAAAGCAAGAAGAGGAAACATTGTTGATGGCTTGTCATGTTAAAGAGAAGACCAATTCAAATGTCTGGTATGTTAACACAGGCTGCAACAACCATATATATGGTAATAAACCTTTTTTTCCTCGTTTAAATAAAAGTTTTCATACTATAGTTAGTTTTTGTGATTGCTCTATTGTGAGTCTTATAGGGAAAGGAGATATTCAAATGAAAACTAAAAATTGTTATACACAAAAAATTTCTAATGTTCTTTATGTTCCTGATTTGAAAAGCAATTTGTTAAGTCTTGGCCAATTATAAGAAAAAGGTTATGTAATAACAATTTAGAAAGGTACTTATGAGATATATGATCCTTCCAAGGAAGCAATTGTTGTTGTTCAGATGAGCCCAAACAAACTACTTCTACTGTAAATTAAAAGTGTCCAAACTTGCAAAATGGCTAAGGTGGACGATACACCATGGCTGTGGCATTTGCACTACAGCCATTTAAACTTTGTTGGACAAAAAACCTTACAACATAAGAATATGGTATTGGTCTTCTTCAAGTGACAGCTCCTGATCAAGTTTCTAAAAACTGTGTTGTTAAAAAAAAACATTGCGACCCTTGTCCGCAAGGAAAATCATGGAGAGCGAAAAAGGTCCTGGAGTTGATTCACTCTTATATTTGCAGCCCTATAGAACTAGTCTTCAATAGAGGTAAAACAAATTTAATTACATTTATTGATGGTTATAGTAGAAAAACTTGAGTTTATCTTTTGCAAGTAAAGTCAAAAGCTTTTTGTGCATTTAAAAGTTTTGAAACACATATCGAGAATGAAGTAGGCAGAATCGTCAAAACCCTAAGAACAAATTGTGGTAGAGAGTTTTGATCGAAAAAATTTGAAGCTTTCTGTGATGAGCAAGGCATTCAAAAGCAACTTTCAACTTCTTAGACACCTCAGCAAAACGATGTATCAAAAAGGGAAAATAGAACAATCTTAAATATGGTGCGAAGCTTACTAGTACAAAGGCATGCTTCAAAGAGTTTTTGGCCTGAAGCTGTAAATTAGTGCAACATTTTCTATTAAAAGTATGACACCTAAAGAAGCTTAAAGTGGACGAAAACCAACTGTTGATCATTTTAGAATTTTTGGTTGTATTCTATATGTACATGTTTTACATGAGAAGAGGAAGAACCTTGATGATAAAGGGCAAAAATGTGTTTTTCTTGGCATAAGTAAACCTTCCAAAGCCTTTAAATTATTCAATCTACTTACAAAAAAGATTGTGATCAACAAGATGTTAGATTTCATGAAAAGTACGCATGAAATTGAAATGAAAGCAATTTAAGGTAGCAGCAACAGCCTATTCCAATTGATTTTGATAAACCTAAAGAAAAAAAAAATAAATGAATTAAGGCAACCATATGATGAATTAGGCAACCACAACTAGGAATTGAACTAGTTAATGAGTAGCCACATTCAAGAAAACGACCTATTTGGATGGTAGATTATGTAAATAGAGATGATTCATCTGACAATAATTCAATCGCTCACTTTGCTTTGTTTACAAATTATGTTCCCATCACTTTTGAAGAAGCTGTCAAGGATTAAAAATAGCAAAAAGTCATGAATGATGAAATTCAATCAATTGAGAAAAATGAGACTTGGCAATTGTCACATCTTCCAGTGGACCAAAAATCCATCGATGTGAAATGGGTTTACAAATCAAAATTGAATAAGGATGGTATGTTTGACAAGTATAAAGCTTTGCTTGTTGCAAAAGGCTACAAGAAAAAAATTCAACGTTGATTATAAGGAAATGTTTGCCCAATGGTAAGATTAGACACCCTTCGATTGATACTCTCTATAGCTGCTCAGAATTCATGACCTATTTATTTGTTAAATGTAAAGTCAGCATTTTTACATGGTGAGCTACAAGAAGAAGTGTGTGTTGAACAACCTGTTGGTTTTATAAAGCCAAGCCATGAAAATAAGGTATATAAATTAAAAAAGACACTATATGGTTTGAAACAAGCTCTAAGAGCTTGGCACAGTTGCATTCATGACTATTTCACTACAGAAGGCTTTCTTAAATGTCCTTATTAGCACACGCATTTTACAAGGCTTGAAGACGATAGAAAGATGGTTGTTGTATGTATATATGTGGATGATATGATATATACTAGTAATCATGTTTCCATACTTTTAAGAAAAGTATGATGACTAAATTTGGTACACCAGATGTAGAACTAATGCATTTTTTTTTCTTTGGTATTGAAGTGTTATAATCACTTCTTGGTATTTTTACTTCTAAAAAAAAATTTGTTCTTGAGATTTTGGACAACTTCAAAATAAAAGAATTGCAACTCAGCATGCACTCCAACAGAATATGACTTGAGATTGGTTAAGGATAATGGTGAGACGAAAGTGAATGCTACACTTTACAAAAAAATTGTTGGAAGTTTGATGCCCCTAACTTCAACAAAGCCAGATATCTTGCATGTTGTTAGCTTAATCAGTATATATATGGAGAGGCCAACAAAAAGTCATCTTTTAGCAACAAAAAGGATTCTCCATTACTTAAAAGGCACTACTGATTTTGGAATATTATACAAAAAGAGGATAAAAGACAGATTATGTGGTTTTTCTAATAACAACTATGCTAGAGATGTGAATGATAGAACAAATACTTCTGGATTTGTTTTAATAATGAGTTCTAAAGATGTGTCATGGTCTTAAAAAAAGTAATAGATTGTGACCCTATCAACTATAAAAGCTGAATTTATGGCAGCACCAACATGTTCATGTCAAACAATATGGTTAAGAAGGTTGCTTGAAACACTGCAGAATTAGCAAAATGGTCCAACAACGATTTATTGTGATAATGTCTTAGGAATCAAGACTTCAAAAGACCTAGTTCTGCATGCAAGGAGCAAACATATTGATTTTAGATACCATTTTTTGCCTGGTCTTCACAATGATGATACAATTGATTTGATGTTCTGTAGAAGTAAGGATCAAGTTGCAGATACCCTAATCAAGCCTCTCAAATAGCATGAATTTGTGAATTTGATAAGAATGCTTGGGGTGTGCTCTGTCAATGAGATAGCTCGTTAAAGACTTGAAATATTTTGTCTTTAGTTTGATTTTTGCAGATATCAAATTAAGAAAGAGTGTTAAGAAATATTTTTTTTTTATCTCAATAAAATTGTAATCCTATTCTACGAAGGTTAGTGGACCTAGTCTGTAGGAGTTATTTTCGTAGTGGGGCATTGGCTTAGTCCATATGCCTAATTAAATAAGAATTAAGTGATATTTTCTTGTTTTGCTTCAATTGATGTTTTGCCTATATAATAAATAGGCTATGGCTTATTTCAATAAAGTGAGAGCAATGATTTTTCTTAGGTTTTACACTCATTCTTTACTCCTTTGCCGTTTTGCTTTATTAAAAATTCACTTTACTAAAGTTTTCAAATTGTAACATCCCTTAAAGTAATTTGTTGTAATTTTTTTTTTACTCTGAAAAAATAATTTACAGTCATATTCACAATGACTGTCAAAGTGCATTTATTTATTTTCATAATAGAATTACAAAATATTATGGTGTTAATTACTTATTTTATTTTATTTTTCTAATACTCTAGTTTATAGTTTATCGTATTAGATTCTTTTCATTTAAATATCAGTGCTCATATTTTCGAGTATAATTTGTCGAATAATGGACAGAGGCAAAAAAATTCAAAGCCTCGCAATCGTATGTGAACGTTACGTTAAAAATGAATTGTCGTTATCATAGTGGAGCTCACAGTCGACTTAAGGCGTGATATCCGAGGGGACGGTGTTTGCGCCGTCAGCTCTTGAAGTGACTAATAACTATTGACTAGCGCACAATTTCGCCTGCCCTTCCAAATAATTTCAGCGACAGTGTAGCAACGTGGTTCCCACGGCTGCCACTTTTTCTGTTTTTTGAGAAGACCGCTGCTACTTTCTACCATGCCTAATGCTTCTTAAATTTTAGTCCTCAAAATTGCGAACGTGCAACATGAGTTACATTATTATTCATCAAAATTTGTGATAGAACAGACAAAAATTATGATACAAAGTCTAATTCTACTTGAGAACCCCAAACATGAAAAAGGTTGCCGCAAAAAAAAATAGTTTATGTAGAGAAATTGCTGTTCTAACATTAAAAAAAATCCACGCTTGTGTAAAATATGGATAAAGACAAAAGGGAAAACGATAAGATCCTCCCTCTTATTTTTCAAAAATAATAGAAAATTTCCTTGAGTTTTAAAATTCATTGAAAGTTTAACGACGTTAAAATTTGGCAGCATTACTTTTTCTAAGTGTAATTCTGTCTTCTAAAAAATTTAGTCCGATAATTTTTTAACAAAACATAATTATGTCATGTTTTAAAAGGCAAAATTACTCTTAAAAAAAAGTGATTCGGTCATTAAAATCTTAACCTTACGGATTAGGAGTTTCTTTAATTGTTAAACACTTAAGAAGATTTTGACTATTAAAAAAAAAAATAAAGAAGAAGAAAAGAGAGATTTTGATCATCCCGTCGTAGAAGAAAATATCAATGTATATATATAAATCAATATCACCCATATCAATATCCCCGCTTAGTGTAGAATTTTCACTTGAACAAATTCGATCGCAAAATTTTCTTCTTTTAGAAAAATAGCAACATATGTTGATATCCTTACGAATCTTGTTCCTTTTGATAAATAGCCAAGGGGTGTTGATATCCAAGTGAAATTGTAGAGTTCTCTAATAAATTTTTAAAGAGATACGCAACAATCTTCAAAGGCCTTGTTAAAAGAAGAAAGGAAAAGTCCCCACGATTGTAGAATAATAAATCAAAAGAAATAGCTTTTATTGGACAAGATTGTTTGCTTGAAACTTCCGTGAAAGTCAAGTGTAAGCTCCACGGGCTTCTGAATTTTATGAGTCAACCCAATCGTTTACCTAATATCCGATAAGATATTCAGTTGACTGCTTAGAAAGCTATCTTAATGGTTGGATCCTAGTGTTAATTTTTCCCCCGTTATATTCTTTTAGTCTTCAGTCACACACGTGGAATTATATTAGTGTTAAGTAAATATTTAAGTACGTATGTATTCAAATCCAATAACTGCCAAATCCATTGAGTTTACTTATATCCGTCGCATACAAAATCATTGTAATTACTAATGATATAAGTGTCTAGTCAAGATTTGTTACACAAAATATAGTAAATATTTATTTAATTTTTATATTTTGAATTAAATATTCATTTGGTTCTTATATTTAAAAAAAAAATCTCAAGACACCTTTATTGTTAAATATATTACACTAGTGCTCTTGTGTTTTCTTTCTTTCTTTCTTTTTACAATAATATCCTTACAATAATATTCTTGAGAAGATTAATAAAAAAAAATGATAGTTTATCAAATTAATATTAAAAGTAACATAAAAATTTATGTAAAATTTTATATTATTATTTTAATTTTAGGATAATTTGGTAAATTGATTTTTTTATATAAAACAATTGTTAATAAGATTGTTCTATGGATATTAAATATTGTTTTAAATTGATTGATATTAATTTATTTATAAATAATTATTGGCTTGTTGCACTAGTACAAAAAATACTAATTCTCTCGCACTTATATTTATTTGTTGATTTAATAATATTTTATTATTAGATTAATTTTTCTAATTAAATTTTTTTATAGTAAGTTAAGTAATGTCAAGAATATTGTTAAAAGGATATTATTGTTAGAAAAAAAAAATAAGAATACAAATTATTTAACGATATAAGTGTTTTAAGAAATTTTTTAAAGTATAAGAATTAGATGAATATTTAAATCAAAATACATAAACCAAGCAAATAATTATCCCAACAATGTTATATCAGCACGGAAACAAAAGGACGAAATCCATCGAGTTATTTATTTTTTAATTATAATGTAAATATGTAATGGCAGACAACTTTCCAAAATAAATAACGTCGAACTTTCTTAAGTCTTTTGAAGAAAGAACCTTCAATTTGCCCTCCAAGACTTTTGTCGAGATCTTTTTGAGAAATTTATTTGAATGTTGACTCAAATTATAGACTCCACCAACTCTTCTACTTTTAAAAATGAATATATAAATCATACTAAACCTTGAATTTGAGCGTAAATTACATGCTTGAATTTCCCCATTCATGCGCGTGCCACGCACCTGCCTTAAATTCTATATAAAGAGCTATTAGAGTTCTCAAAATTTGCAAAATCATCCGAAAATAACTAAACACACCCAACACTCAAGCTAGGTGGATATGGAGAACGATGGAAGAGTAATAGTGGATGAAGTGTCCGGTTGGCTAAGAGTCTACAGCGACGGTTCAGTTGATCGAACATGGACCGGACCACCGGAGGTCAAGTTCTTGTCCGAACCGGTGCCGCCCCACAGTGACTTTATCGACAGCGTCGCCACCCACGACGTCACCATCAACAAAGAATCCGGCCTCCGTGTCCGAGTTTATTCACCGGAGGAGATCAAGAAACTTAATGGTGATGATAGCAAGAACAGGAGGAAGCTACCAATCATCCTTCATTTTCATGGGGGTGGTTTTTGCGTTAGCCAAGCTGACTGGCACATGTACTATCACTTCTATACTAAGCTTGCAAAATCTGTCCCGGCTATCTGTGTCTCCGTCTATCTCCGGCGGGCCCCGGAGCACCGCCTCCCGGCCGCTTTCGACGACGGTCTCGAAGCCCTCCTTTGGCTCCGGTCACTGTTGCTGGCTCAGGCTCGGGCTCAGGAGAATAATTGGCTGACTGAACATGCGGATTTTCAACGCGTCTTCCTCATTGGAGACAGCTCCGGAGGGAACGTAGTGCATGAAGTGGCGGCACGTGCAGGTCATGCGGACGTTAGCCCACTGCGTTTGGCCGGGGCGATTCCGATTCATCCGGGTTTCCTCCGGCAGGAAAGGAGCAAGTCGGAGTTGGAAAACGCGCAGTCACCTCTTCTGACTCTGGACATGGTGGACAAGTTCTTGAGCTTTGCTCTGCCGTTGAACAGCGACAAGGGGCATCCGTACACGTGTCCCATGGGGCCCGCTGCGCCGCCGATGGACGGTCTGAACCTGCCGCCGTTTCTGCTGTGCGTGGCGGGTAATGACTTGATTAAGGACACCGAGATGGAATATTATGAAGCCATGAAAAAGGCTGGAAAGGATGTGGAGTTGTTGGTGAGTCCTGGAATGGGTCATAGCTTTTATCTCGACAAGATTGCTGTCGATATGGACCCAGACACTGCTGCTCAAACTTGCGGTCTTTTTCAAGGAATAGCAGAGTTTATAAGGAAGCACTGATCGATTATCAATTTGTTAATCCATAAATAGTTGATTATCTGATTAGTGGTGGGGTTTTTCTAAAGTTACATATGTTGTAACTCAACAGCCCAATTAAAATATACAAAAATAAGTAACATGGCAAGTGTGTGATTTTCATATTGTTTTAGTTATGCTCCAAGTTATTACAATAAATGTGACTTAACAAAACCCTAACGGTGGACGGCTGCATGCGGATGACTGGGCAATTCAATGTTGTGTAACATATGTATAATATGTGTGTACTAGCGGCTTGGAAGTTTCTAAATTGTTACTCTAATAACGTTTTCGGAATTGGACTTATGACTTGCAAGCGAGACAATTTCATTTTGACGTTGTGGTGTGATTTCAGCGAATTGAGGACGAGATAGTGTAATGGTGAAATTGAGTTAATTTCACCATACTCCTTTGTATATTGACGTACTTTAATTTATCACTAAATTATTTTCAAAATTACCCATATTTACTATTAAAAAATAAAAAATTTATCAAATGCAACTTTCATTTACTGTAATCAATTAATAGTAAATGAGGGTGTGTTGAAGTTTTCAATAGTTTGAAGAAAAAATTTAAATATGTGAGAAGAATAAACTAAAATTTACCCAATAAATTATTTAGAAAAAAAAATTAATTATCCAATTTGATGAGTGTTCCATCATTGTCACTTTCACTTTAGTATGATTTTTTGTTTAAAAAAAAAATAAGTTGTAGAGACAAATATTAATCACTACTAGAAAAATAATCTTTTGTGACACTTGTCTTGTGACACTTTATTAAAAAGTATTAGTAACTACATGCATTTGGGTCATTTTCCATATTTAACATATATGTATCACAAATTGCTAATACTATACTATAGTGTCTGTAAATTAAACATCAGAGATTTGTGACACTAAGATATTAGTAGTTAAAAAAATAAAATTTTAATTTTGTATCTACTAGTAATTGAACAAAAGACTTTTAAACCATAACTTTCAAATTTTAAGCACTAAACCACTGGGCCACAAGTTGCTTTTAATTAATAAATAAATAAACATTAAAACTTAAAATAAATTATCTAGAAACCATTGATATTATGTCGTCTTTAATGGATAGTGTATATGAAACCTAGCATCTTAAAATTTTTGCTAAGTAAAAAACCTAGTCCATGGCCGCCGAAGCTTTTTCCTTCTCTAAAAGTACCGAAACTTTCTTCCTTCTTTCTTCATCTCTCTCTCTCTCTCTCTCTCTCTCTAAAAATGATCTACCTTGAAAGTTGCCTCCGTCAACATCGTGAAAGTCACTATCTTTAAGCAAAAATATCCTTGAAAAGAACCTAGAAAGTGTTGTGACGAATTTGGGCAAAGCTAGGGTTTGAAAGTTCGAATCACTGTTGTGGTAACTCTTTATCTCATTCTCTATTCTCATTGTTTATGTCTGTTATGTGTTAATTGGTTGACTTTTTTTCTTTTTCTTAAAAGGAAAGGGGGGGTGAGCAAGCCCAAGTCAATTTTTACCCCCCTCCCCACTCTCAAGACTCGAACCCGAGTCCACATAAGTGAGGAGCAACAGATTACACTGCCAACTAACTCGACTGCACCCTTTGGGGCTGTTAATTGGTTGATATTTATTAAGTGTGAATGAGACCTTGCACTTGTTTGGAAATCTAGGGTTTTTGTTGCTTATAATCTAATTTAATATTTAATAAAATAAATAAAAGGCTGTTGTATTATAGATTGAATTCAATTTCTTAATTGAAAAAATATTACAATCGGTAATTATGGATTTAGGTTGAATGCAATTTGATAATTAAGAAAATAATGGCAATCAACAATCATAGGTTTTGTTTAAAAAGCAAAATTTTTTGTTGCTTATTTTTTTTTCTTTTTAAAAGGTAAGGAGAGGTGGACAAGTCCAAATATAATTTTTATCTCGCTTACCACCCCCAAGGATCAAATCCAGGTCCTGAAGGGCGATAGAATCACTGTCAATTAACACAACCACGCCCTTGGGGGCAAAATTTAAATTTTGTACCTACTAGTAATTAAACCAAAGACTTCTGAACCATAACTTCCTAATTTTAAGCGCTAAACCATTGGGCCATCAAGTTGCTTTTTTTTTTTGTTGCTTATTAAAGTGAATGATTTTGTTAAGTTAGTGTTTTAGTGAAATCTTTTTCTTTGTTGGGTAGTTTATGATTTATAAATAATTGAGTTATGGTAATGGAATTGGTAAATTTGAGATTTTCGTTTGTGAATCAGCTCATCATTTAGTTATGTATCTATGGCTTCGAGTGCGTAAGTTTATACTTTTTGATATTTCAAAAGTGAAAAGCAAGGTTATTGTTTGCTTTCATACCTAATTTTATTTTAAACATAGGGATTAATGCTATTTAAGTTGCTAGGAACTTGATTTTGAGGTGAAAAGTTGATTAATATATAGTTTATGAAATTATGCTGGAAATTTGAGGATTGATAGACTGTTGTTGTGAACTTGGATGTTTCAAAAATTGACTAGATGACTTTTAATGATTTTAAACTTTGAGAAACTAAATTTAAATGCGAACATTTCAGTTTTGGAAAATTTGAAATGAATTGGGTTTATATTTGATTTTTAATGGATTTGTCAGTATAGTTGGTTGTTGTCCAATTTTACTAAAAATTATCTATGTGCCATGTTTGATATTGTAAATCAATAGTCTAACAGTGTCCGAATAAGCTGAAATTCGGATGAACTAAACTTCTATATGCATACTTCAAATCTGAAAAATTTTTATTTTGATTGATCTCTTAATTTATTTTTAATGATTTTTCATACTCTGCTGCCTCTGCAATAACCTATTTTGACATAACTATTCATTAATCTTTGATCCTATCAAACACTAGCCTAACAATATCGAAATGATCTCAAAATTTAATATATATTTTTTTCTATATGTTCACTTAAAATCTGAAATTTTCATTTTGATTGAACTTGTAATTTATTTTTAATGATTTTTCAAACTCTTCTACCTCTACAGTAAGTTATTTTGACAGAACTATTTATTAATCTTTAATCCTATCAAACGCTAGCCTAACAATATCAAAATGATCTCAAATTTTAATATGTTGTTGATCTATATGTCCACTTAAAATCTGGAAAGTATAATTCTAATATATTTAGTATTTTAAATTTAATAAATATTCAAATATCTACTACTATTGTTACAGTTTCATATGCAATTTTAACTAATATAGTTTTATCATGTGAGAAGCTAACGTAGAATTGTCCAAATGACTTAGAAATTTTATATGTGGTGCATTAACATGTCTAATTATGTTTTATAAGTTTCATAACATTCCGAATAGTATTGAATTAAAGAAAATCTTGAAGTCAATTTGTCAATGTTTCTTAGTAAATCTTATCAATGATAAATCTATTAACTTGCAATATTTTTCAAGAAAAAAATGTGTAAACATTGTGAATTGGAGTAGTAAATAAAGTATCAAAGACATAAATCTTTTTTCATTAAATTTGGGACTAGTCTTAAAAGTTTATCTTTTCTTTTTTATTCTTTTTTATTGAATTGATTTAACATAAATATTAGCCCAATTATTGATTTATGGGATTTGCAACTGAGTTGAGTTTTACATTCTTGTTTTGTGTTGGTTTGAATTTTACATCCTAATTTAAGATTTTGAAGGCTTTTAAGAAATTATCTTGGATAACGAGCATATGAGTAATAGCTTGAAAATTAATGTACTCTATCAAACATCTATTAAGTGTAATGTATTAATTTTAAGAACTATGGATTAAAATGTTATGTTATATATGCATGTCTTAATATATAATAATTATATTTTAAAGTTTCCTTTCTTTTGTTCCTTTCTAGGTTTAGAAAAAATGTTTAAAGTGATTTTGGGTGATGATGTCAATCAAGTTAAAGCAGCATTACTTGTGAATGAAAATGTATAATAATTATATTTTTATTCTATTTTTATCGTTTTTAGAGTTTTATATTTAAGCAAAACTAATGAATGCTTAATTATAATTTTGGGTGACATTTTTTAAATGGTTCACGTGATTAGATTTAAGTAGTATAATAAATTTCATACTCACTTTATAAAATTTAACTAAGTTTGCAAAATTTTTTTTTTTGTAGTAATGATTTTGGAACGAACTCTCAAATTATTGAAATATTTTATGTCCAAACTTCATTATGTCTAATATAAATATGGAGATTCACAATTATTTTATGTTGAGTTTAGGGAAACTGCAGTTCAAGAGCTTATTTTTTGTCTTGTTAAATAAGCTTTTGGAAAGAATAAATTGAGGTAATTAGTGGTGATTTGTTTATAATAGAGCAATTTTGATAGCTTTTAACTATGCACAAAAATCATTTGATATATGTATGTAGCGTAACATACCTGTGCTAAAACTAGATATTACATTAAAAACTTCTTACTATTATAATTTGCTATATATATAACCTTTATAAAAAGAGAATAAATTCACTAGATTCCTTTTTTTTATTTATTTATATCTATAGTTGAATAAAATCCATATTTTAGGTATTTTTAATTAAATAAGATACAACTTTCTTGTTCAGTAATTTTCCTTTGAAATAATTGAGTTTATTTGTAAATAGCTTATAAGTATTGTTTTTTAAAAAATAATTTTATTTTTGTTAATCATTGTTTCTCTAATGATTGGAAATTGGTAGTAATTTTATTTTTTTTCCATGTATTCATATGCAGATTTGATCAAACTGTTTCAAGTGTTTCTTCCTCAACTTCACATGTATCCTAACCCATATAGTCTATTAAATGAATAAAATAATAATGTGATAACATAATTATACTACTTATATTCAAAGAATGAAAGGTTGTCATCCTTCTCAATTTACCTTCTAGATTTATTAAATTTAGCCATAAGCAGTAGGCATTTGAGTGGATGATAGAAATTTTTTATGTATTTAATTTAGATTATTTGTTATAAGAATATGATATCTCATATCTTGTTTATTGAAATATTTAAAATTTGTAATATATACTAATAATATTTGACTATGAAATGAAAGATTTTGTAATATAAATTATTTTTTTGTTATTTTATGATGCCTTTTAATTTTACCAAGAAATCAATAGGCAATGATCTAATTCATTTTTTTTTATTTTTAAATAAATTAAACAGTGATATTATGATAACAGTAATTGTAAATACTAATAAAATATCAATAACTACTAATACTAAAGTGTCATAATAATAGTGATACATAATAATAGTAATCACTGATACCATATTCGTGATACAAAAAATAAATATCACTATTTTTTTATTGCTAGATTACTGATACAATTAACAAGTGTCTCTAAAAATAATTAATAACACTATTCTAATGTCAATAAAAACTATTTTTCTAGTAGTGAATTACCAAATTTTAAATGTGATCATGTGGTGCCAAGTCACCAAATAGTGAGAATTAATGATGTGTTTACTTTATGGCAATTAGAGAGAACTATAATCAAAATAGTGAATAGAAATCATAATAAATTATTTACTTTAATTACATGAATTGGATTAGAATGAGTTATATTCTCACTAATGTGTTTACTTTATTTTTTTAATAAGAATGGATTGTTATAAGTTATTGAAATATCCTTAGTTAAATTAATTTATGTATTAATTAACCAACAAAATAATAAGTAAATATTTTTAAATGAAATATATTTTATGCAATAATAGTAGTAACAACAACAACAACAACAACAACAATAATAATTAATAAATTTTTAAATATATGTACATAAGAGAAATAAATATTATTATTTATATTATTATTATTACTATTAAATAATTTATTTATTTATTTATTATTATTATTATTATTATTATTATTATTATTATTAAATTTGTTTGTTTTTATTAGAGGTAATAAAATCATCCAAAGTTTTGGAATCTCATTTCTAATCACCCATTAAAATAGGATTCCCATTCCACTAGAATTGGTTGGTCCTACCATTTTTTTTCCTCATTCCTTGATTCAATATTTACAAGTAAATAAAATAAGCACAATAAAAATGTTTCTCTAGTTTCATTCCCAATCTAAAAAGAAAACACATCCTAAAGACAAACACTAGGTTGCGGATCAATTGAATGGTACAGATTTTTTTTTTTTAAATAAAATGGTATAGAGTTAGTTGGCTCTCAGTTGAATAGTAGAGTATGATTTGATAATTTTAAGAGTTTTAGTGGAATGTTTTATTAATTTTATTATTAAAATATCTATTTGTTTACTTATGTGGGAAAAATAAGTGAAAAAAATAAGTTATTCTCTAAAAGACTTTTCACATAGAAATAATCTACTATGATTTTAATCAAACAGTTAGTTTTTTTAAAGGAAAAATAAATAGTAATTATAGTATTTTTTTCTCTTTAATAAAAATAATAAATTGAAGAATGAGAAAGCACTCGACAATATTGAAGAGAACAAAATATAATTTTTAAAAAATTTAATAAAAATATTTTTTAAAATTTTAAATGCTGATGTGGCTCTCTAAATAAAAGGTATAATTTTATTTCAATAGTATTTTGGAGAAGTTCTAAAAGGCATCCAACTGTATTGAAAGTTCATGCGTTCATTGAAGTGTTGAGGAAACGCTGCTAATCAATGATGATGGAATAGAAAAACTTCTACGGATTGGGTGTATTATGTCAACGTGATCAGGGATGGAGGTAAAATGATTTTACTGGCGTCAGCTGTATCCACTTAATAATAATAATAAAAAAAAGATAATACTCAACTTTCTATTTTATGTTTAAGTATTGCCTCTGTAATATTTATTAATCTGCCCCATTGATTTTATTGTTCCGCCCCCTTGCCTTTTAAAATTATTTTAACAACTCAATAATCTGAAATTGAAATCCCAACGACCCTAATCCATATGCATTGATACGAAAGGTATTTTGGATAGTATTGATAACGAAACATTATTAACTCATGAAAATGCATGCGGATTTGTTCCTATATGACTTTGGCAATTCAATGTTGATTTTCTAATAATTAGCGTAATTGTCCTCACAATTACTTCTTATTTTATTAAATAAGTACATCCGCGTTGAATCATATAACTTTTCATCTGGAATGTGCTGTGTAACATATATATAATACGTGTGTACTAACAGCTTGAAAGTTTTTAGATTGCGACTCTAATAACGTTGTGGGAATTGGATTTATGACTTGCAAGTGAGACAATTTCATTGTGCGGCTGTGGTGTGATTTCAGAAAATTGACAACTAGATAGTGTAATAGAAAATTAGATTTAATTTTACCTTACTCTTTTTTACGTTGACATACTTTAATTTATCTCCAAATTATTTTTAAGGACACTTTTTTTTATCATTAAAAACAAAAATTTTATCAAACAAAACTTCCATTTACCTTGATCTATTGAATAATAAACGAGAACGTGTTGATGTTTTCAATAGTCTGAGAAAAAAAAAATGAAATATGTGAAAAGAGTAAATTTACCCAATAAATTATTTTTAAAAAATATTATTGTATTTTATGAGGGTTACATGCATCACTGTAACTTTAATTCACTTTGAAATGTTTTTTTCTTATTTAATAAGTTGTTGAGGTATATAACTTTGTACTTAATTTTTAAATGTGATTGTATGTGGCATCAAGTTGCCAAATATTAAATGTGATTATATACATATATATACATATACATACACATGCATATACGTATGTATGTATGTATGTATGTATAATAACTCTCTAATGAGGATATCATCATTTAATAAAGTAAGGATACAAACAACAAACAAAAAGAAATAAGCATTTCAGTTGTATTCTAATTTTGTTAAAGTGCCCTTATATGTATAGGGGGCATAAATAAAATTTATATTTTTTATTATAATAATAAAGTCACTCCAAGAAATAAAAATCTCATTTCCAATCCTCATCACTCATGAGAGTGGGATTTTCATTCTTTATTTCTAAATTTGATTAGTCCCACCATTTTCATTCTTATTTCTTGATTTCAATAATTATAAGTAAATGCACACAATAGAAATAAGAACTATTATCATTTTACTATTTTAAGAATTGTAAAATATCAAATGATTATAAGAAGTATTATTATATATTATTTTACTACTATAACTTTACAAAACTTTTCATTTTACTACTTCTTTGTTAAGAACATTAGTTGACTAAGAAAATATAAATTTTATCTTTTATGGTAAAATATACAAATAGATGTATCAAATAATAAACATCAAATTGTTATGATGCCCTTAAATTGTCAAATAATAGTTTTAACCATGAATTTTATAAATAATCATAAATTTATTATAAAAGTAGTGAATTAACAAAAATGCCCCTAGATATTTTTGTTAAAAAAGGGACTATCTATTATTAAAAAAAAACTTAAATTTGGAAATGCTAATCTGTAGGCAAGATGTAATTTTTTTTAGAATAAATTGTTTTTAGAAAAATATCCAGGATATTTTTGTCAACTCGCTACTTTTATAGTTATAGTTAATTCAAAGTTATTCATAAATTATGGTTAAAACTATTATTTAATAATTTAAAGACATAACATAATTTTCTGTTTATTATTTAATACTTCTATTTATATATTTTATCATAAATGATAAAATTGATATTTTACTAGTCAACTAATGATTTTAACGAAAAAATAATAAAAATGAAAGATTTCACAAAGCTAGAGTAGTAAAATAATGGAAAACAATGTTTCTTATAGATATTTAATATTATAGGATTCTTGAAATAGTGAAACGATAGCACCCGCAGAAATAATTCTTTATTTTTATTTTCTAATCCAAGAGGCCAGCACACCTTCAACACAAACACCAGGCGGTGGATCAACTGTAAGGTACGGAATTAGTTGGCCCTCAGTATAACGACGGACCATGATTTGATACGCTTAAACGCATCAAACTGTGTGGCCCGCATGAAATTTGCCAAGCCTGCAAAAAGCGTTCATTCATGCTTTCAAACGACAGCGGTTTGGTCTGTGATTAACGAGTGGTCAAGAAAACTTTCCTTAGAAGCGTTGAGGAAATGCTATGAAACGAAGCACATGGGCGAATAAGAAACTTCAGCGGGTTGAGTGCACCATATCCCCTATTTAATAACTTCTACAAATATTAATATATATATATATATATATATATATATATATATATATTATTCTCTTTTATTTACTAATCTTCACACCATGCTTACAAAACAAGTTAACTTAACTTCTGAAAATTTGGATCTTCTATTTAGCTATCTTAATGTCATTTCCCAAGCTCTCCTTATATAGTAAAGCTTTGCCATCAGATCCATTATTAATCCTTATCAATAACGATACCTTTACACGTGGTCACATAGGACCTTATCTTTAAATACAATCATCGTTGCATTACTTTAATAATGCAATGCTACTTTACTTTACTTTACATCACACCTGTCCTTTTGAGACCACACACTAATAATGCTACTACGTGATACACATGTATCACTGTGCATATAAATATCTATCCTATTATTATCACCAATGCTTCTGCCTGTGGGTCCACTCTGATGTTGGGTCCACTTTGCTTCCGCATCAGTCACTACTGCTACCTGGCCGCGTACTGCCAGATGGTGGGCTGAGGTTTTGTCTCGAGGGCCACCATTCCTCGTCCTCGTCGTTCTGCGCGCCGCTGGGTCCAGCTTGACCTGGGCTAGGAGGTGCTTCTCTGATTATAGCACCACGAGGTCCGTTTCTTCGGAGCTCGCGCCATCCTCCGACATCCGTCCATGGAGGCCATTGATCATCGCTGTCCTCATCCATAGGCTGGTCCTCTTCCTGCTCCGAAGCTTCCCATCGGACTACTTCGTCTTCTCTGCCATGCCTGATGAGGTAGTCGTTGTAGTACTCCGTGTACTCTTCTTCTTCCTCACGGTTTCCGTGGATTTGGGCGTTCTTGATAGCCTCTGTATAAAAGAGTTCTGGAGTGGAGACTACTTCTCGGGGTATGGGACTGTGGGTGTCGTATAGGGGTATTGTCTCGTAGATTTCTGCCAATGCCCTTCGTGCTTTCAGGCATCCCGACCACATAGTCTCAAGAGCCTCTGCCTCGTGGTCATGGTCGACCACCTTGATGGTTGGCTCCTCGTATCTTCCCCAGATATCCTTCAGCTGGATGATCACTATGGTAGGCTGCTGGATCTGGTATCCTCCTTTTAGTGTCAGCGTGAGCTGGTCTTCGAATAATGGGGCCATCATTCGATCAAACCACCTTCCCTTGTTGTATCGCCTGCTGATGTGTATCGTGTATGGTTCGAACAGGATTGCCGTAGGGTACATATTCAGCATTAGCCAGAATATGTAGTACGCCTGTCTGGTTGCATCAGCTATGACGTAGCGTCCATAGTTCGAGCCTTCGTCTCGACCATAGTGGAAGCTATAAACTGTTCGGAAGACAGTTTCGTTCATCTGATCAGGATCTGGAAAAGGATCCAGAAGCCTGTGATGGTTCCATCCTTCGTTGGGTCTGTACTCCTGTGCTGCCATAAGGCTCCACATCTTCCAGTGGAACGTCCTGACGTCCATCCTTTCCTTGAAGTCTACCACCTTTGCGAATATCATCTTCTGGATATCCGAAGGCAGGTTCTGGACTATTCCTTTATAGTCGTAGACGTAGGGGATCTTTGCCTTAGGCTTCTTCCCGATCTGGAGCTTGTCTTCTGCCCATCTCTCCATCATGCGCCTGTGGATCAGGTGATGTTCCCTGATTCGTGTGTTTATCAGAACTGGCCTTGGAGAGGGGTTGTTGATAACCAGGATAGGTCTCGATAGGAAGTCGGCCACCGTGTTGGACTCTCCTTTGATATGCGGGACTTCGTACTTGAATCTGGACAGAGTTTCTGCCCACCTGGTTAGCTGTGGATCAGGGATTTCTCCTTCTTTTCTCCTGAGAAGTCCCTGGAGGTACTTGTAGTCTGTTTCTATCACGAATGGGTTGAGAGCCAAGAAGAATTGGAACTTCTTGATTCCTTTCGTGACTGCAAGAACCTCTTTCTTCGAGGATGGGTAGTGTGATTGAGAGTTGTTGAACTGGCCTGATTTATAGGCACAGACTCTCCTGTTCCCGTCCTTATCCTCGATCAATAGTGCTCCCCAATAATTATCGCTTGCGTCTGTCTGGAGGATGAGCTGTCCATCTTCTGGAATCTTTAAAGCTGGAAGTGCTGTGCACTTTTCCTTTAATGCTTTAACAGCTGTTGTTGCCTCCTGAGACCATTGGGGGGCTCCCTTCTTTAGGTGCTTTGAGATCTGACTGGTCATTCGTGTCAGATCCTTCACGTGGTCAGCAGCATAGTTGATGATTCCCAAGAACTGCTGGATGTGCTTTCGGCTGGTCAGTTCGTTTGGGAACGTGGCTATCTTCTCGGCTATGTGGGGCTGAGGAATGATGTATCCCTCCTTTATGTGTAGGCCGAGGAAGTCTATTTCCTTGAGTCCTATCTGCATCTTCGACTCAGAGAGCACTAACCCGTGTCTGTAGGTTAGCTCCTTGAATTGCGCCAAATGCTGCACGTGGTCTTCAGCACTTTTGCTAAAGATTAACGCGTCGTCAATGTAGACCAGGCAAAAAGCCGATATTGACGCGTACACCTCATCCATCCTGTTTTGGAATTCGGATGGGGCGTTCTTTAGCCCGAATGGCATCACGTTCCATTCGTAGTGCCCGTGGGGTACCACAAAGGCCGTCTTATGCCTGTCTGCTTCCTTTATGCCGATCTGCCAGAAGCCTGACTTCATGTCAAACTTCGAGAAGACCTTTGCTCCGGCTATCCTCTTGAGTAAGTGCGATCTCCTTGGGATCGGATAGCGGATATCCTGCAGGCATTCGTTCAGCTTGCGGTAGTCTATCACCAGTCTCTTCTTGCCTCGTTTCTGCTCCGAGTGCTTGTTGACATAGAAGGCTGGGCTGGCCCAACTAGACTTGGAGGGCCTGATCAATTTGAGGTCCAGTAAGGACTGGATCTCCTGCTTGCATAGCTCTTCGTCGTGCGGCATGCCCGGATGTGATGCTGTCTGGTGGGGCATGGTCCAGTTGTCTTTATACGGAAGAGCCACGAAGTGTTTCTCCCTTGACCAGAACTTATTAGGAATATCCCCGCAACACTCAAGCAGGGCCTGTCGCTGTTCATCGAACATGTGGTGATGCAGGAATTTGGATGTTTCCGCTTCTTTGGTTTCTTATCACCCCCTCCAAAAATGGAGTGTTCTTTGCACCTGAGGAATTAAGAAATTAGGAGGTGACCATTCTTGCAGGATCGGTAATAGTATAGGAAAACCTACGGAAAGAAGGCAAAAGGGTGACAACAGTCGGGAAAGTCTGTTCCCAGGTCTTCACCCGTATTATCAAAGGCGAGGAATGAGCTCCTGCTGAACGAATGGGAGGACACGAGCAGTGCAGTGTACTTGTTCTTTGTAAAAAAGCGCTTGCCGCTTTGGCGAGCCACCGAATGCTCGGGTAGGTATGTAGCATTCCTCGTAAAGACGTAAGCACGGTGATGAGCGGTGGCTCTCCAGTGTCTATGAGAGCAGTTAATGCCACTTGGCATTCTTCCGTCACCTTCAGTATAATCTTGACATACGGTCTAAAGAATACCGTATTGCTGATGGTGAGGGTATTGGCCGGTTTGACCGGAAGCTCGGGATGTTCCTCCTGGATCATGGAGACCGCGGATACCTCATCTTCATCAGAGTAATCTGAAGAAGAATCATCGTCTGTGTCGGAATCAGAACCTTCGAAGGCTGTGAAGACAGCATGTGTGGGTTCTGTGCTCCATGTGTACCAGTCGTCGTCAAATGATGGGTGGTCTATGAGCTGCAACAGCTTGATAGGCACCCTCTTCTTTGATTTGCACTGTCTGGCATAGTGTCCCTTCTTGCCACAGATGAAACACCGTCCGCTCGATCTGGCTTTCTTTCGCCGTTTCGCGAACTTGTACTTCTTGCCCTTGTAAGGCTTCCACCGCTTGTGGTGCTTCTTGTGATGTCTTTTCTGGACCTTGCAGTTGCAAGTCTTGTCACTATGCTGGCATCCGAACTTGTTCGGCTGGTCGTTACAGTACTTCTGCAGAGAAGACTGTTCCAGCTGCTTCATGTGTCTCTTCAGGTCTTGAGACCTGCAATGGTTCTGGATTAACTCCATCCCCATCTGGTATAACTCGGCGAGGCTGTACTGGGTCAGATCAGTGACCGCTTCGCTTCTGAATTTAGCCTCCATCATCTCGGCTACGGGTCGGGGCATATTGAGCACAAATGCCCTGTGTATCGTATCCGTCTTTCTATTGAAGGTATAATACAGCTTCTCTTGAGCCATATAGTAGTCCTCCAAGAGTCGGACGTCACAACACTTGTTCTGCAGAAATTGTTTTTCTGCCATGACCCGATCTACATGGTAGGGACCCATGAAGTCGATGGCAAGTCTGTCTATTACCGCCATACATGGGTTGTCCCTGTTCAACAGCCCGATGCGATCCTCCTCTGTCATGCTGGTTATCCACCATCTCCTCAACGATCCTATGAATCCTGCCGTGAGCCTGAGCGTCGCCGCTCGCTTAGTTAACTGAGGCGCACGTTGGCATTCTCCCTCGTACCAGGCTAACATCTTTTCGATATAAGCCATTCTTTCTTTTGGCTTTACCGGGTCGATGTTCCAGAACATCTTGCCTGACGTGGAGTGTCCCATGTGAACATGAGTGTCCCACTCATATTCTCCTTGTCCGAGGCCGTCTATGTCTCGGGACGTTGGATCTCTTCTTGGTGGTGGAATGACAGGCGTGCCTCTAGGAATCTGAGACTCCGCAACTTCTTCTGGTGCGTGAAGTCTTAGAGGTGGCTGTGCCTGTGGAGGTGGAGGTATTTGTTGCTGCTGCTGTTGTGGATCCGTGATCATTGCATTCCTTTAATAATGCAATGTTACTTTACTTTACTTTACAGATTCTATCATTCGGGATGCAATGATCACGGATCCGCAACAGCAGCAGCAACAAATACCTCCATTACAGACACAGCCACCTCTAAGACTTCACGCACCGGAAGAAGTTGCAGAATCCCAGATTCCTAGAGGAACGCCTGTAATTCCACCACCAAGGAGAGATCCAACGTCCCGAGACATGACGGCTCCTGACAGGAGAATATGAAATGGGACACTCATGTTCACACTGACACTCCACGCCGTGCAAGATGTTCTGGAACATCGACCCGGTAAAGCCAAAAGAAAGAATGGCTTATATCGAAAAGATGTTAGCCTGGTACGAGGGAGAATGCCAACGTGCGCCTCAGTTAACTAAGCGAATGGCGACGCCGCTGCTCAAGCAGATTCATAGATCGCTGAGAGATGGTGGATAACCAGCATGACAGAGATCGATCGACGGCCGCTGAACAGGACAACCCATGTACGGGCGGGTAATAGATGCATTTGCCATCGACTTCATGGGTCCCTACCATGTAGATCGGGTCATGGCAGAAAAACAATTTCTGCAGAACAAGTGTCATGGACGTCCGACTCTCGTGAGGACTACTATACGGCTTAAGCAGGTCGATTATACCTTCATAGAAAGACGGATACGATACACAGGGCATTTGGCTCAATATGCCCCGACCGTAGCCGAGATTTACTTGAGGCTAAATTCGTGTGTCGGTCACCGATCCGACCCAAGCAGATACCGCCGAGTTATACCGGGATGGACGGAGTTAATCCAGAACCATGCAGTCTCAAGACCTGTCGACACACGAAGTTAGAAATTTGAAGGGCCTTCTTTACGTAAGATCAGAACGACCAGCCAAACAAGTTCTGGATGCCAAAGATAAGGACAAGACTTGCAGAATCGCAAGGTCCGTAAAAGACACCACAAGAAGACTACAAAGTTTTGGAAGCCTTACAAGGGCAAGAAGTACAAGTTCGTGAAACGGAGAAAGAAAGCCAGATCGAGTGGACGGTGTTTCATCTCGCGGGCAAGAATGACACTATGCCAAAAACAAAGGCAAAAGAAGAGGTGCCTATCAAGTTCGCTGCGCCTCATGACCACCCATCATTTGACGACGATCGGTACACATGGAGCATGAACTCACCATACGCGCCTTCACACTTCGGCGTTCGGGGACGACGACACAGACGACGAGTCTTCTTCGGACTACTCTGATGAAGATGAGGTCTCTGCGGTCTCCATGATCCAGGAGGAACATCCCGAGCTTCCGGTCAAACCGGCCAATACCCTCACCATCAGCAATACGGTATTCTTTAGACCGTATGTCAAGATTATACTGAAGGTGACGGAAGAATGCTGCTGGCATTAATCGCTTCCTCATGACTTTGAGCAATAGCCGCCGCATCATCAAGCGTGCTTACCTAAGGAATGCTACATACCTACCTGCGAAGATTCTGCCTCGCAGTCGGCAGCGCTTTTACAAAGAACAAGTACACCGCACTGCTCGTGTCCTCCCATTCGGTTGCAGGAGCTCATTCCTCGCCTTTGATAATACGGGTGAAGACCTACTGCTTGGAACAGACTTCCTCAGTCTGTTGTCACCCTTTGCCTTCTTTCCAGAAGGGTTTTCCTATACTATTACTGATCCCAGTAATGGTCAGCCCCGGAATTTCTTAATTGGTACAAAGAACACTCCATTTTGATGGGTGATAAGAAACCAAAGTTAGCAGTAACATCCAAATTTTTGCATCACCACATGTTCGATGAATGATGTGCCCCGCTGAAAGTGTGCGGGATATTCCTAATAAGTTCTGGTCAAGGGAGAAACACTTCGTGGCTCTTCCGTATAAAGACAACTGGACCATGCCCCACCAGACAACGTCACATCCGGGCATGCCACACGACGAAGAGCTACGCAGTTAGTGAGATCCCCCCATCGACCTCAAATTGATCGTGCCCTCCAAGTCTAGGGCCACCAGCCTTCTTCTATGTCAACAAGCACTTGAGTAAACGAGGCAAGTTAAGAGATCGGGTGATAGACAAACCGCAGTTTCGAACGAATGCCTCGCAGGATATCCGCTATCCGATCCAAGGAGATCGCGACTTACTCAAGAGGATAAATGAGCAGCGTCTTCTCGAAGTTCGACACGCAAGCTTCCGCAGATCGGCATAAAAAGCGAAGACAGCATAAGACGGCCTTGTGCGGGTACCCACGGGCACTACGAATGGAACGTGATGCCATTCAAGCAAAGAACGCCCCATCCGAATTCCAAAACAGATGGATGAGGTGTACGCGCCAATATCGCTTTTTGCCTGGTCTACATTCGACGACGCGCTAATCTTTAGCAAAAGTGTCAAGACCACGCGGCAAAGATTTGGCGCAATTGGGCCGAGCTAACCTACGCACAGACACGGGTTAGTGCTCTCTGAGTCGAAGATGCAGATAGGACTCAAGGAAATAGACTTCCTCGGCCTACACAAGGAAATAGACTTCCTCGGCCTACACATAAAGGAGGGATACATCATTCCTCAGCCCCACATAGCCGAGAAGATAGCCACATTCCTGCATTTAACCGACAAGCCGAAAAGCACATCCAAATAGTTCTTGGGAATCATCAACTATGCTGTTGACCACGTGAAGGATCTGACACGGATGACTAGTCAGATCTCAAAGCACCTAAAGAAGGGAGCCCCCCAATGGTCTCAGGAGACAACGACAGCTGTTAAAACATTAAAGGAAAAGTGCACAGCACTTCCAGCTTTAAAGATTCCAGAAGATGGACAGCTCATCCTCCAAAAACGCTTGGCGATAATTATTGGGGAGCACTGTTGATCGAGGATAAGGACGGGAACAGGAGAGTCTGTGCCTATAAATCAGGACAGTTCAACAACTCTCAAACACACTACCCATCCTCGAAGAAAGAGGTTCTTGCAGTCACGAAAGGAATCAAGAAGTTCCAGTTCTTCTTGGCCCTCAACCCATTCGTGATAGAAACAGACTACAAGTACCTCCAGGGACTTCTCAGGAGAAAAGAAGGAGAGATCCCTGATCCACAAGCAACTGTGGCGTAAACTGGCCCGCATTCAAGTACGAAGTCCGGCACATCAAAGGAGAATCCAACAGGGTAGCTGACTTCCTATCCAGACCTATCCTGGTTATCAGCAACCCCTCTCCAAGGCCAGTTCTGATCAACACACGAATCAGGGATCACCACTTGATCCATAAATGGATGATGGAGAGATGGACTGAAGCCAAGCTTCAGGTCGGGAAGATGCCTAAGGCGAAGATCCCCTACGTCTACGACTATCAGGGAATAGTCCAGAACCTACCTTCGGATATCCAAAAGATGATATTCGCGAAGGTGGTGGACTTTAAGGCAAGAATGGACGTCAGGACGTTCCACTGGAAGATGTGGAGCCTTATGGCAAAGACAGAATACTGCACTCCAACGAAGCGATGGAACCATCACAAAGCTCGATCCTTTTCCGCATCCTCGATCGATGAACGAAATCGTTCTTCCGAACAGTTTTAAGTTTTCCACTATTGTCGAGACGAAGGCTCGAACTATGGACGCTACGTCATAGCTGATGCGACCAGACATGCGTACTACATATTCTGGTTACTACTGAATATGTACCCTACGGCAATCCTGTTCGAACCTTACACAATCCACATCAGCAGACGATACAACAAAGGAAGGTGGTTTGATCGAATGATGGCCCCATTGTTTGAAGACCAGCTCACGCTGACACTAAAAGGAGGATATCAGATCCAGCAGCCTACCATAGTGATCATCCAGCTGAAGGATATCTAGGGACGATACGAGGAGCCAACCATCAAGGTGGTCGATCATGATCACGAGGCAGAGGCTCTCGAGACTATGTGGTCAGGATGTCTGACGGCACGCAGAGCATTGGCAGAAATATACGAAACGGTGCCTCTATACGACACACATAGTCCCATACCCCCGGAAGTAGTCTCCACACCTAAACTCTTCTATATTGAGGCAATCAAGAACGCCCAAATCCACGGAAACCGTGCGGAAGAAGAAGAGTACACGGAGTACTACAACGATTACCTCATCAGGCATGGTAGAGAAGACGAAGTCGTCCCATGGGAAGCTTCGGAGCAGGAAGAAGACCAGCCTATGGATGAGGACAGCGATGATCAATGGCCTCCATGGACGGATGTCGGAGGATGGCGCGAGCTCCGCAGAAACGGACCTCGTGGTGCTGTAATCAGAGAAGCACCTCCTAGCCCAGATCAAGCTGGACCCAGCGGCGTGCAGAAAGACGAGGACGAGGAGTGGTGGCCCTCGAGACAGAACCTCAGCCCACTATCCGGCAGTACGCAGCCAGGCAGCAGTAGTGACTGATGCGGAAGCAAAGTGGACCCAACATCAGAGTGGACCCACAGGCAGAAGCATTGGTGATAATAATAGGATAGATATTTATATGCACAGTGATACATGTGTATCACGTAGTAGCATTATTAGTGTGTGGTCCCAAAGGGGACAAGTGTGATGTAAAGTAAAGTAAAGTAACATTGCATTATTAAAGGAATGCAATGATTGTATTTAAAGATAAGGTCCTTATGTGACCACGTGTAAAGGTATGCATTATTGATAAGGATCAATAATGGATACAGTAGCCAAAGCTCTACTATATAAGGAGAGCTTGGGCAATGCATTAGGCAGAGCTAAATAGAGCATCCAATTCCCTTTGTAGTTAAGTTCTTGTTTGTAAGCAGCTAGTGGCAAGATTAGTAAATAAAAGAGAATATATATATATATATATATATATATATATATAAAGAAAGAATTATTGATAATGTCCAAAATATCTCCAAAAGGTCAATAATTATTTTAATTGTTTAATTGAATAAAAATTTTAGGTAAAAAGATAAATTTGCCCTTCATATTTTAGGTTATATTACGATTTTGGGTTAGATTTGTTGCAAAGATAGATTTACCCTTTTTATATTAGGAGCACAACAATATATAGCAAGAGAAAGGGAGAAAAAAATAAGAGACACAATAATTCAAAAAGGAATTTTATTCAATCTCAAGTATGTACAAATAAAGAGTAAAGATCTCTTTTTATAATAATACCACCATAAAATTTTAAATAATACGTTATAAATATAAGCGATAATAATTCTTAAATTAAGGAGATAATTAGAGTTATAAGAAATTTAAAAATTACTAATGAGAAGATGAAAAGATTTCTTCGGTGAATATCCACGTGATTTATTATTATTTCATAATAGAGTTATTATTATCGGTGGGTGAAAATAAAGCATAAGTAGGCTCGAACATCCCTCCGTTTGTGGGGAGATGGTTATGCATACTTATAGTACATGAGAAATCTACTCCAGCATATCATGATGAATTTACATTTAAGGACAGTCATTTTTGGGGGTTGAGTACGAAATTGACATCCATATCCTGAAAATTGTCATCCACTCATCCTTAACAGTGTATGGTGTGGGTTGAATATCCTTCAGTTATTTGGCCACATGGGCCTGTCCGTCTCTGTCCTAGGTGGATAAAATCATGAGATTTGTTTATTTTAGTGGAAATAATCATAATATTGTTGTGTTAATAAGGTGTAAAAAGTTACTCGGATAAATTTTTTGAGTCCCACCCTATAATCCTAGGGAATCTACGAGATAAGGTTCTCGAACGGGGTTCCGACCGAATAGAGCGCGGAGTCAGCGAGTTCGGTCGAACAGCATAACGAGTGCAAGGGCGGATCAAGCTTAGAAGGAATGGGCGGGCCTTGGTTTAATCAACAGTATGAGTAAGATGGCATAGAGTGGGCTGATGTCGCATGAATAGGATAGGAATAGGTTGTTTAATAAGTGGTTGCAATGAATACTGTAAAAACTTGTACTTTGGGGACCTGAGGGATAATTTTTTCTAAGATTAAGGCCTGATGCAAATTATTGCATGGGATAAGGAAAAAAGGGAAAAAAAATTATTTTTTGAATTAATAATTGATGGTTAAATAAATATATAAATTGTGATTTTTCATACACACACCCATATATATATATAAAATAAAATTTTTAATAAATTATTTTTATAATCTAATCTAATTCGATATTCTACCAAAACAAAACATATTGCGCATACCAAAATGACCATAATTAAAGAGAGGAGATGAGAACTACCAATGTATCAAGTGATTCTTAACAATCACTCGCATTTATGAGCTTATATATACACGTGCTACTTTATTATAACAATCATGACGTCAATAATTATTCACATTAGCAAATAATGGATTGTTGCTACATCAAGCCGGGCACAAGATTTGAGTTGCTTCCAATATATTTTGTCCCTCTTAAAGAGAGTTATGCATACATACACTACACACACATATATAGTAGTTTTTTTGTCTGAAATCTTAAGTGTAGAAAAAATTCGATAAATCTTTAAACTTGTGTGGTTTAAAAGATTTAAAATTTAAAGTACTTAAATCACACGATTTATACATTTTTTCAAATTTTTCTAAACTTTAAAATTTCAAATTTGAACATTTATACACACACCCCAATAAGGCTTGAACCCAAAACTTAAGTTCTAGAGAGACAGCTCCTTACTAGTAAGACCTTAGACAATTAATTATATAATTAGTTAGTTAGCTAAAATGGCATCTCAATTATCGAGTTAGTAGTTATTCAAAATGTAAAGAGTTTGTTTATAAAGCTTTTAACAATAGTACTAAACACGAATAAAGTGTTTGATATTTTTTAAATTATTTTACGGGCTTGACGGAGAGGATTTAGATTTTTTTTCGAATCCTAAAAAAGATAGTAGGGTTAGAAAATTTATAAGATAAAGTCTAGTGTCAAAACATCTGCTAAAAAATACGAGCAAAGCACAAGACAAATTCCAAACATATATGGCAATTACATGGTAAAAGTAACTGAAATTCCTCTATAAGGTCAGTGGCTGCAAAACCATCTGTATATTTGGTATGTGAGAGCCTGAGAGGACAAAGATCAAATGCTCCATTAAACATATAAGAATTTAAAATTAAAATAAAAAGGATAACATTACTTCATTATCATCAAATCAGATGCCACCATTGTTGTTAAAAAAGAGCTGCCTGAAAATTGAATGCCCACGTTGTGGACAAAAGAAATAATTGAACGCATTATACCAACGAAATTGTTAATGTGAACTTGTTTACAAACTTTTAATACTTGGGAGCTTCCCAACGCCGACAAAAAAAAGAAACGTGTAAATCGAATCCATTACACACCAGCCTGCCAAGCTCGGTTTCTGCCTCCTAATTTAGGGACCCCATCAAAATTTTAGTCAATTAACATGTGAAAAAAAAGAAGGTTAATTCATAACAGAATTTTATCAGATAGCTAAGGCCTGTTAAAGTTTCCATATTTTAGTCGCAATGACCTTTTTTTAGGTTATTCATTCACATTCCAAACCAAAAAAAAAATGTAGGATTAAGAATTATAATTTGACTCTACTCATCTTGATTTCGATGTAGCTGATGGTAAGTTTAAATAGTAATATAATTTTTTAAAAAAATATTCAATAAATAATGAGTACTAAAATTTAAATTTATTAAAGTATTTCATTCAATATATTTATAACTATTCAATCTGTTTTTATATGTTGAAAATATTAAAACACGACCTCGTTATCAATACTATAACATAAGAATTAAAAATTTCTTGGAATATAACTTTAATTCTTCTATTTAAGAGAAATCTCTAAAAAATTAACAAAGCGGTGATCAAGAAAAAGAAAGTGTTAACCTAAATAATTAGATCAACAATTCAGTAGGAAGCTTTTTGTGACAGTTTCATTTTTTAGAGATAAAAAGAGGAGTAAAGTGTGAAGAATCAAAGAAAAGAATAGTGAAGAATTGAAGAAGAGAAAGCAAACATTCAAAACCATACGGGTGAAAGAGCGATCCGGTCCTTTAGACTAGATCCTCTAGATCCTTTCAGGTTCTATCATGTAAACCAAACCTTAAACTCTCTCAGATCACTTGCAAACATAGTCAAACCCAGACTCAAAACTGTCTACAAATCCTCAGAATTGAGAGTAAGTCCTATAGCTTCAGGAGCTAAGGAAACATACCTACCCATCTTGACGTCTGCAGAAACAAGCAGATACAGGATGGAAGGATATTGAGGATTACATCTAGGAGCCATACAAATAGGCTTACAGCCTCTATTTCTTGCAGGAAAAAACGTAACGTGCCTAGTAGCCTTTCTTGACCAAGATGGCATACATTCGAGAAGGCACTCATCACTGCAGTCGAAATAAGGCTCAACCAAGGCCTTGTAGTCATGCAAGTGGAGCCAAACTTCACTCTAGACCTCAGTAGACCAAACATCACCGAAATAATAAAGGTGATGATCTAACTCAGCGGTCTAGACATGAAGCCAGAAAAGTCAGCACTTGTCATGCACCACCTTATGACGTACAAGGTACAATCCCATATGTTCGCAATAAGCAGTATTAGGAAACTTATTACCAGGTTTATGGCAGGAGAAGGGAGAGTCATACAACCAAAGGCCTACCAACAGAAGAATCTCGTTTTCCCACCTTATTGGATAAACGAGTATGAACAAAACAATAGGCCTCAACAAATCCATGAAGAGCCTAACATTGGGAGGCCTTAAGACGGAAGGATCTCAGTATCATTTCCTACTGAGACCAAACCACTCTATCCATGCGAGCAGTGCCAAGTTAGAAACAGACCACCTTTGGCATGTACACATATGCTAAGGAGATCTGCCTTTACCAAATACATAGGATCAATTTCCATGATTAACTCACCAGACACTGAAAATGAAATAGTATGAAAATCCCAGCAGGGAGTAGCTTCAGCCAAATGGATGATCCAGAAGATCAATCCAGAAGAGTTCGGGCCTATTGAAAAATCAGTCAACTGAGGAAACCTGAATGCTGTGGAGCAGAACCATGCCTTTGGAGATCTCTTAGTCAACCAACAAGCAATAATGGTAGAGCTAAAAGAGATCAAGGAGGAGGTCAAGAAGATCAGAAGAAAAGAAAGAGAAATCCTTGATCCTCAACTAACCAGATGGGCAGAAACTCTGTCCCGTTTCAAGTTTGAAGTCCGGCATATCAAAGAAGAATCTAACACAATTGCCGACTTCCTCTCAAGACCTATTCTAATGATCAACCTATCTACAGTACAGATAACAGAAAGGAGTATAGGCAGACTCCTTTACCTGTATAATCACAAGAAGATAGTCCAGAACTTACTAGAGGAGATACAGAAAATTATCTTCTCTAAGATAGTAGACTTCAAGGGAGATCTGTATATTAGAACATTCCACTGGAGAATGTGGGATCTCATGGCAGCACAAGAACGCCGACCCAATAAAGGATGGAAACATCATAGACTTCTGGAACCATTTCCATATCCAGATCAGATGCATGAAATCATCTTCAAGGTGGTCCCATATTAATACTGCACACGAGATGAGGACTCAAACTACGGACACTATGTGATAGCAGAATGCACAACACAGGCTTACTTCATATTCTGGCTCCCGTTGAATATGTACCCTGTGGCAATACTGTTTGAGCCATACGTGATCCATATCAACAGAAGATACAACAAAGGCAGATGGTTCAATCGGATGATGGAAGCCATATTTCAAGATCAACTTATGTTGAACTTCAAAGGTGGATATCAGGTCAAACATCCCACCATTATTATCATCCAGCTCAAGGACATCTATGGACGATATGAAGAACCCACAATCCAGGTAATCGATCACGAATACGAAAATACAGAGATCAATACCATGTGGACAGGGTGCCTAACAGCAAGAAAGGCACTAGCAACAATGTATGAGACTGTACCATTGTATGACACACACAGTCCCATACCCCAGAGGTAGTATCCACTCTCGAACTGTTCTATGCAGAGGCTATAAGAAACGCCCAGATACATGGGGACAAAAGTGCAGAGGAGGAGTTCACGAAATACTACAATGACTACCTCGTCAGACATGGACGAGAGAATAAAGTCATACCATGGGAAAATTCTGAGGAAGAACCCATAGAGGAAGATGAGGATGATCAATGGCCTGATGATGGAGGATGGCGTGGAGTCCAAAGAGTAGGAAGGCTGCAATCGATCATCGACAACTCTATATGATCCAGGACAAATCGGGACCTAGTGGAACCAAGGATGATGATGAATGGTGGCCTCGAGGAAAAGTTTAGCTCATCATCCGGCAGTACCCAGCTAGGTAGCGACAATGACTAATGCGGAAGCAGAAGTAGACCCAGCATCAGAGTGGACACGCATGCAGAAGCATTGGTGATAATAATATGATAGATATTTATATGCACAGTGGTACATGTGAATCACATAATAACATTATTAAAGTGTGGTCCTAAGGGGACAAATGTAAAGTAAAGTAGTATTGTATTATTAAAGTAATGCAATGATTGTAATAAAGGAAAGGTCCTGAAGAGGACATGTGTAAAGTGATCCTTAGAGATAAGGATCAATAATGTATACAGTAACCTAAGGCTTGCCTATATAAAGAGGCCTTAACATTGTATCTAGACAGAGCTGAATAGCGAGTGCAATTTCCTTTGTAAGTGAGTTCTTATTTTGTAAGCAGTCAGTCCTAAATTTAGTAAAAATAAAAAAAAAAATTATCTTCTCCAAGGTAGTAGACTCCAGGCTAAGCTAAAGAAATAAAACATTCTTTTAGCATGTGATTTTTTTTTTATATTTTTAAAATGAAACAATTTATTATTACTATTTTGCGTTTCAAATCATTAATGAGACAATGTTCAAAATATAAATAATAATTTTAGAATCATAGTAGAGGCAGAAAGCCCCTTTGGACATTACATGGCACTGCCTATTATTTTATATTTTTTAATATAAAATAGCATATATATCTAAACAATTTAGTTATTTCAACTTAAATTTTTTGTACCAAAATTTTAAATAAAAATTTTAAGTTAAAATAACATCCCACAATTCAAATGGTTGTACTTCAGTTTAATTAAGAAAGTCAAGCTCCCAATTAAAGTGTTCCATAGAAATTCACGTTTACGTTATTGCTAATATCACTTAAAGAATAATTTCTCAATTGATGTTGCAACGGAAAAGAAACAGAAGCCATCAGATGTAATTTCTCTCTTTTGATACCATCTCTCTATGATTTTAAAAAAATTACAAGACTAAGAGAATACGAAGACCCTAGATTTGTAACTTGGAAAAACTAATAATAATAATAATTGATACAAAATAATCAAATGAATCGTCACCTGGCGTGGAAAGCCAAAGGCACAATCTCAGCCAAAGGAGTAGCAGGAGAACTTCTGCACAAAGGACACGTGGCACTCATCTTGAGCCATTCATCAACACAATCAGCATGGAAACAGTGATGACAATCTGGAATGCAACGTACCGAATCCTTGGGCTTGTAGTCACACAAACAAATAGAGCACGGGCCATAGTCATTGGGTCTGGGCATTCTCATGCTCTCGCCCAGTACAATCTTGGGATATGTGTTTATAATTGTCCCATCTAAGCCGAACACTAACACAGCCGCTAGCCCCGAGTCAACGGCATCAAAGTTGGCCGTGCCGTTACTACTACTACTGATACTACCACCACCACCACCACCACTTGCATTTGCTTTTACTCGAATGCAAGCATAAGAAGCAAGCATTATGGTAGATATTAGCACAAGAATACTAACGGCAATGGCGATGCCATAGCCGAGGCCGACGCCCGTTGTTGTCGTCGCCGTAGAAGCTATCGCCGGTGGGTTTGCTGTGGACATCATACAGGAACGGTAAGGTGGCTAGCTAGCTAGATGTAACTGATGTGGAAGAGAGACCACAAGTACAGTCACATGAGAAGGTGTGCGGCAGCGTGTATTTACTAAACTTTGTTGGGAGGGGCACAGGTGGTTGGACAAAGTCACCAAGGGCCCGCGGGGTACGCGGAATGCATTAAATAGTTTTTTGGACTTTGGAGTTAATGTTCAACGGTATTTGGATTCGCAACCGTGCCTTTTTAATTTCTTTTGTTGCATCTTACAATAATAATAATAATAATAATAATATTCTTATTATTGAGGAGCCTCGAGATCTGAATGTTGTATTGAAAATCTCATTTCTTTATCTAAATTTATTACTTAAAGCATTACCAATAGATTTCGTTATTTATGTAATATTTGTATTTATTAAAAATTTTAAAGTCAATTTTTTTTAGGATAATAGAGGTAAATGATATAACGATTAAAAGAGAGTTTTTGTGTCTCTTTTTAAGAACTTAGTAGTGTTGGTAACCATTTTCCAACCTTCTAAGTGTAAATATCCTTTTTCGAATAATATTTCACTTCTCATTTAAAAAGTCACATTAATAATAAAAATTCTGAAAAAAATTTCGAATTTGATTATCCTTTTTTCTCTTCAATATTCAAAACCGACTTCTCCTTTTTCAAATCACTATATCATCATTATTAAAGAGAGTGATGTATGTATTATAACTAAATTATTGAAAAAATAAATAAAAGGTAGTTAAATTTGATGAGAGAAGAATTTGATTAAAATAATAAAAACTTATTTTATTTGAAGTGTCTTTTATGAGAGAGCTTATTTTTCAATCTTCTATTTGCCACGTAATAAATAAATAAGTATTTGACAAATAAAATTAAACAAGTCTTTTGGCAATGCTTTTTAATTCAATAGTAATTACAAAAACCTATGTCTCTCAAAATTAAATTAATATTTTTTTTTATTTAACATCAAATTTGCCATTTACTATCTGAAATAATAATATAGATATTCAACTTACATATTAACAAAAATTGATCGGGTGGGGAAATTTTGGGCTACACTCATCGTCACTCGACAAATTTTTAACTGTAATATTATCAGTAAATTTGTAATGTAATATTAAAAAAAAAAAGGAAACATTAATGGGACAGTCTTTTATGATATAAGCACATTTAGATGTGTCTCAATCAATAATGTAATATCCATATAATATTAGGGAATCGAAGATCTAGTTATGCCCATGAAAGGAAAATCGAATGTTTTAAACAATGTTCCGAAAACTGAGTCCTAGATACCGAATATTTGAGAGGGAGTGTTTTTGTTGATACGGGGAGTGTCCAAATCATAGTTTAAATTGTAAATATCGATTGTGGCAGGTATACGAAATTCAAAAAAAAAAAAAGATGTGTCTCAATAATGTAATATCCATATATATATTAGGGAATCGAAGATCTAGTTATGCCCATGAAAGGAAAATATAAACAATGTTCCAACTTCCTAGATACCAGAGATTTTGTTTGACACGGTGGCATGTATGGGGGTAATAATTATAATAGTAACAATAATCATTGGTTTGCTTCCGCATAATCGGCGGGTCGTGAATTGAATGTGCATAGTATACCATAATATCATATTATTGTTTACATTAATTTATTATTGACTTATATTTGGTAATTTTAGAATCTACCACAATGCTCAATTTCTCCGTTTTACATAAACCCGAGGTTTCCTTAGGTTTATGTAATGCACCAACTTTTACATCAATTGAAGTATTAAATGTATTTTAATTTTTATTATAATAAAAATATATAAAAAACTATATTGTAATATTAATCTATTTAAAAATATAATATAATTAATAATAAAATAATAATAAATTTAAATAATATTAATATAAAATTAATACAGTATAATATAACATCAAACGTCTTACAATATTATTATAATATAATGATAATGCAATACAATATAATACAATATACTTATATTAAATAATACTTCACATTACAATATAATATAACGTGTCAAACTCACTTTGAAAATTTGAACATAAAAACCAATCTCAATGGGCATTACAATTCATTAATGCATGCAAATGAATTTTTTCTTTTAATTATAGTCATTATTTAGAACCAAGACATGTCAGATCTTTTTTTTAAATGCATTTTTTAAAACAACTTATTATTTATTAAGATATTTTAATCCTTTCATAATTTTTTATTTAACTTCCATTACTCAATTTTTTTCGAATTAACATTTCCCTTTTACAAGTCAACATTCATTATAAGAAATACATAAAGACTTTAATTTGTATCCACCGAGATGGAAAAGGAAAACGATTTATCACTAATTTATATTGAGGAGTTCCCCATGAAAATGAAATCTCTGAAACTCCATCATTGTGTTTGTGTGATAAATGGGCGAAGTAGATCCAATTGTCAAATGACAATATTCTCTTAATTAATGTTTTCCGTATAGATATTGACTTTTTGTTCTTATTTTCAAAGGGCCTACTATTTTAAGCTCGTCATTATCAAGAATTTCCGTTAACATCAATATTGTTCTCAATTAAAAATTAAATGGGCCCGTAAAAATATCTAGAGATTCTGATAAAAAAAATATATATCCACACATTAAAAAATACGGATTTAAATTTTTAAATTTAGAATCCGTACCGATTCGGATCCAAATCTAGATACAAATACATTTGAAAAATCGAATATTCGATCCGAATTCTTTTTTTAATTAAAATATTTATTAAATTAAATGAAAAAATATATAAGTTAAATAAAAAAAACATAATAGGATTAATTAAAAAATATAGAAGTTTAATTAAATTTAGAAATATATCGATATCCACATTATTTTATGTGAATTTATGGTGTTTTTATAATTTTATTTGTGGATTTGTGGTAATACTAGACTTAAATTTATGTTATTCTCAATGTTTGATTTATTTTGTGGTATTTTTATGTGTGACTTTATGGTCTTCTATGTTATTCTAAGTATAAAATTGTTGATTGTTGACTTATGATTAGATTTTATTTGATATTATTAGGTAAATTTTTTTAATTTTAAATTATATTTCAGATTATTGAATTTTAATTTATGTGGATCCATATATTTGGAATACTCACCCATATCCATACGGATATTACTCACATTCGGATCCACATATTTTTTTACGAATCCAGATATGGATACATATATAGAAATATCAATCCAAATCTACATTTTGCCATCCATAAATTAAAATTTTACTCAACAAACTCCTGAATTTCCAATACAAATCTTACAATTCCATCTTGTTTTCCTCTTCATATTAACCTTGAAATCCTTTGCATCATTTTTTAAATTTATCTTATTTTCATTTTTTTAATCCATTCTTTCAATTTATATACCAATTTCAAATATTAAAATGTTAAGAACTTTTTCTTAAAGGAAAATTATCTAGGCTTCCAGCACTGCCTTAAAAATTTAAAATTCCAAGAAAAACGAGTATGAAAATCAAAATACCAGTTATATTGCAAGATTAATCCAACTGAAGCTCGATCTATTTGGTTTATTTGTTTCTTAAGCTTCCATGATCCACATAGTTACTCAAATAATTAATTAAGTATTTGTCCTCTTTTATAATTTTGTTTATTATATTTTTTTTTACTTTTAAAATATAACTTCATTGGAGTTTTTTTTACCCCTAGTTCCATAGGCCCACTATTTGTAAGGATAAAATACTCAAACTCTTGCTCTCATGATACAGAGATGAGTGTTTTGCCACTCAACTAATAGCTTAGATGATGGATGAACACAATCAAATCCTTCCAACAATCCACAAGGTGGATTTTATAGTATGTTTTACTAATTGAAAATAGGAATGAGATCATGAGAATCAAATTGGCAAGTACCACGCTAGTCTGAAATCAAATTGCATACTACTTGAACTTTAGAAAATACTTAGAATATTTCATTAACATGTATACTTATTTGTTTATTTTAAAAAATTAGCTTTTATTCTGCACACTCTTTAAAATACAAAAATATATTTACTGAAACACCTTAAGAGTGGGGTTACTTACACATTAAGAAATAGTGTGAACAATTGCTCAAAACACAACCTTTAAAATTTAAAATCAAACTTTTACAGTGTAAAACTTATTAAATTTAAAATATAATTTTGAATTCTTTTAGGGAAAAGGACAGCTACAACCATAAGATTTGGAGCAATTGTCATGTAGATCTCAAGTTTCTAAAAAAAAAATACCAAAACACCCTCTTTAATCATAACACCTTTAAATAAAGTAACAAAAAAAATTAATTTCAAAACTTTTTAATAAGTACAAATATGTTATAAATAATTTAATTTATTTAGTAGATTAATATTAAAAAAAATTAATATTTAAAATAATTTTAAAAATGTATATTATTATATTGATTTTAATAATAAATTTGTATTTAATATAAATATTTTAAATAAATTTTTTAGTTAAATAGATTTCACAATTTATAACATATACCTCACGCATTAATATTATGTTTATATTAATGGTAAAAATTATTTTATATATTCAAAATAATTTTAATTTTATATATTTATATTAATATTATGTTTCTATTTATTGTAAAAATTACCTTAAATAAAATAAAATATGTCTAATAGATTGTAAAATATTAAATTTTTATTAATGAACATATTATTACATGTATTTTAATAATATATTTCTATTATTATATAACATTAGAGTTAATTTTTTGGGTTAATAGAGCCAAAGGTAATTATGATAAAAAGAAGTTGTTGGCGTCTTTTATTGAAAACTTAAAAGTCTTTTTAACCATTTTCTTAAAACCCAAGGATGTAACAATACTTTTTCCTTTTTATAATGCCCATTTTATTATTCTTCTTCTCCCCCTTAATTTTCTTTATTCTTAATTCATATCAAAGGCTAGAGATTTAAAATTTATATCCTTTTTATGAATGTGTATCCTTTTTCTTTTATTGAATCGTAAATCTTGAGATTTCAATTTTTGGTATATATTGCCTGCAATATATCATTGAGCTATCAGTTACATAAATATAATTTTTCATTAATCTAGTTTCTACGAAGATAATAAAATACATTTGATGAAAATAATATTCAAATGAGAATCTGTTCACCCATTATGAAAAGTTGTAATGAATTCTTTGGATATTTCAAAATCCGCAATTGAAGGATTGATTAAAAAAGAAGAAGAAGAAGATTATGATGACGACGACTTAGGGTTTTGTAATACATGGGTGTTTTAACTATATCTATTCTAAGTTAAATTACTTTATCCTTGGTAGTAATTTCATAAAAGGAATTTTAGTAATATAAAATTTTATTGAATAAAGAACATTTAAAGTAATTTTTAGTGTGCAAATAGTCTTAGCTTTTCTATAATTCTAATTCCAAAGGTAGTTGGTGATCAAAATTTCATTCCCAAGACTAACCATACTATCCCTACTCAATTTTAATAATTTTTATTTTGTCCCTTCTTTAAAAATTTGAAAAAAAAATTCAAATCAAGCACCATATCAAATGGTTGCCGCATATGTCAGCTGTGTATTAGCCAATCATTATTATTGCTACTCGAAGCTATTACTACCACTGCTACTTGCTGTCGCTGCTGCTGCCTGTTGTGTCTTGTTGCTGTCATCATTGCTACTGTTACTAATTTTTTACCATTAACAATAAGTTTTTTTAATGACAACAATCACAATTATCATACCAAATAATAATAAATATTAATTAAGGACATTGGATAACGTGTGATAATTTATTTTAATTTTAAGATAAAATAAATATATCCACAATTATTTTAATTTCAATTTTTAAAGTTAGTAAAAATTTTATTTTAATTCTCATTCTATCTTTATTCTAATTATTAATTGGTAAATACACCATTATCATTTTTAATCCAATCTAATTTACCAAATCAGATAAAAAAAATCAAATTTTATTATATTTTGAATTTCCAATATTTTGCATAACAAACTACTCATATTAATGAATTTTGTGCCTTTAAGCACTTAGTCAAGTGCTTTTCAAATATATATATATATATATATATATATATATATATATATATATATATATGAGTAATTTTTTAAAAAGTAAGAAAAACATACATTTCAATGTAGTGTATTTTACTATATAAAATATTAGAATATGTGTTTTTTTATGTTTTCGCTTATCCCTTAACTTATTAAAACAAGGGATCCCTCATTTTATATATATATGTGTGTTTCTTAGGTGAGGATAACTAAATGCAGATTTCATGTAGATTCGTTATTAAACTATTTTGTTTAATTAACTATAATATAATATGATATAATAACAAATCCTCACGAAATCTGCATTTAAGCATTTGTACCCAAGAATTCTCACACACACACACATATATATATTGATTTGGTGAAGGTTTGGGCACTTTAATAAAGCGCGGACAGCCGAAAACCTCATTGAAAAATTTATATATTTGTGTTTTATATATATGTAAGGTTATATGTGTGTGTGGTGTATGTGTGATGTATTTTCTTAGGATATATTGACGAATTTTGTCTAATTACTGGGGGATTATTCCCATGCTCTTAATATATAAGGTTATAAATTGATATTAGGCCTTACCTCAGAGGTGTGAAAATATTCCAAAAAAAACTTGGCTAATTAGTAGGATTCCCAAAGAAGCACAGCATGTTCTGTTGGTTTATTCACGCGTCTATTATCCATCAACAAACTCGCAACGATCTTGAAAATCCAACGGCTCAAACTCAATCTTGGGAAAACCAACTGGCCAATTTTAAAACCACCGAATCTGATTATTTGAGTTCTATAATTTGTACGGTACACACAAAACCCGCGCAAAGGAAACGGCTTCTTCTTCTTCTTTGCCGGGCCGGACGGTCACCGCGCCCTCTTCAAAATCCATAGTCGAAATTAAAATCTCCTCTCTTTCGAGGTGCGTATTGAGGGTATTTGGTGCGTTTTGCTGTTGCAAAAAGTAAATGAATTGTGCTGATCCATTGTAGAATATTATTAGTATTAGATTCAAAGAAGTTGCCTTTTTGTTTGATTGAGGAGAAAATTTTAATGGCATGATGAAATTCCTGTTTTCACCTTGAGGGTATAGAGGAGATCTAAGTATTAAAGGAAAGGAAATTGTATGATTTTGGTTGATATTGCTGATAACTTTTTAGTCGTTTACGTATTCTTTTAGTTAAATAAAATCAATTCCGATAGTATTGGATTCAAAGAATATGCTTTTGTTTGATTCGAGAAAATTTATGGATTAAAATAGAAATTTTAAATCATAATCATACGGAAAAATTAGATTAAATTGCTAGAAAATGAAAACACATTCCTGAGTTAAGTAAAATCAAGCCCCAAAGAAATTATAATATCAGAAAATTGCAAAATATAATTAGAGAAGAAATTTTTATGATATATATTGATGTTGTCTCGGTTAATTGGAAGGCTGGAAGATGCTTTATGGGTAAATTAATCTTTGGGGAAGTACAATTCTTTAATTGATTTTATTTTATTTTAATTTCATTTTTGACAGATAGAACGTCAGCTGTAAATTTTGTGGAGAATTAATTGGTAGGTCTCTTGTTATGGGTGCAATAGAAAATGATATGGAGAACAAGGAAAGCCGTATACCTGTGGAAGCAAAGGAGCTTCTGAAATCTTTGGCATCTGAGTGGGAAGATGTAGTTGATAGGAATGCACTTCAGGTTATCCCTGTTAAGGGTGCAATGACCAATGAGGTCTTCCAAATAAAATGGCCAACAAAAGCAGAAACATTCTCGCATAAGGTTTTACTTAGGGTATATGGTGAGGGAGTTGAGGTTTTCTTTGACAGGAATGACGAGATTCGGACATTTGAGTTTATGTCAAAGCATGGGCAGGGACCTCGTCTGTTGGGGCGGTTTCTTAATGGCCGAGTTGAAGAGTTCATCAATGCACGGGTATTTTAATGTTAATTTTCCTCAGTATCTTCTTACTACAAATATCTACATGGCATTGACAATTTCATCCTTGCACTTGAGTCCTGCATTTTGGAATTTTGGGATGCAATTGGACTCTATCAAAACAAACCAAGTTGAATTGGCTGCAATTCCTTAATAGTTTTTCATCTGCTGAGAACCCCTCTGTCTGTGTCAGACAGAGAGGCATTTATCTTTGTAGAGTTGAATGTGTTTTCGTGCTACTCGGGTGCTATTCCTATCTGTCTTGTGTGAGTGTTATTGTTAAATCATGTATATTTGTATCGTTCAGTAACAGTAATTGGAAATGATGTTCTTTTGTTAGATGATGTGTTGGAGACAATGTTCTTTTGTTAGATGATGTTTGGCATATGAACTGAGAATGATCCTATGCTCTTATTTGGCACTTTGGCTTTTATTTTTGCAGTCATCTTGGTAAATTGTGTTTCTTGAAACTGCATTATTAAATTAATCAGGTTATCAAGTCAGTCAAGAACTAGATTTAAAAAAGCTTTGCATTAGGGAAAATATTCTTCTCTTGCTAAATGTGCTAAAATTTAAATTACCCACCCAAGGAAAAAAATACAAAAATAAGGTTGGGAGGTTGGGGGGATATGAGGGGGGAGGGTTTAAATGTCTCTTATCTATGGGAATGGACATCGTTGCTTCGTCTTTATTTCAGGGTGCAAAATTTGCTGTATGGATCAAAAAATCCAAAAATAAGAATTATGATGGATGAGGCAAATCAAATTCAATGTAAAATTATCTACCCAAGAAAAATGCCCCAAAAAAAAAAGGGTTAGGTGTGTCTTTTATTCAAGGAATGGACGCTGTTACTTTATCTATAATTAAGGGTGCAAATGTGTTGTATGTTTATGATGTATGCCTATGATTTTATGTTTCACAAAATCCAAAAATGAGCAGTCTAATGGGTGAGGCAAATTGAATTCAACCTTTAAATTTCTAGTAAAGTTTGAAGCCCATTTTTTTCTTTTTAAGTAAAATATTTGCTCATTTTAAAATGAAAATTTTGACTGATGAGTGATGACCATGGTGAAAATGGTGGCTTGAACATAGTGCTGTGGAAAGTGAGGAAAAACTACTTCAAGTCAATAGTTTTTCTTTCGTTCTTAACATTTAAGTGCTTATTTTATTTATTAACATTGAAGTATAGATCAGCTTATTGTTTTATTTTCTCTCTATATATGTGAATTTCAGACTCTATCAGCATCTGATATTCGTGATCCAGAAATTTCTACTCTTATAGCAGCAAAATTGAAGGAGTTCCATGACCTTGATATGCCTGGTGGAAAGATTGTCCACCTGTGGGATAGGTCGCGGTAAGTTTCCTGTTTCTTCTCCCCTCATTCTTCTTTTGCAAAAATGCTCAAATAACATTTTTCCCCCCTCAATTCCCAGAAATTGGCTCATAGCAGCCAAGAATTTGTCTCCTCCAGAAGAAGCTAAAGCATTTCGTTTGGACGCCGTTGAGGAGGAAATTTCTACATTAGAAAAGGAACTCTATCAGAATGATCAGCATATTGGTTTTTGCCACAATGATTTACAATATGGTAACATAATGATCGACGAAGAGACTAAGTCAATAACCCTAATTGTAAGTTTCTTCTTTTCTCCTGTTTCATACAATGCATGATTTCTTACCAGCATTTTGATAGTGAAGTTCTATGTCAGTTTTCTCACAAATCTGTAATCAGATTGTTCTGCCATTTGTTTTCTTCTAAATTTTTATAAATATAATTCTAGTGCTAAGACATATGACTTTCCTTTCCTTTGTTTCCCTATGTAGTTTCCTTATATTAGGTGGAGTGGCAATTTTAATTGTTTCACAAATTCCAAATAGATGGTATTGTACATATTATACATTTTGTGTTGTAAATAAATGGTGGGAATTATTAATACATGGTTGGAATAGATTAGTTTTTTATGCTTCTTGTTGCTTTGATTTTTCTTTCATCTTCTGCACAAGAAAAAACAAAAAAAAAAGCATAAGTCGAATTTAACATGCTTGTGCACGCACATTCAGAAGCTTTGGCATTTTAGGTCTTGGGAGGAAAAAAAAAAAGCTGTTAAGGTTTAGGATTATGTCACTCGAATTTGAATTTTGATGTCATAGAATTATTCGAATTTTGTGAACCGTATTTCCTACCTGCTTCAAAGCAGGTTGTTGGAATGTGTTACCATACCAATTAGTTAATGGTGCATTTATCTTTGTCCCGTGTAGTATTATTATTTTATCAATGTAATTGTTTGTGACATAAATATCTTTTAGGGCAGCTTTGAACTATGATGCATTAGCATGACATGCATGTGGGGATGTGTCTCTGCCTGGTTGAATAACTCATAGGTCATTGATGGAGTGACTAGGGTAGTATGGATTTTCAGTTGAATGAGATCAAGTGAAGATACAATTTTCAGGTAAAACTGATGTTAGAAAGAAATTTCTGTTCCTTTTTTACCCCTTTCTAATATTATATGCAATTTTTTTTTTGAGCAAACTATTTTGTTTGTGTACCATGATCATCCCTTCAGTTAAGTCTCATGGAAAGTCCATAGTTTTGTGTCATGGAAGAGTCATCTTCATGTAGAACCTGTGTACGACAGATGTAGAGCCATGACGTGGAAATCTACCTCATCTAGGCTATCAATACATTGCTTTAGTTCTTTTGAGCTACAATGCAACCATTTTGCTCCTAAAGTACAGCTATTCATTGCATTTTGATGGTCTACACTGCAGGCATTTCTTTATAGGAGATCAAAGAAAATCATCTTTTTCAACTATCCTTACATTTGTATTTGACTGATATTCTCACAATTTCCTTTTTCTGAATGATTTTTATTTGATTAAATGCAATTATGTTTGATTAGCTATCATTGATATGTATAGTTATCCTCTAATAGGACTATGAGTATGCAAGTTACAATCCTGTGGCATATGATATTGCAAATCACTTCTGTGAGATGGCTGCCGACTATCATACAGAAACACCACATCTGATGGACTACAGTAAATATCCTGGTGTGTGACGCAAGTGAAATTCTGTTCTTTCATTTGTTTCGTCTGCATCTTCTTCTTCTTCTTCTTTTTTAAATCGAGCAGACATTCTCTTGACCTTGGTCTCATGACAGATTTGGAGGAGCGTCAACGATTTCTGCGTGCTTATCTGAGTTCCACTGGTAATAATATATGTTCCTTAATCATGTGGCATTGAGTTATTTTACTCTCTGATATAATGTGAATGTTAGGTTTTACATATAGATCTCCTTTTCCAGATGATATTAAAGAAATGAAAACCTGACTTATTTATTTATTTTATTTTATCATTTGGACTCAAAATGCCCAGAAATAAGAGTAATTAGTTATCAGTTGTTTAAGCTACTGTTGCTAGTCAGTCTTCATTTATAGGAACTATTAAGCTGCATTTGCTATCTGTGTTACACACTTGTTAACCAATAGAAAGTCATTTCACAAAGGCAATTAGTTGGGCTTTTTATTTTTGGTTTTCTTGATATAGTTGTTTACATTAATTTTAAAATGAACAAGGCAATTGTTCAACAAGTTTACTCTGGGTTAATGGATGAAATTGGATTTAATTTGGACATCTGATGTATAAAGTTGATTGGTTATATCCCTCAGTGATTATTTTGTGTTGCTGCAGGTGATCAACCTAGTGATGCGGAAGTAAAGCAACTACTTCAGGATGTTGAGAAGTATACACTTGCAAGCCATCTGAGCTGGGGCTTATGGGGAATAATCTCAGTAATTTGTGCTTACTCAGAATAACTTTCTTTATTGAAATTTACTGTTCTGACAATAACCTAGATGACTGGAAAGCTCAGGCACTCTGACTAGGAAGCAGTCCCTTTATTAGCTTGTAGATGGTTGATGTACCTGGTCTTTTTTCCTATTATTCTAGAAAAGGCTGTACTTGATTTTCCTGAACATATAATAACTTCTATTTTATTTTATTTTATTGATTTTTATATTCATAATTTTGTCATTTGCTTGTATCTATGGCATATTTTCTTCTCTTCTATTGTTGACGTGCTGACTGCTTGATGTCCCTTACAGATTCTGGGTCCAAATTAAAATTCTCTGTTTGTTTTCTATTCAGCCTAGTCAATCTTCTGCTGCTTACATGATATTTATGGCCTCTTTCTTGTAGCTAATGTATGGCTGTTTTGCTGAAAAGCTAGGAAACCATATTAAAGTGTGTATTTTCTTTGATCTTATTATTTTATTGAATTTTATCTTTGCAGGAACATGTGAATGAAATTGACTTTGACTACATTGGATATGCGAAGCAAAGATTTGACCAATACTGGTTAATGAAGCCTGAATTGTTGGGATCTTCTGGAGCCACCACTAATGCTTTGCCTGATGGTAACTATAATATCTAGAACTTGAATTGTTTTCTCCTCCTTGCTACATTGTGTAAATATAGTTTATACATGACCCCATTTCTTTCATTCTGCTGCAGCCTTGCAGAATATATTGTTAAAATTTTAGTTGATGGAGGATTTTGCTAGGTGATGTTACGGATTAAGTCATTTTTTACCTTGAACCATTTATTGTTTGGTGTGTGTTCTTGCTTTTTCTTTTATGCAGAAGAAGGTTTACTGTTTAAAAAATCTGACCATTTTTTGATTCTTATCTTTGAGAATATGCATCTTGACATAAAAATTATGTACCACAAGGTGTTGAATCTTGAAATCCGTAGATTTTGCATGCTAGAGATGGGATGTATTTGTTTGAGTCTATTGTATTAAGAGTAGTGGAAGACAAAGACATTACTTATGAGTTTGAAACGGAGTAACTTCGAAACATCAAGAAACTAAGAGGGAAAATGATCTGAAGTCTAAGGAAGCAACTAATTAGCTTATAAGTTTTGATTAAGGAAAATCTAAAATAATTTATAAATATGTGAAAGGTTGATGTCTTGGCTAGTGATTCAGCTCTGAGCAACATTGGAATCAGTCTGCAAGGTGTGTTTTACCTAATGTCAGTTTAACACAGGAACATTTGACAGCATGTTGAAACGGATGTTTGGATACTTAAAATGCCATAACTAGACTATTATTTAAGAGATTTGCCTTTGTAGTGTAAGAATTGATTTGCTTAATTATTATGGCATCTCTATATAAATTACGGCAAATTAGAAAGTGCAGCAAGTCAAAATTTCTCAACTAATTATCACTTGGTAGGACAATTCTACTATAGTACTCACCAACCTAACTAACCGCAGTCCTGCATGACCTGCCTTCTTAATGGCGTAAGTGGAACACTGGGAGAGTAGTTCTGGTACTTCTTTCCAATTTTTCATTTGATGAAGAGAATGAAAAATTTTCATTTAATGAAGAGAATGAAAAATTTGCATTTAATGCACATTGGCATCTCTACATAACTTCAGCCATGACAACTTTAACTTTCTTATCAAAAAATTGACAGTAAGAATAAAACCCCATCCAGAGTAGAATAGAAATCGCATCCAGAGCAACTTTAAACTTGCATGTCATCCTCATTCTTTTTTTAGTAATAGCTACTTAATTAGGTTGAGATTACATGTATTCCTTCTCTTTTCACTCTTTCTTTTTATTCTTTTAATTATAAATAAAGATGACGATATTAACTTAAAGAGAGGAGGTAAAGTAGATTATTAAGAGACAGATTTGAGGGTACTTCCTGAAAACAACTATTCATTTATTTGGGGAAGTTGGTTTGGATTCGGGACTTAGTGTCCTCTGCAAATTAAATGTTGACAATGATACAACATATGTAGTGCTGGTTTGTTCTGGAATGCTTCTTTGCTCCTGGGGGCTTTCCGTAGTTATTTCCTGCGACTGTTGTTTTCTCGTCTAGGATTAGAGTAGTGTTTCCTACTTGTTTTCAGATCTTATTACTGCATATTGTGGGAAGTTGATGAAAGAGTGACCCTTTTTGATCATTTGGTCTCATACTCCACAATTGATTAGGTAGGTGCTTTCTTTTTGAAAAAGCTTTAGCAACTTGTGAATAGAGTTAAGCATGGAGCCAATTTTCTCCTTCATCCTTATCAATTCAGTTTATCTCTAATTCAGATTTCTATATCATTGTGTCTAGGTGCATTTGAAAATATGAATTTGGAGAAATGGCTTTGAGTAGCCTGAATTATATAATATGCAGACCAAATTTTGATTTCCAAATCTGCATTACTAATTTCACCTAATCAATGTAATCTAATGGTTTGAGCCTATGGGTCCTTGATACATTTTATTGCGAAGAAAGGGACAATTAGTTTTATGAACATTTATATTCTGATTACTCCGGAAAGTTCAGATTTTATCCTCTATCTTCTGGATTTGGATTTTTCTTGCTATAGTTTTTAAATCCTTCATGTGAGATTCCAAGTATAAATTTTGGGCTTTTTAATACAATTTAAGCATCTAGGTCAAGTGATAACAGGAATAAGTAGTTTTGTTCTTGTCTAAGTGATCTTATGTCATATTGTGAAAGTTTGTGGATGTCTTTGATCATGTGCCTTGTGGTAAAAGGTGCTGCTAGAGCTTAATTACTATTACTGAGCTTTGAACTCTCAAGTATAGTTTCTTAATGTGGAATCAAAGCATGTTTTAATTTAGGTGTTCTAATTTTTGAATCCCACCATTGTGTGAATTATAACCTAAATTTGTGTAGGCTTTAATTGGTAACTTAAAACCCCTTTTTTGCATTTTATTACTCAGTCTTAAACTTTCAAGTATAGTTTCTTAACATGGAATTAAAGCATGTTTTAATTTAGTTGTTCTGATTTTTGAATCCGACCATTGTGTGAACTAGCCTAAATTTGTGTAGGCGTTAAGTGGTGACTTAAAATTCCTTTTTTGCATTTTATTACTGAGCCATAAACTTCCAATTATAGTTTCTTAACATGGAATCAAAGCATGTTTTAATTTAGATCTGATTTTTGAATCCCACCATTGTATGAACTATAACCTAAATTTGTGTAGGCTTTAAGTGGCAATGTAATACCCCTCTTATGCATTTTATTAGAAATTCTTCATGAGCTTCATATTCAGATGTCTAGAAGTTGTCTCATTTTATTAAAAGCAGCTTCCATTGACTTCTGAAAATTTGGAAGTTGATTACGTGAGAGGACTGGATAATGTTGGTGACCTCCTAGTGCTAACCGTGTCCAAATAGTTGGGAGCTCGCAGGAAAACACTCTTTTGTTTAGGGAAAATTCATTTAAGATAGCAAACTGTCTATTCAATCCAAGCCCTTGGTGCATGTTTGGTTGGAACAGATGGGAGGAAGGGAGAGAAATGGAAAAGAGAGAGCTGGAGAGAAAATAAGGGAAAAAGAGAAAATTTCAATTTTATTGATTGATTTGACATGAAATCATCTATTCTTCACTTATTTCTTTTTCCTTTCTTCCTTTCTTCCTTTCCTCTCTTATCCGATCCTTTCGTTTCTTCAAACTAAACATGGCATTAGTTTCTATGATACTGTATGGAATTTGTTCAGTGGCCAGCTGGTGAAGGAGCCAGATGAGTTGGACAAGCTTGCCGCTCAAACCTGTTTTTAGTGCTAGGTTTCTTTAGGCATGAACCTTGGGTTTCGAGTTCTTTCATTTTAGAGCATGTAGATTGCCCTTGGCCTGATACTCAGCTGTGTAACCTTTAGTCCAAATGGTGACTGGACTGTGGTCACGGCGTCGAGTTTCTTCTAAGACCCTCGCGCACTGAATGCTCTTTCAAACTCATAGGATAGGACTGGGGTTGTCGTAGAACAAACGGTTCATGCTTCGCTTTTGAGTATGCTTTTGCTTTATTCTCTTAAATATATTACATAAATGCAACAAATTCTTTGTCAGCGCGAGCCTCAAACTTCTACCATTTTAAGAGATTCTGTAAGTGTAAATGTGTAAGGTATATTATCAAGCACCCACCAAAAGTTTCCTAATATATCAATTCATTAATAAATTTTTTTGATAATTATATTTTAGCACCTAATGTTTTAACTGATATTATTTTACCATCAAATTGTTAACACTATTATAAAGTTGCTGAATTCACTAGGGTATTTGATAAATTTCAATCTATAGTTATTTTATTTATTTTTTTTGGGATTTTTGTCGCTAGACATCATATTTACGAGCCTTCTTTTGTTTTTTATTTTTTTATTTCTGTTATTAGAATCCTATTATATTAAAATATCTCCAAAATACAATTTTAACTTTTCTAATAGAGTGACAGTAGTTGAAAATTTTTTATGCATTTATAAATGAAATAATTCATGATATTGTTTTCACTTGTACAAAATTATAATAAATAAAAAATTAAACATCAATTTCTAAACATACACTTACTTTTTGCCTAAGAAAAACAATAGTAAAAGATGAAAATATGTAAGCGCAGTGGTGAATTGCTACCGTAATAGTTCGACTCACTCAATCTCAAATTCATTTTCATAAATATGGATATGGGACATATCTCTCTTTTTTAAGTGTATCTTCGATGTGAGGACAAAGATCTTGTCTTTAGTACGCATAAATTTCTAAACTATAGTTTAGATCCTGTGGAACTCAATTTATAATATAAGTTGTAACAAATAACAAAAATCAAAATCAAAAGTATAATAAGTAAGACATTTAAGTGATGGACCATGTTACCTTATATTACATGTTGTATACATTGAGGGAATTGATAAGTTAACCATCAATTTTTTGCCATATTTCACAATTCCTCTTTTATTATTCATTACATTTCCAACCAGTCGATTAAATCTAACGATCTTCTTTCAGCTAATGTTGTTATCTCATCATGTAACGTAACCGTAGCTTTATTCGAAGCTTATTTATGTATAGTGTGCAAGTGACTGTTATCATTTTATTTTGGAAACTGATGTGAGGGTAAGATTTGGTTCGCAGGTGAGCAGAAGGTTAGCAAAAAGCGAGAAGGTTGGTTCAAGAAATTGAAGAAACATTTGAACCTCGGAAATAAGAATGTCAAGTCGTGAAGAAGGCTCTATGAGCTAAATTATTTGTTCCAGACCAGTATGTAAATGATATGCGTATGTCATCGTCTCGAGTCTTTTGCTTGCATTTTGGTGCGGTTTGATGTGCTTGCAATACAATTTCTATTTTATTTTTTAAATTGTTAAGAAATTATCTTATGCCTTTGCATCAAGTTAAGTTTAGCGCTTGTTTGAGATTGCTTTTGAGAGGTTCAAAAATAATTTTAAAAGTTCAAGGTTAATTTTGATATTTGATAAGTTTTTTCAGCATTTTCTCTGGGTAAAATCACTTCATCTTACATTAGATTTTAAAAAACAAAGAAGGAATTTTGAAAAGTATGGAAGAAACAACTTTTCAAAATCGACTTTTGAAAATAAGTTTTATACTTAATACAATTACGTATATATCCTCATGTATATTATAAAAATTTAAAATTATTCTTATTAATTAGGAAACAAAATCATTAACTTAATATAAATTATCATTATTACCAATTATATTGAGATAATAAGATGAAAAATAAGATTAATAATATAGAACATTTATTTTAGTTGTCAATTGTTATTTATACACAATAAAAAGTATTTTGTATACATGTTTATAAATATTTAAATAAATTTTATTTAAGGATTGTTTGTTTTTGTCTTAAGCCTAAATTTTAATTATTTCAGTCATTTGGAGTTTTTAGTTTGTTTGTTTTTTTATAACTTATTGTCTACTTATAAGATATTTAGATGTAAATGGAAAAAAATAAATGTTTTGACATTTATCCAAATGATAAAATATCGGAGTAGAATTTTAATATTCGCTCTCATTAATACTCCTTTAAATACATTTATTTCCTACTATATAAATTATCATTTTGTTATTTTTTATTTATCTATTTTCTTTGTCCTTTGGATATCCAACTATCACATTTTTTTTAATCGTGAATGAGAATTTTAAACATAATAGGATCTTTAGGTGAGTTTATTTTCTAATACATCCATTTCTTTATATTTATAATTACAAATTTTCTAATGGATTTCGAATATTAATTAATACACTAATTCAAATGATTTAGGACCAATTTGGGATTGCGGTTGACATTCAATAAGCTACTTATTTAATAATTTTTGGTAAAAATAAAAGTAATTTATTTTATAATTTTCTTCATTTTATCAGCAACTTTTAAAAGCAGCTAGGGGGTTGCTTTTCATAAGCAGTTTATTCAATAAGCTATCATATCTTTTTAAAATTTCTATTATAACCTTAGTTTTAATAAAAAGACAATTATATCTTACTTATCCATAAACCCTAATATATAAATCATACATTTATTTTTATCATATTTTATGTAATAGATTATGAAGTTCTTTAGAATTTTTTTAATTAAGTTTTGTTAATGTAATTTTACATATTTAAGAAAAAAAAATATGTCTAAACAATTCATTAAACATACTCCAAAAATAAAAAGTAATTAAAACTCATATCTATTTTGATTATTATATAATAAACCATCACTTTCGTAATAAAATTTACTAAACGTGTGTATTCTACTTTTTAAATTTATAGCAACCATAACAACACAGTTTACCAAACGCCAAGCTATTTTTTTAATTAACAACTTATTTCATCTATGCAGTACAAGTAACTTATTTCATCAGCTTTCGCAATCCCAAACTAGCCCTTAATAATTCTTGGTTGGCTTATGTAATTAATAAGAAAAAAAATCATAAACTATATTAAAAACAATATTATAAGTATCATATATTAATGTCAAAAAATAAATTTCTTAGATATATTTTTTATTTTTCATGCTTTATTAGGTACATATGAACAAATTTTTTTAACTAATCGAATAATTTATTTACAACTTGTCATGTGTTTAACAAATAAATATAAGTATTATTAATATTAATAAGGTTATATATATAAAAATATCATATTTCAGATACTTTCTTTTTTTAAAACAAACAACTTAATACTTATATTTAGATATTAAAAAAAAGTATGTCATTTAGATATATACATTCAAGCTTATTTATATTTCAGTCAAATTCATACCAACTGAGATTTCAAAAAAAAAAAAAAGTTACCTTTGTCATTTACATTAAAAAAAATGTTAAAAAGGTTTTATGGTTAGACACTTAGACCACAAAAGAAAATATGCTAAAGTATTAAATTATGATTACTGAAAACTGTAGTATGTGGTTAGATCCATTGGAGCTTAAGTTAATCAACGTGATCAAGAGAATTAATTTCTCTTTTAGTGTTTTGAAGGAAAAATTGATTCATGTAACGTGTTTGTGAGATTAATGAATTGATTGTCAATGAATAAATTAAGGCAGCATTTGTTTTTTTTATCCAAAATCTGAATGTGTCTTAATTTTTCTAATGTCTGAATGAGTCAGAATATTAATATCAAAATAATATTTTTGTTTTCTTTTAATATCTGAGTATAAATGACATCTTATTTGTTTTTATAAATAAAATCAATCTCAAAATAGTTATTTGACATTTATATCCTTATAAATGAAAATAAAAAAAGAGGATTAGGTTTTATAGTTTAGAAAATAAGTATATGTTGTAAAAATATTTTTGAAACATAATATTTACTTCTCATTTAGACATTTTTCTATTTACATAAAAGTGCTCAAAGTTTACTTTTTTAATTCAAATATAAATGTTTGAAAATTAAATATAAGTTACTAAAAAAATTTAAAAAAGTTCTGAAATTAATAAAATTTAAGATTTTAGACGTTTAACAAACAAGTACTAAGATTTTCTTCATTACTAATATAATTTTCTTTATTAATGTTGGTAGATTTTTGGGAGTGTCTAAATTACAAATAGACACGGCTTATAATATATTTATAAATTGTAGCTATTGAAAAAAAAATATAATGCAAGTTGCAATCTTGGCTTATATTGAAAATGATTTCATCTTACGCCAAATTTTGTGTTCACTTACTAAATTATACGTTTAATTAAATTAGTCAACATCTATAGATTGTACAAATTAGAGTATCAGACCAATAACGTTATATCAAGTTCGAAAATCTTCGCCAACTCATAGCAAGATTTCTCCTTACACAGCGATTCTCAAAATATTTGAAATGATACATGTATCTGACACAAGTCTTATAAGAGATAACTTGTACAATTATTTTTGATAATATTTGAAGAGATACATGTATTTTGTTCATATTTATAAGAGAATAATTTATTTTCAATCTCTTAGGAGACTAGAACCTGTTTTTCTTAGGGTGGACATGGTAAACATAGAACCAAACCAAACTTGATGGGTTTAAGAAATCATGAACTGAATTTAAATCGAGGTTAGGAATCAAACCAAATTATTTTAGTTCGGTTCAATTTTATATGATTTAATTACGAAATTTAATATTTTTATTTTATTTTAGCCAAATATTTATACTTTTCACTTAGATTTAATTATAATCACTAATTATTCATGTTTTAAGTAAAATTACTAATAAAAAATATTATTATATATATATATATTAATTTTTTAATTTTAATTCGGTTCAGTTCAAATAAAAAACTAATTGGTTCACATTTTCTAAATTATTCAGTTCTTATTTACCGAATCGAATTAGCATATTTAAGGTCCAGTTCGATTTGGATAGAACCGAACCGAATATCCAGCCCCTACTCATTCCAGAATATTGGGCCTCGATACTCAAATCAAGTTGCGTATGCGTGACCATAATAGAATCCTAGATGTTGACACGTTGCTTTCGAAATCCACCACAAAAGACCCATCTGATTCTCTTATCACCTACTTCGCCTTAGACTCATAAACCAGAAAAGCAGAAACAGAGCCTCAATAAGATTTTTTTTTTTTTTAACTTTCAGCTGTGGAATTAGCTAAGTACTAACAAGAATGGCATGCGCATCACAGGCTATGATATCTGCAAACTCATACATATTTACTTCACCAAAGTTATTCTTTAACAGAAAACACAAGACTAAGCTTTATAGCAGAAATAGAAATGTAAACTTGTTCACTGTCCGCGCCTCCTCTGATGACTCTGAAGATTGTAACGATGAAGAATGCGCCCCTGATAAAGAGGTTCATTATTATTTTCTCTACCCTTTTCTCTACATTTACAGTTCTCGTTATTTCCTTAGAAAAATTAGAAACTTAAAACTTTGTATTGCTTAGCTTAGCTGCTACTAGTACCACTGTTTATTAAAAAGACACTCAAAGGGCAGTGGCAGCCCATTGTTTGGCAGAATGGTCTCGGAGACCCTTTTGTTTTCATAAATGGTCACGGAGACCCACTACTTTGCCAAAGCATGGGGGTGTAGCCGTCCTTTTCCCTTTCATTTTATATTTGACAGCAATTTCCATTAATGGTGGTTGTATTGGTATTTGTTTTTGCAGGTGGGAAAAGTGAGCATGGAATGGTTGGCTGTGGAAAAGACTAAAGTTGTGGGTACATATCCACCTCGGAAAAGGGAGTGGACTGGTTATGTTGAGAAGGATACCGCCGGCCAGACTAACATTTACTCCGTTGAGGTTCGTTATCTTATCTACTATTGATTATATATGAAGCTACTTGCATTGCCTTAGGATGAGGATATAAATGTGTTTGCAGGACCTGTTTAATGATGAGGAAGAATCCCCTGCCTTTTATACTTATTCACTTAAATAATAATCAGCTTGTGGGTAATTTTACTAAATTTAGGGTATGTTTGAAACTATTGTGCTTCTCATTAATTTTGAAAGCAAAATAGCTCAAGTATATACCCACTTGTACTTGTGAGATTCAACAAGTGTGGACTAAAAGCCACAATCTCTCATTCCATACCATAACCAAGACAAGTTGAGGATAAAGATGAATTTAAAGCCTCCAGCTTTAAGACTTGAAGCCTAATTCTAACCTGCTAGCTTATCATTTTCTCCTATATTGACGCATTTGATTTTCTTTTGGCTTCTTTTCAGTGTTAAAATGATTTTCCTCCTCCCAAGAATGCGGGGCCAATATATATTAATTAAAATCTCTTGTTTTATGAAGGTTTCTTTCTGTATTCGTTATTCTGTGGCAACTTGCTGATGATTTTATTTCACTCTTTGTTTTCTTTAGTAATAATGGACGAAAGGAATCCAGCAAGCAAGACAATATTCACTTGGCCAAAGTGTAAATATAAGCTAATAATATGCCTATATAGTAGAATAGCCATTTCTGAAATTTTCTGCAACTCCATTTCTCTTCAGCCGTTTAGCAGGCTGCATCTATTAACTTCAATTTTTCCAGCCTACAGTGTACGTAGCAGATAGCGCAATAAGTTCTGGAAGTGCAGGTTCATCTGCGGCTGGATCTGAGAACACATTAGCAGTTACTGCCGGTATTGCCTTCATCTCTATAGCTGCAGCTTCATTAATACTTCTCCAAGTTGGTAAGAACCCACCACCGATGCAGACGGTTGACTACAATGGGCCATCACTTAGTTATTATATCAACAAATTTAAGCCACCAGCATTTGTCCAAGCTTCAGTGTCAAGTCCAGCTGAATCATCCCCTTCTGTACAGGCAGAAACTTTGCCCCAAGAAGTACCGCGGATTCAGATTCAATCTGAATCCAAGCCAGAGCCTTCCACTCAGAGTACGACCAATGTTTCTTAGGCATATAACATATTTTTGTTGTTCATAATCTGTTATTAACACTTATAGTCAATGTTCCATTGATACCTCTAGTGTATATTATTGTTACAATCGTTAGCAGCTTTGAAACTTTACACCCAAATCCACTGGACTCAAAGACATTAATGGAAAAATAATTTTGTTGAAGTACTATTGATGGTTGTTTTCTGGTGACATCCCCAGTTTTCAACAGTGCGAATGTCTATTTACTGCAATTTTTTTTTTTGGGAAATTCGTTTTGCTGCATTTGATAGGCGGAACAGAGAGTTAATCCATTACACAGAACTTCTTGTTAAATTCCAGTCTTGAGCAAGGAAGCTTGTTAAAAGAATCTCTGTTTAAGTCAGCTATATTATGAGGTTTCAAAAAGATGGCAAAATGGTTTTCTAATCTTGAACTCGACGTTAAAGCTCCGAATTTGGATCATCATGTAAGTTTTGCCAAACTTTTATTTCACTGCTACGTTGTTTGGTAGGATTACGGGTAGTGAATCGTATAAATGCCCCAAAGGTGGTTGAATGCTTTGATTCTGATGGTGATAAATATAGGCGGCTAGCGAAATCCAGAAATGACGACTTACAAGTTAACAATACGAGTATGTTTCTTCTTTAGGAAATAACTACTTCACAGAAAAAAATAAGACAAAAATTGTTCTTGAAGTGTACATACTAATACTAATAATTAGGCAATCATGAAGTGTTGCAATCAGAAGGCTGTTGCTTGTTGCTTGTTGCTTCTTTCTAGGGTGAGCATCTTCAGGTCTAGGATCAATCATGTCGGAATTTTAGTCTATTCAGGTAAGTGAAAAGCTAATCTAAACATTTAGAAGTACGAATTTAGGTCGGATGTTTTCTAATTTTCTTCAAACTCCAATGCTAGATTTAATATTAAAACAAAAGAAACAAATAATTAAAAACAAACAAAATCCCTAACAATTGCCAACCGTGTACCTTTTTTCTTTTTTCTGAATATATTTTTTTAATTTTCTCCAATGCAAGACTTTTGAAATATAATGGGGATATTAGAATCTACCAAAATCTTTCATACATTCACTTGCTTAATAAACTTACTACTAATATATAAAGATTAGATTTTACTCAATAATCTCACTTACATACTAAACTATCCTCACCTAACAATAATCTTGTAAAATCAATATTACAACTTAATTTTAAAATTATGTTAAACATTTTATTTTTCTGATTCTTGATAAAATTATATATCAAAATCAAATTGAAATTCCATCGAATTAAAATTATAGGGGTAATCCCATTTTATCTTTGGATTTTTAGTAACTACCTCGGAAATCTAACAAATTGTGTTTTGAGAAATTTACCAATCTAACCACTTTCCAACTTTCACTTAAAAAAAAGATCACACCTATATTTTTCTTACAATATCAACTCATTTACAAGCCTTTCGGAACAAAAATACCCTTTAGCACTTAAAACAAACAAAACCAATTCTCCAAACAAAACCAATTCTCCAAGTAACAGCCAAACCTCGTCTTCACACTCCAACAAAAAAAAACTCTCCATTTCACCTTTCTCACATTCATCAAACGAAAATTATTTCCAAGTATCACCCATCTCACATTCATCAAAAGAACTTTTATTCAAACATTAATGGCAAAATCAATCAATAATTTAAAGTTCAAGAAGAAAAGGTTAATATTTGATTAATTTTTATTTATTTGGGTGGCTTTGGTACAAAAGGGTGTTTTTGTTCATTTTATTACATTATGGGTATATTAAATGGTTAATATGAGATAATAGATTCACAGATTAATAAAATTTTGGCAAAATCCGAAAAAAATTAGTGTATCACGATCTTGAAGACGAAACCCAAAATACAGGAGAAAAAAAGCTCGTCACTTGGGTGACACCCGCATCGCCAAGACTAACAAGCCCTTGTCATTGGGGCGACATGTGTTGTTGCCTAGACAATGGGTGCCTGTCTCCCAAGAATTTAGTGTGTGCCTTGTGTCGCCCAGGAAATGCCTGCATTGTCTAGACTTACGGGCACTTATGATTTGGGCAACGGGCACTTGTCGCTAGCGATGGGTGCCCATAATCCAAGAATTTGACACGAGCTTGCATGCAAAAAATTTGAGCGACAAGGCCATCATTTGATTTTTTCACTAATTGTCATTTTGCTTCATTTTCTTGTTCGTTTTATTTTTTCCTTAATTGTTCCATTTTTTGCTGTGTCGTTTTGTATTTTATAATTCCAAAATTTCCTGTTAGGCCCTAATAAGGCCCTCTAGAAAGAATAATTGTATTTTGATATTTTTTTACTTGAAAATAGGACCATTTTCAAAATATTAGACAAGTATATGACAACTGACAATATGAATATGAAACAAGAACATGAAGATTCTGTTGATGTTTTAAGGGGGCCGCTACAATACATGCATATATGTGATACATGTAAGAATTAAAAAAATAAAAAAAAAATATTATCACTGTTTGGCTGCCAAACATAAAAAAAAAAAAAGAACTTGGAGCAACCAGTAAAGAGCAACTGGTTGCTCCTTAAATAATTTAAAAATATTAAAATAATATAATAAATATATATAATAAGTAAGATAATAATAAAATAATAATTATTTTAATAATAAAGGGCACATAACAATAAAAAAATATTTTTGTAATAATAAAAAATGAGTTTCAAGTTTAATGATTTTGGTATCAAGTTTATGGTAGGCGTTTCATGTTTATTGGTCAATTAATCGCATGAATTTAATGGTTGCAAGTTAATGATTACAAGTTTCATGCTCATTGACATAAGTTCCAAGTTCTTGTAGTAATATCAAGTTAATGGTAGTTGTTTCATATCCATTGGTCAATTAATTGTATAATTCTTATGGTTGCAAGTTAATGATATTAAGTTTCATGTTCATTGCCCTAAGTTTCAAGTTCCTTTGGTTTTGAGTTTAATGGTCTACGTATCATGTTAATGGTGGGTGTTTCATGTGTATTGGTCCATCAATTGTCTTAACTTTGAAGTTTCTTCGGCTTTAAATTTAATGGTTCTAGTATCAAGTTAATGGCAGTTGTTTCTTGTTTATTGGTCTATCCATTGCATGATAATCATTGTTTTAAGTTAATGATTGTAAGGTTGCAAGTTAATGATCCTAGGTTTCATATTTATTAATCAAAGCTTGTAGTTCATTTGGTTTGAAGTATAATGTTGGAGATATCAAGTTAATGATGAGTGTTTCCAGTTGATGATTTATTACTTGTATGATAGAAGACAAAGAATAATCCTTAAACATCTTTTTCTTTAGCAAACAACTAGTTATTTTCGACAAAGGGCTAGCTGTTTTAGAAAATTTTGGGGTCTGTTCGATATTGGCTAGCCTCTTTATCATAAATGGTTAGCCGTAACTGAGGACGTGCATTTTGTCATTATAACGACTACCCATTTATTCAGTAGTAGGAGGGATGTTAAAAAACGACTTTAAGCGGCTCACTGTTTAGTTTTTACATGCTTTCTGTTTGAATACCACTTGCTGTTTTATTGCTTGCACTCTACGAAGGCATCAATTGGGTTTAAAATGAGACTACATTGTTTATGTTTATTACAAAACAACAACTAAAAGAAACTTAAAATTTAACTCATATTCTGTTTCTTAGGTTTAGTAGTGCTAAAACAAACTATATATCATGTTCCCTCTACAAAAAAAAAAAAAAAAGAAAAAGAAAACATAAAACAATAATAACAACGTATAAAGGCACGAAGATAGCAAAAAACTACTGAGGCGGTGAAGACAGTGGTGATGGAGGTGAAAATGGATACAGAATGCCAAAGTGCTCGAACAGGAGGCACTGGCCTTCGAGGATTTGTGGATGTTGTTGTGAGAGACGTTGGTGCTCCTCGAGAATGTGCTGCTGAAACTAGCCTGTTACAAAGAAAGTGTCCTCACCTTGTCCATAAGTTGCCGAAGAGTGACCTCTTCAGACTCATGAGGCTGTGGAGGTGGTACAAGAGATGCAGAATCATCATGATCAGGATCGTGAATAGGAGAGTCCTAATGTCTATGCTGACCTCGAAAAGAAAGCAAAAAATTAGACAATTGATCAGCAGGAACCACATCATTTAAAGAACAATCATCATTCAGAGCAATCATAGTGTATTTATTGCCAGTAATCTTTACCCATCCTCCATTACGCCACTCAAATCCTAAGGCACACACGGCCTCATTCCTTATACTCTTAGAGGGTTTACAAGATGGTTCATTAATGAGTATCCTAAAGTATTTAAGGATCTGGGTGATGAAATTACCATATAAAAGGGAACGGTTTATCAAGTTAGGTATGGAAAGTATATTGTGACAATTGTGTACCCAATGTGTACCCAATGTTAACCGGACGATGCCTAAAGATAGAATCAATGAAAGCAACATTCATGTAGGAAACCCCATCTAAGTGCTCTAACCTAGGAAGGACAATAGTCTGAATAAACCAATATAAAATGCAGGATTGGAGGCATAAACACTAAGCGCAGAAATAGATGCTACAGACCTCATCAGAAAGATTAGTGCGCCTACATATGTTTATAATAGTATAAACATGATCAAAGTTATCAATCTCAGGGGCTTTCCTGCCAGAAAAGATTTAGTACCTAAAATTGGACATTCTTAAGACAGAATTCAAGTCTTCATCATTAAATTCAATCAAAACTCCTCCAACATTGGTGATTACTCGATTCTCTTTCTCTGCGGAAGTATCCATATTCGAGTAAAATACTTTGACCAAGTTAGGATACACATTCTCATCAACCATAAGGGCACTAATCTAACCAACTTCCTCTAATAATTGCAACAAATTTTTATTGCTAATACTAACACTACGAAGCTAATCAGGCAAAATATAAAAGGTAGGAAATACCATATGGGTAATGAATTTTTTACCAAAACGATTGGCCAAACACTTGTCCGGAAGTGTCTTGATTCAAAATCAGGCTCTTCTGCTGTGCCTCCTTCCTGTTGTGGTCATTTGGGTGGTGCAGTAGGTTCTTTCCCTTTCCATTTCCCTCTAGTTGGCCTTGAACTTAACATGATGAAGAGAGATGAAAATTTGGGTGTTTAAAGGAGAGAAGTGAGTGAAATTTAGGTGAAATTTTGTTAAAGCTTGGATATGGAAAACCAGCAACCCAAAACCCTAAATCCAAACCTACGATTTAGGATTTTAGATTTTAGATAACTAAATTTAGTTATTGTGAGGATTTTGAAGATAAATTAATGATGGGGATTATTTTTTTGGTTCAATTTGGCTTCCTAACAAATATAAATGGTGGATTTTTAGAGTGAGAATGCTATTGAGAGTGAACGATTTTTTAGAGAGAAAAGTGGTTTGTCGAATTAAGAGGAAGAAGACGAACAATATTTAAATCAATGCACATCCGGCTAACTATTTTATATTAACCAATTTACCGATTATGTTACAGAGAGTAACGTTCGATAGTTCGGCTTACCTTTTCTGTAAACCGGCTAGCTGGTTTCATTCCAGATGGGTACGATTCACAAATCCGGCTTACCGATTTAAAACAAGTGGCTAACCGATTTCTTTCCAGATAGTTGCCTTATGAATCTGGCTACTGTTTTAAAACAAATGCTAGCCAATTTCATTATAGAGAGTTGTCTTACAAATCCAGCTTATCGTTTTAAAACAAGCGGCTAGCTGGTTTCGTTACAGAGAGTTGCCTTATGAATTTGGCTTACTATTTTAAAATAAGTGATTAACCGATTTTGTTACAAAGAGTTGTCTTACGAGTCTGGTTTACCATTTTAAAACAAGTGGCTAGTCGGTTTCGTTACAGAGAGTTACCTTACAAATTTGGCTTACCATTTGAAAACAAGCGGCTCGCTGGTTTCGTTTCAGAGAGCTGCGTTATAAATCTAGTTAACCTTTTTCATAAAAGTGGCTAGCCAGTTTCGGTCTATAGAGTTGGCTCTATGAATCCGACTTACTATTTACAACAAACAGGTAGTTGGTTGGGGTCCATAATCTTTCTTTTACGAATTCGGCTTACCTTTTTCAAACAATCAGGTAGCCGGTTTTGTTCCAGAGACCAATTGAAAACAACTGACTTACCTTTTTTAAAAAATCAGGTGACCTTAACTATTAATGATTTTGATCTTACTTATTTCATGTGTTCACCAACCCATGCACCAACCAAATGCAAGCATTTAATGATAAGATTAAATGTGTACAACAACAAAACCCATGCACCACACTCTTTTGAAGATAACTAGGGGACCAAGATAATTTTCTTGTTCTTCATTTGGTAGAACATTGATGCGAGAATGATAGCCACAATGCCAGCAACTTTGAATGTTAGAAGCATTTTTGCATGGGGGTTGCACCTTAATAACGATGGATCATCAGAACAAGAAACCAATGAAGCAAAAGATAGTCTATTTCATGATAGTTGGCTAGAAATTGGTGTAACTATATGTACATCATTACCAGAGCAAATGGTTGCCGATAACGATGAGTGTCTTGGGGATATATTTGGTACAATATCATCTATACATATAACGCATATTGTTCCCATAGGCAGTCAACCCATTTTAGTAGGTGTCAGATTATATTTTGATACCGTAAATGACGCGCACGTATGGTATAGAAATTATACTAAGTCCTTTGGATTTTCTATTGGAAAAGATAAGCTCCATTGTGACAGCAAAAGTGGTGAGGTAGCAAGCTGGGGATGGGTTTACTCAGGCGAAGGATATAGGTTAAAAAAAAGATAGATAAAACAGACAGAGTGAGGGGACCGAGGGGCATAACTCGTAACAGTTGTCAGCTCAACTTCAAGTGAACTATGACAAGTTGAAAGGGAAGTACGTGGTTTCTAAATTTATTGTGGATGACACTCATTGCTTGGTTGAATCACATGAAACACAATTTCTTCATTCACATAAAGTTATGATTGATGCAGATTTGACACACGTAAAGGCGTTGCAACAAGTTGAGGTGAAAATGTGCCAGTTCATGAATTATAAGTTTGACCAAGCAGGAGGGTTCTATCATGTTGGGTATATGGGTAAGGACATGTAGAACATAATAGACGTAGGCCAATGTGCCCAAACTATTGACACAGATATAGAAGCTGTTATCGCGTACTTATGTGCAAGAGCTGATTATGATGTTGGAGTGTACTTTGAGTATACATTAGATGAGGAAAATAGATTGCGTAACTTGTTCCAGATTAACATTGTTGCTTGGTATGACTACAAACAATTTGGAGATGTTTTAGCTTTGATGCAACATACAAGAAAAATGCTTACACAAACTGTTGGTTGTATTTGTCGGTGTAAATCATCATAAAAGAACCATTGTTTTTGGATTTGCAATACTCATTGATGAAACTATTGAATTATATGTGTTTGGGAGAAAATAGGAGGTTCAATGACAGAGCGCCACATGTTGACTTGTGAGGGGTACCCTTGACGCTTCATATAGTACCTAGGGTATCCTTGGTGTTCCATATAATACCTAGGGTACCTTAGATATTCCAAAGGGTACTTGAGGTACACTATGTTAGAGTAGAAAATATCGTAAAATATCCAAAAAAGGAACGAGAGATTAAATGGACACAAAATCTCAAAGAGATTGCCTGATTTTCAGTTAGAGTAGAAAATATCGTAAAATATCCAAAAAAGGAACGAGAGATTAAATGGACACAAAATCTCAAAAAGATTGCTTGATTTTCAATCAAAAAATAAGAAATCAAAAAGAAAATCTTGTGCTGTAAAAAAGGAGACAGCGACCTGTCACGCCAGCAAATATTCCAAAAGTTGTTGCTATGACAGTGAGGACCACCTGCATTCTCCTGCCACGCCCACAAATTTTCAACAGCTGCAGTAGAGGTATGCGAGACCACCCACTGTGATAGACACAAACATACCCTTTAAACTTGTTCTTCAAGCATATTTTTAAAACGCCAACGCCGCCACACATATGGGGAATAAGAATACTCTTGAAATGACAGCAAAAAACACTAATAAAATGACGTCATGTTGTACGGCAGCCGGGGTACCCCATATAATGTTAAGGTTTTTTATTATTACTCATTCATAATAGAAAAAACACACACATACACAAAAAGGCTAAGGTTTCTTCCACCTTCAGCCATTGTTACAGAGAGCTTGCAAACTCTCTAACTTAAAGTACCATAATTTTAACTTGAGCATTGAAGTGTGATCTCCGGCCAACCCCGGCTCCACCTTTGACCCCTTACTTGTTGTTTCATAGGTCTAAGGTAGCTCGGCGAAGCTTTTTGAAGTTAAACCTCAGCCTTTCAGTTCGACCCATCTTCTCACTCTCCCTCCACTCCTTTACTAACCCAAAAATCACCCCCACACTCCTTCAAAACAAGCTAAGCACCCTTTCCCCTCAAACTTAAAATATATTTATTGTTCCTAGTTGGTTTCGTGGCCTTCACCCATACACCCGAAATCCGCTAAAAACATATATCAAATGATTTTTGTGCATAGTTAAAAGCTATAAACATTGTTGTATTATAAACAAATTACCACTCATTACCTCAATTTATTCTTTCTAAAAACTTATTTAATAAGGCAAAAAATAAGCTCTTGAACTGCATTTTCCTTAAACTGAGCATAAAATAATTGTGAATCTCCATATTTATATTAGGCATAATGAAGTTTGGACATATAATATTTCAATAATTTGAGAGTTCGTTCCAAGATCATTACTACAAAAAAAATAATATTTACAAACTTAGTTAAACCTTTATAAAGTGAGTATGAAATTTATTATACTACTTAACTAATCATGTAAAACATTTAAAAAATATCACGCAAAATTGTAATTAAGCATTCATTAGTTCTACCTGAATATAAAACTCTAAAAAGATAAAAAAAAATAAAAATATAATCATTATATATTTTCACTTACAAGTAATGTTGTTTTAACTTGATTGACATCATCACCCAAAATCACTTTGAATATTTTTCCTAGACCTAGAAAGAAACAAAAGAAAGCAAGCTTTAAAATATAATTATTATATATTAAGACAGACATATATAACATAATTTTTTAATCCATAGTTCTTAAAATTATTACAATACACTTAATAGATGTTTGATAAAGTACATTAATTTTCATGCTACAACTCATATGGTCATCATCCAAGATAATTTCTTGAAAGCCTTCAAAGTCTTAAACTAAGATGTAAAACTCAAACAAACATAAAACAAGAATAAAAAAAAGAATGTAAAACTCAACTCAATCGCAAACCCCAGAAATTAATAATTAGGCTAATATTTATGTTAAATCAATTCAATAAAAAAGAAAAGATAAACCTTTAAGATTAGTCTCAAATATAATGAAAAAAGATTTATGCCTTTGGTACTTTATTTACTACTCCAATTCACAATGTTTACAAATATTTTTTCTTGAAAAATATTGTAAGTGAATAGATTTATCACTAATCAAATTTACTAGGAATCATTGACAACTTGACTTTAAGATTTTCTTTAATTCAATACTATTCGGAATGTTATGAAACTTATAGAACATAATTAGACATGTTAATGCACCACATATAAAATTTCCAAGTGATTTGGACTATTCTACATTAGCTTATCACATGATAAAACTATATAAGTTAAAATTGCATATGAAACTGTAACAGCGGCATAAGGTATTTGAATATTTATTAAATTTAAAAAACTAAATATATCAGAATAATACTTTTCAAATTTTAAGTGGACATATAGATCAACAACATATTAAAATTTGAGATCATTCTAATGTCGTTAGGCTAGTGTTTGATAGGATAAAAAATTAATGAACAATTCTATTAAAATAAGTTACTGTAGAGGCAATAGAGTTTGAAAAATCATTAAAAATAAATTAAAAGTTCAATCAAAATGAAATTTTCCAGATTTGAAGTATGCGTATAGAAGTTTAGTTCATCCGAATTTCAGCTTATTCGAACACTGTTAGACTATTGGTTTACAATATTAAACATGGTATATAGGTAATTTCTGATAAAATTGGAAAACAACCAACCATACTGAGAAATCTATTAAAAATAAAAAATAAACCCAATTCATTCTAAAATTTCCAGAACTGAGATGTTCACATTTAAATTTAGTTTCTCAAAGTTTCAAATAATTAAAAGTCATCTAGTCAAATTTTGAAACAACCAAGTTCACAACAACAGTCTATCAATCCTCAAATTTCTAGCATAATTTTATAAACTATATATTAATAAACTTTTCACCCCAAAATCAAGTTTCCAACAACTTATATATCATCAATCCCCATGTTTAAAATAAAATTAGGCATAAAAACAAACGATAACCTTGGTTTTCACTTTTGAAATACCCAAAAGTATAAACTTGAGCATTTGAAGCCACAGATACATAACTAAACGATGAGGTGATTTACAGACTAAAATCTCAAATTCACTAATTCCATTACCATAACCTACAAAGAAAAAGATTTCACTGGCCTAAGTGGGGATGGGATTGTCATTAAACTCCTCTAGCCTAAATTAACAAAATCATTCACTTAAAACACTAAATTAACAAAATCATTTACTTTAATAAGCAACAAAAAATTTTGCTTTTTAAACAAAACCTATGATTGTTGATTGCCATTATTCTCTTAATTAACAAATTGCATTCAACCTAAATCCATAATTATCGATTGTAATAATTTTTTCAATTAAGAAATTGAATTCAACCTATAATACAGCAGCCGTTTATTTATTTTATTAAATATTAAATTAGATTATAAGGAACAAAAACCCAAGATTTCCAAACAAGTGCAAGGTCTCATTGGCACTTAATAAATATCAACCAATTAACATATAAACACTTAAACAATGAAAATAGAGAACGAGATAAAGAGTTTCCACAACACTGATTTGGACTTTCAAACCCTAGCTTTGCCCAAATTCTTCACAACACTTTCTAGGTTCTTTTCAAGAATATTTTACCTTAAAGATGGCGACTTTCAAGGTGTTGACAGAGCCAGCTTTCAAGGTAGATCATTGTTAGAGAGAGAGAGAGAGAGAGAGAGAGAGAGAGAGAGAGAGAGAGAGAGAGAGAGAGAGAGAGAGAGAGAGAGAGAGAGAGAGAGAGAGAGAGAGGGAAGAAAGTTTCGATACTTTTAGAGCAGGAAAAAGCTTCGCCAGCCATGGGCTAGGTTGTTTTCTTAGCAAAAATTTTAAGATGCTAGGTTTCATAAACACCATCCATTAAAAATGACATAGTATCAATGGTTTCTAGATAATTTATTTTAAGTTTTAATATTTATTTACTTATTAATTAAAAAATTTAAAAAGAAACTCGTGGCCCAATGGTTTAGCGCTTAAAATTAGGAATTTATGGTTTAAAAGTCTTTGGTTTGATTACTAGTAGATACAAAATTAAAATTTTATTTTTTTAACTATTAATGCCTTAGCGTCACAAATCTTTGATGTTTAATTTACAGACACCATAGTATCAGCAATTTGTGATACTTATTTGTTAAACATGAAAATTGGCCCAAATGCATGTAATTGCCAATACATTTTAATAAAGTGTCACAAGAAAAGTGTCACAAAAGACTATTTTTGTAGTAGTGAATTATACAAATAAATAAACATAAACAAAAATGATGCCTTATACAAATAAAAAAATACAATTCAATTCCAACTAAGGAGTTTATTAGTTTAAGAAACAAATAAAAACACACAATTCAATCCCTTAATCTAAACAAGGGGTTCATCAATTTAACAAATGATAATTCATAACGCGACATAGAAAAAAAAACTACTTCAATACTTGTGGGCCACACTCTTTTTTATCCACAAATTCGTCTCTATTAAAAATTTTATTTTTAAGAATTCCACCTATAAGCAAAAAGAAAAATACAAAGAAAGTGTGAAAACAATTATATAAAATAATTACTAAACCAATTATTTAAATATTTTCTACATTATTTGTATTCATATGTTTGGAGCTCACCATAACTAACATTGAGTTCACATAACTAATTCCAATGTCATAGAATGAAGTCTACTCAATGTGGAGTCAAGACTCTACCTTGAGTGCTAAATGCAAATTCAAAGACAACGGTTATCAAGGGAACGCCTAAAAGACACTTGGTTCACCTTTCACTAATTCAAAATATCAAAGTCCGAAGTAGATTTGACTAAAGGCTCTTCTAAGTACTTTTCAAGGTTGGACTTTGATACTTGCAGTCTCACTCCTTGGCTTGCAAATGCCTCAAAACTTATGTGTATCAAAAAATTTAAAATTAGAGCAAACATCAATTGAAGAAGACTCACCAATAATTTTTTCATTCACATTTCTATTATAACCATCATTCACATTCCTATTATAACCATCATAAAATTTAACCAAATCATTACTTAGATTGTGTACTCTTTGAATTTCATTTGTAGTACCCTCACCATAAAGTTATGGAAAATAATATTCTTGAGCCTCAAGTCAAGAATAATAGCATCACCAAAATCCCATTTACTTGGGCCCAATATTTATCAAATTTCTAAATTATTTTATCAGCCATTTATCTAACCACAAGCACATTAAAAAGTCCTTATTGATCAGGTTAATCGTTATATCACATATCATTGGGAAAAAAAAATTAGATGTGGGATATTGTATACCTGAAACTAGCTTTGTCATTGAGTAAAGGTAGAAAAATATTCCAACATCTTTTTACCTATCTTCTAGTCCTTATTCGTTGGCAAAGAAGTGTCGTGTTTGTTGTGCTATTGCAAACTAGAAAAGGTATTTTGTATTTCATAACAACATCATGTATAACGTATGTAGAATTCTCTGTAGTTACACATTCAAGCACCAACTTTTCTCTCACTTAACTTACAATTGATATGCAACCATCTCAAAGGTTTTTGTATGCCCACCGAATAAGCCACATTATCCCTAATCATTTTAATCCACTCATCAATCACTTTCATCCTATCCTTCATAACTAGATTTAAAATACGAGCCACACACCTCCTATAAAAATAATTCCTACCCATTAATATAGAATTGATTGGAATCAATCCCATCAACCTATCAACCACAGCATCATTGGTGGCATAATTATCTCAAGTAACAACCAATATCCTTCTATCTAAATTCTAATCCAACATACACTTCAAAAATGATTGAGAAAAAAGTTTAGCAGTATGTGGGGCTGACAAATAAATGAACCTAATCATTAGCCAAAAATTAAATTTTAGAATTATTTAAATTAAAGGAAAATTAAATAAACATAACATCAAATAATAAATACCTTGAATTCAACTTTCCAACCATCGAGACTTGTCCAAAAAATGTCCTGTAACAAGCATATACCTCTTCTTTTGATTATTACTAGTCTACATATATGTAGTAATTGAAATCATACTATTATTACTCTTCAACAAAGTCATTGGTTTTGCCTTTTCAGCTTGATATAATTTAAAGATCTCACCCGTTAAAGTGTTTCTACTCATCATCTTCACTAATAAGTTGGTATAAGACATCAAATCCCTAAATGCATCACACTCCACAAAATTAAGTGGTAGCTCATGCTTTATAATCAATTGTAATCTTTTGCTGAGAAACAACTAGATTAAATTCTCTCATCTCAACACAATTTATTCCATCTCCTTTCTTTGTCACACTAAGAGTTTTTTGTAGATGATCATCAATTTCAGGAGCATGCTTTCCCTTACATCTTTTCAAGTGTCTAGTCAAATGAGAAGTTCCATTATCAATAAAGGCTACTGATTAAGCTCAATAATAGTTATATTTTGCCTTTAATTCACCATTAATGATTATCTTTGAGAAATATCACGAGAAGATGTTCTCTTTTTTTGTTTTATAGCTTATTTGTTGTGCGCATTAAGGGATGCCTCGATCCTTAACAACTTTGACCCTCACCCGTATCAACATCCTCATGTGAATTCAATCTTGTTGTCTCAACTTCAAATTCCAAATTTGACATTATGACATTAATTAAATGTAGAGCAATTCTAAGTTAATTGATAAATTTAGAACATGATTAAACAAATCATGTGGAAGCAAACATATTAAGCAAATCATGCAACTCTAGAGAGGAAGTAAATCACGTGGCCAAGATTAATGGACAAGAGGATGCGTCGACCAATAGTGGGATAGCACTGATGAAGGCTATTACTAATCAAAAGGATCTTAGTTGTAAATAATAAGAATAGACATATTATATATTTATCTAACATTTTTCTTACATTTATAAATACATACAAATATATATACGTGCGTGTATGAATAAGAAGCTGCTAGCATTTTTGGGAACTACAGTTACAGAAGAAATTTGACAAAAAATTCAACATCTATGTTTCATACATGAACCAAAAATTCAATATCTAATCACTGACTTAATCAACAAATATCAATTTTCCTACAGATATTAATGTTAATCAACAAATACCAATTTTCCTACAGATATTAATGTCACAAAACAAAAACAATAATAATGCATACGAAAATGAAAATAAATAAAAAATCTTTAGTGGTGTATTGTGGTGGAGGGTGGTTAGAGCGACAAAGTGACAGAAGCAGTAAATTATTAATGGAAGCCTCTCGTGTGCGTGGATATTAATTTAGGTGGCTGGTTAGCTTGCCGCTTGGAGCAGCATGACGGCGTGAGTTAGTGCCACTTGCTGCTGCGCTCAATGAGGTTGGTGTTAGCTGCTTGGACCTTAGAGCTGCGCTATAGCGGGTTCTCTTAAGTCGCATGTGTGATGTGTTAGGGTTAGGGATCTTTTTGCATTTTGAGAGTGTGAGATGTGTCATGTGTGTAAGAGTGTAATTTGTATGTATGAGTGTTTTTTTTTCTTTTTTAAAGTGTTCGAGTCATGTATAGTTAGCGCAAGCAGAGCCGAACCCTGACTTAAATCTAATCAGGCCTTAATATTTGAGTTTGAATCCAACCCTTAATCCTTAAATTTAGGTTAAATCTCTAAAATTTTGAGTGGGTCAATCGGGCAAAAAATTAAGTTGGATTTTTTTTACCATCCCTAAGTTTGTAGCATATGAATTTGGTTCAAGTTGAAGTATTATCAAGTAGTTTGAGCAAATGAATTTGGTTCTTTGTGAATATTATCAAGTAGTTAGTTTTTGTGTTCATATTAGCTAAAGCCAAAAATTTCTAATTGTATTCAAGCTCAAATTTAAAATTGGGCGTAGAAATTGGTTCATGTTGCGCTAAAATTTGATTAGGTCTTTATTATAGCTCCTGATTTAAGGCTTTGAGTGATTTCAAATTGATTTAGAGGCTTTGGAAAGCACAACTTACCATGTTAAGTCGTAACAATGTTGATATAGGGGTTTTGAGTGATTTCTGACTAACCAATATTTACTTAGCAGCCGACAGTGCTTGCAAGTCTCATATTATTTTTCTTGTCGAAATAATGCTGACTACATTTAGCGTTATAATTATCTTATTTGTTTATATCATTGTTCTAATAAATTTGAAACTATATTTGTTGTTAGAGACCTTGAAATATATAAATTAGAAATTGGTTAAATGATTGAACTGTCCAAGTTGCGTATGAAATATTGTTTTATATTTTCTATTTCAGCCTTGGATTGTTCACTGCCATTTATTCCAAATGCTTTACGGCTAAGTTTAAGACGCTACTGGAAAATTAATTCCCTGGTAAACAAACAATACTGTCTCCATTATCTTTTTAATTAGATATGTGATAGTGAGCATGCATAATGGTAGTTTTGGATTTATTTTTTTTTTTTTTTAACAGTTACATGCATGAAGTCGATATTGCAACCTTTACATGATGTGCCCGAACTAATAGTGATTTATGCATGCTCGAATTGTTGTTAGTCTAATTTTAGTGATTATCCGTAAACTCAATTAGAACATGTTTGTCCTTATTATGGCGTTGGCACACATAGTTATAGATTTAAACACAGTGACAAAAATGCTTAAATGGGCCACGCCGTTGGCTTCATTTTGAACACGAATTTTAATTCCAAATAAAAGCCTTTGATAATATAATAGAGGAAGACCTAGCTCCCGAATCATTGAATGGTGAGTAGATTTTGTATCTGGTTGATTCTATCGATAATAAATGAGGTAAAAATAACACTAAGAAGAGCAAAATTTGTGAGAATAATGACCGTCTATAGTGGAAAAAGAAATATGTATTCTATAATTTAGAGTAATGGAAATACTTGCTGGAGCATCACTAATTAGATGTGATGTAGATTAAAAAAATGTGTGAGAGCATTAGTAGAACATTGCTTAACATTTTCGGAAAGACCAAATATGGTCATAAATCTAGGAAAGATGGTGGTAACGAAAATTCAGAAAAAGCTAGCATCAACTGTCAACAAAAATAGATGGATCTTTCTTCTGCCAGCTGGTTACACAGTATCTAAAGAGGAAAAACAAAGTTTTGCAAAGCCTTGAAAAGTATCAAAGTTCCTGATGGATATTCTTTAAAAATCAAGAATCTTTTACGCGTGAAGGACTTGAAACTTTACAGCCTAAAGTCGCATGATTATCATGTTCTTAGGCAGCAAATCTTACCCGTTGTCATAAGGAGTATCGTGCCAAAACATGTTAAATATGCTATTATTGAGCCCTATTTCTTCTTTAATTCTTTGTGTAAAATGGTGGTTAATGTGACAATATTAGATAAATTATAGATAGAGATAGTAATGACTTTATGCTTGCTAGAAAATTATTTTCTCCTTAATTTTTTTGACGTCATGATTCATCGTACTGTACGCTTAGTCGATGAAGTTAGACAATGTGGCCTAACTTCTCTTCGATAGATGTATCCTTTTGGGAGATACATAAAAACCCATAAAGGTTATGTCTAGAACCATAACCATCTCGAGGGTTGAATAGCCCAGATTTATATTGCAGAGGAAGCTTCGGAATTTTGATCCAAGTTCATTAGATCAAGCACACTTCTGTGTTTTGCTTAATAAACAAAAGGTTCAACCATTTATTAGATAATTTATTGAAGCTGCTTATTTAGATTACTCTACTCGGATTTTCTATCTCACAAACTAAACTTCCACAATTTTATAAGCATGTGGAGTTGTTTAGAGATTTTTATCCAAGAACAAATGAAACATGGTTGCAAAAGGGAACACAATCATACTTTTATCAGTTGGCTAAGCCAACCTATTTGTTTTTTAATACAATTAATGATGCATGAATTTCTTAATTGTAAGATATATGAAATAATAGAAAATGGTGATGTTGTATCAGATTCCTTGCACTGGATATTTCAAGAGGCCCGTTTTTTTTTTATCTAAACACAAGGGTTATGATATTAATGATTTCCATTTTGTAACACAAGATCAAGATTCAAATAGAGTTACTCAAATTTGTAGAGTAACTATGGAAGTGGAAACCATGCAAATTACTAGAGCAAAAGAGAATAATCTTGTAATATGTGACATGACTTTTATAGAATAATAAAGGAGGTTTGGGCGCTTTCCTACCATTTGATAGTATTCACTGTATTGAAGTGTAATAGGGTTTATAATCACAGTGGTGTCAGGAATGATGAACTTGGATTCACTTCAGTAGACTTAAAAATGATAGGCATAAATCTGATTTTGGCTTCTCAATCCAAACAAATTTCTTATGTTACGATCAAAAAACGTGATCGATTGTATGTCATACGCCTATAAGAGGCAATCCTATCCCAAGGAATGAAGACAATATATTTAATGAAACAAAATACCTTAATTCACTATAGAGTTTCCATCTAATGATTTATGGAATTTCGCTAATAGCGATCATGAGATTTATGCACGAAATAGCAAAGAAAGAATTTGGATTAAAACTTGATTTGAAGTTTCGTGAAGCTAGATGTAAGTATTGATTGTTTGACTAAGCATATGATAAGTATAGCTTTTAAATTTTTGTGCAGTACTGATTGTTTTTAAATTTTTGCGCAGTGCCAGTTGTTTTTAACTTTTGAATAGTATAGTTTTTAGATTTTGCATATTGTTAAAATGTTGTATTATGTTTGGTAAGTTTTTTTTGTTATGAATGTTTTGGTACTAAAATAATTGTGCATGTTTATTTTAGGTGTACTACTATGGATAAGGGAAAAGGTGTTGCTGATGATGATATGCGTGATCACATTGATGTGTTGAGAAAAGGGACTCACACAAACAGTTATAAATTACACAGAACTAAAACTTTTTTTTTTGTGTGATTAAAATAAGATGTGTACCACAAATAAATAAATAAAAAAATCAACGAAATTTAAGCAATGAACCAACTAAAAGAGACATAAATTTTTATGTGGAAAACCGAAAGCTAGAAAAGCCATGGGGCCATAATCCGATATAATCTTCTACTATATTAATGAAATTACAACACAAACTCTTCTCCCGATAATATTAGAGGCTAACACTATTAAGAATCGCAATATTCTTAGTTTACAATAACAACTTAATATCTATCTTTCTAATAAGTGGGTATTTTAAATAATGACCAACAAGAGACAAAATAAAAATTAAGACTAATAAAATTGTAGATGACGAAATTAGAAACTTATGCTCAAAATTTAGGAGAAAATGAAGTTAATTTCACCTTCCAATCACCTAATCAAAGATTACAAATCTTTCTCTCAAATTACAATAATCAGTCATTGTCTTTTTTCTCTCTCTCACTTTTTTTCTTCTCCACTCGTTTTTTTGCAATAGTGCAACTATGGCTACTGCTTGCTTTTAAAGAGAAATTTCATGACAAATTTTATTTGTTCCCTTTAATTTTTTTTAAATTATTTTAGATATATTATTTTAAATTTATTTTAGATATATATCATCCAAATGAGCTGGACCCAAGATTACGATGATATATTGGATTGTGAAGATGATTATCATGATGCACTACTTAATGAAGATTTTGATCTTGAAATTCGTGTAGATATAGGACCTGACTCTAAACATGATGAAGAAGAAAAAAAGCGCTGATTTGAAAAGTGCTGACATGAAAGAGGAAGATAATTGGTACAATAAAATGTCATGGGTCTTTCAGTAGGCGACAAAAGCCATTGAATTGGCTAGTTTTCTTGAAGTGTTGCTACTTCAGTTCAATTCTTTACAACGATCGGCGTAAAGTTTCAATTGAGACAAAAGACCTGTGGCAGACGCCTATTCAGGTAAAAGACATAGAGTTATATCATTAAAGTTGTTGATCTGGTACATCATTTCACAATAACGTTTGCTTTCCAAATACGGCCAATACTTACTATAACTTTTTCTTGGTGCTAAGGTCATTTGATTGTTGATCCTAAAGGTAAAAAGCAAGTGATACAGTCAGTCGGTACTGCATTTTGGAACTTTTAAGTATATGCTAACGTGAAAGCACATTGTTCTATTCAAATATAACCGCAGGAGGTTACCCCCCAATTAAGCTACCTATTTGAGCAAAGTTTGTTGATTTAGGCTTATCAAAAGAATTTGGAGCATCACTCACTTACTTCCATTAAATTTTAACGTTTAATTTTATTTATAATATAAAATGATCAAATTATGTATAAAGTTAGTGGTACTAATAAGAAAAAGAGGGCTTTAAACAAGTACAATTATATTCTCAATCGAAGAGCATGTGTTAGATTGATGTAAAAAATTATAACTACGTATCAGTTGAAAGTTTATTTTGTTTTAAACTATAGAGATTAACTTGCCTTATTTACTGATTAATGCTTTGAAACAGGCCTATCATGAGAGTAAATGGACAGACGTGTGCCATAGAAAAGAGCCCAGAGACTCAAGAATAAAGGATACCACCTTGCGACTAAAAGATTTAGTTACAACATTAATTTTTTTTCATTGTAAACCATTTTTTGTGCAACTAATGATTATTAGTTTCTTTATGATGAGTGATAGAAAAACTTGGAAAAGGAGCCTGAAGAAGTCAGATGCATGAATTGGCGTACTTGCCCGATCATTATAAAAGCATCCTTGCCGTGGTCATTTGCAAGGGGTGGGTAAATTTATAACCCTTTTTTTGTACTTTCATACCATTGAAAGACCTATTCAAAGTCAAAAAGAGAAGGAGTTGTATGCTTGGAAAAAAGTAATTGATGATTGGTTGAAAGAGATCTATGAGGAATTATAGAAGACATCCAGCCACTCTGATGAAAGAAGTTCTAACTACCTAGCTTATAAAGACACTTACAATGATGATTGATTGGAAGAAAATGTTAGTTTCTCTATCTTAGTTATATTTTTTATTTATCATTTTGCCATTATATTTGGATAATTTTTTTTTTTTGTTATTATCATGGAATTTATCAATAGCTTATATGGTAAAAAGGTCAATAGGAAAGAAAAGGCAAAGAACACCAAATACTATATTCAAAAAGAGGGAAGGACCTGTTGAAAAAAAGAATGTACACCTAAGAAGGAAAAAATAGGACTGAAGAAGCATTACTGCCATTTTAAGGAAAAGTTCAAGACTCAATCCTCTTGCTAGTAATGAGAAGGATCCTGAAATTGCAATGGGCATTGCAAATGCTAACAATCAAACTCTATATGAAAAGGGAAAAACTAAGCTTGCATATATCGAAATCTAATTGGACTTTAGAGTTACAGAACTTGCTAAGGGCGCATGGGAGGTTCAACCTTTCAGCCCATTAACAAAAGAAATTGAGAAAATAAATAGAACCAAAAAAGTTGCAATGCACATGAGGAATAGAAGGCATGTAGGGTCATCCATAAGAACAAGCATTCAATGCTCTAGCTTTTTGGCAAATCTTGTGAAACATACTTGCCCAAAACCAATGTCATACAATATCTATTTTTTTGCCCAAAACCCAAATCAATTTTTACCCCTCCCCACCCCTGCTCGAACCCGAGTCCACACAAGTACAAGACAGATCCAATCTATTTTAAATTAATGATGATGTATTTTACAGAGTTTTCGCCCATTGGTCATACAATATCTATTTGATGATGATGTATTTCATCTAAAGAGTATTTCAGCTCATATTGGGAACGATGAGTGCAATGCATTGCTGTCGATAGACTTGAAAGGATTGAACATTATTAAGGTCTATATGGTGTTGGAGTTTTAATCTGTATTTTACTTTTACACTTCAATTATTTTACATTAAATAGTTTCACTTGTTTTTTAATGTCATTTTGTTGCCTTAACTATTTTATAATGTTGCATGCTTCACTCATCCTAACCAGAAGAGGGATAAAACCACATGGACACATATTCCATGGTCAAAGTGTTGAAAGAACTGAACAATGCCTTAAAAAGGCCCCAAAAGGACAATTTTTCCTAATGCCATACATTTCTTTGTATGAAAATTCATTCCTTATTTTAATTTATGTATTTTGCTATTTGGTATCTTTTTCTACTAAGGGCATGATTTGTTTTAACATGGTTTTATAATCCGTGAGTTCTATTGTAGTGCTCATTGGGTATAAGTTTTTGCTTATGTAGTAAAAAAGATTTATAATTTAGCTCCTATGATAACACTTAAAAGGTCCTGAACCTGATTTACACAATCTCATTATAGCATATGTATGCCTTTTCATTTATGACCATTAATCGTTTATATTTATAAAATAACTAACTAGTGCAATCTTCATGTAGTCCCATAACAATACTGTGAACATAAGATACTAAGAAAAAATGAAATTATAGCACCAAGATAAGAATAGTGAAAGGAAAATGGATTACTTAAACTATTAACATCAATAGTTTTGATTGTAATTAACGTTTTGGTCTTGAACCGTGAGTAGAGCCGCTGCAACAGGACAAACTTATTGTGGCTATTATGTTCTGAGATTCATGAAAGATATAATAGCTGATGTTGGTTTGCTAAAGAACAAAGTAAGCTAGTGATGAATTCTTTTATAGGTTTATATTTTATAATATATGCGCAGTTTATTTAGAAATTTAATGACATTATCTTTGTGGTGAACAATTCAAAGGAAAGGATGCATACACTTAAGCAGAAACAGATGAGATTCGTTAAGAGTGGGCAAACTATTTTTCCAAAATCCATGTTGCTTCAAATATTTGTTTAGTATGTACGATAAAATTGGATTTTGTTAGACTTGGTGAAATTAGACTCATAATAGTTTTGGTGTTGCATGTAATAAAGTTAAGTGTACTATGATTAGTTTTGCATAGAGTATGTTGCTGTTGGAATAGATCTAGTTCGATAGGTGTTTTGCTCGAGTTGAAGATGGTGAAGATGGTTTAACTTAACTTCGATTTTAGTATTGGATTTTAGTCCTTTTTCGCTAATGGTTAGAAATATTTGGAATCTGAACTTTGGATGATTTTAATCTTCTTATGTTGGGTATTTTGCTATTGGAGCGAACTATGGATGATTTTGTTCTTAATTAGTTTGCTGGGTATTTTGATTTTTGGTAGAAGGTAAATTTTGGTTTTGAATTGTGTATTAATGATACAAGCTGTTTGGACAGTTAACTACGGATGATTTTAGACTTGATTTATTTGCTGGGTGTTTTGATGCTGGATAGACGGTGAAATTTGGACTTGAACTTTGTATTAATATAAAAGTTGTACACTGCATTACTTTATTTATATGCTAATCTACTTTATTCCCTAATATTTAGGGAATAGAAATCGAAAAAGTCCCTTTTATCTTTTTTTTTTGGCCTCTAGTAAGATTTTATGTTGTTTTTGCACATTTCTATATATTTATTTATTCTAAAGGTAGTTAGCCTAAAGAAAAAAATGACAGATAATATGTAAAAGACAGGTTCAATTCTGTTTATTTCTAATCTTAAATGGAATGCAATGATGCAAGAATTTATATGTCAACATAATATCTATTTAGATACACTCGAATACTGCTTCTCTTAATTGATGATTATGGAGTTTTAATTTTATTTACAAATTAAATTTATTTATTTTTAATAATTGAAATTCCAATGCACGATCATAATTAAAAAAAATAAAAAAATATTAAAAATACAATAAATTCTTAATTTTCAGTATGCTAATCCCAATTTTCATGCCAAAATTAAATTAAAAAAATGTCACCCCTATATTCCACCAAAAATCAAACTCCAGCCAAAAATATTGAAAACCTCACGCAAAATTTAAATAAATTTGAAGTTCCACCTAAAATGTGGTGTAACCGACCTATGACAATGAAAATCTATCAATCAATTGCTCATAATGGGTATTCATCTATCATAAATCACTAATTTTGTTAGAGATGGCAAACAAACCAACAATCATCCATCCCCTCAAGTGATGGTTATTATTCATCATCAATTGCTTATTTTGTTATATTGATTATTTAGAGGATATTCATTAAATTTTTGTAAAATTTTACTTTTCAGATATTAAAATGATTTTAGAGGTACTATAGGATACCAGTTGCAATTACCTTGTCAGCTAGTGATATAATTGTTAATCTATTATGTATGATTCTTGTAATATGCATATTGGAGAAATATAGAAAAGTAAAAGAGAAGATTGTTATTGACATCAGATTTGTCATTTTCTTTTTTCGAAGACATACGCTTGTATTTAGCTTAAACAGACTAAATTAGCATTTCCTCCATGTACATGGAAATGTAAAACTGACAATGATGATAGTATCTTCTATAGTAAAGTGAAGAAGTGAAGCAAATGAGGTATCCTCAAAGGAAAACAAAGTATATAATCTCTTCTATTTTATTTCTATAGTGCCAGAGCAGGGTGGGACAGTTGCAATTCAAACTTCCTGTTCTTACTAGCAAGTTTGGGCTACGTGCAAGCAGTTGCTGTTGGAGATTTCACCCAATTAAATTTTGTCTACTTTGTATTGCTCTCTAAAAGCCTAAACGAGTGGCTTTGTTTCCGACGACCAGAAGAAACGTGAAAAAAAAAATCTATATAAAATTGACGGATTTGTTTCAGTTGTTCCCAAGTTGGGGTTGTAAGGAAATATTGTTATGACTAATTGATGAAATTTACTCATAATTTCTCTTAGTATTTTGCTTGATACAGTTATATGAGTGTATCGTGTAAAATTATCATCTTATGAACCGTACAGTTATGTTCAAAGACATAGGCACAGCACCTAAAAATTTAGCATTCGCATGCATAAAATGGCAACGATATTCATGACACATCTGTGTTAGCTGGCATTTTACGCACGCAACTGTGTAAACCTTTAAAAAGTAATCAAAATTTTAATATAAAAAATTCTAAATATTGGTGTTGAACTTACACAAAATTTAATAGCTACAATTCTTGCTGTTAGATATATGTGCCCCCAAATCAATTTGAATTTATAATATTTATGGGTGTTTATTTATTTGTTATATGTGATATATAAAATAAGATTCTTTTAGGTAACACTGTAGAAAAATCATGCTAGTGGTTATCACACACTAGGCTAGAAGTAATGATTTTTCAGTACCTTATGAACCTAATATTTATTCTAGACAATTTTATGTTAATATTAAAATACAAATTTTGTTTACACTCTTGTGTTGCTATATGATAGAATGATTTGCTTCATCATTGAGGTAGTGGCCTTAAGCAAATAAGTGGGTGTAATGTAACATGTACATACACTAAATTGGATCTCACTTAGAATACCCAAATAAAATAATCACTATCAAAAGTAAAGAGTGATTCAGCTACAATTTACTAATTGTCCTTAGACTAAGGTGGCGTTTGTTTTTCCGTCTGAAATCTGAATAGATCTGAATTAGTCTGAATTCTGAATAGATCTGAATGTCTGAATCTGAATAATGTGTTTGTTTTTTTTATCTGAATCTCTGAAAATAAGTATTAAGTTGTTTGTTTTTTAAACTTAAAAATCTGAAAATATATATTTTTACATTTGTACCCTTATTAAATTTAAATGTCAAATAAATAATACACTAAATACCATAATATTTTAATATTTATAAGTAAAACTATATTCAAGTGAATACATAATGATTTTGGAATTATAATATATAAAATACCATAAATTTTAAATTTTATCACTAATTCTCAATAATAGTACATAATATAAGAAAAAAAACTAACAAAATGATTGAAATAGTTGATTTGTTATTTCATATCGAAGTTGTTTCATGTAAAGATGAGATTATATAGGATAAACGTCTATGGGTGAGTTTTAGAATATGTATGAAAAATAAATTATAAAATAGGGATATTTTTGACATTAGAAATTAATCGACTTAATTCAGATTCTTCTATTCAACAAAAAGCTAAAAAAATTGGCTTCTTTTATTAAGTCAAAATTATCTGAAAAGTCCTATTAAGTTATAAAAACAAACACCTCTAATTAACTTAATTAATTAAGTTAAGTCACTTTAAGTTATTAAGTTAAAAAACAAACGCCACCTAAATTTCTATATCTTTGCATAGTCTTTTTGTGACTTTGATATTGTCAACTAGTGATGCTAATCATGTTTATTAGCAATATACAAACATATTGTGATACAAATATAATATTCTAAGTATATAAATGCTCAATAATAAATCCACCATTCTCAATTGTAAGAATGTATATTCAAGCAATTTTCATAAATGAATTGGATGCAAAAGGCCAGCAAACAATGTTTTGTAAAATTATTTTATTTAAATATAAAAGTACATATTTAATATTTTGAAGACTTTTTTTAATGAGTCCAATTACGAAATAAAAATTAAGCATGAAAGATTACACGAATAATTCGACAGTGAGTTTAAGAATTCAATCTTAGGTGTTCATGTGCAATATAGTATGGTGGAAGGATTAATTAAAAGCTCTAATTTGAAATTTTTTATACTTCAGGGGTAGATTACAGTATGTTGATGGATATGATTGTAGTTAAGTGAAAGTCTATTATCTTGTTAAATAAGGTAAATAAGGAGATAACATTTTAAATTCAAATTTTGAAATATTTTAAATTTTAAGTTCGAGGACAAGAGTTATATCCAATTATCAAATAAAAGACTTTTATTTGAATTACACTACTGGGATACATAACCCTAAGGATCCCACGTAATTTTTACTCTTAGGCTTTTAAGTCTTATATAAAGATAAGATTGTGTGCTACAAGGATTGGCTGTTAGAATTTTTGTAGAGTGATAAAGAGCCACGTAAGTCAAAGAGATCATCTAAGCCCAACAGCAAATATGGAGACTATGCATGCAATCCATGCAAATAACGCATGAGACATGCACTATGTGAAGAGTAGTGTTTTAGTGAGAATAAAGGAGTTGACTTCATCAAAGGCTTATACGGTTGGGTTGCCACGTCAAACTAGTCGTTGCAACTTTGGTGGAGATTCTATGGTGGCGTTTGTTTTTAAAGTCCAAATCGAATAGATCCAGATTAGTCAATTACGAATAGATCCGAATGTCGAATCAATAATGTGTTTGTTTTTTTATCCGAATCTCTCGAAAATAAGTATTAAGTTGTTTGTTTTTAAACTTAAAAATCAAAATATATATTTTTACATTTGTACCCTTATTAAATTTAAATGTCAAATAAATAATACACTAAATACCATAATATTTTAATATTTATAAGTAAAACTATATTCAAGTGAATACATAATGATTTTGGAATTATAATATATAAAATACCATAAATTTTTAAATTTTATCACTAATTCTCAATAATAGTACATAATATAAGAAAAAAAACTAACAAAATGATTGAAATAGTTGATTTGTTATTTCATCTCAAAGTTATCTCATGTAAAGATGAGATTATGTAGGATAAATATTTATGGGTGAGTTTTGGAATATATATGAAAAATAAATTATAAAATAGGGATATTTTTGACATTAGAAATTAATTGACTTAATTCAGATTCTTCTATTCAGCAAAAAGCTAAAAAAAATTGGCTTCTTTTATTAAGTCAAAATTATCTGAAAAGTTCTATTAAGTTATAAAAATAAACACATCTAATTAACTTAATTAATTAAGTTAAGTCACTTTAAGTTATTAAGTTAAAAAACAAACGTCACCTATGTTTAGTTGTTGCTTTTAAGTTATATTTGGTTTTGAGATTATAGCTAAGTAGTTTAATTGAGATCATCTAGCTTTGTTTAAGCCTTCATTCACGGCTACAAAACAAAGTTGTTTTGTTATGTATGGAACTATAAATAAGCTCCAGAAATAAATAAAGAAGGGGGAGAAAATTTATCATCACAATTGCCTTTGGTTTGTTCTCACCATAAGCAGACATTATCATTTTCTTATTGTTAGCTCAACTACTGACTGGGACCACCATCAGTGGTATCAGAGCGAGGCTCCACAATGACAACCAACAAAGAATGAATTGAACGTGTGGAAGCTGAACTAGGAGAAATGCAAGACAACATGAAGCGGGTGGAATTAGGGATTAATGATAAGCTGCATCACTTAGAAGAGACACTTTAGTGAACTCAATTATCGCATCAAAGGGAGCAATAAGTCATTAAGAGAATACAGTTTCATCACGCCTAAGCAGAGAAGGTAGTGATATGGGTCGTCAACAGTTCCGTTCAAGAGTGGCTAAGTTGGAATTTCCTCGCTACTCAGGTGATGACCCAATAGAATGGTTCAATAGGGTGGCATAATTCTTCAAGTACTAAGAGACGACGGATGGCCAAAAGGTGGCGTTGGCCTCTTTTCACCTTGAAGGTGAAGCCAACTAGTGGTGGCAATGGTTGCGTAAGGCATACCAAGAAGAGGAACGTGACGTTACGTGGGAAATTTTCCAGGAAGAGTTGTGGGCTCGTTTTGGTCCAATTGAGTGTGAAGACTTCGATGAGGCACTGTCCCGCGTGAAGCAAACTGGCTCTCTTCATGACTATCAGAAAGAATTTGAAAGACTGGGTAACTAGGTGCATGGGTGGACACAGAAAGCCTTGGTAGAGACCTTTATAGGAGGACTCAAGCTAAAAATATCAGAGGAGATCCGAATGTTCAAGCCAAGAACATTGAAAGAAGCAATTAGTTTAGCATGGATGAGAGACGAGCAACTGTCACGCCAAAAAAAGCTATCAAGGCCAACATTCATAAATCAGACGCCACCCACACAACCAGCCACCAACAAAGCCGTTCTAATTGTGCCTTTCAATCGATTGTCTTGGGAAAAAATGCAGCAATGGAGGACGCAAGGATTATGTTTCAATTGTAATGAGAAATTCACAGCTGGGCATAAGTGTTCCAAGGCTCAACTGTTGATCTTGTAAAGTGACACCGACGTCGATGGGAACACTTATGAGGAAATCACAGAAATAATGAAATGTGGTAATGAATAAGAGGAATGCTTTAATCTTAAAATTACTTTATATGATTTAACGAGTTAGGCTACTCTACAAACCATGCGTGTGATGGCTAAAATTAGGTCGTATAAAATTGTTGCGTTAATTGACTGTGGCTCCACACACAACTTTATCAATACACGATTAGCCAACATGCTCCATCTCCCAATCAAACCCACAGCTGCATTCTTGGTTAAGGTGGAAAAAGAGGAAAAAGTCACATGTCAAAGGAAATTTGAAAAAGTACAAGTTTTAATCCAAGATGTCCCTTTTGAACTTACCTTTTACTCGTTGCTTATTACAGGACTAGACATGGTTCTTAGCATTCAATGGCTTGAGAAATCGAGGTCGGTTATGTGCAATTGGATAACCTTAACAATGGATTTCAATTGGAACAACGAACCACGGCGATTACAAGGGATTGGGCCACAAACAATCCAAGCTACTTCCCTAACGGGAATCACAAAAGAGATGAAGCAAAGGCATTCCATTTTTGCAATTTGCCTTCAAATGAACATAGAATAATCCTTTAACACAGCACCTGCTAGCATGTAAAACTTATTAAAAGAATATGCCAAGTTATTTCAAGAACCCAAGAAGCTGCCACCAACACGTGAAATTGACAATTGCATCACACTTAAGGAAGGGACAGAACCAACCAATACGAGACCATACCGTTATGCTCATTTTTCAAAAGGTGGACATTAAGAAGCAAGTACATGAGATGTTAAATTCCAGACTTATACACCCAAGTACCAGTCTCTTCTCCTCCCCGGTATTGCTAGTTAAAAAGAAAGATGGTAGTTGGATATTTTGTACAGATTACCAATCACTCAACAAAGTTACTATGAAAGATCAATTTCCAATTCCTACAGTAGACGATATGCTAAATGAATTACACAGAGCTACTTATTTTACCAAACTAGACCTCAGGGCAAGGTATCATTAGGTATAGGTAAATCCACTAGATAGTCATAAAATAGCCTTCCACACACACAACGGTCGTTATGAATATTTGGTGATGCCGTTCAAATTATGCAACATACCCTCCACATTTCAAGCTATAATGAATTTAATTTTTTGACCTCATCTTAGAAAATTCATACTTATTTTCTTTGATGACATATAAATTTATAGTCCTACATGAAGTTGTCATCTTGACCATGTCAAGATGACAACTTCTTAAACAACAACAGTTTTTTTATCAAAGCCAACAAATGCAATTTTGTCAGCAAAAATTGGAATATTTGGGGCACATCGTTACCTGTCACGGTGTAAATATAGATAAAAAGAAATTTCAACAATGGTATCTTGGCTACAACCACAAAATATTTTAGAGCTAAAAGGTATTTTGGGCTTGACCAGATATTATCGCAAGTTCCTACGTGGATATGGCTTATTGGTTCAACCTTTAACTAACCTTCTTAAGAAGGGATAGTTCGGCTGGAACAATGAAGCAAAGAAAGCATTTGTGAAACTCAAGCAAGCCATGACCAAGACACCAATCTTTTCCATGCTAGATTTGAATGACGTATTTATCATTGAAACAAATGCATCTGGTGACAGCATAGGTGCAGTACTACAGCAAAAAAGAAAGCCTATAACTTTTATGAGTCGAGCCTTGGGAGTCTCAAAGAAAGCCTAGTCGACTTATGCGAAGGAGATATTGGCTATTGCGGAGGCTGTACTTGTTGGGACAAAGTGATCATATTGGAGAGTTGCCTAACAATAGTACTAAATTGCCTCTTATCGATGATGAGGGAGTGATCATGTTGGAACCTGACTCTGTTATGGACATTTGTTGGCTGAAAAGTGGGGGTAACTACGTTGAGCAGAGCTTGATTTGTCAAAAATGACAGCCAATAGAGGAAGCTACTTGGGAGGATACAATTGTGATCAAACAACAATTTCCCTCTATAACCCTTAAAGATAAAGGTTCTCTTCAAGAGGGGGGTAATGATAAAGAGCCACGTAAGTCAAAGAGATCTTCTAAACCCAACAGCAAATATGGAGACTATGCATGGGCACATGCAAGCCATGCAAATAATGCATGAGACATGCACTACGTGAAGAGTAGTGTTTTAATGAGAATAAAGGAGTTGACTTTATCAAAGCCTTATATGGTTGGGTTGCCATGTCAAACTAGTCGTTGCAACTTTGGTGGAGATTTTATGTTTAGTTGTTGCTTTTAAGTTGTATTTGGTTTTGAGATTATAGCTAAGTAGTTTATTTGAAATCAACTAGCTTTGTTAAGCCTTCATTCACAGCTACAAACACAAAGTTGTTTTGTTATGTATGAAACTATAAATAAGCTCGAGAAATAAATAAAGAGGGGGGAGAAAATTTATCATTACAATTGCCTTTGTTTGTTCTTGCCATAAGCAGACATTATCATTTTCTTACGATTGTTAGCTAAACTACTGACTGGGACCACCGTCATAGAGCTCTTGGAAAAGTTTTACAGAGGAAAAACCTTTAAAATAGAGAGTGAATCAATTTGGAGGCAAGACGCTTGGATTGCCAAGTTAGGTCAATTTATTTTATTGCACAATTTCATATTGTGTGAAATGATCTTGAAATACTTTCACTTGCACTAAAAAGGGTAGAGTTACTTATTCTAGACCATTTCAACAATCTGCAAGTTCATTCAAATTGCACGTTAAATCAAGATTAATCAATCATTAGCAAATTTAAGAAATATACATAATTAGGAGCCAAACACGAATAGAATTAGTTACCTCACTGTCACTGAATTAAGAGCCAGTTTAATAATATTGTAATTTTTTAAATAACTATTGTTAGCTATATAGTAGAAATAATTATTATGAAGAGAATTGGTAAAAATTTGGTAAAATTTGTTTTTAAAATATTGTTAGTTTTAAAAATAATTATATGTATTTGATAAATTTTACTATTAAGCTACTGTAAGAATGTAAATGACTGAATTAAATATAAAATTAAATAAAATTTATTTACACATTATAAATATTTATATAAAATAATTTTTTTTATTGTGTATATATAATAATTAATAAGCTTGGAGGACCTTGTAGCACCCACCAATATTTAGCAAATAGGATGAGCTCCATACTGTATAACACATATCCAATAAAATCGTACAGACTCTTTGATGGTCAATACATGACATTACAAATTATCAAATTCAAGATTGCATTTTAGGCTATTACTACAATACATGCATGTATCACATACATGCAAAAAAAAAAAACCAATAAACATGAAATACCAATCATTAAACATGAAACAAAAATCATTAATGTGATATCAGGGACTATTAAACTTGAAACTGAAGTTAATGGTCCTAAGTTTCAAGTTTAATGGTCTCAAGTTTCAAGTTTAATGGTCCCGGTATCACATTAATAGTGAGTATTTTATGTTTATTTGTCTATTTTTTTTATATGTATCACGTACATGTATGTACTGTATAGATGGCCCCTTGCATTTTATTATATTTTAACTATTTCACTTTTGACTAGTTGTTATCGCCTCACCGGTCGCTGGTACCATCAGTGGAGTTTCCCCATAACACCGGCCAACTCCCCACTGAATAGCAACCCTTCCACCAGCCACAACAGCCACCATACAAAACCCGTAGATCGTAGCTTCCTCCTCTTCATGCTTCTCAAGCCGTCAACCTTAGCCACCTCTGGTGGTGACTTACAGCTGCTTGGTCCTCCTCTTACCATCTTTCAGCCATTGGCCAGCTACCATATTAATCAACTCTCATCGACCGCGTCTGCTACGCATGCGTCAAGCCAGCCGCCGTCGATTCATCCTCAACGACCATCGTCTTCATTCTTGCAACACCAGCAGATGCCACTTACCACCATGCGGCTGACGATCACCCACCATCACTTGCACAATCCTAATAGCCACCTTTTACGTACCAGCCGCCATCCATCTCTTATAACTTGAGCTTGAACCCTTTAGTGCAAAGTGAACAGCTACCCCCATGCAACCTAGCAGCTTCTACATACCCATCAAACCGTTCTAATGTCGATCTAGCTTCCTTAAATCTTCCCAGCACTGCTTTGCATTCTCGTAGTTAGCTGCCAACTACAAACCCTATTAAACCTCGTTTATAAAACCATAGTTCTTTTGCTACTTGTCTAACCTAAACCCAAACCTAATGTTGTCCAAAATCCACATACAACTATGTCTATGCCAAAACACCTTCCTATTGACATTGATCCCATTTGATCCAACCAAGAAGGCCAAATGCCCAATCGCCCTCCCTATGATGCCCGCGTGGCTACTCCACATTCTTTACCTTCATAAACTTGTAGCACCTTTTCTAAGCCTTCATATGCTTCCGTCTTTTATCCTGCAACCATTTTGAATCCTAATTCCACCACTCTGCCCCATCAGCCTTTTGTGGATGATGTTGTAGGTTATAACAATTTTAAGGCTCCCATCAAGCTTGTATCTCTTCACGGTGGGTGGCCTGCTATTTTCTTTACCCTTGTTGAAGTTACTTCTATGGCTGAACCTTTCATTCTCTTCTTATTAGGTAAATTTTCTTTTAGTCACCCTTCAATGGATGTGATAAGAAAGTTTTTCGTGACATGGGAATAAAAGGGGATATAGTTGAGTTCCTTTATTGGACATTAGACTTGTTTTAATTAAGCTTCAGTTTGAGGAAGATTATTCAAGAATTTGGATTAAATAGTTATGGTATATCAATGGTTGCATTATGATGTTTTTAAATAGTCCACTACTTTTAGATGTTTTAAGGAGTCCCCTATTGTTCTTGTTTAGGTTTCTTTGCCTTATTTACTTGTCCATTTTATTGACTGCAAAGAGGCTCTTTTTTCTATTAATGCTACTATTAGTAAACCCTTGCGTGTAGATCATGTGATGACCTCTGTTATTAGGCCTTCTGTTGCTAAATTTTGGTAGACTATGATGTGTCATGGCTTTTGATTCCATGTTTACGGACTAGTGAGTGTGATTCTGGGTTCTAGCAGAATATTATGTTTGAACGGATTTCACATTATTGTGTTCTATGTAAGCATCTAGGTCACTCCACTGATGCATGTTATGTAGGGAATCCTAAGCTTCATAAGTCCCGGTCACCTATTAGTTTGTATAAGGATTGTGTCAATCATGATAAAAGGAAGAATCCTATGTCAGTGGCTCATGTTTCTTAGTTTTTTGTTGATGTGAATATCTCCTCCCAGGCTCCTATGGATTAGGATCAAATTTCTGGAACGGCTTAGTCTTGATGATGGGCCTTTGGAGCCATATTGTTCCTCCTGCCAAGGCCTTGGATGGTAGGGTGCATTCTATACAGTTCATTGTGTTGAAGTCTTGGATGATAGGGTGCATTCTGAGGCGTAGATTGAGTCTGTTTTGGTTCTTGAGCCTAGAATTCAGGATGATTCTGGTTTGAGGGATATTATTGCTCTAATTGACTAAAATGAGGATGTTGTTCCTCCTTCAATTTTGGATGATTTAGGTGTTCAAAGGTGTCCACAAGGTCTACTTTTTTTTTTTTTAACTACGGTAGATGAGATTCACAATATGGTAGTGGGTTTCAATTGCCGCTCTATAGATATAACTTTTCAATTTGATGAGGATTTTAGTTCTAATGGTAATCATATCGCTAACGCTTATTTCTTGTTTGATCCAGAAGATATTAGGAGGCTTGATCTTAGACCCGACTTCAGTGTTAATGGTAATCCTATCGCTAAAGCTTATTTCTTGTCTAATCCAAAAGATATTAGGGTACTTGACCTTAGGCCTTACTTAAGTGTTATTGGCCCACGTGCCTTTACTTTTAATCCTGCTCCTTTTTTATTATTTTTTCTTGCTGATTTTTTAATTGTCTTTGGCTTGGAAGTTTTGGTTCTTGATCTCCTTCATATGTTTTTCATTCATTTTATTAATCTATATAAAAGGGCGTCCCTTTCGGTTGTCTTTAATAAAAAAATAATGATTGATAACAAAATAAATATTCATATTATTAATTTTATTCTTTTAATTTTTTATCTTTATATAATTTGTAGCAATAGTAATAATAATAATAATAATTCATTTAAAGTTAATGATTTTATTTCCTTATTAATAAGGATAATTTTGAATTTTTGTAATACATATGAGGATATATGTAAGGGTGAGGCTATTTGAATCAAACTACTCATTAAACCCACTTTTGAAAATAAATTTTCATGATTAAAATACCCCTAAATTATATTACAATTATGGACTTTAAAATATAATAAAAGAGAAAAAAAAAACAGAATTTTTACTCTTTAAACCGATCTTCACATTAAACACAATTTTATCAAAGCATAATTATATTTTCGTTAAACCTTAATCAATTTAGAGGCGTGATTATTCTGTTATATGGCAAATAAGATCCATATCTTGGTGGAGGATCAATATTCCTACAATAATAATTCATTCTACCATATGGCAAATAAGATCCATAGCACAATAATAGTAATTATAACCATAAGGTCCATAACCATTGCTGTGAGTCATCGAAGACTTGTTCATGGAGTAATTATTGTGGCCAGAAATTTGACAAATCAATACATGAATCCCAGCTTTTCCTGTAGGTGAGTTCTACCAGGAACATGCACCATTCCATCCCAGTCTATGTAGTAGGATAATCCTCCAATATTTGCCGGTACTCTTCTCAGCATCCAGCTCCATCCCGGAAATGGGGTAGCTACCTTCAGAGCACAAGTTATGTATTTATTGTCCATTTTATACTCATGAATTTATTATTGATGCTGTCATGAACAAGTTATTGTGATCATCTTCTAATGAAATCAAAAGATGAAAACTTTCTTCGAAACAAAAATCAACGAAACATTTGTGTAGGGTAGGAATGGCAATTGGTCGGCGAGTCCGATCCGATTAAAAAAATTTAAAGCCTGATCCGATCAAAGCTCGATCATTTATGGTTCAGGTCGAGTAAGGCCCGATTTGGGTCGGGCCAACCCGATCCACCCAAAATTAATTTTTTATTTAATTTTTATTCTCTTTCTACTAGTTACAATACTATGAATACAAAATAAAAAAAAAGTAATTTTTCTAATTTAAAATAATTAACAACATAAGGTAAAATATACAATATAATTAATCACAAAATAATTCACAAAATAACTAATTAATAGAAATAATTTTTTACAATTTAATTCCACAATCCAACATTAAAAGCATACAATGCAATTAAATTAAAAATACACAATCTAATTCTACAACCATTTCAACCCCAAACACCATTCAATTCCAAAATCCAATATTAAAAACACACAATGCAATTAAATTAAAAACACCCAATGTAATTCTGCAACCATTTCAACAACACATAATTCAATTTCACAACCCAACATAAAAAAAAAAATAAACTCATTCTTATACAAATAAAAAAAATAATTTAATTCCACAACCCAACATTAAAAAATAAAAATAATTTCTTATACAAATAAAAACACATAATTCAATTATACAAAAAACATTAAAAAAACTACTCAATACTTATGAGTCGAGTCATCTTAAGCCCGACCCAACCGGAAATTTAATCGGGCCTAAAAATTTTGGCCCTAGCCATCCCCTGAAACTCGAATATTTAGATCAAAATCTGCAAAAATTTGGGTCGGATCAATCGGGTCAAAATTCAAACCGAGGTTAAATTACCATCTCTAATGCGGGGTTTATAAATAAATTTAATGGGTTTAATGAGTAAAATTACTATTACTATAAAAATAAAGTTTAGTAAGGGTATATTAAGTATTTATGGAGGTTTATTGAATAAAATTTAAAATTTCAAAATTTGAGGAAGAGTTTATTTAGTAAATGAGTTTAATAAGTAATTTGGTAGGTTCAAATAAACCCATCCTATATATAAAATTATATTTAATATAAAAATTTTAAAAATAATTTTTTTTTTTAAAAAAACTTATTGTACGATAAAATAATTTTGGTAAAATTATTAAATAATAAAATTAACTTTTAATTTTTTAACTAATTTTTGAGTAAAAAAAAATTCCCAAATGAGTCCTAACCCCGGCGAACAGGGAAATTTTGTTTGATGAAACGACACCATACGCGCGCTTCAGTGGGCCCTTGTTTGAACCCTTTCAATAGTTGGAAAAGTTGCAGGAATCCAACGGCTTGTATCTCCAACATAGGCCAGTCCTTAAGCCTTCTTTAACAAACTCTTAAGAACCTCTCAAAATTTCAAGAGCCCTGAGCGCCCTTTACTTGTCCGTCATCGCCTCACAGGCGAACGCCGCCTTCACCGCCCACTTTTCTTGCTGTCGTAAAGGCTTCTTTGAAGGTGATTTTAAATCACAAATTGTGAAAAGAAAAATGCTTAAGTCCCTAACTCCTAATTTCTAAATTCTATTCAATTGTCCATAAAATTCACTGCACTCTCACTCTCTCTCAGGCAGGAGCCGTGAATATATTTCGTTAAATTTTGTACACAACCCAGATGAAATATTATTCAAAAAGCTTTAATTTTGTAATTAGATCATTGGCTTTAAAATTAACTTTTGTGGATAGACTGTTATAGTAAGTATATTTTGTTAGAAAGAAATCGCACTCTCACTCTCTCTCTCTCTGTCACGCAGCAGCCGCCAGCCCCCCTCTCTCTCACGCACACTCTCACTTTCTCCGTCAGCCCTTCAGTCTCGCAATTGTGATTCAATATTTTTATTAGCTTGCGGCTGACAGCAGATGGCTGATCGTGATCGTGGGTCCGCCATCTAGTCGCCAGGCACTGCCGTCACAGCCTTGTTCAGCAGTTGCCATCGGGCAGCCTGTCAGAGACAGTGAGTTGTCAACTACGCTTTTTATTTAGTTTTTGTTAATTTTTGTCCTTAATTAAATTACTCAAATTAATTACTTGGTTGAGTTGTGATTAATACTTTAATAGTTTGATTTAATAGATTTTCCAGTAGATATTTTAATTTTTTTCTTCCATTTGGCATTCATACTATTTATTTTATTTTATTTTTGTCATGATGTTGTTGCTAATGAAATTGGCCGCGGATAATTAATGCACTGATTGAAATCTAATGTATATTACGAGATTGTAACAAGGTTGATGCATTTATCTACTCTGTTAATATAAAGAATAATATAGACATGTGTGTTGTTGTGGGGTTTTGGCGAATGTCAATGGCAATGAAACTTTTGGAGTTGCTTTTATTTGGGATAATGTGATATTGTGAACTTTTGGTGTTTTGTTGTTTTGTTATTATGGATTTGTTATTTGTAGTGGGTATATATCAAGTGTTAGACCTGTAGTTAATACAGTGAAAATTGAAAACTGTGCGGTTCAATTAATCATCTGAAGAGCAAAAATTCAGTTAATACTGGTGAAAAATGCCCAAACTGAATCTGCAAAACCGAACCAAAATTTAGAACTGAACCAAGCCAAAATATTTCGGTTCGGCTCTAAATTTTGGTTAGGCTTGGGTCATATTATTTGGAACTGATTGGTTTCTGTTCGGTCTCGATTTGGGACCAGAACTGAACCTAAACTGCCCACTCCTATGTCCATCGCTGTTTCATTTTAAGGAAATTAATGGAATCGTGAAAGAAATAGTGATAGTAAGAACCCCTAAGATATTGCTAGTTCTGTGTGTCATTCAGGTTAGGGCCATAGAGTTGGATTCCATGTTTAATTCATCAATGGAATTTGAAAATTTGTAGTTTTAGATATGAAAATGCATTATTATTATTATTATGTTATCTTAGTTGATTTTGATGCTTGTTTGGTGACAGAAGCTAAGAAGAGTGAAAGCTCTAGCAAATCAGTTATGGGTTTGATGCAAGTAGAAGAGCCTCCTAAAGAGTACAAGCTGTTTTCTAATCTCTCTTTCTCACATACAGACATTTTTTTTGTTGTTTAATGAATCAGTTACTGATTTACTTATTTTTAACTGAAAATAATTTGGTGGTAGTGAGCAATTACCAGATAAACAAAAGCTCGCTGCTCCGTGAAGTCTGTGGTGGATAAATTCCAACTTCTTCCCGAGTTCTTGAAGGTACTCAAAATTCTCTGTATGTTTATTTTATGGATTTAGGTCTTACCATGGTGTTTTATGATAATTTCAATTTTTATGAAATTCGTTCTTGTTTTGGAATTTATAGGTCAGAGGGCTGGTGAAACAACATTTGGACTCATTTAATTACTTTGTTAATACTGGTATTAGGAAGATTGTTCGTGCAAATGATCGTATTGTGTCCGGAATTGATCCAAATATATTCCTCAGGTTAATGCTTGCGTTGATGTATTTTTTATAGCATTTGAAAAATTGAATTCGATTATTCAATATGTTGTTATTACAGAAATTTAAAAATGATTTACGACTAATATACAACTCCTCTTTTTTAGAATATTTACTATCGCAAACTTCATTGCTACCTGGTTTCATTGCTTCATTTTGAGCTACAATTGTAATCCGAAAATCATGCACAAGACAATTTGGTTCACTTCAATATTCATTTATCATCCAAATCGTTGTTTAATTTTGTTCAATCGTGTAAAATCATTTTATTTATTTATTGAATTTTGTTCTCTCTTCAACCAATTCTTTCTGCAGGTTTAAAGATGTTAGAATCGGCCAGCCATCTATGACTGTCGATGGTGTTAGTGAAAAACTTAATCCTCACATGTGCCGCTTATCTGATATGACGTATGTACTCATGTTGCTATTTATATTCTATCTACCTAAGATAGTTTTTCTTCTAATATGTCTATTGGGCCTAAAAACTACATTTATATTCTTGTTACTTTGTATCCTACATGGTTTATGTTAATAAATTGCATTAAGACATACAAGTTTTTGTCCCATGGATATGCTGTATATTCAGCTATGCTGCACCTATATTGGTCAATATTGAATATGTTCAAGGAAGTCATACTGAAAAGACCACCATGGAGAAGGTAATTTACTGTAGCATTTTTGGTTGGTGTTTGCAGCAGGCAGTTTGCTCATCATGTGTTAATTCCCTTGCAGAATGATGTTGTCATTGGAAGAATTCCCATCATGTTGCGGAGTTGTCGCTGTGTCTTATATGGAAAAGATGAAGCTGAGCTGGCAAGACTTGGTATTTCTATGTGAAAATTAAAATTCATGACTTGTCTAATCTCTTCTGTGAATGCTTCCTAATTAACATTGAGTAATTATCATTACTGCTTTTCCTCTTGACTTTAGGTGAGTGCCCTCTTGATCCTGGTGGATATTTCATCATTAAAGGAACTGAGAAGGTAATAATTGCATTATGCTTTTTAATTTAGGAAGAAGAGGGAAAATTGAGTCAGAACTACCCATGCAAGTTTGTGCTGATGTATGCAATAGAACATGTTTATGTTGTCAGAGATTTAGAATTTTATGCAATATGAGGTGTTAAACTTTTCTATATGTAAAATGAGTTTAAACAAGTCGAGCAAACAATTCTTTCTATCCAATCAGTAAAACATCTATTGACATGACCTATTTAATGAAAATTGTGACTGATTCATAACTGTTATTAATCCATATACTTTTGGATGATACCTTGTGCTTGTGGACATGATGCTCTATCTTGTGAAACGTTACTCAATATCTTGTACTGCCATTGGAGTTGTAGGAATATTTTTCTAAGCCCTCAAGTCCTTACTATATGTTTATAGTAACAATGTTAAAATTATATTGAATGTCAGATAATTTTATTTCATATGAAAAGTTATATTTTGCTGTGTCAGCCTCAATCTTGTGCTATCCTTTTGAGTTGGATTTCACTTGTCGATTTTGTCCTTGATATTATCATACTGAACTCTCTCATCAATTAGATCTCGGGGCTGCTCAATTGTTGAACTTTGTCAATTTTATTGGCTCGGGTTTCATAGAATAGAGTCAGTATCCTTTTCTTTAGATTTCTCTTAGTCTGACTAACTTGTTTGTTGCTTTCTTCCTGAACATTTCTGGTTGTCAACCTGTAATGACGTTGTCTCTTTCAGGTGCTATTAATACAAGAACAACTTTCGAAGAACAGAGTAATTATTGATACTGACAAGAAGGGGAAGTGAGTAGCTTTTTCTTACTATACTTTTTTGTTTTGCCTTTACTTCTTGTGATGACTGGGTTTGTCCCTCCATAGCTCTTCCTAAAATATTTTGCATCTTCCCTTTTTTCATTCGTTGGATATTTTATTGTGCTCAGTGCATATTAGCTGGAACTTTGATAGCACAGGTCATCTTTGATATTTAACTTATACAGATCAGAAAGTAAAAGTCTTGTCATCTTCTGCCCTTCAATTCACCTTGAATCTTGTCTATTAGATGCAAGCCTGTGGTTAGATGCTGATATCTTTTTTTTTTTTTTTACACACAATATAGAACTTTAGAAAATGGAAAAAGGTTTTGATCCCATATGCAATGGATTTCTGCTCCTCTTCCTTGGAAACTTAGCTATTCTTATTTTGCCAAATCACCCGCAACACCATTACAACTGTGGATTTATTGAGTCTTCGCTTTTTTTCCTTTGAGAAAAGCAAAAGTACATTCTTTACAGTGTAATTACTAGTAACCGATGCCACTCTTAATTTTACCATCCTGGCATCATCTATTTTGTCACAAAATAAAAGCTACAATGCAATGACGGAAACTCTGGTATCTTCACTATTTTTGTATAAAACACTCCAAGTTAGGAGAGACATCGTTGAATGCCTTCTTTGGATTTTATCAAATGTGTTAATCTTTTTAGGAGTCAAAGCCTGGAGAATGATGGATACTGTCGGATGCCTTCTTTGGATCTTAGTCTTCACAGGAGTCAAAGCCTAAAGAATTTGCCTTTTATTTTTTTTTTATTGCTAAGAAACAAAAGATTATATAAATAACTATATGAAATATGTACAAGGGTTGGTGGGACTACAAATCTACAAAAATAAGGACGAGAAGTCCCAATCTAAACAAAACACTCAAAAACCAGGAGAAACAAAAAAAAAAAAAAATACCAAAACCGAAAATCACCAGCTCACTAAGAATGCAACTCTCTTAAGATACAGAAGCTTCCCAATTAAGCAAAATAAAAAAGAAAGCGATGTCTTTGAATTCAGAAGTAATAGATCCCCAGAAGGAAGCCCAGAACTTCACTTTGTTCCACAAGTGTGAAGGATTTTCCCCAGCTTTGTTATTAACGATTCTTTGGTAACCCAAAAAATAGCCAAGACTGCACAGTCCCATAGAGCCATTGCTTTTGTCTCTCCTGTTTAAAGCAAGAAAAACTTTCCAATGGGAGGGAGCAATATGAGGGCAGGAGCTGACCAACTTAGATTGAAGGTCTTAAACAACTTAGACCACAAAAAGTAAGCAATAGTGCAGTGTAGAAATAGATGATCGACATTCTCCAATGTATTTTTACAGACGACACACCATTTTGAAAATAATAGCCATCTTAGGTCTTCTTTTAATTGTTCACAAATATACTCACTTCTTAGTATTCCCCTAATGAAATATCTGTTTCCCTTGCTTCTGATATGTTTTCAGTATAAATGCATCTGTTACAAGTAGCACAGAGACAGTGAAAAGCAAAACAGTTATTCAAATGGAGAAGGCGAAGATGTATTTACTTCTTAATCAATTTGCAAAAAAGGTTTGTATCTCGCACTTTATCTTATTTAATATTAATTTCCTTTTCTCATCACTTGACTGTCCCTCTCTTTACATTATTTAAATGGATATGCTCTTTTCAAGAGTTTCTTTTGTAGATTCCTATCACATTTAAATGGATAGGCTCTTTTTATGAATTACTTTTGTAGATTCCTATCATGGTTGTAATGAAGGCTATGGGGATGGAAAGTGATCAAGAGGTTGTTCAGATGGTTGGAAGAGATCCTCGATATAGTGCCTTACTTTTGCCTTCAATTGAGGTAATCAGCCTTGAAGTCATCATCTTTGCTTAATAGCATCCAAAAGAATTTGCTTTTCAATTGCATGAAAATTTTCCTTACACATTGCTATTTGAAGAGAAAAGACTTTATTTTTCTGCTTCTGTATTTCACCTTTTCAGTAGTTACATGAATATATATATAGAGAGAGAGATTAACTTAACTCCTGACACCTAACTATTATTAATTAATCTAACCACCATCTACTGCGCTTAACCACTAATAATAGCTAAATTAACAGCTGTTTACTAATTGTAGCTAGTTAATAGCTGTTATTTCTACAATTCCCAACATGGCATTTTCCAACACTCCCCCTCAAGCTGATGCGAAGATACTTTGCATTCCAAGCTTGTTGATTATGTTCTGGAATGTGCTGGTGGGTAGTCCTTTTGTAAGGACATCTGCTAGTTGACTCTTGGAAGAAACATATGGAATACAAATATGCTTTGAGTCAAGTTTTTCTTTGATGAAGTGTCTATCAATTTCAACATGCTTAGTCCGGTCGTGTTGAACAGGGTTGTGAGCAATACTTATTGCAGCCTTGTTGTCACAATAAAGCATCATAGGACTTTCTATCTTGACCTTCAAGTCAGATAGAATTATCTTTAACCACAATAGCTCACATATACCGTGTGCCATGGGACAAAACTCTGCCTCTGCACTAGAGCAAGCCACCACAGGTTGTTTTTTGCTTTTCCAAGTAACTAGGTTTCCTTCGATGAATGTACAATACCTAGTGGCTGACCTTCGGTCTGTCTTAGAACCAGCCCAATCTGCATCTGTGTAAGCTTCTAGTTTAAGAACTTCTCCCTTTTGAAATAGAAGGCCTTTACCTAGTGATCCCTTTAAGTACTTCAAAATCCTATAGACAGCTTCAAGGTGAGACTTTAAAGGAGCATGCAGGAACTGACTAACTACACTCACGGCATAGGCAATGTCTGGCCTTGTGTGAGATAGGCAGATAAGTTTGCCCACCATTCTTTGATATTCTCCTGTCCACAGCTTCTTCTCCTTCTGTTAGTTCTCCAAGTCGATGATTGGCTTCAATTGGAGTATCAATTGGTCGGCAGCCAGCCAATCCGACTTCTTGTAATAGATCTTGGGTATATTTTTGTTGAGAAATGTAGATTCCATGTCGTGACCTAGCTACCTCAATTCCCAAGAAATATCTCAAGTTTCCGAGATCTTTAATTTCAAATTCTTTTGCTAGACGAGCTTTCAAACAAGTGATTTCATCATGATCATCACCTGTCACAATGATATCATCTACATACACAATCAAAGCTGTAATTCCCCTCTTTAATGAATTCTTAATGAAAAGAGTGTGATCACCTTGACTTTGGAAGTATCCCCAATTTCTCATGGCTCTAGTAAACCTTCCAAACCATGCTCGTGGTGATTGCTTCAAACCATAAAGGGACCTTTTCAATTTGCACACTTTGTTCCCTCTCAAGTCCTCTCTGTATCCTGGTGGAATATCCATATAGACTTCTTCTTCCAAGTCTCCATGGAGAAATGCATTCTTCACATCTAGTTGGTACAACGGCCATTCTTTCATTGCAGCCAAGGATAAGAGAATTCGGATTGTGTTAATCTTCGCCACAGGTGCAAATGTCTCATAATAGTCCATTCCATAAGTTTGCTTGTATCCTTTCGCAACTAGTCTCGCTTTGTATCTGTCCAATGACCCATCAGCCTTATATTTTATGGTATAAATCCACTTGCAGCCAATAATCTTCTTATTTTTGGGCAAGTCCACAATCTGCCATGTCTGGTTTTTCTCCAAGGCTTTTAATTCCTCATTCATTGCCTCTTTCCATAGATCTGAAGTTAACGCCTCTTGAACAGATGTAGGAACTCTTTGGGACAATAGAGATGTAAGAAAAGCATTATATTGAGGAGAAAGGTTCTGCAAAGACACAAAATGAGACATAGGGTGTTGGGTACAACTTCGAATCCCTTTTCTTAAAGCAATAGGTTAATCAACATCATCTTGAGGAAAAGAATTAGGGATGAGAATTGAAGCATTATTTTCATTATCTGATTCAAGGTTAATGATTGGAGCATGGGAATCAATGATCCCTTTTTCCCCGGAATACATTCTTAGAGTGGGTGTTTTCAGAGCCTCAATATCTGTCTCTGCATTTGTCAGTTGAGAGGATGTTTTAGGTGGATTAGTACACTCTGGTTGGTTGGAATAGTAGCTATCAAGTTGAATTGCAGTCTCAGGTTGAAGGGCTGAAGGAGGGTCCTTTGTAGTGGGATCTTTACTGGCTGTTACTTATGATTCTTCAGTGGCTGACTCCACATTTGGAGGGTTTCTCAGTGGCTGTTGCTTTTGATTTCTCAACAGCTGACTCCATATTTGGTTTGTTAATTGGCTGCACACTGTTGTCCACATCCCAATCCCACCTATCTTCCTCCTTTGTTAAGTCACTCTCCCCCTGAAGATAGGTCTTAAAGTACTATTGATTTTCCACAAAGGTCACACCCATAGTAACATATGTCTTCTTTGTTGGAGGATGATAACATTTGTACCCTTTTTTAGTTGGAGAGTAGCCTAGGAAAACACACTTCACAGATATAGGATCAAGTTTACTCCTTAAATGGGGTTGAACAAGAGCATATGAAACACATCCAAATACCTTGGGTGGTAAAGATCCAATCCCCTGAAAGTTTGGAAACAAAGTCATGAGTTTTTTCATAGGACTTTGATTATCAAGAACTCTGGTTGGCATTCTGTTGATAAGATAAGTTGCAGTAAGGATGGCATCCCCCCAATAGCATTTCGGTACTCCGCTTTGAAACAAAAGAGATCGAGCAACTTCCAGAAGATACCTATTCTTTCTTTCAGCAATACCATTTTTTTGAGGTGTATCAATGTAAGTTGACTGATGTAAAATGCCCTCATTTGATAGGTATGCCTTGAGATCTTGGTTAAAGTATTCTTTTCCATTATCAGACCTCAAAGTCTGGATATAGACCCCAAACTGGTTCTTGATAAACTTGTGGAATGAAGAAAAAATAGATGAATCCTCTGACTTATTTTTCATAAGATAGACCCATGTGATCTTGGTGCAATCATCAATAAAGGTGACAAACCATTGGGAGTCAGAAATATTGGTAATACGGGATGGGCCCCATACATCAGAATGAATTAGACTAAATGGTGTAGAAATCTGACTTCCTTTTATTGGAAAAATGGAGCGATGATGTAAAATACAAGATTCACAATGTAAATTGCTAACATCTATTTTCTGAAATAACTTTGGAAACAATTTCTCTAAGAGGCTAAAAGGTGGGTGCCCTAAACGGTTATGCCAAAGATAAATCTGGTCAAAATTGGCTTGCTTAGAAACTAGACATAGAGGCTCTTCTTCACCACTTCTCCAATCAGTACCCAAGTAGTAAAGTCCGTCTTTTAGTTTACCAGCCCCAATCATCTTCCCTGATCGGTCCTGAAAACAGCAACCAGATGGAATAAATTGAACTAAACAATTCAGGTCTTTTGTGAGTTTTCCAATAGACAACAAATTATAATTCAGTTTGGAACATGAAGTACAGATTGTAAGGTTATGGTGTTTGAGATTTTGACAGTTCCTTGACCAGCAACCGATGAAAAAGTCCCATCGGCTACTTTAATTTTTTGTCTACCTGAACATGGTAAATAGCTAGAAAAGAATTAGGTTTAAAGGGCATTGAGGAGGCTTTTATACCTGAGGAATCCATGGAACAAGAACCTGTAATGGTGGGTTCAGGATTGGTGCTGGTGCTGTCAAGTTGGCTCTGATACCATGAAGAGAAAAGACTTTATTTTTCTGCTTCTGTATTTCACCTTTTCAGTAGTTACATGAATATATATAGAGAGAGAGAGATTAACTTAACTACTGACACCTAACTATTATTAATTAATCTAACCACCATCTACTGCACTTAACCACTGATAATAGCTAAACTAACAGCTGTTTACTAATTGTAGCTAGTTAATAGCTGTTATTTCTACAATTCCCAACATGGCATTTTCCAACACTATTATCTAGACTTTTCAGGGCATTGTAATTCCAGGGCATTTATGTTTGCTACTTTTTCATCGTTTACTTAGCAGTTGATAAGGATTCAACCATAAGGATTATGTTTGTTACTTTTTCATCGTTTCCTTAGCAGTTGATAAGGATTTAGCCATAAGGATTATGTTTGTTACTTTTTCATTGTATACTTAGCAGTTGATAAGGATTTAGTCATAAAGTGTTTGCAGTTGAATGTATAGCCCGGAATGTTTTTTACAGATTGGACATGTATTGTTTCAGATATTTGGAATGTCCGAAATGGTAGCACTTCATTCCTTAATGTATTAGGAAGTTTTGTGATCTGATTATTTCTTGCTTGATAGCACATGATGTTCATGATACATGCTTGCTTGTTTAGCACTTGTAGTTACTTTACAGTTATGTATATAAGTACAGCTTGCCTTATAAAACTGTCTTTCTTCCTTTTTTTTTTTTCCTGAGATTATTTCACTAGATTTTGAGCGTTAAGATGACTTTTTTGGATGGACGGAGGCATTTCTCTGGGTCTATCTTTGGCACTTTTAATTCATTTGGCATATCAAGAAGGGATAAAAAAGATGTTTAATGAACTTGATGGAAACATCCATGGAACTAGCTTTCTCATTTGCATAGTTTGAGATATATTGATATAAGATTTGAAAAAGTAAATTTAATCAGGTTATAATGTATATCATTAAAAGTTGATGCATGAAACGAAGATTTAAGTATTAGTGAAACAAAGATTTCCATAAATTTAGTTACTTTACATAGTTGTTGAGTAGACAGAAGGATGATCATTCAGATAAATGTAAATGATTTACTTCTCAGCAAGCAATGGTTATGCTTTCTTTTTCTTTTTAAAAAATAGTTCCCATAACAAATTAATCAAATAAGTGACAGCAATACAACAGCTTAACATTTTCTTCTTCTTTTTTATGTTTTTTTTTTTCCGTATTTTACCAGAAGTTGATTTGCACAAAGGTTCATTAGATATAAAATCATTTATACTTGATAACAAGTGATTTTTTAAGCTACAAATATTTAATTAATTTTGAATGTTTACAGCAAATAGTTTCATCTTTCGCCTCACATGATTAAAATAACAATAACATGTGTTCTTATGTATATGTTTGTTTTCATTTCAGGAATGTGCAAATCTGGATATATATACACAAGAGAAAGCCTTGGAGTATCTTGAGGGAAAGGTTCTGTGGCTCTCTTAACGTTCATGCACTTCTCCTCTTCATTTATATGAAGCCTTTGAGTTACTTTTAATGCTGAAAGCTTAATTATTAGGAAAAGGAGCCTATATCAAAACACATTCTTTTCTATATTTATACATAATGTAATTGATGACTGTTTTAGTTTCTACCATATGGTCATTTACTTTAGTTTTCATCTTATGCTTATTATTTTGGAAAATACAAAACTTTTGGTTTTAATTCGTGTTACCATTACAGGTGAAAAGGTCTACATTTGGTAGTCCATCAAATGATAGGGTAATCTCTCTATTGCTGTGTGAACTTCTTTCCCTATGCTTATCTAAGTGTTACTTCCAGGGCCTTGCTCTCTGAAACTTTGTCCCCATATTCTGTTTTATTTGTAGCATTTCTACTAAGTCTATGAAGTTTTATCATGATATCGGCACAGGAAATTTTTTTTCTTTGTTGTTTGGAGATTTTTTGTTTTGCTCTTACAAGTTTAGTAGTAACTATTCTTGATGCTTTTATAGGAAGGAAGAGCTTTTTCTATTCTTCGGGATGTGTTTCTCGCCAATGTACCTGTGAGTTATGTTCCTGTATTTCATTTAGAAGACACTTTCCAACTTCAAAGGATTTTCACCGCAGTATATCTCTTTCTCTTAGGTGCACAACAATAACTTTCGTCCAAAATGTTTTTATGTTGCGGTAATGTTGAGAAGGATGATGGAGGCAATGTTAAATAAGGATGCAATGGATGACAAGGTAATTTGTTGAATATATGTATGGATTAAAACTTCATCTTTTCTCTCTTTTTTTTTTAAAAAAAAAAAATTATCATTAGTATATTGTTGTTGGAGTGCTAATGGATCCAGTCTCCAAAGTGAGTGTGTCTGTAGCTCCTTTCTTTGCAGCATACATTTCGCTTCATTGTTTCTTTTTTCTTCCTTTTTTTTAACATAAGAAACTGTAAATTGTATTAAAGATGAAGAATACTTACAGGAAGTGGGCCAGGTGTGCACTAAGAAAGCAAAATAGTGAAAACTTTTCCGCACTATAGCAAACTATACCAATCACCTCTACAATACTAGATCAGCCTAGACACCTATCTCAAAACCTCTCCCAGCTTTTAGATGAATGAAGAAAAAAGATGAATCTTGGAACTCCTTAGAATCTGAAGCCCATAGCGAAGCTAGAAGATGGACTCTGTCCTACAATTCTTCAATGTTATCCGCATTTTCCCTTAAAAAATATAAAGATTTCATATTCCCTAAAACAAAGCTGATTAGAACAACCTATTCCATGACTTTGAGGCCATGAAATAATGAAGAAAAAGATGATTAGAACTCTCTGCACTTGTTTTGCCCATCATACACCAAGATGGAGATAGACACATATTAGAGAGCTTTCCTTGAATCAATTCTCCAGAATTAAACTTTCCTTGTGCCAAGGCCCATAAAAAGATTTGAAGTTTAGAGGGAGTACTAGCTTTCCATATCATTTTGGAGGGTAAAAATTGAGCAAAGGAGACATCATTAATCAGCCAGTAAAGATAAATTCGCAAGAATAATGGCCTGATGTCTCCAAATTCCACAATCTTTTGTCTTTCTTCATTTCTTTGATCTCAACATTGTCTAACAACTCCAAGAGAGAAGCAAAATCCTTCTATTACTCAAGTTTCTTTTGAAGTTGAAATTCCAATGCCAATTCAACAAAGAGGAAGAAGATGTACATAAATTTATGGGAACATCTCTTGTAGGACAGAGCCTATAGAGGAAAGGAAGCGCTCACCTAAAGAAAAATCTCCTAACCATTTATCCTCCCAAATTCGAATATCCTTACCATTCCCCACACTTAGTTTAATGTGAGAAAGAAAAATGGGATATTCCTTTGAGATTGGTTTTCAAGGGTTTCTAAGACTTTCATTATTAACCGTATTAGAGTCCCAACCATTTGGTTGGAGTCCATACTTCTAATCTTTGAATGCCAAAGCGAATCTATTTCAAGAGGAAATCTCCACAGCCATTTAGCTGAAAGAGCTCTATTTCTCTTCATCGCATTTCAAATTCCTAACCTTCCTTTAAACTTAGATCTTGAAACTGTATTCCTGAAGAACGTTGAAAGGAAACAAAGTTGTATGTTTCTCATTAATCATCAAAATAGAGTTCATGGTCTATATTTAAAGATATAGAAAGAAACTAAAAAGGAAAGCTAATATTACAGCTGATTACAATAAGTCAAATTTTTGAAAATATATAGATTTGTACAGGTAGAATATTCCTAGAATCATGCCAATATCTTGGCTGATTTATTCTAATTTCAACGTTTTCCAACACTCCGCGTCAAGATGGTTTGAAAATATCTTCCATAGCCAGCTTGCCAATCAAGTGCTCAAATCGTCTTGATGATAATGCTTTCATGAGTATATCCGCAACCTGATTAGTGATGGAACGTAGGGCGAACAAATCAGACCATTCTCCAATTTTCCTTTATGAAGTGCTTATCAATTTCCACATGCTTCGTTCTATCATGTAGAATTGGATTATGTGCAATGGAGATGGTAGCTTTGTTATCGCAATATACTTTTATAGGCAAAGAATGAGAGATTTCTAATTCTTCCAATAACCTCTTGATCCAAATAACTTCACAAATCCTCTAAGCAAGGGCTCGAAATTCAGCCTCAGTATTGCTTCTAGTCGCCACCAATTGCTTCTTGCTATGCCAAATAACCAAATTGCCCCTACAACTGTATAATTGCCAGAAGTTGATCTTGTATCAGTGACACTTCCATCCCTTTTTGCATCGGTGTAAACTTCAACTAAAGATGTTTATGTCTTTTAAATAATAGGCCTTTTCTTGGAGTTCCCTTCAAATACCTTAGGATCTATAAGCTGCATCAAAATGTTTTGAACCAGGAGAATACATAAACTGACTTACAATATTGACTGCAAAGGCTATATCAACGTGCGTATATGAAAGATAGATCAGTCTTCTAACAAGATGTTGGTACTAATCTCTTCTTCTAACTTCATCAAGCTCAGCTTGTTGTTTGAGCCTCACATTCGATTCCATAGGTGTCTTAGCTGCCTTGCAACCTAGTAAACCCTTTTTTTTTAGAAGGTCGAGGACAGATTTCCTTTGACAAACAAAAATGCCCTCTTTCGATCTCCCAAACTCCATACCGAGAAAGTACCCTAATGCTCTTAGATCCTTGATCTCCAACTCATTAGGAAGTGCTTCTTTCAACCTTCGAAGTTCAACGTGATCATCTCTAGTCATGATTATATCATCTACATAAACAATTAAGATAGCAATCTTCCCTTCTTTATTGCGTCTAAAGAACATGGTGTGATCCTCTTGGCTTTGATAATAACCTTGGTTTTTTACGACCTAAACTAAAGTGCTCAAACTAAGCTCTAGGAGACTGCTTTAGTCCATAAAGGGATTTCTTTAAGTAACACACTTTATTTGTACCCAACTTCTCCTGAAATCCCAATGGCACTCGATGAACGCTCCTTCTTCCAAGTCTCCATCTAGAAAAGCATTCTTCATATCCAATTGGTGTAACGGCCAATTGGCATGTACTGCAAAAGAGAGGAGAACCAGAATTGAGTTTATTTTTGCAAATGGTGCAAATGTATCTTGATAGTCCATTCTGTGCATTTGTGTAAATCCTTTAGCCACAAGTCTTGCCTTGTATCTCTTTACACTGCCATCAGCTTTGCATTTGATAGTAAACACCCGTTTACAACCTACAATGTTCTTTTTAGTTGGTTAGTCAACAACCTCCTTAGTGTCCTTTCTTTGAAAAGCGTTCGTTTCTTTCAGAACTGCTAATTTTCAATCTGGGTGATCCAGAACTTCCTGAATGTTTCTCAGCACAAATAGGTGAGTAATATTTGAGGTAAAAGCCCTATGATTATTGGAAAGCCTATAGTATGACAAATATTTGACAATAAGATGTTTAGTATAGGTTCAAACACCTTTTCTAATGGCTATAGGTACATTATGATCAACAAGAAGCATAGCAGTTGGAGCGGGAGTATTAGGAAGATTACCTAGAGAATTTTGAGTGTTCAAATGACTTGATTCTGGAAATGATAGTTGAACTTGTACTGGGATAGTTGTATGATCCTTACTCTTTTGACAAAAATGTTTCTTGCTAAAAACACGAAGCTCAAGAGGAGGATTAGGATTATTTGGTAGTATTTCTACTCCTGTTTGCAAATCACTTATACTTGCACCAGTAAATTGAGGTTTTCTTGATTTTCATTAGTTAAAACTTGTGATTCCTGGCTTAGTTTAGAAATTGGATCAAATTCTGGGAAGATAGCATTGGGCATGGATACAATTGTTTGCCAAAATTGATCTTCATTGCCTTCTATCTCCCCCTAAAGATCAGTTTGTCTAAAGAAAGGTTCATTTTCCCCAAAAAGTGACATCCATACTAATGAAAACCTTTTTTGTTTTTGGATATTAACATTGTACCCCTTTTATTAGGAGGATAACCTAGAAAAATGCATTTTTCAGCCCTAGGATCAAGTTTAGAGCGCAAACGACCTGGTATATGGACAAAAACAGTACAGCCAAATACCTTTAGTGGCAAATCAAAAATGAGTGTATTTTCTAAAAACAAATTTTGGAGACTTTGTAAAGGCGTTATATATTTTAAAACATGTGTTGGCATCCTGTTAATCTGATAACATGCTGCTAGAATAGCATCTACCCATAAATACTTAAGAACATGCATAGAAAACATTATTGCGCAGGTAGCTTCAAGTAAGTGTCGATTTTTCCTCTCAGCAATTTCATTTTGTTGAGGAGTAACACGACAAGTGGATTGGTGTTCAATGCCTTTTTCTTAAAAAAAAAATTTCAAATATTCATTGAAATATTCAGTTCCATTATCTGTTCGAAGAATGCTTATATTTGTTTGAAACTGATTGTCAACCATAGTGTAAAATTCTTTAAACAATTTTTCAACTTTAAATTTTTCATTCATTAGATAAATCCAACGGAGTTGAGTATGATCATCAATGGAAGTAACAAATCATTTTTTCCAATTAGAGTAGTATTTTTTAAAGACCCCAAACATCACTATAAATCAAATAAAATAGTTTTGATGCACGATAAGGCCTTGATTTATATGAAACTCGATGACCTTTTGATAAATGGGAAACATCACATTTAAAGGATGTATAATCCAAATTTTTAAATAAACTAGGAAACAAATGTTTTACATACGGAAAACTAGGATGCCCTAGCCTATGATGTCATCGCATAATTTGTTCATGAACAAAAATAGAATTAGTATCACCACTCAAGCCCTGAGCTTGTTTATTGTAGAACGAGTTGTCATTAAATAGTGAAGACCTTCAATCATCCTAACATTGCCAATCATTATCCCCATAGTTTGGTCCTGAAATTCACAATGGGAGTCAAAAAATATGACACAGCAATTAGAATCTTTTGATAACTTGCTAATTGATAAAAGATTTCAAGAAAGCTAAGGGACGTGAGGACTGGTTTCAGTTTTATTTTTTCTGAAATTCTAACTGAACTTGTTCCTCCAATCGGTGAAAAACTCCCATTTGCAATCCTAACCTTTCTATTACTCGAACATGGAAGATGAGATTTAAATGAGAAAGATCAGTCATATGATCTAATGCACCTGAGTCAATGATCCAAGGTGTGGAAACTAAGGTATTGGTTAGGGCATTTGAAGTACTACTTGGCTGTGCAAGACAACTATTAGGAATACCAGATGGTGGATTAGGCTTTAGTAGTTTTAGAAGCTGATCAACTTGCTCTTTGGTGAAGAAGCTGGCTTCGGCTTCATTGGCTGAAGGAGTTCCAAAATTGCTTTTATCGCCAAATTTGCTGCCCTTCATATTGGCAAGTTTCCCATGAAGTTTCCACCAAGTATCTCAAGTGTAGCGTGGTTTATTGCAATAGTCACACCAAACTCGGGGTTTTTCTTCAGTCTTTTGCTGGTTATTATATGACCAAGCAGCATTAGCATTAGTAGTAGTCAATGCAGAGTTCTCAAGAGGTGCACCTAACCCCTTTCTGCCCAGCATAACATTCTGACCACTTCCCTCCCATATAACTTCAGAAAATACCTCTTCAATTGGTGGCAAAGGCTGCCTTTCAATTATTCTGCTTCTTGCTTCATCAAATTTGACATTAAGCCCTGCTAAAAACTTGTAAATTGAATTACTCTCCACCATCGTTTGGTAGTGATTGTAATTGTCAGTACTCTTCCATTCATAGTCATCACCAAACAAGTCCTAATCCTGCCACAAGCCTTTCAGGATATTGTAGTATTTAGCAACACTATCTTCCCCTTGCCGAATTTCTCCAAGACAAAGCTGCAACTCATAGATCTGTGACTAGATGCCAAGGTCAGAATACATCTGACAAACATTATCCCAAAGATCTTTAGGAATAAGATAACACATATAGTTTACACTAATGTCTTCTTCCGTAGAATTGACCAGCCAAGCCATTACCAAGGAATTCTCTGCATCCCAAGTTGCAAAAGCTGGTTCTGTTTTTGCAGGAGCTTTGGTTTCACTGGTGAGTTATCCGATCTTCCCCCTCCCTTGGGTATACGTTCTAATTGATTGAGACCATTGCAAAAAAATCCCTTCATTGAGACAGATGGTGTTAATCCGAATATGATGAGACTCAGTAGCGTGGGGAATTCTTTGTTTCAACAAATTTAGAAGTAGCAGTAGGAGAGGATTCAGAAATTTATGGCATGGTGAAGGAGGGAAAATTCGACTACTAGGGTTAGAGAGAGAAAGAAAAAAATCCTTTTCGGCTCTAATACCATAAAGAATGTTGAAAGGAAACAAAGTTGTATGTTTCTCATTAATCATCAAAGTAGAGTTCATGCCCTATATTTAAGGATACAAAATGAAACTAAAAAGGAAAGCTAATATTACAGCTAATTACAATAAGTCAAATTTGTAAAAATATACAGATTTGTAGAGCTAGAATATTCCTAGAATCATGCCAATACCTTGGCTGATTTATTCTAATTTCAGCGTTTTCCAATGATCCCATCTAATTAGGTGAGAGCTGTTTGATTCATCAAAACCTTCCCATTAGAAATCCCTCATCAACCTTTCAATTTGCTAGTTACCGTAGTGTTTCTAGTCTCACCGAAATCAATGGCCATACTCTTATATCTAAATAAAAATGGTCATCCTTTTAAAATAAAAGCTAACATTTTTTTGAGAATCTTAATATAACAGAATTGCCTTTTGTAAAGTAACAAGATCAGGAAAACCCAACTAAAGCATTTCTAGTCCCCATAATTTACAATCAGAGAAAAAACTCCAATAATTGAGGTAAAAGTTTGAAAATGGAATAAATCTCTCTCCTGCCCAAGCCTTTTCAGAAACAATAACAAACTGCCACGAGCACCACAATAATGGCAAACCAATCATCTCATCTTGTGATCCACTTTTTGTACTTAACATCATCAAGACTGACCTGAAACCAAAACTTTAAGTTGAAGTTCTTGTGCTGTTTTTTTACAAAGAGTGTGAGTGAGCAATTCAACTTTGTGCTTGGGATAGCCATCCAACAGCTTTGATGTTGGTGTTTTAAAAAATGTAGAAAATCCAGGAGTAAAAAAGGAATACCTGAGCCTGTAGTAACCCATGGCAGACAGGTAGACACTTAAAACAGGGTTGCCATATCATTTAAATTGACTGATAAACTAGAAATGGAAAACTGAAACATGTGCCATACAAAGAGACAAATGAAACTTCCTTCTTGGAGGTTTCTTCTTTATAATAATAATATGCAGTTTTCTTTTTCTGTGTTAAATTGGTTGTCTAACCTCCAAGATCCCCTATTTACATTTAGTACCTGTTATAAATTCCCCAAAGGGATAGTTGCTGCGAATTCTGCCGGCCAACTATCCTTATTATTTAATCTTGGATAAGTAAAGGATGATTCCAACATCATTAGCTGCCAAAAAAACTAAGAAAGTGAAGCCTTTCTATGAAACTTCAATGAATTTTTACAAGAAAAATTGAAAAGCACACGGACTAACCCATAAGTTCATGTGTTAACATCAGATTAGTTGGTGTTTCCTGTATGTATATTTACGAGAAAAGATTCTGACACTACGTCATTCATGGTAATGCTTATTACTTAATTAAGAGCACATGGAAACTTGGATTTTCAGTGCATCTGAAACTAAATTGTATTATGTGTAGATTTGCGAGTTACCGTGCATGCATGTGAATGTATTTGGGTGTTTGCCACTGCAGATCTTAGTAAATGATTTTCTTTCTTTAATAGGATTATGTGGGGAATAAACGACTGGAGCTATCAGGCCAATTAGTTTCGTTGCTTTTTGAGGTATGATCCTTTTTCCTTTTACTCCTTTTTTACCCCCGACTTTTTACTTTTTACTACTCTATTCATCATCTCCAGTTGGTTCTTCCTGTCCACCCCCACCACCCCAGCCCTCTTGTTTTTCCTTCTAACATGGACTCTCCATTGTAGGATTTGTTCAAGACAATGATTAGTGAGGTTCAGAAGACCATAGATATCATCCTATCAAAGCCTAGCCGGTCTAGCCGATTTGATCTTTCTCAAGTAAGCTGGATATTAATGATATTTCATTTCTTTTTATTTTATCATTAATAATACTGTACAAAATTTGTGTTAGGGTGTGTTTAAAATTAAGTGTTTCATAAATGTACACGTGACTGTAGGTGCTTTTGAACTTACCTGATGCAGTCTTATGCATCTTCCCGCCCTTACGAGAACAAGATGAACTTGAAAAAAATAATGTAACAATAATAAAATTAACATGATCACCCTAAGTTTGTCATCGTCATTGTATTGAAATGTTTAACTCAAAAACTTCTCCTTTTTTGTTATCTCTTTTTGGTTTCTGCTTTGCTACGTATTCCATTCGCATCACATAAATTCCAGGACACTTGTCTTTCTTTTTCTCCTAATCAATTGGAAAGCTGTTGTGGCATGATTTTGTTCTTATTTCTGTTTCTTTGATGCTTTATTTCAATTTTTATATTAGACTTACAGTTCACATCCTTTATCTTGGTCTATTTGCAAAATGGTTTCTGTTTTTTAATCACAAAGCTTAGCAGAGGAGACATTTATGTCGCAGCCAGTACTAAGAGTGAGGCACTTGATTTTAGTTGAACTGCCATGACATTAGTACTTTTACTCAATTACATATGGATTTTATATATGGCATGTTTTGTATAATGTTCTTTTCAAGACAAAAATCTACGGCATGTTTTGTATAATGTTCTTTTCGAGAAAAAAAATCTATGTACCTTCAATGAGAAGTGTAAGACATGAACATTTAAAGGTTTGGTTGTGCAGGTATAGCTGATATTGTTTAATATTTCATCCCAAAGTGACGTAGTTATTAGCTTCCAGTGTATATTTGTCCAGTGTTGTTCTACTTCTCTTTTACAGATTTTTTTTTCAATCATTTTCTTACAAAAGAGAAAGTTATTTTTAAGGGGCAATACTAATTGAATGAAGTAGCTTTAGTGTCTTTTAGTTAATATGTGCTGTCAAACTGTACTAAAAGACCACAAGAAATTGTCCAACTCAACTTGTTTTCTTTGTTCTTGGCATCATGAAGTCTATCCATTTGACTCTGATGTTGTCCTTATGCACTTAAATTATTTGTAATCCTGTTGAAACTTTTCCTTTCTAATTACTTTTTGCCTCATGTCTGAATTTTTTTATCTCATACTGTCTGAATTCTTTTATCTCATTGCAAGTTCCTACATTACATCTAAAATAAAATCCTCTGCACCTTTTTGGGGTTTTTCTTTTGTATATTAGTTTATAGTTAGAGACAGTATCACTGTTGGTCTCGAAAGGACCCTTTCTACTGGCAACTTTGACGTCAAGCGTTTCAAAATGCACCGGAAAGGCATGACACAGGTTTGTTTGTATCCTCTTCATTTGATCAGTCTATCCTAGTTTGCTCTTCTTGCTGGTAGCTCATGCATCATAAACTGATGGAAAATCCTTTATTATCAGGTGCTGGCTAGGTTATCCTTCATTGGGACTATGGGCCACATGACTAGAGTATCACCACAATTTGAAAAATCTAGGAAAGTAAGTGGACCTAGAGCATTGCAACCCAGCCAGGTATTGATTTTTTTCCTTTCTTTTTATTACAAAGGCTTCCGCATTTTGATGATTGCTATGCAGTTGCTTCGGCTTTTGTTGTCTATTTTTCAGTTGTACTAATGGATTCTGTTTCTGTGCTCTCTAATCTCTGTACCAGTGGGGTATGCTTTGTCCATGTGATACTCCAGAAGGTGAAGCTTGTGGACTGGTTAAAAATCTTGCTCTTATGACCCACGTCACGACTGATGAAGAGGAAGGTCCATTAATTTCTTTGGTATGCCTTTGTTTGCCTAAAATTCATTCTACTTGTGAAAAAGACATTGATTGGAATGTTGTGTGTTGTAGGTGGCAACTTCTCTTCATACTGTGCATGTGAAAGTTATGTACTATTTGAAAATTATTTGAATTCAGTCGTGAATGTATTTTTTATCAGATCAAACACTTGTAAGTCCACTTTGCAATAACATGATTTTTGCTAAAGGGCTAAATTTGCTCTTTGAAGTCAATGGTAGATACATATCCTTGTTCAGTATCAGCTGCAGCCTTTACAGCATGAATTCTTTCTTGTGCATCAAGTTTCAAATCCCCACTTGTTATTTCTGCCTTTGAGCCTTCCTTTGTGTGCCTATGTCTGTGCAACTGTTTAGTTTTGTAACACGGGTTAACGGAACCACAAATATTGTTTTGTTCTCTTTACAAATTTTAGTATAAATGTGATTACAGTTGCTTTGTTAAGTTTTTTATGTTTATTTCTACATTTGTAAATTTAATTGAACTATTGCTGCAATATTGTATATCTTGTTAACAATCATATACTTGTGCAAAAGAAAACATGAAACAGAAAAAAACTGAACTACCAATTGGGATACTTGGCAATATATGGTGTTTTCTTCCCTTAATGGTCGCTTCAGCTTTAAAGTTGATTTTAAAACATAAATATAAAAAAGATGCTATATTATATGTGAACCTTACGCATTTAGTGTATATGACAATACATTTTGTTGTTGCAACAGTGCTATTGTTTGGGGGTTGAGGATTTGGAACTGCTCTCTGGAGAAGAGCTTCACAATCCAAATTCCTTTCTGGTTATATTTAATGGGCTTATTCTTGGCAAGCATAGGAGGCCTAAGGTAACTATGTTTCATAAGACGAGGACATTCATTTGTGCATAAAATGATAAATGTATATACTACTAAAGTATGCAGGAAGCTATATATGTGATGAACTCATCCCTCTTTCAATATTGCTTTATCCTTTTAGCTTTTTGCTGATGGCATGAGAAAGCTGCGTAGAGCTGGCAAAATTGGCGAGTTTGTTAGTGTCTTTGTAAATGAGAAGCAGGTAAATTTGTTTTCAACTTTGATTTTCCTTCAGCATAAGTTGATACATTTATTTTTTTCCTTGGAAGTAAAATACTAGCACAAATTGTTTTACAAGGGGAAATTATTTTTCTTCAGGTTTTCAAGACGGTGTTAAAATGCTTCATTTATTTATTTATTAATTTTTTTTTTGGGGTAGTACTTGTATCGGCAGGGAATATTGCGATGAAACTTTGTTGCTTTTTGTTTTAGTTTTATTTTTTTTTATAAGAATAAAACTTGTTGAAATCAAGAAATAAATATTGTACTGAATAAGAATGTCCAAACACTATTTTACATTGAGTGATGAAGCACCATCTGTCCTATTTTTAAAATGAAAGCTTAAGCAGCAGGAATTAACAGAAACCACAAATTGGGGAGAGTTTTTGCCTGCAATTCTTTAGCAAGAAAAAGAAACTTCTGGGGCAACTGTTGGTTTTTTAGTGGTGTGTAGAACATTGCTTACTACCTTTTGTAAAATGCAGGTGTTTTCAACTTCTAAAAGTAATTGTAATAAAGTTTACGTAAATTTTGGACTTATGGATGATCGAATGAATCCCATGCACTACATAACCAGATACCACCAGCACCACCCTCCTTTCCCTGGAGTGAGAGAGTATCCTAGGTCTCTTAAATGACAACCAATGATTTTACCAATAAAGTTCCACTTGCATTTGTAAATTATTTTGATTTCCAGTGTCGAAGTCATTTCAAGGAACAAAAATTGTTGACACATCTACTATCATGAAATTAAATGTTTCAGATTGTGGCACTATCATCCCTCTTCTTGTCAAAAGCATATAGTTTGCTGAGATAACAGTGCAATTACTTAAAACTTTAACAGTTCCTTTACCTTTTTCTGTTTTTATTTTTTCTAGGTAAATTATAATCATAAATTAACTGCTAACTTTAAGAAATGTAATGTCTGTCAGCGTTGTGTTTACATTGCTTCTGATGGAGGCCGTGTTTGTCGTCCACTTGTCATTGCTGACAAGGGCATATCAAGGATCAAAGAACACCATATGAAGGAGTTGTTGGTAGGTGTCATTTTTGCTATTTCTTCTAGAAGGAATTACAGTTATATTAAAATTAATACATTTTGTTTGTTTTTTAAGGATGGAGTCCGCACTTTTGATGACTTTTTACGCGAGGGACTGATCGAGTATCTCGATGTTAATGAGGAAAATAATGCTCTGGTTTGTTCCAATCTGATAACTTCTGAAGCCGTCTTCTTCTTGATGTATCTGATGGACAATGACTCTCAATGGCTGGTTTATGTTTAACAGATAGCTTTATATGAAGGAGATGCTACACCTGATACAACCCATATTGAGATAGAGCCTTTCACAATCCTAGGTGTTATTGCTGGGCTAATCCCATATCCTCATCATAATCAATCACCAAGAAATACTTATCAGGTTTGTCTGCAACATTGTTATGTTATGATATCCGGAATTCTTTGTTTCCAAGTGCTGAAACTTTCAATGGTTTTATTTCATGTAGTGTGCAATGGGGAAGCAAGCTATGGGAAACATAGCGTTTAATCAAGTAAGTGGTTCTAGTCCATAGCTAACAGTCATATTTATTTCTCTAATTATGTTCTCTCCCTGCATTCTAGCGTGTTGACTGTATTGTACTGTTGAAGTTTCTGAACAACAATTTTTCTTTTTTAATATCCTAAACCCTTTATTTATCAATGTTGACAACAGCACTTGAAGATTTTTTTTTTTTTTTGGGGGGGGAGCGGGGGGGTCCCAAAAGCTGCTATCACATGCAACCTTCAATTGTTTGTCCAACTAAGGATCACATCCCTCGTTGGTCCTCTCATTTGCTACTCTATCCTGTTCTTTTCATTAATTCAATTATTTTCCCTCAGGATTCATCATCTGCTTCTAAAATGAAAACTTAGTGTTCAATTTCGGGGTTGCAATATGGACACTTGTGAATTAAGTTTTCTTGACTCACAAAGATGCTCTTTTTATTGTTTTAAGATAATTTGATGTTGTCTCCCATTAATAAAAGTAAAAAAATAAAAATAATACTGAGCTTTCTTTCTTTATAATTGGTAGGGTAAAATTAATACTGCAGCTAGTTACTGGATTTTTAAACTTGTAGAAACCATGCATGCTGAGAAGTTCATGCATTTAATGCCATTTTCTTTAAGCATTATGAGAAAACGAAAAAGAGAGAACCCAAAATCAGTTTCAGAAGTTTCTGATTGCCAAACTGGTGCAGCTGCTGTTGATGAATGTTTTCTTTCCATGTATTTTTGAAATATTTTTGCTGGTTTTTTTTTTTTTTTGGCATGATAAATTGTGTACCGATTCTCAAACCCTTTCATTAGGTTAGTTTTATATAATTGAACCATCCAAATAACGTTGATCAACGTTACTTTTATGTTCTGTTTGCTATTTCCTTTATATGTTGAGTGAGTATAGCTTATAATTTGTCATATTTAAATATTCTTCTTTGCTATTTAATAATTTTGGATATGGATGTGGAGTTCATACATCATGTTATGTGCATATGCCATGAGGAGATTACCAAGGTTAAATGCATTTGCTGGTCCCTCTTTGAATTCTTATGAATGAACTACTTTGTGTTTGCCATATTAACCTCTCTTGATTGTGTAGTTGTGCCGGATGGACTCATTGCTTTACCTTTTGGTGTATCCTCAACGGCCTTTACTGACAACAAGGACAATCGAACTGGTCAGTATGCTGTTTGTTTGACTTCATGAGCAATGATGGACTATAAGCTGACAGTTGTGCTATTATCAGGTTGGATATGACAAGCTTGGAGCAGGGCAGAATGCAACTGTTGCTGTGATGAGTTATAGTGGCTATGACATAGAGGATGCAATAGTCATGAACAAATCATCTCTGGATCGTGGTTTTGGTCGCTGTATTGTTGTGAAAAAGTACACAGCGTGGTTCTTTAACTTGTTGACTTCATTTCTTTTTCTTCCTTGTGCTTTCACACAATCTTATTGAAATTAATGAAACAATTTGCAGCTGCTTAGATCAAATATTATTTGTTTAACAGATATACAGCCATCAATCAGAAATATGCAAATAATACATCGGACAGAATACTAAGGCCGGATAGAACAGGTCCAGGTGCTGAAAGGATGCAGGTTGTACATCATTCTAATCCTTTACTACTTGTGGGTGATTTTGGCTCTACAATAACTTGTTACTATCTTCTCAATTCCAACGAATATTAGCATGCAGAGATAATAAAACACAACACTAGAATTGTTTCTATACATATTTCTTTCCTCTTGTACTGTAGCATCCTAAGCTGTAATAGGTAATTTTGTCCAAAATATTCTTCTTTGTTTAGATTTTGGATGATGATGGACTTGCTGCTCCTGGGGAAATTATTAAACCGAATGATGTTTATATCAATAAAGAGTCCCCTTTGGAAACCAGAGGTTCAATCATGTCTCCAACGGGACAAACGGATAGGTCAGCTATTTGTTTATGGGAAATTGTTTTGTGGGTGTTCAGCCGGTTCTGACATTGCTGGCATTTTCCAATATGCAGTAGATATAGGTCCGCCAGACAAACTTACAAGGGTCCGGACGGGGAGACCTGTGTAGTGGATAGAGTTGCTCTTTGTTCTGATAAGAATGGCGACTTATGTATCAAGTTTTTAATTCGCCAGACTCGTAGACCAGAGGTAAGTATGTTTTTGGCATGATAGTGAAAGCAGAAGTAGTATTGTTTATCTATTTCCTCAAAACTCTTGTTGACTTTGTATTTAACAAATTTACTCAGCTTGGTGACAAGTTTAGTAGCAGACATGGGCAGAAAGGTGTCTGTGGAACCATTGTTCAACAGGAAGATTTTCCATTTTCTGAACGTGGCATTTGTCCTGATCTGATCATGAACCCTCATGGATTTCCAAGGTAATAATTTCCACTTCAACTACTGTTTATTGATGTCATTCATGTATTTTATATTGTGATTATGATAGCTGAGTGAGAAAACGAAAAGAAGATGAGGCTTCAGGATATCTAATAATGCTGTTTACTTAGTTTGTGAGGATACAGAAAATTCAGTTTAAACCAATGATTTATGATAAATGATTAGACATACAAGGTGGACTGTGTGTCTTCAAATATAAAAGGAGGAAAAAAGGGGGAGGGAAATAATCTGCCTCAAAAGCATGATCCCCAAATTGTATCCATCTCTCCTGTAGAAAAAACCAAAACTAACCACTAGACCACATTGATGCAAAAATTTGAGGCCTTATCTTTTTTTAATAAGATGATAAGACTTCAAATTTGGTTAATTCTTGCAAAAATTTGAAGTCTTTTCTCAAAAACCATCTATGTTTCTTCCCTTTTTCTCCCCAAGAATCTCTTGCCACAGCAACGAGCTGGAAGGCACAACCCCACATAAGCATTTTTCCCTTTTATGAAAGGCAAAAATGTTCTTTTAAAGAAACAGTCTCATTATTACTTGAAATATCAAATCACAAGACAAGTTGAATCATCAGTACTGAAGAAACCAATAGCATCCATGCACACAAATTTACTATAACAAGGTTGTAACATGAACATATTACAACATTATTAAACTCACTTTTCATATGCCTATACAGAATGGGTTTCAAAACATAATTCAGCTACTGTCAGACATCCTTTTAAACAAAAACCCTTTAGCTTTTGGTGATACATGGGCCTTCTGGTCCACCTTTTAAAGTTCTTTTTACTGTCTATCAGTAGATCCAATTTCGGTTCCTGTTGATAAGGAAAAAAATATATTACAATTGCCTGTTTCTTTTTGCATAAGAAATATCAGTTGTCTGATAATTTTCAATTTTGAGATCAAATTTTACAGCGAGGACCAGGAGAGAAGGAGGGGGAAGGGGAGGGGGGGGGGGGGGAATCAATTTCTTTGAGAAACATTTATTTATAAGTATCAAATTTTTAAGTTCATAACAGTTAAATGGTTAAACCTCTCAAAACATATGTAAATTAATGGATATTCTTTTGTTATGTTCAGTCGGATGACAGTAGGTAAAATGATCGAGCTTTTAGGGGGTAAAGCTGGAGTTTCGTGCGGTAGGTTCCATTATGGAAGTGCCTTTGGAGAACCGAGTGGCCATGCAGACACAGTTGAATCTATAAGGTGCTTTTTTCTTCCTGTTTCTCTTTTTAATTTGTTTTCTATGGATTCTTATCCAGGATTCTAGATTTAATTTATCAATTTTTTTCCTTGCTTAATGACAGTGAAACACTTGTGAAGCATGGCTTTAGCTACGGTGGCAAGGACATGATTTATTCAGGTTTTCTGTTTGTGATCCTGGCTGATTAGATCTCCATAATCATTGGAATCCAGCCAAAAGATTAGGATTACTTTACTGAAAAGAGCATTCTAAGACTGTATGCACACGTGTTTGTAGGTGAATTGTCCTGATAACTTCCATTTTTCTCCAGGTATCACTGGATGCCCTCTGCAGGCTTACATTTTCATGGGGCCAATTTACTACCAGAAGTTAAAGCATATGGTAGATTCTGTAATTTCTATTGTGCTGTTTTGAGTGTTGTGTCATGATTTATGATTATTTACCTTTTTCAATCTCTGTGCAAGTGACTAGCCATTAAATATTAGCATGCAAGTTATAAGTCTGAGGTGCAAGAAATCAAACTTGCTGCTCAACCAACCTTGGTGATATATACTTCAAACTTAACAGTCACTTCAACAGAAAAGGACATGCTAACTGCACTTGCTTTATCTACTGTCAAACAGGAACTGACATTCCCTTCCTCCTCTTTTAGATAACAAAAATGAAACAGACAACAAAAGGAAAATATTGAACCCTTAAGTATTAGTGTTATTTTGGAATTAACTGTTTCTTCTTCATTGCATCAAATGGACAGTATTGTTTCTTGATAACAACACAAACAGTCATCTCACACTGTTGTACATAAAATCCAAAAATGCAATGAGAGTTTAATATCTTCGTTGAAATTGAGATTCTTGCTGAGTTATGTTATTTAGTTATGTAAAAAGGCGTAACTGTAGATGATATGTCACCTTAGACCATATGCATGATAGCCACGAATTCGATGATGGTCAGGTCCTGGATAAAATGCATGCTCGAGGAAGTGGACCCCGTGTCATGCTAACTCGACAACCCACTGAAGGGAGAGCCCGGAATGGAGGTGACCCATAACCTAACCTTTCTTATGTTTAATATTCAATTAGGCATTTTTTATTACAATAAAAATTCATTTTCCAGGACTTCGAGTTGGAGAAATGGAACGTGATTGTTTGATTGCTTATGGAGCTAGCATGTTGATTTTTGAGCGCCTAATGGTTTCCAGTGATCCTTTTGAAGTTCAGGTGTTATCTCATGCTTGTGCAAATAGGTTTCCACTTATTTCATGTATGATTGTGAATGATTTAATGAGTGAAGTCCAAGTCTAGCTTGTTTTTTATTATTTAATGCACTACTGATGTCATCAAACATTTTTCAGTCACTAGCTTCTATTTCATATTTGATTTTATTGTTATGGCACCATGTTTAACATAACTTATCCGTTTAGAGCTCCAGAATTCACTTCGTTGTTTATATAGTTAATGTTCTGTTATGATTGTACAGAATGGTACCTTATAAACACTTTTGATTATGAGATTGTCCCATGCACATAGCAATAAGTTCCTCATTTTTTTCCCTGTGATTTGGTGCCCAAAATCTTCCTGTTAAGCTGTATTTACTTAACTTTGTAGTCATGGTTTGATAGGAATGTTTATGAACTTCTACCATTATCCATCTCCATCTCCATTAATGTTGGAATGAAACCTCGATTTGTCTTCCCCATTTTAGTTCTTGCTTCATAGAGATCCACCATATCTGTTTTTATTTGTCAATCTTTTTGAAGCTACCACAATGTTTAATAATCTGTATGCAAGAAAGATCTTTATGCCATGAATGAACCCCCTAGCTTGTGATACCAATTCATCCATCACAATCTGCAAAGCAATTCTTATTAGAATGAACAACTAGATCCCACTTTTAAAGCTCAAGTTAAGGTAATCCCTGATGTAGCCACTTCCTTCCCTTCCACAACTAATGGGTTTGTCTTCATTTTGATAGAAAATCTTTATTTTATCACAGAGAATTGATTTGATTAGATTTATTGTTGCTAATTGCGCAAGCCTTTTCACAAATCTCTATTTTCCATTTTCCATTAACTACTCGATATTAGATAACTTAGCTCCTCTATGACACAGCAATCTTTCTTATCATTCAAAAGTTCCTCCATTTATACTTCCTCTGAATTTCTCCTCTGTTCTTAAATTAGACCTGCTCTGTGGTTCCTTGGACTGACTAGACTAAATAATCTGTCTGCCATCTTGTTCCATCCTTCCAATCTGTCTCCAGGATTTATATCAATTTACGCCAAAGTTTTGGAAGCTGCTGTTAGATCATTTATTGCCAAATTTCTGCAGTAATTATAGATAGAATTATCTGAGATTTTTCAAGACCCTTACAGGATTCCTATCTTCTGTAGCCATCTAAGCCTTCGTCCAGGATTCATCTCTTTAAGTAAATCTTTATGTCGTAATTCTAATTCTGGGTGTTCTTAATTGTGCACCTTCTTCTAAAATGTAATCTTTTGTTTGATACTGGATAGGGATGGCAATTATCCAGCTTGGGTATGAATAATTGAGACATCCTTGTTGAAATCCATGCATATCATCTGAATTTAATCCACATGGATAATTTAATCCACATGGATATGGATATCCATGGATAATATTAAGTCTTTTTATTAATAAATTCATTCTCATTTAAATCAAATTTTTATGCATAAAGCTTTTTAATAGATTTTTAATTAAATAAATCATAAAATCAAATTAAAATTAGCAATATTAAATTTTAAATTTAATTCAAAATATTCAAATTTTTTATATTTAGAAAAATAAAAATTTCTACTTGTGACACAGCTCCAGGATTCCTGGAGTCCCTTGATTTATACTTGTAACCCATTTCAAGATCTATTGCTCTCTGCTATTGACTCACAGACATGGGAACTTCTATGGAAGTTGTTGGAATTTCATTTCCAGTTGACTAGTTGCATTGTTATGATCCGTTACTCACATAATGGTAGAATGCCTTTTATTATTTAACATTCCTTTGCAAACTGATAATGGAAATAAATAAATTATATGTGCTTTTCAGATAATTTTGTGCGCTACAAACTAGGAGAAAAACTGACATACACTTGGTCACCTTTACCTTTTCATGCCTTTGATGTCAGATATGAATCATATGATCCTTCCTTCCTTGATTGTGCAAATATTTGCCTTCAATCAAGTAGAAATACAGATATTGCACAACCACTGGTGGTGCAGAAGAATTGTAATATTGAACCTCGTTGTGTAAAAGAATCGCCGTATTCATAAGTTATCAAATTTTTGTCAAGTCTTCTTTATCTATCACTTCTGTAATTTTTGTTGAGTCTGCATTTTATGATGTTTCTGTTTCACGGAGTTCGAAACACAAACTTTATATATTTGTATGGTTGATTGTATATTACTTTCTATATATTTGCATGATTACTTGAACAGTTGGATTCCTTTTCATTAGTTTTTATGGTGGTTCACATCCTCAAACCCAAAAATATTTCTGTATATCTCTTGTGAGAGGAAGGAGAAACGTGGAAATATTATCTTTAAATGTCAGCTCTATTCTTTATCTTGTGACTCAGGTTTGTAGAGTGTGTGGTCTGTTGGGCTATTACAACCATAAGCTGAAAGCTGGGATTTGTTCTACTTGTAAAAATGGCGATAATATTTCTAGCATGAAACTGCCATATGCATGCAAGCTCCTGATCCAGGTGAAGTTGTTTATTTATTGTTTCGAAATGTACTTGCTTAACCGATGACTATTAACCTCTTTTTGGGTATGCTTAAGCATGTAGCTGAGTAGTTCATATATTTTGATTGCTCTCGAGAATGGCTGCCTAATTCATTGCTTTCCTTTGTACTCTGTTGATGACACTTCTAACATTGGTCCATTCTTTCAGGAACTCCAATCAATGAATATTGTTCCTCGCTTGAAACTGGCCGAGGCATGATCTCAATGGCAATTCATTTTGCCATTGCAGGTTATAAAAACTGAAAAATGTGGATTTTGATCTGATCTGTACTTAATAGCAGAGTCATCTCAGATGGTGAGGACGTTGAATTACACTTTTGCTGTTACATAGGGATTCTCTACAGCATGTTTTAAAAAAGTGCATGGTACGATGAAAAACCCTAGGTCATGGTTTTCTTAAAGCATTTTCTTGTATTTCAAGTGGTTGGAATTGGATCTCAATGAAGGCTTTATTTCTTAAGCATTTGCAAGTTAAAATCAATCTTTTCTTCGTTTCATCTCCTTTTACTGTCTTACAGGGGGACGAGTTTTTCGGGGGACAGCTGCAACAATTTGGCATGCTGCAAATCAGTTGGTTGTAAAGGAAACACAAATAGTATCCCATACATTTTAATTGTAAGTTATTTTTGTAACATTATTTGTTACATCAAACGACACCAAATATTATCAGTAGTTAAATACCAAGTTAGGTTCACTTTTGACTCAGATTCTCAGAAGTTTAACAAAAACTCCATGAAATATGAAATTTGATTTGGAGACAAATTTTTCCTGATTTTTAAAATAAAATGCCTACTAACCCTCCCAAAAACGAGTAACTGGGTATTTAGACGAGATGTTATATACTCTAAAAAATCAGGTGGAAGTTAATAAAGAATAAGATTGATGAATTAAAATAAATAAATAAATAAAATTTGTTCTTAAAGTGTGGGAATATGTTTACCTCGTTACTTTTATAAATCTGTCTCACTTTTGGAAAAAAATTATAATAAATTCACACTAATCTTTAAATTCACCAAGTAGCAAAAAGCTTTGACAATTAATCAATTAAGTCTGTTTTTGTAATTTCATTTATACTTAGGTTTTTTTGACACATTAAGATAAGTTTTATTAGATTATTTTATCCTAATAATATAGAATGACCAAATTGTCCCAAAAAAACACGTGCTCTTGTATACAATAGTTAGGTCTTCAATCTTATTTGATTAAATCTCCAAACTTCTTATTTCTTTGTAACTTTTAAAATAATGTAGACTTATTGTAATTAGCTCTTGGGAGGGAGGTGGATTTATAAAAATTATGAGGTAGAGATATCACCTCTCCATTTTTATTCGTAATAGATCTATTTTTTAAAAAATAGTGTTTGGATAATGGCAGTTAGCTCTTTTTGTTTGCTAAAATTATTTTTAAAAAATAAAACTACTATAATTTGTAATTGTATTTCAGGAGAGACCCTATTAGCGGTACAACTAGATTTTGTTAAGAATCCTCGGTAAAATCATTGGGAAATCAATTTTTAAGGGTATAATGGTCATTTGGTATCTTTCAATTTTATTAACAAACTCTTAATGAAATTTGATTAAAAAAAAGGAATAATAACTAAAATTTTAAAGTGCTATCTCACTTTTGTTTAATCCTAAGTGCTAATATGTTAGTCATTATAACTGATAATTTTCATTACTTGTAAAATTATTTATGAAATCTAATGGACATATGTTGCATCACTTGTAGATAATTTTAATCGAAGTGGGGCTGGTCGAAGAGTGCAAAGGTTTCGTTCTCTTAACTAAGGATTTTTGGTCATTCAGGCTAGTCCAATGGTATTCATACATTGAGCGAAGGGGTTTTTGAGTTCAACATATTCTTTTTGTGCTACTTGAACTTTGGGCGAGTGGTGAGCCCAACCTCTCACAACTGAGAGAGCTTTGGTTTGAATCCTTATGGAGACTCACTTCCATAATTAGCATGATTATAAAATAAAAATTATAAAAATGTCCACCACTACGAAATGCAAGTAGAGTAATAACATTCATCGCTTGCGAAGTTTATTCATTTGGATATGCACTTTATATAGATTTTAATATAATATCATAAATCCTAATTCTATATACCTGATTGTAATATATCAGTATATCTATCTGCTGTTATAGCAGATATTATAAATATTTGATGTAATTTAGTAACTTGGTGTTTAACTAGTATAAAAAAAAAATTATTCCTTTTATAATAAGAATAGTATTCATACCACATATTAGTGGGAATAGATTTGTGAGTTTAATGATGTTCAATAGGCATTTACAGCTATGTTTATGAGCATGGATAAAATTGTGGGATTGGATTAAAGATTGGGACTAAAAAATTAATCTCATATAATGTTATGCTTGGTTGTTATAATTAGCAAATTAGTCCAATGTTTAATGCAAAACTATTAGGTTTACTAGTACCTATTTTCATAAGTAGGATAAGATTGATAAGACTAAATGAAATGTTTTTGTCCTCTTTATCACTTTTTTTTTCTTTTTTTTCATTTAAATTAATTTTAAAAATTAATTTGATAATTTTTTTTAATATGGACTTTCATATTATATTAAATAACAGAGTTTGTTCAATCATTTATTTCAAATTGTAATCAATTTAAGATTGCATATCTAAATTTAGTTCAATAATTTAGTTAGTATTGAATATTAAACAGAAGACCTTATACAATTTCTTTAACAACAAAACTAAATAGTCGATATTAAAATAATTATTGAATAGTATATCAATTAACATAATTATTAATTCATTTGTTATTTGATTGTTATATATAATATCAACTTAAATATTTATTCAATCTCCAATTTAATTAGTAATGTCTAATTCAATGTTATTCCAAACATAAATAGTATTATATATAATTCAGTTTAATCTAATCTTATGTGCCAAACTAATTGTACTACAAGTGTTTGTATCTAGAACAAAGAAAAAAAAAATATAATTAATATCTAGTATGAATATAAAGATTGAAAAAACATTTGACACTAGAATTAATAAGAAAAAAAAAGATCCATTTAACGACAGAATAAATCAGCATGAATATTTAACCCAAAAAAAAAAATGGGAATAAGAACAAAAACAAGGAATCAACAAGTACCAACATTATGATAATTTCAAAAAATAAAAATAAAAAATAGAAAACAAACCGAAGTTGAACGGTAGGTTGGTGGCTGCACGTGCGACGGTAGGTGAAGTTGAGTGCGTCACCACTGACGAAAGCAAGATGTAATAAAAAAGAAAACAAGCTGAGCACGGGATCGACGGTCGGGAATTGCCCCAGGCCTTACACGGAGCAAGATGAAATTAAAAAGGAAACGATGGTTCTTGGTCCGTGATTCACCTATTAGTTTATATATATTACATTACGTTGGGCTTTTTGTTTACTTTTCCGATTTCTCTTTCTCTCTCTTACTTTCTTTATCAAGTACGACTTTGGGCTCGAGATACATAAGATGGGTTGTTGGATGTTTCAGGTTTCGATTCGTTTTTTCTCTTCCTTTCGATTCTTTTTTACTAAAAGCGGGTTGGCCGCCGCACTGGCTACAATTGGGCGGTTCACAAATGTCAATATTTCCCCATGGGAAAGCGATTGTTGATTGAGATAATGAAATAGTCGTCCTATTTCAAAGTTTATTTTCAAATGATGTGAGATGTTATGTAACACGTGGTTCGTTTAAATAATTAATAATTTTTATAAATTTTAAATAAATTAATTATATTATTTCATTAATAAATGAATCAGTATTATATCATTTAAGTTAAAATTTTAAAATAAAATTTTGTAATGTGTAGGAACTCTCGTGTAATGCATAAGATATTTCGGCACGAGATATAATTTATACGTACTAAATTATTAATACCGGCACTCATAATGCAAATGCAATGTATTTGGTAGAAAATACCGAAATAATTTAATATGTGTTATCTGTATTTGTGTAGGAGATATAATATCATCTAAAGTCATGCAATTGACATGTATGCAAATCATTATCAGGTCCTGGTTAGAGAATATCAAAGACCTACAATTGTATGACTTTGTAGAACCTTCTATTTATTTTTCTTTCTTTCTTTTTTTTTTTTTCGGTTGGGTCAAAAACTAACAATCAACTGTGAATAACTCTATATAGTAAACTGGTCCCAAGGGTCTGATCGAGATTTTTAAAGAATTTTATTTGGTTCATTATCCAAATTTTAATCAGAGAATTAAAGATTTAGAAAAGAGGTATTTAGACCTTATACATCCCTCTACTTTTAGAAAAATGAACTGATCATAATAAATATATAAATTAGGAAAAAAATTTATTCACCTTTGTCATGTTTATCTAAAACAAATAATACTATACTTGCAAAATTTTTATCATTAAATACCACGTCGCTTAATATGTTTGTAATGTGAATATTATATTAAGCTGTGTGGTTTAATACAGTTATTTTTTTTAATGTATTATAAAGTCATGTAAGTTAATAGTATATTTATAATGATTCTATTAAGTCACATGATTTAATAGCCTATTCATATGAGAAAAAAAAAGACGCTGGCATTCTCTCTCTCTATATATAATAGTTTTCCAATTAAAGATCCTTCATTTTATTAAAGTCATGGATAAGTTAAAAAATAAAATAAACACATACTCTAATATAATGTGTTTTGTCCTGTAGTGTATTGAAATATATATATGTACACATATGAGAGAGAGAGGGGTAAAAATATAATGAAATTTCAAATATATGTGTCCCACCGGCGTTACATTATTGATAACTTACCTTCAGAAAATTCAAATACACACAATCACCCGTTGAAAACTCGAAACTTGACATTTAAACCATTCTTATTAATAATAGCAACGCCATATCGCCTCCCTCATAATCAAGAGGAGCTAGATTTTGTAAAACTTTGTGAAGATAAAAAAAATTAAAAAAATAAAAACAAAATTTCAACACAAAGTACAATAACTTATTTAACAATATACCCATAACAAATACATATATACATTTTAATAATTTATTACAGAATTTTGATTAGATGCGTGCCATCATATACATGTGTCAACTTTTTATTTGTGGGACTTTGTCAAAAGAAGGAATAATTATCCATGAGAGTGGGAAAAAGATTTCCCTGAATGGTGGATGAGAGAATGGGCTGGTGGGAGTTGAAAAGGAGAAGGGTTTCGAGAGTCCTATAGTGTTGGTATTAATGAAAGTTAATATATTTTTTTATGTATAATGTTGTGGACGTACTTATTTTTAAAGGTGTATCTTTTCAATTAAGTTAATACATTTTATAACTATTTTATTATGAAACATATCTAATCATAAAATGATATAATTTTCTCTATAATTTAAGAGTCATGTATGTATAAAATATGTGATGAACAATTATTAAAGAGTATAAATAGACTCTATTGTTAGTATTTTGTCTCAGTTATTCTTAGTTTTAGATAATTTTCAATCCAACAATTATTTTTTTAAGATTACTTTCACATAACCAACGAACATAGAAGACTTTGTTAATGAACTATTTGATTTGGTTTCAAGTGTACATATATGAACAAAAGATTAACTAAATGAATCCTTGAAATGGGCTACTCAAGTAATAAAATCTAAGATCAAAATCTAATATAATATAATTTTTAGTTTGTTTATAGTAGAGTATGACACAATATTATAATACTATTCAAATTAATTTATTACTTACCCATATTTTGAAGTTTTAAAAACTAAATTGTGGTGCATTAATGCATCACAATGCGCTAACCTTTGTCTCAATATAAGCATTAAATATATTTTAATTTTTATTATAGATAAAATATAAAAATAAATTATATTATAATATTATTTTATTAAAAAATATTATATTTTATTGTTATATTTTTATATTAATAATTAATATAATAAATTATATACAATAATATTATAATATAATATTAATAAAATATAATATATTAAAATATATTTATATTAAATAATATAATACAATATAATGTATCAAACCCACCTTATCGTGCAAACCAAAGGTACCAATGTTGTTAAGTACAGACGATGGCATCTGTCAACTACAAAATTCACATTGAAAAATAAAGCTGCAACTTAAAAAGAAAATTAATAATAATAAATAAATAAATAATGAAATGAAAGAAAAAATTGGTAAAATAATTAAATGATGAAAAAAAGTCAGAGGAAAAAAGGAAATTGAGAAGAATATAAAGCGGGTATACTAGTCAAACTCAAAAGCTGCAGCACTTCAATTCTCAGCGACATTTCGATTTTCGTAGTATTATTATTATTGCTTCGGGCTGCTTCTTCTTGTCCACATCACACCGCTCTGACCCTATTATCTCTCTGTAATTGTGAATCAACTGAAACTGAACGAAAAAAAGGAAAGGAAAATGGCTTTTCAGAAGATCAAGGTCGCCAATCCCATCGTTGAAATGGACGGTCAGATTTTTTTTTTCCGGATCTCTTCTTCTTCATTTTTCCAGATCCCTGTTAATCTTGTTTCATGATATGCTGTATTCGTCAGACCATTTCATTTTTATTTTTCTTTTTTGTTTTTTATTTTTTTTATTAAAAAAAGACAATGATCTTAATAATCAGCTTATGCAACTGAGCACTCCGTGCTTGTTCGACCTATTCAATCTTTGATTATCTTGTTTTTGTAATATATTCTGATAATAAGCATACTGATTTTTATTAGTGAAAAACACTATTTGTTTATTTTAATAGTCTCACGTAATTATTTAAATAGTAAGTGTTAAAAAGCGATCGTATAAATTGTATTATTCTAATATTTTTGGTATTTATGTTTGTTTGATTTAATAAATAGGATATATTATTGTAATTTTTTTTATTGTGTTAATAGTTAGAGGTACAGGTGATTGTTTTAATAAGTAATTTCTTTCATAATTACTGAGTTAGAATTTGATTATTGATATTGTATGGAATCTCTATTATCTCCGAGTCAAAATGACTGACAGTTGTTTTTCTCATGTCATCCTTACCATGGTTCAGGAGATGAAATGACTCGAGTTTTCTGGAAATCAATTAAGGATAAGGTAATTTGGCATTCGGTTCAAGGACATGATGCTAGCCAATAGAGGAAATATTTATGTAGCAAAATTTAATTTCATTGGCATGTGTGGCAGCTTATTTTCCCTTTTGTGGAGTTGGACATAAAGTACTTCGATCTTGGCCTTCCGAACCGTGATGGAACTGATGACAAAGTTACCGTTGAAAGTGCAGAAGCCACTCTCAAGTATGTCTTGGCACTTTCTTTTCTGTTCCTTTTCTTTCCTTCGTATTGACAAGACTACAATCACTCTCATATTTTAGGTACAATGTAGCGATCAAGTGTGCTACTATTACTCCAGGTATACATGACTTAATTTTCCAAATGCCCATTCCCTTTACTTGTGTCACAGAACCATTTTGGTTCTTTCAACCTTTGACATAGATATGATTATTTTTATTCACATGGCAAGCTCATGATTGTAGTGTTGGTAATTGGCAGATGAAGCTCGTGTTAAGGAATTTTCCTTGAAACAGATGTGGAAGAGTCCAAATGGGACAATCAGGAATATTTTGAATGGTCAGTGAACTTGCATGTATGAATAGCTTTTATTGCTGTTTTTTCTCTCTTACATTGTGTATTATCATATGATGACCTGCAGGCACTGTTTTCAGAGAACCAATCATTTGCAAAAATGTCCCTCGGCTTATCCCAGGTATCTATTGTTCCTTGATGTTCAAGTTCAATGCTTTTCATGGTGCAGTGGAACGAACTACAGTCATTGTTATTGTTGTCAGGCTGGACAAAGCCTATATGCATTGGCAGGCACGCTTTTGGTGATCAATATCGAGCAACTGATACAGTTATTCAAGGACCTGGCAAACTTAAATTGGTGTTTGGTAATATCCTTTTCTCTTTTTGATGGTTGGTTGAGATTGTTGTATCTGTTTCATTTTAATTTTTGTGTATTTTGCTGCTCTGACTTGAGCAATGTTTGTACTCTTAACATTGTGTTTGTTTTTAGTTTTTGTTGGTTATAAAGAGTGGGTTATGTGAATTCTTGCAGTACCAGAGGGAAAAGATGAGAAGACAGAGTTAGAGGTTTACAACTTTACGGGTCAGGGTGGAGTTGCGTTGTCCATGTATAACACTGATGAGGTTGAGATCTGAAAAGTTCTTAGTGGTTCTTTTTGGAGTCTATTTTGTTTACTGCTGCATATAACTTGTACTTAATCTGGAATTCCAGTCCATCCGAGCTTTTGCTGAGGCTTCTATGAACACTGCCTATCAGAAGAAGTGGCCACTCTATCTTAGCACAAAAAACACTATCCTTAAGAAGTATGATGGAAGGTATAGAGCTCGCTTAAGTAGCTTGTCTTATGTTTCCTTTTCAATTTTAGTCCTTTGATAATGTTGTTGGACACTTCATAAAATTATGTTTGTTTATTCAATGAAGATTCAAAGACATATTTCAAGAGGTTTATGAGGCAAACTGGAAGTCAAAGTTTGAAGCAGCTGGGATATGGTAACCTCTCTTTGTAAATTTCTTTTAATAGGAGGGTCTATGCAACTATATTTTTGTTTATCACTGTTTTTATTATTGATTTTGTAGGTATGAACATCGTCTCATTGATGATATGGTAGCTTATGCTCTCAAAAGTGAAGGAGGTTACGTGTGGGCTTGCAAAAATTATGATGGAGATGTCCAGAGTGATTTCCTAGCCCAAGGTTAGTAATGTCTTGTACTTCGTGTTTAGAGTGTTAATAGGATGCAATAATTGTGCTACCATTGAATGATATGAAGGCATCTACTGCTATCTTTGGTAACTGATTTCCTGTTGTGTCTCTGTAGGGTTTGGATCTCTTGGATTGATGACATCTGTACTGGTATGTACCTTTCTATTGTTTCATTATTCTTTCTCAGATAATGCATGACATTTCCCAGCACGAGGCAACCAAAAACCATACAAAAGGTCTTGTGTACATTTGTAATTTCTACTTATTGTTCCAAAAACAAGCCCCAGAACCCTCCAGCAAAGAGGACCCAACAAGAAGACAATTATCTTAAAACCCCTTACAAATATAGATCAATAAAAGAAAAGATGGATCCTGGAACTTTTTACAGAATGAGGCTCATAAAGATGCAAAATTCGAGTCGTCCTGTAAACCACTGACTTCTTTGCCTATTCTTTATGCAAAAATGTGTTTATCCCTTCTTGCCATGTCATCCACAAAAGAGTTATATAGCACATTTCGAGAGTGTTGTAGCCTTCTCTTCTTTATCAAAGGCATAAAAATTCTCCATTAAAAAATCCTTTCAAGTTCTATTAACAGCCTGGGAGATTTAGCTTCTTTACAGAGGATATACTGCCCAAAAGAGGCAGAACAATGAACAGAAAGATGATCAACTTCCTCAAATAATTTGCATAATAGCTGGCATCATTTTAGATATGATTGGTAAAAGAAAAATATAATTAAGGAAATGAAGCATCTTGATGTCAGGGAAGTAAGAAAATTATATGCGGAATTGTGTAGGAGAGGAGGGGGTGCAAGTTTAGGATATAAATCATCACCAGGAGAGTTGTACAAAATTGGAGTTTGATGAACAGTTATAAGGATAATTTATCTCTCCCACTCTCCTTTCTTGGCCATGTAGACTTACAGGAGTGTGAATTGGATACAGGTATGCCCTGATGGGAAGACAATTGAAGCCGAAGCAGCCCATGGAACAGTCACCCGACACTACAGGGTTCATCAAAAAGGTGGTGAAACTAGCACAAACAGCATAGCCTCCATCTTTGCTTGGTCACGAGGGCTTGCGCATAGGTATAAGACTTAAATTTCAAAATCCGCAAAGCTGCATCCTTCAAGTTTTGTTTCTGCTAGAGGCATGAGAAACTATATCTATTTGTTTGATAATAAGAAGACATCGATGGGCATCTGAATTTGTAATTGTTAACAGGGCAAAGTTGGACGACAATGCTGGGCTATTGGATTTTGCTGAGAAACTAGAAGCTGCATGTATTGGCACTGTTGAATCTGGGAAGATGACCAAGGATCTGGCACTTATTATCCATGGATCTAAGTATGTATCTGCTAAATTACTATAACATTTAGGCTAAGGGTTGGCATATGTATTTTCCTTTCTAGTGTATGTGTTATATTTAACGTGATGGTTGATCTCTTGTTTGTGATGTATTTATTATGTGTTTGTAGGATGACTAGGGAACACTATCTGAATACCGAAGAATTCATTGATGCTGTGGCCGACAATCTGAGAGCAAGACTCTCTGGCAAAGCATGATTTTGTAAGTACCTCAACTTGGCTTGGAACTGGCATGTTCATACTGTGACAAGATTATTAAATTCTTGCTTTTAGTTTTGTTGCAGGCCCAACACATTCAAAAGCAAAGACTTGGAAAAGCTTTCTTTGGTGATCTTTTTCATATTATGCTGAGAATAAATAATTGAAGAGGGGAAAACCGGGGGTTGGGATGTGGTTCTCTTCTAATTGCTATAATAGACTGCTTTCTTATTGATCGACAACTCTCATTTTCAATTAAATGTCTTGAGCATGGCTTGTTATAAACAAAACCATTGCTGCCAAATTTACGTTCATGGTTTATTGGATCTGCAGCTTCTGTTGCCAAAGTTTTAAGATGCACGCACACCAAGCCTAATTATTTGCATTTCATCACATGTTGACATGGTCGTAGTTTGGATGTGCTTTGCTACTCAACCCAATTCGTTTGGAAGCTAGGGTTTTATTTTAATTCTACTTGGTAGCAGAGTCGTGGGTTAAAAATAATAAAGTCACGTTTGAGACTGAAAATTCTGGGGCAGTAATAATTGGAGCCTGGGAATAAAATAAAAATCACTTCATGTTTCCAAGGCAAAAGTCTAAAAAGGTGTTTGACATTGTTGAAATCCATTTAATTATGCTTGTTAGAATAATATTTTTTCGAGGGTTGGTAGGTTTGAAAAGACAACTTGCTTTTCTTTTCATTCCTCTTGTGCCGAATATGATCTGGGGCTAATTCAAGAGGGAATTGCGTGGGATATACCCGTTTTCTTTAAAATATTCAAAAATTGTCTTTATTTATTAAAATTTTTAATTTTAAACATATATACTTAAAAAAATAAGAGAAAATATAAAAATAATTTTAATGAAATTCTAATAAAACAAAATTGATTCCCTTCCTAAATTTTTAAGTTGAGCATTATGTACTTCTACCGTCAAACAGCACACTCTTGTGAAATAAAAAAAAAGAAGGAAAAACTCTTCGAAGAATAAATCACTATCCATTCTCCAACGCATTATTAGTGTCACTAGCACCTCGTCTTGCCTTCATCATTTGTTGCTAAGTAAGTGATTGTTCATTTTCTTCTTTCTCCTACAAATATTCAAAGAAAAATTCTAGGATTTTTGCTGAAAATAATAAGTGATTTAGTAAATTGAGTATAGCTGTTGGGAATACATTGATGAAAATGGAAAGAATTAGAATTGTAATTTGAACAATGTAATACAGTATATCATGAACAGACATACAAAAATAATTACCTGACAACATATTTTTATTTGATGAACTTTGGACTTGTTGTGTTTCTTCTATGGGTTTCGTGTCCTTATTTTTGTTTGAGTGTAACAATTAAGTGTTATTTGGCAAAGATTTGGTGAGGGAACAATTGATTAAAGAATCACGTGGGCTAGTTTTCCCAATTTTGACTTTCTTGTTGGAGAAAGAGATGTGTTTAGTTTTGAAACACTATGATCCAATATTAAAGATTATTTGATTCTATTCCTTGGATCTTACTTTTATTGATTATTGTTTTAAATTTTGTTATAAACATATTGTTCTGGAAAATTTTGAAATCAAGGCTATGGTGTAAGAATTTAAATGTGTTATATTCTAAATTCTAATCATCAAAGGAGATGAGTACCGTATTTGTGGAATCATTAATTTTAGAGAGCAAATACAATAATGATTATGTGTTTTCAGCCTAACAAACTATATACTATACTATAATCTAAAGTGATTGTCGAAGATCAAATCATAGATTCGTAGAATATTCATATTTGTTTTCATCTTATATAGTGTGACATATTTCTCATGTCATACAAAGGTATAACAGTAAACACATAAAGTAGCAGCCTGTATGTTCATAATTATATCGGCTTTGATAACAATGCCACTTGATACGGTTAAAACTAGGTTGCAGGTGTTTCGACACTACCCCAATGCAGGTTAATTATTTTTTGTACTTTAGTTAAAATTAGAGCTGGATACCTAAAATCAGGCGTAGAGTTCAACTATAAACTAGAAAATGATTGTTGGCATGTTATTAGGATAATAACAGTTGAATTATTTAATATTAGGCTTTATATTATTAGGTCAGGTGCCTAGTAGTACATGTTTATAGTATAAAATATATGTTTTTCTCTTAAAAAGTTATTTTGTAATTTAGAATTTGAATTAATATGATTAGTTTCTGACCCAGTTTAACCTCTAAGTAAAACCTTTTGCTTGATCATGTAGGTTCTGGACCACATACCGAAAAGATCATGGCATCCGATAATAATTCAGATAACGATGATCAGAAGGCGCTTTTAGTAAAAGTGTCTAATATGTTATCGTTGAAGGCACTTTCACTTATAAAGCAACGTCTCACAAAGCAACAATATGAAGTGTTTAAGGAAACATGCTTTGGTCATTTCGTGTGCCTTCGGGATTTACAATTCTCCGTGCAAATTATTCACGCATTATTATTATGGTATGTAAGATCAACTGACAAAGCAATGTACTTCAAAATAGGACAAAAAGAGTGTAGATTTTCTATGCTAGAGTTTGCCTTAATTACCGGACTGAAATGCCACAAAGAACATGATGTTTTAGTACATGAGAAAGACAATGGTGATAGCATATGTGATGTGTTCATGGGAGGTAATTATGAATTTACACAAAAGCAATTACAAAATGTTTTTTCAACAGCTCAGTCTAATTATGAATTTACACATGAGAAAGACAATGGTGATAGCATATGTGATGTGTTCATGGGAGGTCATTAATCTAATGATGATGCCTTGATGGTAAAGTTTGCTATGCTATATTTTTTAGAGTCTGTACTGCTAGGGAAAAAGCCCAAGAATAAGATTGATGACCTTCATATTCGTTTATTAGACAATTTTAAAGAATTTAATAATTATCCATGGGGTCGCTTGTCATTTGAGGCAACAATGTTGAGCTTGAAGAACACAATTACAAGGAGAAGAAAAAAGAATTAGTTCATTGGATCCAAACATTGAAGATAAATATAGCCTTTATGGTTTTCCATTTGCGTTTCAGGTAAGGATGCTAATTTTTTTTATAATAAATGCATAAATTTTCTATGATATTGATGTAGTGTTATAATATTGCAGGTGTGGACATACGAGGTCATTTTTGAATTCGGCCATAAATTTGCAACTGAAAAGGGTGATTTGAAGGTTCTAAGAATTCTTAAGTGGTTTTGTAAAAATAAAATTATGGCTGATGTAATTAATAAAGCCTCGGAAAAGGAAGACACAATAAGTATTTCATGTTTATTTAAGTGTGAACTATTAACACGAGTAATTTAGTTTAACATAAGTTATTTAGTTAAAGTATCAGTATTTTTTTGGTATAATTTAATTGACATCTATATTATATAGTGACAAAATTGCATGCCACTGGAAGTGATAGGAGTAATGAGATTGCACAACATTATATGCAATGGTTCTTGGTTTTAGAAATTAAGTGGAAGCAAGAGCTTGGGGAACCCAATGCTATTAGTGGCAATGAGCCTGACAACGAACCAAATTCTGCACATTCAAATGTGCAAATGCAACAACAAATCGATGTTGTTATGGACAATAAACATGCAACCATCATTGATGATATTTCGCAAACACCATTTTGTGCGCCCTCCCCAAGATTTTTTCCTACGCCACCTAATACTTCTACTTTTCAGAGGACGACACCGTTCCTTAAAAAAAGAAACAAAAATATAAGTTAGTTGATTTGTTTAAAGACATTTTTAGGTTTTTATTTATCAAAGTAATTTAATAATATATCTTAAAACATATTTTTAGGTCACTCCACCTTGTCGTATCTCCATAGGCGATCATGTTGCTTCAACATTTTAGAAAATTCATGATAGATTAAGCAAAATTGAGGAGAAGGTGCAAAAGATTGATATATTGGAAGCAAAGCTTGACAACATTACAAAAGACTTATGGAGAACGATGAAGTTACTCAAAAGGTTTTTAGCCCCTTCTGATATAGGTAAAGATAGTCTCATTGATCAGGTTTGCAAACATTTCAAACACTTTTAGAAGTGAATTTTAATTTTAAGTTCAAGTTGGTAATATTAAATTCAGTTCATGTTGAATTTAGTTGACAACACTCATATAGAGAATTCTAAATTTTATTGTATTTATCTATAATACAACTACCGGCACATGATCCTCAAAACTCGGTGGCTGCTGATGTATATGCTGATAAAATTAATGTTCAAGTTCGTAATATTTAATTTAGTTCACATTAAATTCAGTTGATAACAATAATAAGAGAATTCTAATATTTATTATATTCATTCATAATACAGCCACCTGCATATGATCCTCCTACCTCAGTGGCTTTTGATATAGACACTGATAAAATTGATATTTAGGTCGGTAATATTAAATTTAGTTTATGTTGAATTTAATAGATAGCAATTATATAGAGAATTCTAAATTTTATTGTATTTATCCGTAATACAACCACTTGCACATCAATGCCACATCATCAGTCAATGCCACATAAGTGGTCAATGCCACATCATTCGTCCAATCAAATGTTGCCACGTCATCGTACAGTGCATGTGAACAGTGTCGTGAATAGTGCCGTATATGTGAACAGTACCGTTTATCTTTTTATGCTCTTCCTAAGGTTTTCGACTGTCCTGAGTTCAAAATTACTGTCCGTTTTTCAATCTGATCTTTCATTCATTATGAAATGACCATGATATCTCCTAAAATACATAAAATACTTAATTAAAATAAAACATACATAATTAAATTACAAGGGACTTAAAGACATAAAAATAAGAATGCTAGTGAAACTTGGAGTGTAAAATAATGATTTTCTCCATTATAAATACACACTTTCTAGTACTCAACAAGCAGACTAAGAACACTCAACAAAAAAAACACTCAGAATCTTTAACGTGGTTTAGCCATTAATGGCTTACATCTACGGCTGAACAATCGAGTAGGCCTTTATTGAAAGATTCAAGATGATTGTTACAGAGAAATGAGAACCATTGAATCAAGAACAAGGCTCTCAGCTTTCTCTCACTTAGAACGCCTCTCAACACTCTCGATATCCTTCTTCTTCCTCTGTTTTTCAGCTTATAAACCCAGCTTCATAACCAATTTAACAACCTAGAACGTATAGCTTTGAAGCATGTGTGCATAAATTCGCTATAACGAACTTTGCTTCATTAACTATCACATGCTTGCTCGTGTGACTTCATTAAGCAATTCAAGAAGTTGGAAATGCTGCCGTTTGGACAAGGTGTTTTATTCACCTTACAACCAACAAATATTAACATGGATTTTGATGAATTTTCTTTTAAAAAGCATGGAAGTAGGCATTAGATGGCCTCAGAAAGAATTTTAAATTCTTTTTTAGTTATATTAATGCAAGTAGATTGGTTTGAACGAAGGAGATAAAGTTCTTGAAACAAAAGGACAAAAAGAATTTATACTTTTTTCTAATTCATGTAACCCATTAGTGGATGGTAGGGTAAGGACCTCCTTTCTTGATAGGAACAATTGATGCCAAACGACGGAGCATAAGAAATGTATGGTACTGTAGGAATCCTTTCTAGTGAGATGGTTTTAGCATTAGGCTTTATACTTCCAAACTAAGGAGTACACCAATCCATACTATAGCACATTGAGAATATCAATTTGATTAAATAACCAATATTGCAAGTTTCATTTAGGATATAACAAGTCTATTGCTTTTACTTACACCAGCTTAATTATTTTTAAGAGTCTTGATTTATCCATGCTGGGAAAGCTGAGTTTGTTTTCCAAAATAGGATTTTTCTTCAATAGCAGTTTGAGAGTGTTGCATAAAAAATCCACAATAGGATTTTTAGATGAAGGCTTACCATGCCAACATTTAATCTTAATTAGTGCTGGGGTAATTTTAGAAAAGATCAAAATGATGATTGCAAAATGAAATTTGTCTTATTTGATTTCAAGAAATATCATTGTAGCAGCAAACATATAAGGATGATCTTTTTGGAAACAAAAAAGTAGATAAAACCATATGTCCAAAATTTTTTGAGAGTCATGGAAGTCTATCTTTCTATGGACCAAACGAAGGAAGAATCTTCCACCTACTTGTATACATGTCTTTGCAACTCAGAGAACATTTTTGTCGACTACACATTGTCATCGATCTTGATGAATGCTGAGAGGTATTTCTCAGTCTTATCCCACTCTCCGCTAAGCACATACTGCCCAAAGCAATGCACATTAAAGAAGACCTTTGATTCTCTGTCCAAACTTCACCAACGAAAGCAAAATCAATCATAAAAGTAAATGAAGAAACCAAATGACGAAAGAAACAGACAACAAAGAGTACTTATGGAGTGTTTCCTTGAATCCTTCTTCATCAAGAAATTGAAGTATCAAGTAAATTATTTCTTCTTACAAAAATATCAATTACATTTCATACTCAAATGACTTCAAAAGTGAATATGGAGGGAAAAAAAAACAAAACATATCCCATCCAAGATGTTGAATTTAGGTTAAAATGTTCACTAAAAATATATGAACAAAATAGAATTTCAGAATAATAATATAATCATAGCAAAAAAAAAAATATAAGAAAACAAATGCAAAAGTAAATTTATAATTCTTTCTCCCGTTTCAAAACTAAGATAAATGAGATTGATCGGGACAAAAGTGCTGATTTATTCACACTAGGAAACATAAGTTTTTCCTACAATACACGATTTCTCTTGACCAATACTTTGAGAACTTCAACAAATTTAGCCCTTTGAGGTATGGTATATATATAGTAGGACAGTTTTTCATTTTCCCTGGAAATTGAAAATTTTCTTTAAAATTGAAAATTTTCAAATATGAATTTATTATAATTAACAATGTTTGAAAAGCTTCAATCATGCCTTAAACTCTTTAATTCAAAAAGCTCAGTTAATTCACCAGTAAATACATTTGGGAAAATAGAGAACACTGTCAAATCCTTTATAGTCATTCTTGTGAACAAATAACACAAAACACAAATAGCAAAACAGAATAGCTAGGCTAGGTCATTGTAGCATTGTACTGGCAACTTCAATTACTGAGATAGAAAAGTTTTAAATAAAAAACCTTTCTTTCTACAATTCAATCATCTTTTAGCTTAACTTAACCTCTCTACTACCAAGTGGAGGGAAAGAAAGGCCAAACAACCTAATGAATTTCATTACATTCTCCCACGCCCATTTGGTACTCAGATTACCTAAAGTAACTTAGGGTGTGTTCGTAACATTTGTGTTTTTGTTAACTAAGTAAGCACACTAGTTAAAAGTGTTTCAACCTAACCACTTTTAATTGGTAGCTAATATTTACCAAATATCCATATGAAAATTCTATTTAAACGTCAAAACATCTGAATCCTAAATGTAACCTTAAACAAGTTTCAATTTTCCTAGGAAGCAGAACAAAGAAAACACATGTTTTTAATTTATTGATATACCTGTGGAAGGCCTTATAATAATTCTGCTTTCGCAACTCATAAAATAGTTTCTTTGAGTACCTATTGTCATCAATATTTTTGAATGTTGAAAGACACTTGTCAGCAACATCCCATTAACCATTGATTATGGTCTCCTGAAAATGCTTCATGTTGAAGAAAATCTTGCTCCAACCTCCATATAAAAGTACAGTTTAGTGAATTATATCCAATGTAAACTTCTTCAACAGTTGAACTATATCCAATGCAAACATCTTCAATAGGTAAGAATTTTGAGGGCCAAATACACATGCAAACATTTTGCTTAACATTAACTACAAAATATAAAAGTTGGTTTCAGTAAAGTATTTAAAAGTAAAATTGAAAGGCAACTGGAAGGCGAGTGGAGCATACGCATGAAGACTTTGAGAATAATTGTCTTTTTAAAGAAACTTCATAATCAAGATTATGAGGTGCCTGAAAGTATTGTTCTCCATGCTCATTTTCTCTCTCAGTCTGAGCCTTAGGAGGTTCTAGATTTCCTCCAGTGCTTAGTACTTGAGAAGCTGTTCATTAAACTTCCTTTTATTGAATGGAGAATGACTCTTTTAAGGTGACATTTACATTCTGGATTAGAGTGGAAATCCTGAGTGGTGGGAATCTGAGATTGAGAGTGTGGAGTGGGAGTGAGAGCCTGTTGTTTACTGAAATAGAAGTATGAATTAGAATTATAATCCAATTTATGTATTTACTTTGTCTTGAAATGGGAGTAAATGGTTTTAAATTATAATTTTATTCTTATTTTAAAAATTATAATTTTTAATGATAAAATTAATAAAAAAAATATTTGAGAAATAAAATATTTATTTTATTATATTTGTAAATTAATAATAATCATTAATATTCTTAATTATGTAAATCAAAATTTTTATTAATTTTAATTTAGTTACGTAAATTAAAAATTATTGATAAAATCAACACAAATGAAATATTATTATTAATAATATAGTACAAAATTAAAATTTTCTTAAAAAAACTATTTATTATCATTAATTATTAATAGTAAATAAATATAATGCTATTATTTTTAAATAAATATAATAATATTATATTATAAGGATAATATATAGTAATATTATTAATTCTCTATGAATATAATAATATTATTTTTAAGTAGTTTTAACTTAGAATCACTATAAATTATTATTTTTAACTAAATATAACAATAAATAAGTTTAAATTATTATTTTTATAAATATAATTTATAAAATAATATAATAGTATTATTTAAATAAATATGATATCATTTATTTTATTTTATTAAACATAATTATATTAAATTCAATGGAAGAAGGGTAAAAAAGGAAGACCACTCCCACATCTCTCCAGAATAAGAATCCCACTCCACACTTTAAAAATGAACAGAGCCCACAGAGTGAAATTCCAACTCATCCTTTAAAATATATAAGTAAATACTATAGTGAGAGAAATCTATACTCTTTGCTCCCACTTCAGTAAGCCAACATAGCATAAGTGCATTTAAAAATTGTTTTCAAGGATGTCATGGGATAAAATGGGATATAATAAGATTATATTTAATATGGTATTTTGTTGAGTGTAGTTCAAGGTTAGATTGAATTGTGATAATAATTTTTTATTATTATTTTATATTGATTAAAAATAACTAAATATTTTTTAATCACAGTTTAATTAAATTCTTATAAATAAAAAATTTTATTTCATCATATCTAATATAATTTTTTATTATTATTAACTAAACAATTTTGTATTATTAATTATACCAATCAATGTCAATGATGTTAATTAAATATAAATCCTAATCTAAATAAGTTTTTATTCTTATTTATTAAATATTTTCCCGATATTTATGTTATAATTATTTAATAATCTATAATTTTATCAAAATTTAACTAAAAACATTTTGAATATTAATTTTAAATGTAAACTTCAAATTATAAAAACATTTAATAATTAAAAAAATTCAATAATATTATAATTTATGTGAAAATATGAATTATATAACATTGAACATATAATTTAAAGTAATTAATTAATTATTTTTAAGTCAACGATTTTTTTACGTTATTGATTTGTGTTATTAAAAAAATTAATAATGATATTTATTATAATTTAATTATTTACATTATTAAAATCAATATTTTTATTACATTTATCACATATTAATATAATTTTAATATTTATAAATTATTATATCTAGTTCAATTAACAATATAATCCTAATCTAACTAAGGGATACATTTTCTGTTATAAGTGGGTATATATTGTAAGCTCTAGCATAAGCTATTCTAAGTTTAAGGTACTTTAGCTCACCAAACATGGGATCGGATAGGATTTATTTGAAATATCTTATTATTTTTATCTCACTACCAAATATGACCTAATGAAAACAAAAACAAAAAAAACATTGGACAAATATTATGGAGAAATCTCGACGCAAACCACTAAAATATGACACAAGTAAATAGATTTAGATTGGTCAAAATTAATATAATTATTAAACAAGTTAGATTTAGAATACCTGTTTAATAATTATATCTAGTTCAAATTTAAAATTTTTGACACAATAACTAATTTGTGACATGATTTTTTAGTTGGATTAATCATGTTACATTTATTTATTTTATAACCAAAAAGACTGTTTTGTATTTTTCATAATTTAGAAAGCATTTTGTTTTAAAATATAACTAAATTTATTAAAGAAGGTAGTACTACAAATTTTCAAAAAATAAAAAATGAAAACATGTTAAACAAGTGATTTAAAAAATATTAAAATTATGATAAATGGGTGACGCAATTATGACATAATAATAAAAAGAATGAGTTAGTGTTAGAGACTCTTGACACAAATAATAAATAATCACATTTGGATTAGTTCAAATTTAGTACGTTGCACCAACCTAAATTGTCACTTTTAAATAAAAGTGACATTCTAATAAATGAATTTACGAGTTTTAATTAATAGAGATCTTGATTAATTAATTTATATGTAAAAATATTATACATTACTCTTCAACAATATACTTTTTGGTGCCCCAACACGGTTGCCCAATTGATTGAGAGCTCAGGATCTAGATTTTTATTGTGTTGAGGTCTTAAAGTTCAATCTTTTTGGTGAGCTTAAAAATTCCACCTTTTAATTATCCACTAAGTCATAGAATTGGAGCGGTGCCCTCATTTTAGGACTTGGCTAAGGCGGACCCACAATCCAAATCAGTGTGAGGGTCGAATTATATGTGTGTTTATATATATATATATATATATAAACAAATAATTTTTGTTATTATTTTAACACTAGATAAAGTAGAATAGGATAGGTGCTGAAAATCTTTCAAACTAATAAAAACTAAATATAAGATGAATGAAATTTCTTACCTCGTCTTACTTTTTTCTTCCCTCTTTTATATTATACGATATTTTTTCAAGACACCGTAGTTACGTGGCAACCAGTTACAGGATAATGTAATACAACTACCCACATATTATTCGCAACAAGGATAAAGAAATCATAACCGCCATTGTCATCTGTTAAATGTCAATATAGTGGCCGGCTAGCTTCAGGTCTGCCGCATCTTCCACGTCGATGGTCCGCCGGAAGCGTCGACTGAAGTAAGTTAGTTTTATTATTATTATTATCATTATTTTTCACTCTTAATAAAACAACAGTTCTTAAACTCTGTTATAGATGTAGAATAAAATTCAAATTCAAAAGTCATGTTTCCATTTGCTTATCGAAATTCAATTGCTTCAATAAGATTGTCTTTTGCCTTGTGACTTTAACCTGTTTTATAAACTTCATGTGGTATCTCTCTCTCTCTCTCTCTCTTTTCTTTGTAATTTTATTTTATCAAATAGAAACTTTATGATGATAATGCAATTTGGGAAGATAAAGAACAAACTGTCATGTCACTCTTTGGTGTTTGTTGTACTTTTCCTTTCTTTTTTTCTTTTTTAATTTGCTACACTACAAATTTTACCATTTTGATGTCTATTGGGAGTCCAAATTGAATTCATATTATAAGTATTTAGTGATAAGCATTTAGTAAAGCAATCGACAAACAACCTTTACCTAGGATTTCAGGAACAGAACAATCTAGAAAACAAGTAGCCATGGCACCCTTTTACTGTATCAAGCAGTGGAGAAGGCGGGCATGCTTTCTCCACAGAATGAGCCATCCATTCTTTTACATTTGCGGGAAGGGAATCTATTGTTGAGCCCCTCGGTGAGGGAATTTCTTTTAGGGCATCAGCTCACCATTATTATATTAATTTGGTAGCTGTACCTATTAATGCAGATAGATGAGGGTAGAAATATAATGTGATTGTTAGCATCCCTGTTCAGCTCATTTAACCATTTTATATATGCATAAAGTTCTCAATGACTTTCGGTTTGTTTCTAATTAAGGCAACTGCATATGCTGGTCTATGGTTAATGCCTTAGCCCTTAGGCCTTCATTTAATAGATGGAGGATGATCAGGCGAACATAAGCCATGGAAAAGAAAAGCTAGCATCTGTAGAATTACCTTTACATTGGAGTGAATGGCAGCTTCTCGATTCCATTCTCCCTACGGGTGGATTTGCACATTCATTTGGTCTTGAGGCAGCAATCCAAGCTCGGTTAATATCATCTCCTGCTGATCTTCGGACATATGTGATTCATATCTTGGAGAATACTGGCAGCTTGCTCCTTCCTTTTGTGTGCACCGGAACTATGAGTCCAGATTTAGAAACCTGGCGTAAACTTGACAGAATGTTGGATGCCACTTTAACTAATGAAGTAAGTCGAAAAGCATCGACTGCGCAAGGTTCAGCACTTTTGAGGGTGGCTGCCTCAGTGTTTACAGAAGTCCCATTGCTGAAGAAAATGAGGGAAATCTCTCTCAACTTTGGAGATGTTGCTTACCATCATGCTCCTCTTTTTGGGATTATATGTGGGCTTCTTGGATTCCATAGAGAAACTTCGCAGAGGGCTTATATGTTTATCACACTTAGAGACATTATTTCTGCTGCAACAAGGTTGAATTTAGTCGGACCACTTGGTGCCGCTGTATTGCAACATCAGATTGCTTTTCTTGCTGAAGCTATGTTGAAAAAATGGAAGGACCGTGCTGTGGAGGAAGCATGCCAGACTTCACCTTTGCTTGATACAGTACAAGGGTGCCATGGCTACTTGTTTTCTAGATTGTTCTGTTCCTGAAATCCTAGATAAAGGTTGTTTGTCACTTGCTTTAGTAAATACCTATTGCAAAACTGTGTCTCAGCTAGTTAGGGCCAGATAAAAATAACAGTTTTCCGTCATTGTAATTCCCTATGCTCGAGTGTCTTCTCTACATTTCCCTATTGACAATTGTGAATTATTTCATTTTTGTCAATCTTAAAAACAAATACAAGTTGATATGGAATTTTTCATTGAAAGAAGTTTTGAAAATTTGCTTGATTCCATTCTGCAGTAGTTATGTATCATAGTTGTGCTTCTATTAGTATTATCATTTTTTTTTTTTAAATAATTGCTGGCATCACCTGCTTGTTAATTAGTGTATTTTGGAGACATAAACACAAAAGTTGTGTCTTACGAAGTTGATTGCTTGAGTTTCAGAGCTGTACAACTAAATGACATGGTGTGATGACTCTTGTCAAGTACAAGGAAAAAGCTGAGATTGAGCTTCTACCTCATTTTTGCTTAGTTTAGAAAGAAAGACTTGGGTTGTTTATTTTCCCATGATTTTGAACTTTGTCTGGGATTTGAACTGTTTTATGTAAACATCAATTTAGTTGCCTTTGTATAGATTTAATCTTCATGACAGAAATCTAATGCATAAATAATGGCTTTATCTTTAGAATATGAGTTCTCGCATTGGCAAGCACTTTACTTTAACGATTACTTGTTGTGCCTTTCTTTCTTTGGTTTTTATCGTCTGGTAGTTAAAGCATTAGTATTTATTTTTGCAGGAGAGATTTCAAAACTGTGTTAAGATATTTCCTTTTGGTGATTATTATCTATATTCGTTAGGGACAAATAGCTGAACATTGTTCAATCTCATTGTGGTGACTGGTGAAGCAGGGACATGGAGGTTTTATCTGTACCTATTTTCCTTGTTCTTAAGTTGGAGATAATCCAACTTAGCCAATTCAGAATAGTTTAATTTGTTTTCTGGAAACACCAAAAAACATTTTCAAAATCAAAAACAAATTGAATCCATCAAAATCTCTCAAATTGAAAAATAAAATCCAAATTCTAGAGAATTGATGCCAAATTATTTCTTAAAACTCCCAGATCATGTCATTGCTGCGCAGCTTTAAAGAAAGCCTAAAACCCTGTTCAAATTTCCCATCAGATTTCACTCATTCTTCGTCGGTATCCCAAGAATCATCAAATGATACATTAATCAAACCAAGAAAGCCCCCAAAATCATCTCTTGCACAACAACTCCAACGACTTGGAGAAGCTTACAACTTTTCTCTGCCACAACAGAACCCAGAAACCCGAAGAGAGAGGGCCCCAGTTGAAAAAAGCAATGATTTTGATGATGAAGAAGAGGAGAAAGAGCAAGAACAAGAAAAATTTGGTAGATACCAGTTGGGTCAGTTCCAGTTTGATCATACAGGGCCGTTCAAGCCATTGTTCTTGTCAAAAGATGGAGAATTTCCAATTATACAGGTGTCAAACTCCTACTTTTTTTTTCTTTTTTAAATCTTGTAATAATTATACAATTATTTTCTGAGAAAATTGAATTTTTAATTTGTTTAAATTCGTTGTGGTTAGAGTATGAGTATTTGAGAATCTGCTTGCAGGTGTATCATTGGAAGTTTGAAAGTTTATTTGACTTTTTTTTCAGGTTCCGGCATCGATCAACTGTAGGTTGCTTGAACATCAAAGGAAGGGAGTGAAGTTCTTGTACAAATTATATAAAAAGAAACATGGAGGTATTCTTGGTGATGACATGTGAGTACATTTGTTACATTGATCACACTTTATCTCTCATTTTTTGACTGAAGCAACAGGTGTAAATAGGGTCCAGAGGCAACCTTGTTAGCCTGACAACAATTACCCTATACTTTTCTGTTTCAGATTTTGTTGTTAAATTCTTTTTGCTGTGCTATTAGAGCTCATTGTGGCCTTTTAAATGTTTGATTAGGGGGCTAGGAAAGACAATTCAAACAATTGCATTCCTTGCTGCTGTGTTTGGGAAAGATGAATCTAGTGACTCTACAGTATTGAAAGATAATAAGGTGGACAAGAAGGGTTATGTGCTGATAATTTGCCCTTCATCTGTAATCCAGAACTGGGAGATTGAATTCTCTAGGTGGTCTACCTTTAATGTCTCTATTTACCATGGTCCAAATCGTGATATGATCCTTGAAAAACTAGAGGCATATGGAGTTGAGGTGCTTATTACTAGTTTTGACTCATACAGAATTCATGGAAGCATTTTGTCAGAGGTCAATTGGGAGATTGTGATTGTTGATGAAGCCCATAGGCTTAAGAATGAAAAGTCAAAACTTTATATGGCATGTTCAGAACTAAAAACACAAAATCGTATTGGTCTTACGGGAACCATAATGCAAAACAAAATTATGGAACTGTACAATCTCTTTGACTGGGTTGCACCTGGATCATTGGGTACACGGGAACATTTCAGGGAGTTTTATGATGAACCTCTCAAGCATGGTCAGAGATCAACTGCTCCTGAAAGATTTATCCGGATTGCCGATGAACGAAAACAACACCTAGTTGCAGTTCTCCGTAAATATTTGTTAAGAAGGACAAAGGAAGAGACTATTGGACATCTTATGATGGGAAAGGAAGATAATGTGGTTTTCTGTACAATGAGTGATTTGCAGAAAAGAGCATATCAAAGATTGCTTCAACAACCAGAGATCCAGTGCCTCATTAATAAGGATCTTCCTTGTAGCTGTGGAAGCCCTCTTACCCAAGTTGAATGTTGCAAAAGGATTGTACAGGATGGGATTATCTGGCGTTATCTTCATAGGGACAACCTTGATGGGTGTGATTCATGCCCCTTTTGCCTTGTCCTTCCATGCCTTGTCAAACTCCAACAGGTAATGAACTTTAAAATTTTGCAGTTCTGTTAACTATGATTGGTCAAGAAATTGCTACTTATCGTTGCAGTAAGACTACAAAACCTTCACAGTTATAAGGTTGGAAATTTTATTTTATTTTATTTTTTGAAGAAAAGAGGTTTTGGTCTTTCAATGAGATTGTACTAAAGTAAAATGTAGTTCAACTAAATTTTTAGTCTTCTAAATAATTGATTGCTGTTTGCATTAAGAAACTGGAACTCAATAAAACATTTGATAAGGAAAGCGGAGGTTATTTACAATAGCTGGTGCAGTGTATTCTAACACTTTCTGCAGACGTGTCAGAATTTAGGAGGAAGTATAGACCTAAAAGTCACAAAAGATCTACTTATCATTTCAGCACATATATAACTATTGAATGTTGTTCTAGATTAGCATTCCTTTTGTGCCTATAATAACTATGGGTAATTTGAATAAGTGTAAACAAGCAACTATGGGTAATTTGAATATGGGTAAATGTCGTTTAGTCCTTATATTTTGAGTTAAGTGCTCCTTGAATTCTTATATTTAAAAAAGATATCTCAAGACTCCTATGCTGTTAAATATGTTACGCTTCTGTCCTTACTTTTTGTTTCCTTTTACAATAATATTCTTGCAACAATATTCGTGAAATATTAATGAAAAGAACAAAATGTAATTTATCAAATTAACCTTAAAAGTAACATAAAAATTTACACAAATATTTTTATTATTATTTTACCTTTATGATTAATTTGGTAAATTGATTTTTTATAAAATAATTATTAGTCAAATTGTTGCAAGGATATTAAACATTGCTTTAAGTTGGCTGATATTAGTTTATTTCTAAATATTTATTAGCGAAATTGTTGCACAGGTGCAAAAAATACTAATTCTTCTTTCACACTAATATTTATTGATTAATTTGTTAATAAATAATTATTGGTTAATTTGCTAATTAAGTTTTTTGTAGATAAATTAATTGATGTCAAGAATGTTGTAAATGTATTATTGTAAAAGGAAAGAAAAAGTAAGGGGTAAAAATGTAACATATTTAACCGCAGGGTTGTTTTGAAGATTTTTTGAAACATGGGGATTAAACGGGCGCTTAAGTCAAAATATAGGGATTAAACGAGTATTTACCATTCAATAAAAAAGAATTTAATGATTTCATAAAACCTTATTTATGGTTATTGAAACCATTTTTCTTTAGATTATGGAGAATACATACTTCCAAACGTAATATAAACTCATGATATGTGCATGTGCTTTACAAGAGCCTTGGATCTTGGGAATGAGCCATTGGTGACCTAACACTGAGGCTCTCAATTAACTTGATACTCTAGGTATAAGCTTTACAAGTCCTTGAGTTCACTGTACATGCTGGAAGGACCATCCACTGAACCATTGGATTATCTGCTAGTTCAATTAACTCAATCAATTCTTTGAAAAATGGTACACTTGCTTTTGTTGGAACAGAGTAATATTTTATATGGTGTGAACACAAGTCATTTATGTTATTTTTCATAAGGTGGGTGTTACGGTGTTACGTTCCTAAAAGGTACATGTATCCTCAAATCCTTGGGTGGTAGATAATTGCTGTTATCAGCTGTATCCTGGGTTACTCTGATGCTTACATTTTGGAACTGTGTCACAGATTAGCAATCACCTGGAGCTTATTAAGCCTAACCCCAGAGATGCGCCAGATAAACAGAGGAAGGATGCAGAGTTGGCCTCGGCTGTCTTTGGACCTGATATTGATTTGGTAGGAGGAAACGCTCAAAACGAGAGTTTCATAGGCTTGAGTGATGTTAAAAGTTGTGGTAAAATGCGAGCGTTGGAAAAGCTAATGTACTCTTGGGCTTCAAAGGGTGACAAAATTCTTCTCTTCAGTTATTCAGTCAGGTGATGTTCAATCAATCCACTTGTTAAAACACTTTAGCGTGAGAGAGACTACAGCCATTATCATCCTACCTTAGTATTTTTAATGCATTGGCTATTTTCCAAAATAATAATGAAATTTTAAGGGCCAGTACCCCAGCTTCAACTGAAAGACATCCAGTAATTGATGAAGGTATACTAGGAATTAAGTTACCCTTTAGTTTTAATGATAAGTTCGTTGCATGTCAATGGGCCAGTATCCCAGCTTCAACTGAATGACATCAAGTAATTGATGACGCTACTAGGAATTAATTTGAACTTTAGTTTTGATGTCAGGTGTTCGTCACATATCAGTTGATATGTGGAAGTTGTCCGGCCTCACATTTTTCTGAATGGCAGTAGATGGAAGTTGGCCATCTGGTGATAAATTTGATTGTTTGGCATTTCTAAGTTTGCTGGATATAAAATTTGTTGCCGAAGTAATTTTTTATTCTTTGGGATACGGTTACAACTTTTCATCATCCTTGTTAGTGTGAGTACCTTTGTCTTGATTGGACTCCTTCTTCTGCTCCTAACATTGAACTACTGCATCCAGGATGCTGGACATACTGGAGAAGTTCCTCATTCGCAAAGGATATAGCTTTTCAAGACTTGATGGTTCTACTCCTGGCAACCTGCGCCAGTCTCTTGTTGATGACTTCAACTCAAGTCCAAGCAAACAGGTATGTTCTAAATTGAGTAGGAATTTTGTGCTCTAAATTCCTTTTGGACACGGATCTTAATTCCTACTTCAGGTGTTCCTAATATCAACTCGAGCTGGTGGGCTTGGATTGAATCTTGTAAGTGCAAATCGTGTGGTTATATTTGATCCAAACTGGAATCCTGCCCAAGATTTACAAGCCCAGGATAGATCATTTCGTTTTGGGCAGAAGCGGCATGTCATTGTATTCCGCCTTCTTTCTGCTGGCTCCCTCGAGGAACTTGTTTATACCCGTCAGGTGTACAAACAACAGCTATCAAATATTGCTGTTTCCGGAAAGTTGGAAAAACGATATTTTGAAGGTGTCCAGGTATTGTTATTATTATTATTTTTTCTGGTTGCGGTTAGAGGAGCAGAGGTGTATATGGAAGAAATGTTTATGAGAAAATGACTGCTTTGCTCTAGTTTTTTAGATTCTGTATTCAAATGTTTAGTGTGCTTGCATTTGACACAATCACCTTTTGTCAGGATTGCAAAGAATTTCAAGGCGAGCTTTTTGGAATTTGCAATCTATTTCGTGATCTCTCTGATAAGCTTTTCACTAGTGAAATCATTGAGTCACATGAAGAACAGGGGCAACAACATGAGCGGCATCATTGTACAAATCAGGGATTTAAGGGGCTTGAAACCCATATTGTTTCCTCTAAAGACGCAAATGCATTACTTTCAACAGGATCTAAGAGTAGAAAGTCCAGTGATCCAGAGATGTCTAGGACATCTAAACCGCTCCTTGAAGACATGGGTAAGTTCAACTTGTGTGTTTAACCATAGTTAAGATTTTATGCATTGACTAGGGAGTATAGAGTTGAATATGAACAGAATAATGCGTTAAAAAATATCTGGTTAATCATCTACCGTTGATCATGTTCAGGAATTGTCTATGCTCATTGCAATGATGACATTGTCAACAATGAGCCTGGTTTTCAAAGGAAGAAAGAAGAGAGCATCCCTCGGGATTTGAGCTCACGGCCTCCGCAGATCCCTTCCGAGAAAAGAAATTTGTTGGATTGTGCAAATGGTAAAGAGAACATCTCTTCGTCCAAGGACCGCAAGTACATAGAATACAGCCTTCTCGCTAGGTTCATGAGTATGGATGTGTTTGAATTCAGCAAGTGGATATTATCTGCAACTCCTTCAGCAAGGGAGAAGCTACTGCGAGACTATAAGAAGAGAAAGAAGATACCCAAGGGTTGAATGTGTTATTTTTGCTGATTTGCAAATATATCAAATATATGTAACTCGCCATTGTATCATGTCATTTTACAAAGATGTAGATTCTTCTCTTTTTTCTTTTGGGTGGTTGCTCCAGATGCTACTAAAGAAAATGTAAACTCTAAATTCTTTTCCCCATTTTCTTTTCAGAAAAAGAAAAAAAGAAAAGGGTGATCAAGCAACTATGTATTTTTTAATAACAAATGTTACAATTGCTCTTTTCATCACCCAAAAGGCAAGGAAAAAAAATTATAAATGCTGCTTACTGAGCACGAGGGAACAACTTAAGAGGTTGGTTAACAACTATTTGTCCCAATGGCCAGCAACAGATCTAGCATTCTACTTCAAAATAAGAGAGTTTCTGTTTTCTGTTCTTTAGTGCAAAATTTCAGGGACGTGCTCTCACAATTCTGATTACTCCATATTTTTAACATGCTACAGCCTTGAGCTACCCTGGCAACTACTTCCTTTGCATCTTAAATCTGGACACTGGCTTTGATGAATGAGAACCAGAAGGCTGCAGCAGTCAAAAATACAATTAGGATTTTAAGTTTGTGAACTACATTTTTGTCAACGTGTATGGATCAACAATACCTTTGATGTCTTCCTGATTTGTTCCTGCAGATCTGTTTGTAGATTATAATCGTGCTCTACAATCGATTCTGTAAAAGCCTGTCAAAAGGAAAGTTAGCTTGTCACAACAATTAACACTCATGTAATTACACTATTTTCTTCACCTCATATACCCACCCATCACCCTCCAACCCCCACTTTTTCCCCTTCAAAGAGAGGTACAAATTCATCTCACTGAATTGACAATAAACAATGGTGGAAAATACCTTGTGACAATCAAATTCTGGCTTTGAAGTTTGGCCAGATATCTGTTTAAGGAAAAAGACTTGTTAGGCTTTGGCAGGGCAAGCTCTTCACTATGCAAACAAATTGTGTACACCTCATAGCAAACATGATATATCTTCTTGTTAACACAGAAATCTGTAAGAAAATATTACTTCTAAGATGGTGCTAAACATATCTTTTTCCTTCCCTTCCAAAAAATAGATGAGCAGCATGAGGTTGCTCTATTATTCATTTTGTAACAAGAACAAAATTTGGATTCACAGAACGGGATTTACAAAAAGCAAAGGAAATTTTACTTGGCATCAGAACTTAATCAAGATCAAGTCACCAAAATTTGTTCTAATCACAAAAAGATTACAAATTAGGTCCATAACCTTCAAAAGGAGGCTGTGTCTGATCTGCAAATGTATGTTTGCCATATGAAAAATTGGAATTAATGATGACTGAGGATCAGTTCATACATTTTGAATTCTTCATTCTGAATCAACAAAACATATTTCCTATAACAATTTAGGTAGCTTCTTTTTTAAGGTATGATACAATGAAGTAGATACATTGAATTAGATAATGTGGGAACCAAGCACGTTTTGCAGGTTCTCAATTAAACAATAGGCCTCATTGACCAAAGAATTCTACTTTAGAGATATTATAAAGAGTTAAGAACTGGGGAACTGAGGCAGCATATCATAAGGGAAATTACTTTCAACTATCAAGACACTTAGTTTTTGCCATAAGAATAGTTTGTGTAACTAAAAATACAGTGCACAAAGCTATAGAAGGTGCTACATTTATGCTGCTTGGCAAGTAGTTAATAAGCCAATTCCACAGAAGCCATAAAAGAGAAATAATGCTTATTAAGCTTGAATATTTACCTCCTCTCTTGATAAAGGTGCTGTTGCAACATTGTCATCTTTAGGAAGCATTAAGGCCTTCTCAGCAGAATCAGCATTCACATTGGTTGCCAAACTTTTGCTATGTGGCTTTGCATCTGAATAGGATAGAAAGCTTCTACTTAAAAAGCATCAAAACAGGAAACATGCTCACCATTCATATAATTGCACATACGTCAAATGACTGTCTAAAGAGTATTATTGAGATCATTGATTTATGAAATCCACAAATCATGATACAATGAGAAGTGCCACTGAAACAAATATTTGTTTTTTTTGTGTATTATAAGAATCTGAAAATTACTACTTCTAGGTTTCCTAAATTCTATCGAAGAGAATGATTAATGCGCAAAACCTACAAATAAATAGTACCTTCTATATTAACCTTTGCAATAAGTTAAGAATAAGACAATTAGCCACAAACAAATCCATGCCAACCATAAGCCACCATAGAAAATTGTTATATTTAAAAAATAAAGAAATTAAACTTCCTCAAACAAAATTTTCCTGTCTTCTTGTTGGGCGACTGGAAAATAATGAAAGAGTTCCAACCGTGGCACAGATACCAAAAAATTTATGCAACCCACACCTTGTAAACCACATATAAGAAGATTGTAAAATCCAATAGCTATTTCTTATATAGCAAAGTTTTGTGAGGCATTGATGCACATCAATTTCTCACAAAAAAGAAATGATCGTATAGTCATTTCAAACTAATTCACAAGAATTAGAAATATCTCTAAAAATGTAATTAGAGGTTGACAGAACCCGTGCCCTGTTTAAACATTTTCCTGCTTTATTGAGTTTCTTTTTTTTTTCCCTTTTTAATTCCCTCTTCTTCTTTTCTCCTTATTTTAGTAATTACAAATGAGCTCAAGTCAAACAGACAAAAACATAGGGAGCTGTCAATGACTAACCTTCGAGTACAGCCTGCACTGTCAATCCCGTACACTGCACTCCAAAAGCTTTTAGACAATTAATACGACTTGATAGGATAAAAAATGATTCATCAATTTGATAATGACTGTCAAGATTGTCTGTAGCTGACAGCCATTAATGGACAATAATAAAAACTAAGTAAAGAATTTAAGACGCTACCAAGTCCTAACAACTAAGCAACAACTAAGCAAAGAATTCCAGATGCTATCAACTTATAAACTGACTAGCCAAATCCTCAAGGGTTACTCAAGTCCTTGTCCTTTTTCAAATTCAGCACTGTTATAAACGAAATTAAAATTATTAGTCACAAGTGCTCTAACAAAAAGCAATAACCATGAAAAATACCTCTGAATGTCTGAGATTATGATAAAGGGAAATCTGATCTGAAAACTGGTCAGAAACAGTATTAGCTTGCTCATCTTCATTGTTCTCATTGTCGCTAGCCGCATTTTTTTGCTTATTTTCATCACTCCCATTTTGAGTTTCTGCAGCAAGTTCTTCCTCCTCAAGTTCATCAAATGTGGACATAATACGAGCATATTCTTTATCTTCATCTCCATTTTTTGCATTGTCACTTTCAACCACATTATTTTGCTTATTTTCAGCACTTCCATTTTTAATTTCCCAAGCAATTTCTTCTTTCTCAAGTTCGTCCAACCTGGACATAATACAGGCACATTCTTCATCTTCATCTTCCAGGTTATCAGCTTCAGAAAGCCTAGGAGACTCTTGTTTCAACAAACCTTAGAAAACAACATTGATATACCATTTTCAGTGCAAGTACAAAAAATGTTCCACTACGTGCCTAGAATCATTATGAATTACAAGTATGACATCTACAAGATAAAATTTAGAAAAGAAGAGATCCTAGAGCCAGCCATGGGTGATGATTGCCTAATTGTAGATCTTTGGCTTTTGGAATGCCATTCTGGACCTAGAAGGATAGAAAAGGGCATTCTTATGTCCAAAATATACTCAACCTTCTACAAATCTTCAAACAAGGCAAGGACTACAACACAAGAACGTACCTGATTCAGATGACCTTTCAGGCAAATTTTCCTCATATTCTTCTCTTATCTCTACAAGACCCTCCTGTTATACATATCAGGTAACAATTATCAATGTAGAGAGAAACATGAGTGATGAAACTTGTACAGCATTCAATAGATAATATTTCATTTAATAACAGTGACTACCATAAAAACTTCTCAGCTGACCTGAAAACAAAACTGTGAAACTTACCGCTGCTTCAGAAGCAGTAGCATCAAAAAATGAAGCCTTGGCTTGAAGATCCTTCATCATGGCCTTAAGAGAATCAACTTGGGAATCCAAGACCTTCCCCCTCCTCTTCAAAATCTCAACAGTTTGCTTGCATGTTCTCTCTGCATAATACCCTTCTCCCAAAAGAACCTAAAAATAAAAGTCACAAAAAATTAAAATCACATGCTCAATGACCTACCAAACCTTGTACTGAAATTTTACCAGGCAAGGCATTTTATTTCTTCTAATGTTTTGCTTTCACTAACTAAGGGTGATTGGCAGTGGTTCTACAACATTCACTTTCTAAACAATTTTTTTTAAAAAATTCCTTTTGTGCATAAAGGATTTCCCAACTGCCTGAATATCCTAAAAGAGGTTATAATTCACTACAAAAAGAACGAAAAGCACTTTCAAAATTTACATAATGACTCCCAGACGCTCCTTAAATTGACTAGAAAAGTTAAATCAAATTTAACTTAAAAGAATGAATTACCATAAACTCATTGGTATGTATCAAACGCCCAGGAAAAAATGCTGCTTTTCCAAATGGAACCTGTCAATTAAAAATTGCAAAAAAAAAAAAGGTTATTATTTTCTATCTATGAAAAGGTAGAGCAGGAAACGCGTAAGTTAGCAGTCATTGGTGTGAAAGTGACTTGCCATGATATCATGGTGAAGTTCTTCGGGAAGTTTCTGGATGAGGTTAATGAGGTTTCTGTTATCGGCGATGAATTCTTTAACTCGGTCAAGCTCCTGCTGCTTCTCCGACAGCGCGTCCTGCACGCGCTCCGCTGCTTTCTGCACGTCGTGGACTGAAAACATCGACGAGAGTGGCGTCACTATTCCTTTGGCAGTTGGCTCTTCCATTGTTGATTGATTGATTTGATTGTTCTCTGCCGTGAGTTATGCTCTGTTAAGTATCCAAGTGAAGGGTGTGACTACCGGGTATGTTGGTGCAGTGCATTATGGGTATCAAGTACTGTCATTAAGTTAATGCTAACGCTAAAAGAATGTGGGAAGAACTTGCTTTTGTTTTGTTTTTTTTTCCTTTTTTTCTTTTGCTTTCTAATAATAATAAAAAAATATAATTCTTTAATTTAATATAATATTATAAAATATTTTTATTTTTTTTTACATTATAATTTATTAATAAATTTATAATTTAATATAAATAATAATAAATATTTAAAATTTGAATATTATTAATTTAAAATTAATAATATTATAAATAATAATATAAAACATTAATACAATTTAAATATATTAATATAAAAAAATTAATACAATATAGTGTAGCACCAAACATTATATAATATTGTTATAATACAGTGCTAATACAATACATCATAATCCAATAGAGTGTGCCAAACGCACCTATAATACCTAGAGCCTATTTTTCGGCAATAAGGGGTAGATATTTTGGTTTTCAATTCGGTATACAATTGGTTTGGGTTTAAGAATTCAATCAAATGGATTGAAAAATTATTCTAGTTAGGTTAAGTTCAGTTCAAATTCTTAATACATTTTTGGATGTTAATTTCATGTTGCAATACAGTTTGTATTACCAAACGATTTAGGTTAATAATTTGGGTCAGGTCACTAATTCGAGTCAGGGCATGAATTGTAAAAAAAAAAAAGAATAAATGAAACAACAAACAATTACTTTAGTAGAAAATTATTTTTTTTTTACTAAATAGATTAGAGAAAGTACAACACTCATAAACCTTATGATACATTTCATACACAAAAGAGCTATTTTTATTAGGGGTGGACATTTCGGTTTCTAGTCCACTTTTTACTATTTCAAGTTCGGGTTACAATCCTTTCAAGTTTAAGATTTTAACTTGAATTGGCTGAAAATTTATTTTAGTTTGGGTCAGTTTGGGTTCATAATTTAGTTTGGTTTCAAGTTGTTGATTTTTGTTTAAATATGATTTGGGGTACCAAAAGGTTTGTGTTACTGACTTCGAGTCAATTTGTTACTTTGGGTCATGTTACTAATTCTAGTTATGACAATCATTATCCTAAAAAAAAAAAAGAAAGAAAACGGTAAAACTAAAAGGAGTAGAGGAAATTTCTTGACTCGAGCAAGTCCATCATCGGTATATTGCTTCTACCTTGCTTCTTTTGTGGTCAAAACTTCACCTATTCAAGCAAACATTAATGAAAAATGCTAAATGGCTAGAAGTGCAAGAGAAAGAGGGAGAAATGGCAACACATGCTGGCGTTTATCCCCTATATCTTGCACACTTCTAGATAGAAAAAATTTAAAAAATTTATAAAAAAAATAGGGAAATGTTAAGACTCTATCAGTTTATCCACTCCCACCCTCTCCTTTCTATCTTGACCATTTTCTTCCCTCTCTTAAATAGTACCATTGCCGATGATGACACGATCGCCGACGATGATGCAGTCATCACCAAAGATATTATTTCACGATCTCTCTCTCACTCATGCACATGTACATAGTTTCCCATCATGGAATTGCTAAGTTATTGTGTACAGACTTGTCAAATTAGAAAGTGATTCCATTATATACTTGAATAGATATATTTATGTATTTTTTGTTATATCGATATCCTTCCAAGTATATAAAAAGCAATTAGATTTTTATCTTTTTATAAATCTTTATTATCACATATTTCTTTTACATTTGTTCTTTGATTTAGAGTATTTTTCCATATGATTTTACGTTGAAAATATTTGGCCCTTTTAGTGAGTATTTTGATATTGTCTTGGCTAATTTATGTTTTGGCTCATCTAGAATTTTTTTTTTAAATTTAAATTGCCAGAAACTTAATGGATTAAATTTTTATTGGAAAAAAATTTTGTAAAAATTTATAATAACTTATTCTTAATACAACTATTAATTATTTTGTAGAAATGGAAAATTTGGAAAATAAGTGTGCAATTGAAGATATGTAATAGGAAAAATATGAGCTAACTGTTGTGATGTTATTTGATAGTCATAAGGAAATGTTTGCGTTTTACAGGGTCAATGATAAATAGGAAAGGTTTCTTGTGACAAAGTAACTAGTAAGAAAAGGAGTGATAGGATTGTAAAATATGTGATATTTGCATCTTGCCTTAATGACAATTTGGAAAGTAAATCTACTGATCCATTGAAGCTAAAACCTGTTGTGAAAACTGGTTATGATGCTAGAATTGAAGATTGTCAAATAAAGATGGAAAATGGGTTCTTTGAATTTAAAGCCTTTAACACAATCATGGATTGAGTCAAAACAAAACTCATTATTTCCCTTGTAATCATAGAATTAGTGCAACTGCATAAAAACATATAGAAATGAATGATTGCACAGGAATTAACATTGCGCAGAATTTTAATTCTGTTGTTGAAGTTGGTAGGCATGAAAATGTCTTATTCTTAGAAAAAGATTGTAGAAATTTTGTTGACAAAGTAAAGTGATTATAGCTTGGAGAAAGAGGTGCTTTGGTGTTTAGTATTGAAGACTGCATATTTATAAATGGTAAAATTGTCATTTCATGCTCCAATTCTCACTAACATTTATATTTTTATGTGTTTAAATCCTTTAAACTTATATTATGTGTGTTTTATTATAATTTAAGTATTTTATATATTTCAGGGATATTTTGGCTATTTCACAATAAAGAAGAAGTCGACCAACAAAATAAATGGCATTTTTTTAACTCAAAATAGTCGAAAACCTTAGGACAAGCATAAAGGGGTATTCAACATTATTTAGGTATACGGTATTATTCACATATATGGTACTATTTACAAGTACGACACTGTTCCTATACAATACAATGATGTGGCATTAACCGATAACGTGGCAGCATCCTATTAGACCAATGATGTGGTAAAATGCTATTGGTTTGAAATACTAATGTGACATTGACCAATGCGTGACAGTATCTTAGTGTACTGAAATGCTAATGTGTTGTTGACTGATGATGTGTTCTAACTAATGAAAACTTGTCACGTGGAGCAATCTTGGTGTTCGAATTGTTTTTATTTGATGGTCATGATTTATTCATTGTATCTATAAATAAAAGACTCCCCCTTTAATGTGAGACCCCTGAATCCATTTTTTAGCTCTATTTTCTGTAATTCTCCCTTCATCTTGTATTTTCTACTTATTTTAATAAAATTATCATTTTACCCCTAGTACAATTATGAGTGACTAATTTAGTTTCAATTTGGGTTGAAGATGAAGCCTCAATATGATCTATGGGCTTAATTAGGTAAGTTTATTTTCTTTTCCTCTCTAATTTATATGGTTGTTTTAACTCATTATCGACAAATAGTGTATCGTATCTAGATTTTGCACAGTATACCAACTTTTTAGTGAAGGATCGTTATTGTCTAGCACAATGAACAATTAGCACTATATTAATTAGAGAGAAAATTTTCCTCTAGTATTTTATGGGTTGTCTTGATTCAATGTCGACAGAGAGCGTATCTAAGCTATTTAGTGGATGGTTTTGCCACGTTGTCGACAGAAGGATTATTTTCATTTGGCAAAACATGTTCTTGACACCAAACTTAGTGGAAGATCGTTACCCTCTGGCACAATGAGCGCTTGATACCATATTTATTAGAATAAGGATCATGACGAGTGGAAATACCCCTCTTATGAATTAATTAGAAATAAAAATGGAAAATATTAAGTCCATAGTGAATGTTGAGTTTGAATCCAGAGACTGAAGTGTTTCATTCGCATTGATTTCATCTTTAAGTCATTCCCGTTATTTTATTTTAATTTTTATGACAAAAAAAATTCACTTCCAACCAACTCACATATACACTTAGAAAATTAACCCTATGCATAATTAAATCTACCTCTTCATGGGATTGACACTTGTCACCATAAAATTTATTCTACAATAGATTCATGCGCTTGCAAGTATAATAAAATTTGCACAATAAGTTTTCGGCGCCATTGTCGGGGAGGTAAGTCATTTTAATTTGTAAAGTTAATTTTCTTTGCAAATATTGTGTAAATAATTTTGTGCACGGGTTTTAAGTGTGTTTCCATAGTAAGTGTGTAGCAGCTTGATAAGGTCGACATCGTAACTTCTCCCATTTCTCTTTATTTTCATTAGTTTTGTTTTTAATTTTTACGTGTTCTTTGCATGCATGATTAAAGGTCACAATTACCTAATTTAGAACTTATAGGCCTTGAACTGAAATAAACACTTCGCACATTAAGACACTTTGCATCACAATGTAAAATTGAAGATAAAATTAAAATGAATTTGCAAAAACAAGCACAAGCACCACAAGAAAAGCAATTTAAGGATTCTTCAATCCATTAGCTAATTTGAGCACATCATACATCAGATACCCAAATATAACTGCTAAGAGTTTCAAGTTAAAACCTAATATACTAAATTGTCTCACATCATTTTATGGATTGGAAAATGAAAACCCATACAATTGTTTAAATGATTTTCATGCTCTTTGCCAAACTTTTAAATATGAAAATTTTTTAGATGAAGATATTAGGCTTAGATTGTTTCTATTTTCTCTAAAAGAAAGAGTTCGTTCATGGTTTAATAAATTGTCTGATAATAGTATCAAATCATGGGAATAAATGATAACTAAGTTTTTAAATAAATACTTCCCAGCACATAAAACTAATATTGTTCACAGGAAAAATTTAGAGTTTACTCAAAGAGAAGACGAGTAATTCTTCGAAGCATGGAAGTGATTCAACAGGCTAAGTTTAAAGTGTCCACACCATGAGTATGAGAAATGGCACAATGCCAATGTTTCTTGAAGGGATTATTGTCACATGTGTAAGAATTACTAATGGCAACGAGTACAAGCGAGCTAATGTCTAAAAGTGCATCAGAAATTTGGGATTTCTTCCAGCAACAAGCAAATAATTCCCAACAGTAGAGTTGATCATTCAAGAATGTGAGAAAAATCATAAGAGTGAACAAAATCTAAGTTGGCGAGTCAAGACTAGAAATCAAGGAAGTCAAAATAATAGTTAAAGGACTTTCTTACCAAATAGCATCATTGATAGCTGCAAAGTCAACAGAGCTACAAGGCTACAACCAATTTGACTATGATTCATACCCAAATCAAGTCAATGCCATAAATGTAATGAGAAAGTAGCCAAATTACAGACTTTACTCTAATGCCTATAATCCTGGATGGAAAGACCATTCCAATTTTTCATGGTTTCAAGGATTCCATCAAAACGGAATAGCAGCTTTAGTTCTACCAATGTAACCAGTTCATAAAGCTCCTTAAATACCTCAACCACCATTCAGACCATATCATCAGAACCAGAACTAGTCCTAGCCAAAACCATAGGAAGAAGTAATTCAAAATCTCAAAAATTTGACCCATCGCATCATTGATGAGTTGTGGAATGAGATGAAGGCTAGCTTCAATTTATAAGCCCAATCAATTTTAAACATTGAAAAGATAGTAGGCTAACTTGCCTCTTCAGTTTAAACCTTGGCAATGACCATTGAGAAAGAAAAATTCCCAAGTTAGCTAGTGATCAATCCTAAAGTAGTACATAAAGTGAGTACAAGTTCATTCCAACATCATAAAAAGGTCAAAGCCTTCATGACCTTGTAAAAAGACAAAGAAGTGGTCAACAAAAAGGAGATGCTAGTGATAAAGACAACTTAAGTTGTACCTTCAAACTTTGAAGACCTATCAACAAAGGAGAAAAAGATAGTAGCCCATGAGAATACATCCCTAAAGCTCATTTCCCTTAGAAGTTAGTTAAAACAAAGAAAAGAAGTTCCATAGGTGAGATTATGGAGATTTTCAAACGGGTAAGTATTAATGTCCCTTTACTTGATGTGATTAAATAAGTGTCCTCTTATATCAAGTTTCTCAAAGACCTTTATACTAAAAAGAAAAGTATTTATGTCCAGATAAAGGCATAAATACTTATATGTTTGAAAATCTCCATAATTTTTTTAACCAAAAAAAAATTAGTTACATACTCTAACATAAATTTCTTTAAATATATAAAAACTTAGACTGTCTTACTATCTCATGTAAAATAGGGAACTAAAAATTTAAGAATGCTTTGTTGAATTTAGGAGCTAGTGTAAATATTTTTCTTTATTTAGTGTTTATGAAACTTGGACTGGGAATATTACGCCCAACTCCAGTTATGTTACAACTTGCAATCGATCCATGAAAATACCTCATGGTATTGTAGAGAATGTGTTCTTTTAGATAGACATGTTCTATTTTCTTGTTGATTTCATTATGATTGACACTTAACTAGTGTAAGATTGAAAGAAACACATCTTCGTTATTGTAGATCGACCTTTCTTGGTAACTGCTGATGCCCATATTCAATGTAGAACAAGAAATATGTAGTTATCCTTCGGCAACATGACTATAGAGTTAAATATCTTTAACATTGCTAAGTAACCCCTAATAAAGACAAAGGAATTGTTGATATGGATTTAATTAAAGAATTAGTTAATCATATTTTTTCTTTTAACCTTAGTGATGACCATTTACAAACATGTTTAACTCACTTTGGTTTGAATTTTGATATTAACATATCAATTGATGAGATCAATACTTTATTGCAGTCATTACCATGTATGGATATCAACAAATAGAAGTCAAGAATAGAGTAATTGGCACCATTATGGAAAAATCTCATCCCATCATTAGAATCACCACCAAAGATTGAGCTCAAACCATCACCCAACTCTTCAAAGTATATATTCATAGGTGAAATAAACACATTGTCAGAAATCTCATCATCCTCTTCTGACAACAAACAAAAAAATATAGACATCATTACAGCTAGCAAAACCTAAAGAGATTCATAACGATAAAAATACTAAAGATTACAAGAAGCAAATGAAACTCTTTTATGACAAGTAAATTATAAGAAAATCTTTCACATCAAGTTAAAAAGTGATTCTATTTAATTCTCATTTGCATATTTCCCTAGATAAATTACACTCTCGATGGTTTGGTCCATTTATTGTGCATATTATTTTTCTATATGAAACCATTAAACTTAACAATCCCAAGAATAATGCAATTTTTAAAGTTAATGGTCAAATAAGTAAATCCATATCATGAGTACTGACCACATAGAGAAAACAGTGCACTAAATTTAAATGACCTACCAAATCTAAAACTTTTTTGATTTCTTTTCAGTGACTTAACCTTTTGTTATAATTATTTTTTACTATTTCTTTACTAATTAAATTTGTTTTTTATTTTTGGTTAAAGTGTGTTTACTCATTACTTGTGCTATACATCATAAGTACCTTAATGAGAGAAATCCTTTTCAATTGCCTTAAGCGACTCTACATATGAAGCGTCATCTAAACAACTTGATTTGATTTTGTTAATCACATCCTCTTTGGGATCTACGACCACCAAAGTTAATATCTTATGTTGAAGATCTAGAAAGACAACTGAGGGAAATAAAAGGTAGTATCTATGAAACCCAGTTAGAACTTGAAGTAAACTCAATAAGAGGACAATAGTGAGTTAACATCCCACTTTCTATATTGTGTGTTTTTGTTTGCTTTCATTTATGTCGTGTTTTTGGTAAATTTATTCTTTTCTTGGGTGTGCTATGATTTGCCAGTCTAGTTAAGTGGCAGATAACGATACTCTGTGACTATTAAAGTTAGTTCGTTTAGTTTCCCACAATAATTGATATTCTTCAGCCAAGATATAGATAGGAACACAGCTCTTGGAAAGCTTCATAAGAGATTTCCTTCCCTTTCTCAGAATGCAGCCCTCACAATCTACAAAGTTTGGTTCGAACATATGCGTCTGCTTATGAAGAATAAAATCCATGTTGACATTCGTTGGTTAATCAAAGCCAACGTATAGTTAGTAGGGGAATTACCTCCTAAATTTCTTACCTACTTGTCTGGTTGCAAGAAAGAAAATTATGCAAGAAAATAAAAAGTTGTACGGCTTCTAGTTTCTTGTCATAAATGTACCACAATGTGATGTTTTAGAATCCTTTTATGTTTTTGGGAACAATGTCAAATAACAGGAAATATAAGATTAAATTCATTAGGAATGGGTTGAATAAGAAGTCATTAGATGATATTCTTTTGACTCTTAAAACGTATCTTGGTGGATACGTATAAAGAGCAATTACCCAATTATGACCATTATTCTAGAAAGAACGTACATGATACAGTCTCGAGAATCTAACTATAAACCACCTTATTTTTTAATTTATAAAAAAACTAGATGGAAAGCATATTTTCGACCCATAAAGGGCGTTTAAGCTATGTCTGAATGTAAAATTAGAGGAAAATGTAAGCCATAATCACAACTATTAGTACATATATTTTTTTTTTATTTACTGCTTGCATTATTGTTTTTAATAGTGTGATTTCTATTTAATTATTATTTTTTTTCATCGTTAGCTTTTGAATAATTAAGCCATGAGCTTTACGCGTCATTTGACAAACCCGCCCATTTGCAAGAAGCAGCTCTTTATTTGTACTCCTACTGCTTATGAGTTATTTGATTTTTTAGAAACTTATAGACCAAAGCTTGATCGTATGACTTTTACGTTAGATTGGTTGATTGATGATGGTAGTAGTAGTAGTAAGAAATACAAATTAAATTTAACTCTTTGTTTGTAAACATTTTCTATTGCAATGTTCAAGTGATGTCTTCTAAACTTTACTTTTTTCTTTTCAGACATTGAAGACAATGTCTTATCTTAGTTGGGGAGGAAGAAATAGTTGACAATTATAGAATAAATAATAGTTGTGTTGTTGTAGTTATTAACCATTTCTGAATTTTTGAGTTGAAGATGGCTGAATATGGAGTTTAGTTACTCCAAAAATGCATATTCCTAATCTTTGTGTTTAGTTAAAAAAAATGACTAACCCTTTTTGTCTACGTTGGCCATCTTGAGAGATTCAATAGATTAGTCTAGACACACACAGAGGATAAGTGATGGTGGTGGTAAGTTGAGATTTTGTAATACCTAATCTTTTTATTCATTCATAAGCAACAACTAAAGACAATGGTCATTATACCAAAAAATAAAAAAATAAAAAAGAGAAAAAAATAAACAAAAAGGGGAAAAAGAAAAAAAAGAACAAGATACACTCTCACTTAGTAATTGAGTCTCCTGCCTTAGTAAGTAGAGATTGTTCGTGTCAAACAGTGAAAGATGATTAAAATTATGTAAACTCTTGCTTAGTAACTGAGTCTTTACCTCAAAAAGCAGAAAGTATTCGCGTCAAACGGTGAGAGTTCGATTTATCTAACTCAACTCTTTCTTAGTAACCAGGCCTTTTGCCTCAATAAATAGAAAGTGTTCGCATAAAACGAATAAAGTTCGTTAAAGAAATAATATAAATAAACATGTTGCCTACGAAAGAAACTCCGATGAGAGAGTAAGAATGAGAGTATTGCTTTATTTTGACCAAACCCCATAGTCATTATGTCAAACATTGCTAAGCATTAAAGACAGTTTACTGAATTGTTGATTGATGGTTAGGTTGCAAATAGGGAGAATGCAATTTTTTTGGAAAATTTCATTTATTTGGTAAATAGATTTTAGTTCGAATTTTGTTGGATTTAATTGCTTAATTTGTTAGGAATTTGCAATTAGTTGATTGGGGGGTGTGTTGAGTACCAGAGAATGCATATTTATAAAGGGTAAAATTATCATTTCATGCTCAAAGTCTCACTAGCATTTCTACTTTTATGTGTTTAGATTCTCTAAGCTTTTATTGTGAGTATTTTATTATAATTTAAGTATTTTATCTATTTCAAAGATATTTTGGCCATTTCACAATAAAGGAGAAGTCATAAAATAAATATTATTATCCAACAACAAAATAAACCAAAACAAACATTATCATTCAAAAACATTTAGAAAATAAGAATTAGACTACAAGTTTTTCAAACTAAAGTACAACAATACCAAATTAAACTTACAACATAATTTGATAAGTCCTCAACTCTTGCTCTTTAACTACCAACTTTAACTTTCCCAACATAAGATCATGTTACAATTGACATAAAACTTAAAATCAAAAGTAAAACACTTATAAATATAATAACTTAACACTAAAAGATCTATTAAATTTAAGAGTTACCTATTATGTTGGAGATTTAGTCTTTTAATTGTAAATATATTTTGTGTATCTTTTCCTTTATTATTTGATTTAGTTAGGATAGGAAAGCTTATGTTAGGGAGATATTTTAGGATTAGTTTACAAAATTTAAAGATTCTTTATTTGGTTTCCTTTTTTATTGGCTTTCTAAGTGTATATATTCTGTCAAGATTAACGAGAAAGATAAGCAAGAATCATTCATTCATCAATATTCTTGTTTCGTGGGGTCAGAGCTAGGTTACTAGTTAGTTTTTTTTTTTTTTTTATGTTTGAAGAATCTTAAATATGACCTCATAGGAGTCTTCCACTACAGCAAACCAAGCATCTTCAGGATCCATATCTGTATCCTTATCTACACCTTTTGACAACCACTCTCTACAAATCACACAACACAAGATTAATAAGCTGAATTTTCGAGAATGGTGTCAATCCATTATTCTTGTCATCAGGGGTAGAGGGAAGGTTGGCTACTTGATAAGGGCAATAACACCTCCTTCGAACATAGCAACAAATTATAGCACTCGGCAAGTAGAAAATTCGATTGTCATGCCTTGGCCTATTAATTCTATGGAGCCAAGTATTGAAAGAACTTATCTGTTTTACAAGACAACAAAGGAGACTTGGGAGGCGATCCAAGAAATTTATTCCGATCTTGAAAATACATCTTAATGTTTTGAGATTCGATGAAAGATTCATAACACCAAACAAGGAAGTCTCATAGCCATTGAATATTACAATTCCTTAATAAAGTTGTCACAAGAAATAGATTTTTTTTATGAGATGGCATGGTCTTGTACTACTGATGCAAAAAAATATAAGAAAGTGCTTGAGAAAGAGTGTACTTTTGATTTTTTATGGGGGTTGAATCTGGACTCAGATGAAGTACATGGAAGGCTGCTCGGGATAAAGCCTTTTTTAACCCTTCAAGAATCATCTGTTAAGGTAAAGAGAGAAGAAAGTAGGAAACGTGTGATGATGAATCTTTCCAGCTAAGACGCTTTTTCCTTGGAAACACGGGCTCTGCTCTTGCAGCAAACAAACAAGATGGTGGCCACACATCTCAATCGAGATACAAGGTCTGGTGTGATTATTGTAACAAGCCCTATCACACCTGTAAAACTTCTTGGGATTTACACGGCAAGCCACCTGATTGGAAACCAAGGAAGCAATGCAAGCAATCCAGATTAGCCAATATGGTGGAATCAGATTTGGACGAAGTTATTGGATTTAACTTCTCAACAGAGCAAGTAGATATGCTACGATAACTTCTCAACCAAACTAAGGTGTCAACGAGATCCGAGATTTAAAACTCAAATATTCCTACTACAACTATGGCACAAGTAGGTAAAATAAGTCAAACTTTTTTGTCAAAGTCACAGCAAGCAGGTTGTTGGATTGTAGATATAGGGGCTTCTGACCATATGACTGGGTCAATAAATATCCTTAAGGATCATCACAAGTGTAATGGCAAGATCAATGTGTTGGTTGCGGATGGAAAAATGTCACATGTAGTTAAGAAGGGCACGATTTGCTTACCAAATATGATATTGAAATCGGTTTTATATGTGCCCAAGTTGACATATAATCTTTTGTGAGTAAGTAAGTTAACAAAAGATATGAATTATATTGTGACTTTTTTCTCCTCTCACTATGAATTTCAAGATCGTTCTTCAGGAAAGATGGTTGGCATTGCTGAGATAAAAGACGGCCTATACTATCTCTTGGGAGCTAGGGATTCTAATAGAGTTAAGTTACAAAATAAAAGGTCTATGTTAGTTGTTTCCAATTTTGATATTTTGTTATGGCATCAACGCTTAAGGCGTCCAAGCTTTTCTCATATGAATGTCTTGCATCCAAATCTTTTCATCTATAAAGAAAAAGTTTCGTTTCAGTGCGAACATTGGGTCTTTTCTAAACAATCCAGAGTCAATTATTCGCCACATACATACAAACCCTTAAGACCTTTTCAGTTCATTCATAGTGATATCTGAGGTCTATCAAGAATAGTTAGTTTAACTAGAACTCAATGGTTTGTCACTTTCATAGATGACTATACTAAGGTGTGTTGGGTGTATTTGATGAAAGATAAATCTGAGGCATTCTACTAGTTTCAGCAGTTCCATAAATTTATCTAAAATATTTTTCAATCTAATATAAATGTCATTAGAACAGATAATGGAAAGGAGTATTTCTCAAATAAATTTAGCCAGTACTTAGGGAATAATGGGATACACCATCAAAGTTCTTGTGTTGACACACTTAAACAAAATGTACCTGCAGAAAGAAAGAATTGATATTCGTTGGAAGTTGCTCAATCAATGATGTCACTAGTTCTATTTCAAATTCCTATTGGGGTGATGCAATTCTCACATCAACATATTTAATTAATCGTCTACCCTAAAAAACACTTCAATTCAGAACTCTTTTGAGTGTCCTTGATCATTTTTCAAATATCAATTTTTTCAACTCGTTATCTTAAAAGATATTCAACTGCACAGTGTTTGTCCATAATAAACAATCCAACCAAAGCAAACTTGATCCCAAGGCTCTTAAATGTGTATTTATCGGATATTCTCCATTCCAAAAAGGTAAAAGTGTTATTCTCTTTTTCTCAAGAGATTTTTTTATCTTGTGTGATGTAACTTTTTTTTAAAATCAGTATTTCTATCCCAACACCCATCTTCAGGGGGAGAATTTTGATGAAGATGGCCAATGAGATCTTATTGTATCTCTTCCAATATCACAAATGTCTCATTTTTGCCCATGAATTCTACCCTATTAGAACTAATAAATGTCAGTGTCCAACTATTTCTAGAAAACTCAAGTCCAAGTCTATTTCCTATCCTTAGTCTTGTTCCGCGTCATGATCAAGGAGGAGAAGCAATCTCTCAAAGACCACTTCAAGTTTGCTCTCGAAGGCCAAAAACTCTTTAGTAAGACCAATCATTGAACCAAGAACTAGATTGTGGAGTAAGCAGTGACTTGGACTTGCCGATTGCAATATGGAAATGGGTAAGAACATGCATAAAACATCATATTTCTAATCTTCTAACTTGCACAAAGTTATCTCCTGGGTTTAAAGCCTTTGCAACAAAGATTGATAGTGTTGTAGTTCTAAAAAATATCCACAAAGCTTTCAAAGATTCGAAGTGGGAGAAAGTTGTGTAGAGGGAATAAGAGCATTGCATGATCATGGAACTTGGTAAGTAGTTTATCTAAGGATAAGAAAGTGGTTAGAAGCAAATGGGTTTTCACCATGAAGTATAAGGTAGATGGAGAGGTAGAAAGGTATAAAACTCAATTAGTGGCACAAGGCTTCACACAAACATATGGGATCAATTATAAATAAACATTTACTCTAGTGGCCAAACTCAGCTTTATCTTGGTTCTTTTGTCCTTGGCAATTAATCTAGACTGAGAGCTACACTAACTCGATGTAAAGAATATTTTTTTGAATGACAATCTTAATGAAGAAGTGCATATGAAGATTCCACTAAGATTTCAGTCTGAAAAAAAACAAGGTAAAGTTTGTAAATTGAAAAAACCATTATATAGTTTGAAATAATCCTCGCATGTGTGGTTCACCAAATTCAGCTGAACTTTCACTCGGTTAAACTACACTCAAGGGCAAGTTGATCACACTATCTTTGTTAAGAATGGAGAATCTAAGAAAAAGACCATTCTTATTGTATACGTAGATGACATCATACGTACAGGTGATGATAATGTTAAGATTCATAGGCTCAAGAATCAACTGAAGGAAAAATTTAAAGTTAAAGATTTAAGTCCTTTGAAATATTTCCTTCGTATGAAAGTTGCTAGAAGTAAAGAGGGTATTTTCATTTCCTCGAGGAAATACACTCTTGACCTACTAGAATAAACCGAAAAGTTGGGATACAAACTAGTAGGAACTCCACTCGAGAAAAATTAGAAGAGTAAGATTAAAGATAATGAGCTTTTAGTAGAGATAGGAAGATATTAAAGCCTGGTCGGTAGATTGATTTACTTATCTTTCAAACGGCTTGATATTGCATACGCGATGAGTGTGGTGATCTAATACATACATTTACCTACTGAGAGACATCTAGAAGCTGTAAATCATATTTTGAGGCATCTCAAATGAACTCTAGGAAAAGGATTAATGTTTCTAAAAACTGATAGCAGGAGTATTGAAGGATATGTTGATGCAAACTAGGCTAGAAGTGAATATTATAAGTCAACTTCAAGATATTGCACCAAGCTGTGAGGTAACTTGGTTACATAGAGGAGTAAGAAACAAATAGATGTGGCAAAGAGTAGTGCTGAACCCGAATTTTGAGCTATTACACAAGGAATGTGTGAGGTTATATGGTTGGAAAGGTTGATGCAGGACTTGCAAATTATAGTTTGCTTTTCCACTAAGTTGTATAGTGACAGCAAATCCGCCATAAGTATCGTGAACAATCCAGTCCAACACAATCAAATGAAACATGTCAGGATTGATCAAAGTTTTATTAAGAATGAAATTGAAAGAGGAGGTGTCAATTTATGCTACATCCCTACTCATGCACAAGAAGCAGATATCATAACCAAAAGTCTACCCAAACCAACTAATGAAAGGCTTCTCAACAAGCTTGGAATGCAAAATATATATTTCTAAGCTTAAAGGGGAGTGTTGGAGATTTAGTCACTTAATTATAAATATTTTTTGTGTACCTTTTCCATTATTATTTGATTTATTCAGGATAGAAAAGCTTATATTAGGGAGATATTGTAGGATTAGTTTACATAATTTAGAGATTCTTTATTTTGTTTCCTTTTTTATTTGCTTTCTAAGTGTATATATTCTGTCAAGATTAATGAGAAAAATGAGCAAGAATCATTCATTCATCAATATTCTTGTTTTATATTCAAATATCATGATGAGTACCAAAGTCCACCATTGTAATTGTTGAAGTTTGTGATTGTACATACTCTTTAAAATGAAAAATAATAATAACTTATAATTAGTGCCTGAGTAAAATAAAAAATGTATTATAATAAATCTAAAAATAAAAAAACCATATCAATCATCATTGCTCTGTTTATGCATTTTTAACGAAATAAATAAATATGGCTTTTGACTATATATAATCTTTTCAGTTTAGCTATACAAATTCATTCATTGAAATCATTACTTGGAAGTAAAACACATCATGGTATGAACTTATCAAAAAATAATCCTTCTTTCACAATGTATAATCCTTTTCGTGTCTGATTTTCTAACGTGTGTATGTCTGTGCACAAGTGTACACAACAAGTAATAAAGCGATAAGTATTCAAGTATCGTCTCTACAATGATTGATTCTATCCGAGTTACTACAGCAATTCTTTTGGTGCAAGTTCAATTAAATCAAATTAACTTTTATCAACTAAATTAAACTAAACAATTTAAATGACAGAAAAGAAAAATACAGTAAAATAAATTAACACGTCTCACACAAGAATATAATCACTAAGAATAACATAGTTGAGTGCATCAACTCACTTAATGATATTTATTGTTTTTCTGTTATAGTACCATTGCTACAACAATTACTATAATATTGGACCGAATTTTAATGCATCCTTAGCTGTCGTCTATTAGAATTCTTATATTTATGTGCAACCTAATAATGACTAGTTGTTATGCCAACACAAAATATAACATTATATGATCAAAGTTCTTAATGTCCTACAAAGTGATTCCTTATGTCTAGTTCATCACTAGTTTTAAATTAGGCATGACCCTTTTCAAATCGAGTTAACTCAACTTAGAAAACCTAATTTAAAACCAAGTATTGTTCTAATATATTCCACTAAAACAAGCCATTTTATGGCTCTCTTTTAGCTAGTATCACTAAATAGATGGTCAGTCGAAATAATGAATTAAATTGAACATTATCAAAACAAAATGTTATAGCAATCATACAGCAGCAACAATAAAATTAGTTAATAAACCATCAAATTCGTTTATCACTCAACCACAAGAAAATTTAGTTCTATATCTTTACTTCTCGAATCCAATACATGTTGATGTCCTTCTCAATTAATAACTTAATGTTACAAAAGAATAATCATACATTGAAAAAGTAAAAAAAAACATAACAACTCAAGTACAGTGAGGTATATATTCGTATATACAAACAAATCGCATAGACAATTAAGACAAGTATAAAATTTAAAGTTTCAAACACAAACCATGGGTGGTTATCATATGTTGGGATTTGTTGATTACCATGAACAAGTCGTTGTTAGTTGTTTGAGACTAGTGGAATATCAACATTTAGGCATGTAATTGGTCAACTGGATTTTAGGTTTTGGGTTTGGATTTGGATTAGGCTGGACGTGATCAAAACGCGACTGGATTTTGGTTGATTGGTGTTGCTGGAGCTAAGTTTCGCTCACCTTGGTTTCGTTTAGACTGTGATGTACATAATCAAGATGGATTTGGTTGTGGTGTGGTCATGGACTCGTGAGTCAGCAGTGAGTTTATTTTCAGTGGTTTGTTTTCTAGTTGGCTATGGATTTTGTTTGGTTGCTTACTTGTTTGAGATTTTGAGTTGTTTCTGTGAACGGTGATTTACTAATTAGGTTTAGAAATTTACATTTTCAATTTTTTTATTTCCACATTTTTTTCAAGCATTAACAATGTAAATCCAATTAGATGATTCAGATAGATTTGAATTTGATTCGATCCGAATCAAATATAATCAATTGCACAAATTACATCCGATCAAATTTAGCTTCAAACATAAATCTGATCCGATGCCTTAAATTTTTTCTGATGGATGCTTAAAGGACAAAGTCACGAGAGTAGCAAATGTATTTTAATAAACTTGGGCACCTCCATCATACATGCACCTCCATCATGCATGCATTAACAAACTAGGTCAACAGCAAAGCAATCTATAACAAGCCATGACATGGCAATACTAAAACAACCTACAAAAAGATACTGGACTCAAGTAGAAACGTAGAATGGTACCAATTCTCATCAGAACTTTTACCAAATTGTGATCTTATAATAGATAAATAGATGGACATCAGATCTCAACTAACCCATTCTTGATTTTTTTTTTATTTTCTTTTCATTTTAACTCGACCCTTGAAAGCTAAACCTTAAGCAGAAACACACTAAGTTCAGGACCTCTACGACAATCAAGATTCATCATGTAAAAGGCCTTAGAATCTTTAAACCTAACAACCTTCTCAAACCTAGAAAATCAATCCATAATTCCAGCCAAGGCCTAACAAAAAAGCAATTTCATGATGGGAAACTATGTATGAGTGCGTGAGTGAGAGAGAGATCGTGAAATAATACCTTTGGCGATAACTATATCATTGTCGACGGTTGTGTCATCATCAATAGCTATACTGTTCAAGAGAGGGAAGCAAATAATGAAGACGAAAAGGAGTGGTTAATAGTGGATAAGCTGATAGAGTTTTAGATTTTGTTTTCACTTTCTTAGCATTTTTCTATGATTTTTTATTAATTTTTTTTTGTCTGGAAGTGTGTGAGATGCTATCGTTTCTTTCTTTTTTCTCTTACACTTCTAGCCACTTAGCAAACTCAACATTAATTGAAATAAGGTTTCATAATTATCTAAAGAAACAAATAATAATAATTTCTTAAATATCTAACAAGTAAATGAAAATGTTTTACGCACTAAAACAATTCAAAGCAATCAATTATATCATAATGTTTCATAAACTCAGTGATATAGGAAGAATGGAAAGAAAGATTAAAAAACATCACCCAAGTGCCTAACATGGCCTAGTTGAATGGTGGCACTACAATATTGACTCAAATGTATAACTTAGAAAAATAAACAATTATACAATACTAGTTATAAAAAATAGAAGATAGGGCTAATGGAGAGCTAAACAACCTTATTGTAGATGTAAAACATAGTGGTTGTAGACTTTATTGTAGTATTTAGTAGATGTAAGACATAAATTATATTAGATGAATAAAATTTCCTTTCAATTAAGTAAACTAATCTAACTAATAAGCAATAACAACTATAAGGTTTAAAACATAGGATGTGATAATATCACCATTGAGCTAAACTTGTACAAACTGAAGGTAGTACTTCTTCTTGGTCAACATAACTAATCAAATATAGTCTTTTCTTCAGCAAAAATCCTATTATAAAATTTTGATTTTATACCATCAAGCACAGCATAAGAATAATTTCAAAAAGGGGCATATGCAAAATCATATAATAAGTCTTACTGTATTACTGTATCAAATAAGCATCAAGCAAGTACAACTAGATCCATCAATAATTAAAAAATTTGAAATCACAAGCATGTTAAAACAATGATCAACCTACTATTTCCAATTTTTCGATACCTATATGCTGGTAGATGAATTGCCCTTGCTTTATGAATTGATCGGCATATAAACCTCACTCTTTATTCACACTCCTCTTAATCTTCAATCTCACTCATATTCCTTTGAGTCAATCGAGAGGCTTGAGTTGTTGTTGTGGGCTACTATTGTTGAATGAGGCTGTCAGTAACTAAAGTTTTTGTGGTACGGTGTTCCAAGTTCGTCGTGGGTTGATTTGAGAGAGGAGAGATGAGGTTATGCTGTCGTGGTGACTCATAAGGCTATCGGAGGCTCTGTAGTAATGGGTTGTGTTAATGCGCCAATGTGCCAATGTGGAACTACATGGCGGCAGCCAACGGCTTCACATTTAAGAAAGGAGGAGAGATAAGTTAGAGTTTATGTTAGGGAAATTAAATCGAGTTTGGGGCTGTTGTTCAACTTTGTTTGGGGATTCTATTTTTTAAATGTAATTGTAAATTTTTTTTTAATTAACCCAATCGATTAAATTGTAAAATTGATTAGTCTTAGAGACCTAATCTATTCGGTTTTCAAAGTTAACCCAAATGATCCAAACCAAACTCAAAATTGAATAAAAATTCTTATTCGGTACAATTCGGATCAACTCGAACTGAATGCCCACTTCAAACTTTTATTTTAGCTAACGGATACATAATATAAAATCAAATTGTTTGCTTTCATGAAAAATTTTCCAAACTAATAATGATTACACAAGATGTGGAGAAGAAAAGAAAATGCAAGCAAGTGATAGCTACGACAGTGTGTCACTTTTAAAATTCATAAGTTAAGGATCCATGTCATCATCCTTCTCATGATCCATCAACTTCCGAGAACCATTAGCTTGCTATACCATGCCCATATTTTTCTAAATTTGCCAGGATTAAAAGATAACTTAAGTAACCAGAAAATAAGCGAACAAACTTTATATTCCAATTTACAAAACAAAGCTATAATGCAATGTATTCCAACTTATAGAACAACAAAAAGGAAAAAAAAAATTTGTCAGTCAGAACTGAAAGATAAAAAAAAAAAGAAGATTTATCACTGTGAAGAGCTAACGGGAGATGAAGTTGTGCGCTGATTTGAGAGAAGAGATGGAGGAATCATCAAAAACCGTCGAATCGAAGTTGTGGGGTGCGACGGCGACTTGAGAGAGATAGTTTTGAGTTGAAAGCCTAAAAGTATATAGCCTACAACGGTGATTTAAAAGAGAGTCTTAATGTATTTTTGGAATTGAGGTTAGACAGCTGTAGATTTTAAGCTACAGCACTAAAATATTTGGTAAACACTAACTGTCGTAACTTAAAAGTTATACTAATATGATTTTTCACTTGTATGATGAAAAATCTATTATATCTTTAATAATTTTGTTAAAATTAATATTTAAAATTAATATTTACTATAGATTACTAACTTTTATTTTATAATTACAATTTTTTTTTTCACAGCAATTGTAGCTTAAAAACTATTGCACCTTAATCTCAAATACACCCTTAAGCTATGATGGTGAGCTATGCTAATGTGCAGCGGTGTAGAAGAAACTGCGAAAATGAGGGGAGTGATCGAATAAGAGAGGATATCACTACTAGCCTGCTAGGGTTTGTTTTGTTTTGTGAAATTGGGAATTTAGGAACGGACGATTGGGTTTAAGTGCTTTGTGATTTTGCTTTGTAATTATTATTATTATTTTTTTAAGCATGTATCAAAACCGATCAGTTTTGAAAGTGTAATCTACTTGGATTTAAGGTTAGCCTGAACCGAATAAAAACAAAAAAAAAAAAATAATAAAGTTCGACTCAGTTCTAGTCAATCCTAATCGAATGCCCACCTTATTTGGTATGGTGCCAGGCTCTCAAAAAGAGAATCCAGCATTATTTAGTTGCTATCTAGTAGCCAAAGATTTGGAGTAGTTGGTTTCTTGAACTGGTTGCTCTATTAACTAATTTTTTTAAATTTAAATAATTAAAATAGAATAATATATTAATTATAAATTTTTTGAATTAAAATATATTTTTTTAAAAAAATATTAATAGTAACAAAAAAAAGATCAATAAATGAAAAATAAAAGAAAAAAATATCTTATCAAATTAAGAGAAAAAAAAATTATGTAATAAAGGACAAAATTTGTTTCATGTTTTATATGTGATGTCTCATATTTGACATTAAAATTTTCATGTATATTATTATTTGTCTTTATTATTCTAAATATGTAAAATTTTCTTTTTTTTCCCCATTTTATATTTGACATTCACATTTCACATGTAATACTAATAGTTACGTGTTTATCATTTAATGTTTCATACCAAAAAGTAGTAATGTTAATGTCTAACATTGCAATTTAGCTTTAGTTTTTCATATTTCATGTTAGTATTTCATATATAAATTTCATGTTTCATGTCTCACATTTATATCATCTGTTGCATGTTTGAAATTTAGTGTATCATATAAAAAATGACACCAAAAACTTTTGATCGTGGGGAAACACGAGAGTAATATGTGCTGTGGTTTGTTTACGACGCCATCGCTAATCGGGTCGCTCCTGGACTTATTTCTTGAAGTAGGCCTGGGCCTAAATCATTTGCCCATGCTAGGCCCAAATGTTTTCCTCATCAACATTTGTGTTTTTATGTAGACATGGGGTGATTTTGAAAAGCAGTTGTGTTACTTATCATGTGATATTTGAAAGGGTGTTGTGTTATAGATTTTGAAATGAGTAGTGATACGTATTACAAACCTTTTATCTAAAAAATTATCTTAAATGATGTGGCGTTAATCAATTGGTTGGTGAGATAATATAATTAATTCACTTAAATTTTTGTAAAGAATAACCAACCACTCAATTAATGATACATTATTTGAGATCAAATTTAAGATTAAAAAAATTTAAGATATCTATCATTACTCTCTTGAAGTGAGTAATGCTACACATTATCGTAATTAATTACTTTTAAATTACTTTTTATTTTTAAAAAATTTTTATTTTTCTCTTTTTTGTTAAGAAAACCAAAAAAAAAAAAATCACTTCACCTCTATTTTTTTCTTATTTTTGGAAAAAAAAACTTAAAAATTTTAAAAATAAAAAAGTAATTTAAAGATAGTTAATTCATGCTGAAATTTATCTTTTCCATTAAGATTCTGCTAAGAGAAAAGAGGACAGCTTAGCTTTCTTTTCTTCTCTTTTCATTTTTTTTTATATCAAACGAGGAGACAGTTAATATGGGTGAAAGATGAACAAGAAATAATGATAATTTATTACTCAATGATGCCCTTGTTTAGCTCCTCCTTCTCAGCAACTAAACAAAATCTGGCAAATCCCGATATATACGTTAGGTAATTATTTTTTCTTTAATCATTGTTTCTCTTCAATATTAATGTGTTTGTCAAACAACACTAGACAAAAATATTAATTGGGATCAGAGCTTAGCCGATGGGCAGGCCTAATTACCTCAATTAACTATCATTTTCTTCACGTGGCTAAGGCCTTCTAATGTGCCTCATTGACCCTACGAGAGATTTGCTTCTAACTTACCCTTCTTCTTCTTCTTCTTCGTCTTCTTCTTCTTCTTCTCTATTTATTAATAAATAATTAAAAAAAAGGAGGAGTTTTTCTTCAACCACATATATAAATGTAATTATAAATTTGATTCGACTTTGGTATCTAAGAAACAATTGTTCTTAAAAATTAAGCACATTTTATGGGGGAAGATAATGAGCCTTAATCACTAACCTAAATATAATTTATTTAAAAACAATTAAAAATCCACCACATAAATAAATTAACAATAATCCATGGATCCAACTAGGGTTGGGTAAAAAAACTATTGTCCCAAATATTGAACCAAACCGATTCAGTGTTTAAAATAAAAAAAGACCAATCAGTTTATACGAGAAAAATTAAAAATTGAGGAAAAAAAAAAGAAAATATAAAGGAGATAATTGTTTAAAACTGAAAAAATCGAACCAAACCAAAATATGAATCAATTAGATTCCAATTAGTATTTCTAAAAAAATCAATGGTTCAATTTGATTTGGAACCCAACTAAACCATTGCCCACTCCTAGATTCAAGCACTATCATTTGACTCTCTATTGATATGGGCAACTTATATGAAACTACCATAATATGTTAAATTAACATTTATTAAATTTTCATGATTATATATAATTTCACCTTATTCATGTGTGAGTTATAGAGAAGTTCTCCGCGTTTTTATTCAAAGTATAGAATTCATCTACTGTTGATTGTGAGCCAATATTCTCAATGTTTATGATTGTAGGGGAAGACCCAAGATTTTATGTTACCCCGAACAAAATTAAGAAATTTGTATTTTGAAATGAGCATAAAAATTCGTAAGTAGAAAGAAGGTAAAAATAAAAGGCAATTCAAATATAAAAACACTATCTTTCAATTATAGAATTTGACATGATAACCTATAATAACATGTAATTATATAAGGATCAATAAATCAATTAAGAATTACAAGCTAAAATAAATCAATAAATGTAATTACAATTAATTGAAAATTGTAAGCAAAAATTCTATGTTTGAAGTTAAGTACATAATTACTAGGCTTAAATAAATTAAACAATTAAAATTTATTTATCTTTTTAAGTTATAAAATATTATTAGTCAAAAGTTTTAAAAATAAACTAATCTAAACTTAGCAAAAAGGTATTTTGGTGCTGTTGTTTCTTTGCTACGGTTGCTGGGGCTTTGATTCTCTTTGAAGAATTATATACTGATGATTTTTTTATCAAAAGTATAAATATATTTTCTAATTTGTCCTCTTAGTTAACGTAACTAATAAATAAAATCTCAAAATTCAAATAAAAACTTTATGAAAATGTTGATAATTGTTATTGTATATTTTTTTTATAAGTACTCTCAATGCTAGTGACCATGTTATATTACATTGACATATATATTTTTTTCAATTATAACATTTTTTAAAAAATAAGTTAAAGCAGTAATAACATTTTCACTCCCCTGTTGATTTCAATTTACTGAATAAATATATAATTTAATCATTTGATAAAATAACTCAAATGGAAAAAATTGTAATCGAATTAGGGACATATTTGAAAACAAATTGGAAACTCTATTATTATATAAAATTGATGAAAACATAAGGGTAATTGAATTAGGGACATAAATGAAACAAAATAAAAACTCTGTTTAAAATTAATAAAAATTTAGGAGAATATATGACTTTTTACTTACCCAGTCTAGCTCAGTTATATGTCCGCCACTTTATGATTGAAAATTTGTGAAAGAGTGAGTAATGAAATAATTGTGATCAATAAATAGGCTAAAAATAGTAAATTTTATTCCTACTAACAAAAAAAATTAAAGTCTTCATAATTAAACTAAAATAGAAAAATTACTGAGACAAAATAATTACATAAAGTTTAATTTTTAAAAATATATTTTCCTTTCTATATTTTTTTCCCCGATGGGTCAATGGATGTAAGTGAAAACTTAAATAGTTTATATGTACCAAATGTAAAATTTAAACGTTTTTGAAGGACTTCGCTGAGCTATAGAAGTAGCAGAAAAACCTTAAATAACAGATATTCAAAATTAATTAAACATTTTAATCAGTCCTTCCATTTCTTTTGCAATGCAAATATTAGTACGTAAGTTTTTTTTCCCTAGTGGTTTCAATTACTTTTCAAAGCTTAAGTTAGCTTCTTCATATTCATAATACATCGTACAGTACATAATACAAAACGTTTCAAAAATGAGCCAGAAAATTTTGGTTAAAGTTGTAATGAGACTCTGATCTAATTTAATTTGTAACTAAACTACATTTAACTTTAACACCTCATTGTCATTTTTTCTTTTTCTTTTTTAAAGGAAAAAGAGGGTGGGTAAGCGCAAATCAATTTTTACCTCCTTCCTCACTCCCAAAGCTCGAATCCGAGTCCACACAAGTGAGGGGCGATAAATTACACTACCAACCAACTCGACTATGCCCTTGGGGGCCACCTCATTGTTATTTGATTGAACTTGTTCTTTATATATATGCATCAAAATTATGAATTTCCAGTATCCAAAAAGTTATGGATTAGAAACATTTTAATTATTTACTATTATCTAAACAATTAATTATGTTTTGTAGATAATAATGTTAAGGATTCCAAAATCTAAGATTCAACTTGAGTCCTTATGTTATGTGTCAATCATTTATTTGATAATATATATCATAACATATAAAAGTACTTAATCATCATCTAAAAGATGAATGCCATGTCCGCTAAAATGGTGTAGACTATAGAGTGGGCACCGATAAGTGAAATGAGTTCAAATGCCAGTTAGAGATAAGTGCAAAATGCATTAATGCAAATGTTGTACATTTCCACACCGAGTGAACAAATAAAATATTTATTACCTATTCATTTTTTTTAAAAAATAAGAATGAGTAAAGTCTAAATTAATTTTTTAACTTCATATCTTTCATAAAATTTGAATATGAATGGATGAGGGCCAGCTAAAGAGAAATGTGTTTGAAGATCGCTTGGGCAAGACCTAGGGCAGGACACAAAATAGCTTTGTACAAAAGTACTATTATTATTAATTTTGCTAACGAAGCTTACTATGATATAACATCAGTTTTACTCATTCTTGAGGTTGAGAGATTAAGCTTCCCCATCTAGTTGTGGAAGTAAAAATTTCTCCTAAATTAAGAATAGACATCTTTATCTTTTAGACTTTTAATTATAATATCAATATAACTATTATAATATTAAAAAAGATAGTTATCTGTCCATATTAATTATACTATAAACAACTTATTTCATAAGTTTTAAAAAAATAGTGTACGGTACATTTGGAGCTAGCGAGTTATTTTTTTATAAATAGCTTATTAAGTAAGTCACCACATCTTTTTTAAATTACTATAATAATGTTAATATTTTAACAAAAAAAATTAGATCTTATTTTTTCATAAATCTTAATATGTAAATAAAAGAATTTTTTTATATGAATGTTGAGAAATTTTATTAAAATAAAAAATAAGGAACAAAACGAGTTTATAAATCTATCATGAAAAGTGATTCTTGGAAAGCCCCTAAAAGTCTTGATGCAGACTTTTACGTGACGGAACAAGCTGCTCATCCCACATATTAAATAAAATTTACAGTATAACAGGAACAAGAAATATCCCACATTTACACTATTGAAGTTTTAATTTTATATTTAATCTTATCTGCTACTCTAAATGTATATAAAATTTTATAAATACCAAAAAAAGAAATAAAAGTGAAATTTATCTCAATTTTGATAGCAAATTATTTTAAAATAGAAAATATAGTGATCGGGTAAAGTCAAAAAATTGCATTTGACCCATTTTATTACTGCTAGGGATGACAAGGAAATTGCATTTTATTACTGCTAGGGATGACAGTAACGAGGACTGTGAAGGCAAGCTAGTGCCGATGTGGAATCATTTTCAAGCCAAATGAAATACCAAATCATAGATGAAGCAATCTCAATAGCTTTGATTGCAAAAATTTCAGCAAAAATAGAAGTACGATAACCAAGCAGCACAGTGACACGACCATGGAAAGCTCCATCAAAACCTTGAAAAATAGCACCATATGCAGAAATGCCTGTATTGTCCATGTTTATTAAATAAAAAAATAATTTAAATTTATGTATATTTTGATTATTTTATAATAGAACAATATTTTTATTATAAAATTTACCAAATGCATATATTTTATTTTTTAAACTCGCAGCAATAATAATAATATAATTTATCAAATATTAAATTACTTTTTTAATCACAACTTATTTTATTTGTACGGTAAAAATAATTTATTTCATCAACCACTATAATTTTAATTTGCTCCAAGTTTACACACTTTGTTCATTTGTTTGTTTGTTTTCTAAATTTATAAACCATTATGTGATAGCTTAACATTTTATGTTACGTTAGTGTGGTTGGTTGTGAATGGTAATTTACATCCTCAAAATGCTTGAGTGTGTGAGTTTGAGCCCACAGGAGCTATTTTCAATCCCAAACAAATCCTTGCCAATATATTATGTCGACATTAATGAATAAACCCCTTTGAGTATATACATATGATCCTCATTTATTTTTTGGTTAATATAAAATTAATTCAATTGAAATACGTTCGTGGCATATTACTGTAGAACTAGAATTTCTTCCAAGTTACAAAATTTTCTACGTAAAAGTTAAATTTAAACGGGAGATTGATGGTTAATGAAAGAGATTGAAAAAAGTGAATTAGAGATCTTATGGGGAATTGGGGAGGCCTAGATTGGTGAGAGAATGAGGGCAAATGGGGCATGGTATTGCGAATTAGAAAATGCAACTTGATTCTTGCTAGCTTGATCATTGTAATTGATGCAGTTAATTCTGGTCGTCCATTTGCCCTCAAATCCTTCAATTAGCGAGTGGGTGTAGTTCAACGCAACCAGTGCAAATTTTCATTGACCAAAGTCCCCCAGTTTTATAATCCAACCGTAGGCCGTGGGCACGTGGCCGAATCCAGAGAGTTCCCGGTTTTATTCCCTAAAAAATTAATAAATAATATTTGGTTCCGTTGGCCAGCTCCCAATCACAGATCTTTGATCATCCAAGAGAAGAGTCCTTGAAAAAGAATTTCGTACATTCTGTCCTTGCTCTTTCATACTTGCATGGGCTCACGCATGCTGAGGTGGTGCGCCTCATTTAATAGGTTTAATTGGGGTATTAATTATGGTAGAACACATAAATTTATTTTAACTTAAAAAATAATATCCGACTGATGGGAACCATCAAATCAATCATTTGGCATGTTTTATACTAAGAGAGTACCCCATCTCAATATGTTGATTTTAAGGGTCTTCCGAGGTTACCATCATGAATTTAATCATTCCAACCGCTTACTACTTCTCCATAAATTCAACGTCATCCGTCCGATTCAGCAGTTGTAAGTTACGCGAAACGTAACTTTATAATTACCGAATTTTAAATATTATTTATATTGATAGTTAAAAAATATTAATTTTTAAGTGAGAATAAATATTTACGTGCCATTTATAGTATATATTACAATAAGGCTATACTACAATACATATTAACGTAATATAATAATACTATTTTGACCGAAAAATTTTTTACAAAATTTTGAAAAAAAAAACCCAAAACTCAGCATTTGGTTTTAATGAAAGAAAAGAAAAATAACTTTACAGTTATGTTATCTTTGCTTAATCGGAATACTTAATTTATATATTAACTTCTATCATTTTATTTGATTGTCAAGTGATAATTAATTATTAAATTTTATCATTTTGTATTTAAATGATGAATTTCTATTAGTAAATGATGAATTTCTATTAGTGATACATTGATTGCTAAATAAATAAAGTATTTGGATTAAGTAAATGTAGAATTACTCGTAACTTTAACCAGCATCAAATAACAGATATGTTGTGAAATCAGAAATAAACAACAACGAATAAAGCTCTAAATAACAGCAGAAGTAGCAATAAACAGCCACGCGAACTCCAATTCAAAATCATAACCCATGCAAAAAATTAACAAAATAAAAAATTCATCAATTTATAGAAACCGTCCGATTGCGAGTAAATAGTATCACTTGACACAAATTTAAGAAATTGGGGTTTGCATGCTTTCAACGTTTTTGATTTTCATTTTTCAACTGAGATAAAACGCTGTGTTTTGGGATTTTTGTCAAACATTTGTAAAATTTATTTTGTCAAACTAGCATTATTGTTCAAACAATACTGCAGCACAAGAACCACAAACATGATCATAATCTGATTTCCTAAGGAGCCCCATGTCCTTAAATTTAGCTTTTGTTGCTGCACTCTCTTAACGGAGCAAGCTTCATGCCATGATTGCAATATTGTCCGATTATCTCTTTATGGGTTTTAAATGATCATCATCATTATTAATGCTTGAATACTTAATCACGAATTAAAAGAAATCTTAAACAAACAAAGCTTGTCATTCGCTTTGAAAGTCTACAATAATTTGTTTAATTTTTAATTTTATAAGAAGGGACTCTGGGTAGTATCTATTGGTATTGACCGGTGATCATTTTATCTAATTATATCACAGCTTGAACTTACCAGACAAGGCCATGTGTGTGGGACCTTCTTCCCTTACATTTCCTTCTTGAAAATCAGTTATTTAATCATTTGCCCCCTCCCCCAATAATAATCTTTCAGCAGCAGCTACCCTTCAAAAACAAGAAGCCTTATAAAAGTAATATGAATTGTACTGCTTGATGAACAAACAGCTGGTAACATTGGCAAGGATGTTGTTACCACCACCACACTACGATCCAAATGATAATGAAGCTGGAATGAAGCTTTTGGAGGACCTCACCACAAATACATATCAAATACAACTGCAGGTTCTCAAGGAAATTCTAACTCGCAATGCGAAAACTGAATATCTTAAAGGCTACTTCAATCTCAATACTGGCCATTTTGATGTAGATGTGTTACAAGTTTTCAAGAAAAATGTTCCTGTTGTGAATTATGAAGATATCAAGCCTTACATTGACAGAATTGCCAGCGGCGGGCCTTCAGATATCATTTCAGCTCAACCAATTACTGAGTTCCTTACAAGGTGCAATATATATATATATATATATATATATATAGACACACACACACACTATCTTGTCATATTAATTCATGTTCTTTGTCAAAGTAATTAACCTATTATTATTATTTGTTGCAGCTCTGGAACTTCAGGTGGTCAGCCGAAAATGATGCCATCAACTGATGAAGACTTGGACAGGAAGACATTTTTTTATAACATGCTTGTTCCTGTTATGAACAAGTGAGTGGTAACGTTTTGAAAAATGAATGCAACAGTAACCAAAGGGGGGGGGGGGGAGGGGCAATTCATACAAATATCACTGAACAATTTTTGTTTCCGCTATTTCTACTTGCAGATATGTGGATGACTTGGACAAAGGGAAAGCAATGTACTTATTGTTTGTGAAACCAGAAATTAGAACCCCATCAGGTTTGATGGCGAGGCCTGTTCTAACAAGCTACTACAAGAGCAACAACTTCAGGAACAGGCCATTCAATCGGTACAATGTTTACACAAGTCCTGATGAGACCATCTGGTGTCCTGACAGCAAGCAGAGTATGTACTGCCAATTACTCTGTGGTTTGGTACAACGCGATGAGGTTCTAAGGGTTGGTGCTGTTTTTGCATCTGCCTTTTTACGCGCTATAAAGTTCTTGGAAGATTACTGGAAAGAGTTATGCAGCAATATAAGAATAGGTCATGTAAGTGACTGGATCACGGATCCCCACTGTAGAAATGCTGTATCACTAATACTTGGAAAGGCTAATCAAGATTTGGCTAATTTGATTGAGAATGAATGTTGTGGGGAATCATGGGAGGGGATAATTAAGAAAATTTGGCCTAGAACTAAGTACATTGAAGTAATTGTAACAGGTTCCATGGCCCAGTATATTCCAACACTTGAGTTTTACAGTGGTGGGCTTCCATTAGTTTCAACAATGTATGCATCTTCTGAATGCTATTTTGGTATCAATTTTAAACCACATTGCAAGCCTTCGGATGTCTCTTATACCCTCCTCCCTAACATGGCCTATTTCGAGTTCTTACCGGTGGAGAAAAGCAAAGGAGAGTTGACTCAACAGTTTCAGTGCAATGGCATTTCAGATCAGAATTGCCAACATGATGAAATCGAAATTGTTGATCTAACGAATGTGAAACTGGGTCATTGCTATGAGCTTGTTGTCACAACTTTTACGGGTGAGCTTTACCAATTCATTAGCATAAAACTTTGCACACTGTATGTCATTAGGTGAGTGATCTTTTTTTTCCGTTTAATTTTCTTTGCAGGCCTATATAGGTACAGAGTTGGAGACATTCTTAAGGTTACAGGATTTCACAACAATGCTCCACAATTCCGGTTTGTGCATCGGAAAAACGTGATCCTGAGCATTGACACAGATAAAACCAATGAAGAAGATTTACTAAAGGCAGTCACAGAAGCAAAGCTACTTATTGAGCCTCTTGGGTTCCTGCTGACTGAGTACACTGCCTATGCGGACACTTGCTCCATTCCAGGTCACTATGTACTATTTTGGGAGCTTAAGTCAAAAGGAAGTAACAATTTGCCAGAGCTTGATACGGATATAATGGAGCAATGCTGCTCTAGAGTTGAAGAATCACTTGATTCCGTGTATAGGAGGTGCCGGAAAAAGGACAATTCAATAGGTCCGTTGGAGATAAGGGTGGTGAAACATGGAACCTTTGATGCACTTATGGATTTTTCTGTATCTCAGGGCTCTTCTGTTAACCAATACAAGACCCCTAGGTGCATCAAATCTGAGGAAGCAATAAACTTATTGGATTCAAAGGTGGTGGGAAGGTTTTTCAGCAAAAAGGTTCCATCATGGGAGCCGTTTGGAATAACGGTAAACAAATAAATGACTAGGAATCACAATTTGATTTGTAGAAGTTGTACTTGGCTTATTATTTGTTTTATGCTGGACTCTAGAATTAATTTGGATGCCAATTAGATTATTTATTTGCCAAAATTCTCCTTAATTAGCAAAATTAAGGAGGAGCTAAATAAGTACAACCATTGCTATATGATGATGCCATTACACCTTCGCACATGATGAATGACTTTTTTGGCAGAGAGAATAGACAGATTTTCGTCCATCAAATTTATTTAGCTAAAGTTGCATGGATGTGCTAAGGAACTGTTATTTCGCTTTCACTTTCAATCATTGTCGTTCTCTTGAAATTTATTCGCAAAATATATAAAGTGAAAAAAGCATAATCAATCAATTCTTATGGGCTCTGTGCGGTGGGATTTTGCTTATCTCCTTGATTGTGTTAGTACTTGATTTTCTAATCCCTCAGTCTTCAAACATTGTCGTTCTCTTGAAATTTATTCGCAAAATATATAAAGTGAAAAAAGCATAATCAATCAATTCTTATGGTCTCTGTGCGGTGGGATTTTGCTTATCTCCTTGATTGTGTTAGTACTTGATTTTCTGATCCCTCAGTCTTCATCAGGCATGTTTCATAGGAGGCTATAGCTGTTGCTGTTTTTAAGCCAAGTGGGCTTTCAGACTGTCAGCGATTCTTCGGTTATCTAGATCTTCTCATTGGTTTGACTAGTATTCTTCATCTAAATACTTCTAAGACGCTCTAAATTAGGCTATTGTTATTTTATACCTTATTGTACTTTTTTCTTTCTATTAGAGGTTTTGGTCTTGCCCCCTTCTTTTGTATCTCATTTTTTTATCTATATTATATGTAGAGATCTGACATAATTCCCCACCATCTTGGTGGTTTTAAACAAAAAATAAAATAAAATACATAAAATAACTATTTCATCTATCTAACTGAGTAATTTTTAAATAATTTTATTTAAGTAGTCATGTGGGTTTAAATCCTACCTAAGGTAAGGTAGGGATTAAAAAAATTAATTTTAGTTGGGATGTAACTAATTTAAAATACGAAACCAAAGGTGACATAACAGATGAGGAAATTTTAAAGAAAATATTGAAGGACACCCATGGAACTGAATCGTGTTGGTCCCGCGCTGTTGCATGGATCTGAAAAGCAATGAGCTAAGAATCAGTGGACATTTATTTACATAACCTCCTTATCAATCTTGTTCTGCCACCCAAGATAGAAATAATAAATGAGAACTTTCACTGTAGTTATATACAACCTTATACGGCAATGCGATATGTAGGGAAAAGCCAACAACCGGATGGGTTCATAACCTCTTGCGTTGCATCTTTATCATTGGCAAAACTCAGGTACGGGTATCGCATGTTCGGACCTAGTTCAGATGTAATTTTTAAACACCCAAGTTGGAAAAAAGTCTACCAGCGGGCTGAATTTTTAATTTCGGGTTTTTTGTACTTGGATTTTATAACTTTTTAAATATTATATATGTATACCTTTTTTGGTAATTTTATAATTTTTTAATTTATTTCAATGAAATTGGATATGAAAACATAAATTTTAAATGGTTAAAACTTTATATATATGTAATAGATGATTTAAAAAAAAATAAATATTTAAAATAATATATGTTTTATAATATTTCTTAATAAAATTTGAGTTGCGGGAAGGGTCTTAAATTTATCAAGTAGTGCCCAAGACTAGGCCAGCTTCATACTTGAGCTGAGTATTATCCGGTCCACATCACCCGAATTCGGTTCAAGTTTGAACTGTGTTAGTATTTTTGCCACCCCTGTGCATCTTGAAAATAGAGAATATATGGGTCCAAATATGGGCCAAATCTACTTAAAAAATAAGTGAATTAAAAAATTAATATTTATCATAAATACAAGAGAATACATGAAGTCTAAATTTTAAAAGTTAAATAAAGAAGTATACATCACTCCACTAAAATCTAATTTTACAACAACATGATTACTGATTATGTTAGTTTGTAAGAATTTGAAATTAAAGCTTTCGTGTTTTGTTCATATTGTGAGCCAAATTACCACCCTAATGGCCGAACATGGATGCAAGGGTCAACAAGCGGCCACGAGTACAGGAAATTAGCGTGAGATTCATGAACCCTGGACAAAAGAAAAGGGGACAATGAGAGCAACCCAAGGGGACATAAAGCTGTACAAAGGGAAATGGAAAGTCTTTACAAACAGGGCCTTTGAGCTTTGTCTCAGGCATTTATGGGGAACATGTGGCCTTAACCACCTCCATCTCTACCCATAATCAGAGACATCTGCTCCTCCCTCACCTTTCATTATACGATTACAATGGAATGTATGGCTCTATTTGCATTTCTTCTCTGTCTTTTCTTTAACTTCACCAATCAAAAGAGAGCATCCATCTATTATTTGTGGGTCTCTGCGAAGAAAGGCTCTTGCCACCTGGCTTGCATCATACTTTTAGATGTTTCTAAAGCCATCTCAGTTCTCGAGTCCTTAACACAAGCCTTGATATTTGAATTAATTCAATGACGTTCTCACATTGATGTTGTCTAATTAATCTACATCTTCAACTCCAATGAAAGTTTTCTGATATATCATCCATGCTCTATGATTTTAAGATTATGATAAGTGATCAAATATCGAAAAGATTAATTGTCCATAAGGCTAGTTTGATCTGAAAAAATAGTCTATATTATTCGGGGCCTTTTACTTTCACCGTAAAAATCAAGTTAATTGGATTATTCGGGCCAAAACTAACATTTCTATTAATTGTTGCATTGATAAGCTTAATTGTCACCCTCCGGGCCTCCTGGCAAAAAGTAGGAAAATCAAGAAAGTGTCAAATCAATGTCTAAAGTGGCTGGCAATTCAAATGAGAAACGGCACTTAGTTAAGGCACTCGTGCGTTGGGGGAGAAAGACAAGCTCTGTACCTGTCTTTGACTCAAACCCCGGAGGGTTGTGGCCCTTATAAAAGCCCCAAGACCCCACAAAATAGAATTGCGATTGGGACTATTCCGTTGCCATGTTGTGTCCTGAGTCTCTAGAGATAAAAAGCTTATCGTGTGAAAATGAAAACATATAATTGTGGGTCTTTCTTGTTTTAACAAAATCGGCACGCACGCAACCCGCCCTACACTTTACACTGTGTGTTTGATTTTGACTTCACATACCCATGTCTGCCTTACTACCATACTTTGATTTCTAAAATAAATTTATTGGTATTGGTAAGTCTTCAACGGTATCGTCACCAACAGGTCATAATTGTGAGGGGCAATAATTCAAACTTTGTGGAGGTTAAATTTCTTTCTTAATTATAACAAATAATTAAATGAAAGTAATATTCTCATTTATGAAATTTAAGAGACAGTGATTCATAAGAATTAATATAAATTAATCTTAATAATAATCTGATTATAAATATTAATAATAGTCTCATATAATATAAGTTATAGTCTAATTGTAATATTTATAATTAGTGTAAAAAAAAAAAAAGACTCATCAACCATTGATCTACCATATGATTTCGTAGATGATTTTTCACAAAATTCATAGATAAAAATGCCCTTTCTACTATAACTATGTCAACTGGTAAAATCAATACTAATGTCACCAATGAATAAACTAATGAATACAATATATTCTTTTTAGACTCAACCATTTTTCTTGCTAGCTTATAAATTCCTTAGAATCCTAAAAATTTGTTATTAGAGCCCACATTCATAATGTAAACATCAAATTCATTTTCAAGTGCCATAAGCTCCATTCCAGAAAAATCATTTGGATAAAACTTAGGAAGACAAAGTAGTTTCTATTTATCAAAAGTTACAAATGAGTCATTGGGGCCTAAACATGCCAAGGAAAGAAGCAACTCAGTATTGATCTCATTGAAACAATTGCTTAATTATTAAAGTTATATGTCCCAAATTGCATAAAATAATTCAACAAGAAAACGATGCATATTGTGATCTTCTGGACCTTGTGATGTGATCTTCCTTGAGTTTGAAACGAATCATCCCTATTAGGAACATAGCATGCTTTATATAATAAGAAGGAGTTTCACTAAGTAAAGAGTCACATCCATTCTCTCTCATTTTTTACAAGTTTCCCTTATACACTTCAATAATTTCATAGTATTCACAACGTTTTGGTCTCTTTTTTTTTTTAGTATTGTTTGTGATAACAGATGTGCAAATCCAAGTACTTTTGTTATCAACAACAAGCTAAACACAAAATCAAATGATTGCATGCAATTCAATAATATTGTAGCTTGAAATCTTTGTTCAGAATTCCCTCATTTCAAATTATCTCAAGCATATCAATAATAGATAGAAACATGGTGATTATGCTTAATAATGTACTATAATGTGAGCTTTAATGTGTCTAAACAAATTGCTTCAAAGCAACCTCTTAATTTAACCTTGTCCACTTGAAAGTTCATCATCATTGAGTGCTTTAATAATAGCTTGAGCTTGTTTCTCTTGAAGAATATTCTAATGTTTTGCAGAAGCATCAACAACATTAACTAACATTGTAACTAAATTAACAAGAGCATGAGGGCTTATTTGGTAACATCTTTTGGGCCACATTTTCATTTTTGTTTTGTGAATCCAAGTTCAGTGGATCAAATTCAAAAAAAAAAATTATAAAACAAATAATAAAAAATTTCTTTTATAGTTATAAAACTGAGAACTTTTTCTAAATGAATTACAAAATGAACTTAGAAATAAACACAAAATAAAATCCAAGGCTCACCTATCTATTTCTCTCTCTGAAAATCTTATCATAGTTTTCTCATTCTCGATCCCTTATCACAGATCTAAATGCTCTTTCTCTCTATCATTGGTGTTGCTGCTCTCTCTTCCTTTCTGCTACTACTTACAATCTTCTTATTCTCTTTCCTTTATAACAAATTTAAGTGCTCTTTCTCTTTATCGTTGGTGCCATTACTCTCTCTCTCTCTTTACTGTTGTTGTTCTCTCTCCTATGTTGTTGTTTTGTCTCCCTCACTACTATCCTCTCTCTTTATTGTTATTGCTTTCTCTGGTCTGCTTTTTTCTTTCCATTGCTATTGCTCTTTCTCTCTCTCTCTACTACTCTCTTCGTTGTTGCTACCTCTTTAAATTTAGTTTTAGCATGAAATAATTTTTTTGACTTAGTAGCTCATAGTAGGTTTGATTGGGATCATATTTCAAATACAGCCCAAATTTGGGTTCGGATTGACCCAATCAAATTTTTGGTTAATCGGGTTGGGAAAAATGTATCTTGAACCCAACTTGAACATGTGATCCAATCCAATCTGATCCGAACATATTCGAATTGGATCATATCAGATTAATGATTTTTACTTCTTTTATTAATAATTTCTTTGAATTTTTAGATCGGATCAGGTTTGACCCAATCCAATCCAATCGATTTGGCTAAAATCGAAGTCAATTAAGTTAGAACCTTCATCCGAACCCAAAAATTTTAGGTCGGATCGGGTTGGGTCGGGTTATATGCCCACCCATAGTGCTTGGGTGAAGCCATATTGTAAGAAAGGGTTAGAGCATTACGAAACACTAGAGGACATATTCAACACCACTACAACTTCTAGCCATTTACGTTTCTTCTCTAGCCAAATTCAGTTGTCCTTGGATGAGGATTATGAATTGGAAGAGAATTTTCTTAGTCATGGAATTCATTTTAATATTGAGGATTGTCTTCATAAGCCTCCTTTTGAGAGTGGGACAAGAAAAATGCCTAATCAACCAATTACTCCTTCGAATGAGCATGGAAAAATTAAAAAAAAAAAAGAGTGAGTTTGATAGTTAGTTTTAAATGGCTAGTTTAGTGATGAATGCCAGATTAAAGATGGAAAAAAAAAGAGAGTGAGTTTGATAGTTAGTTTCAAATGGCTAGTTTAATGATGAATGACAAATTAGAGATGGTTAAATGTAAAAGCAGGAAGTCAACTTCTTAATCTATTGAAAAGTGGTCTATTTCAGAGTTTATTGAAGCTATAGAGAAACTGCGAATCCTAATGGAGACACGTACAACAAATTGATAGATATGCGTTGCTCAATATTGAATATTAAAGGAAAGCTTTTCTGAGCATATGCCTGAAAATAGAAAATGTTATTGGTTAGCTAGTTTGTAGTATATTATTTAAGATATAATGTGTTTAACTTGGTTGGATATGAACTATATGCTTGTTCATTTTATGGTTTGAACTTTGTTGTACTTTTATTATTTGAACTTTATAGTTTTATTTTCATGCATTAAAAAAAAGAAATTTCTTTTTTTAGAATTTATTAACTCGTACAATATTATAAGATGGTGTATTAATTTGAATTTGTATGTTTATTTTTCTTTTATCAAGTATGATATAATTGAGATTTAATTTGTAACTTCCTTTTTTTTTCGTAAATAGAGTAGAAAAATAAACAACAATAATGAAAATATGATATTGAAAGTTTATCAAATATTGGAGAAGGGGTTCTAGAGATGGCCATTGCTATAAAAATATATTAAAAGGCAATGCTACTTAGGACAATTGTTAGGTATTGAATTTGCTTAAGCGCTGTTAAATGGTCATCGTGACAGAATGTATAATATGTTTTTCATGGATAAAGAAGTTTGCATTTGATTATATTAGACGCTTAAAGATTTACATTTATTCAATCATTATAGACATGTTTATATTAAGGAGGCAGTGACAATGCGCTTATATTTATTGTCTCATAGTACTGTTATATAGGTTGTATCTAAGTGCTTCCAACGTTTAGTTAATACTGTGTTTACATGCTTTAAGTTTATGTTAAAGCACTATGTTGCTTGGCAAAACTCATTTTAAAAGTAAACTATCAAGGGAAGACACTACTAGAGATTAGAAACAATCCAAAATTTTTGTCTCATATTTTGAGGTAAGAAATTTAGTACATGTTACTTAATATTTATATGACACTAACATTTGGTTAGTAAACTAGTAGTTGTTTCATAATTTACAAAAGTATACTGGTACAATTGATGGAACCTATTTTGCTAAGTGGTCATTAACAGATAAACATATATCATATGAAGAGAGAAAGGCTCAGGTGCTTAAAATATTATTTGTGGGTTTCTTTTGACATGATGCTTACATTTGTAGATATAAGTTAGGAAGGTATTGTCAATAACTCAATAGTATTTATGGATATCTTTTATAGACCATAAATTGAGTTTCCATGTCTAGAAGAAGGTTAAAATATTATAAGATTTTTTATATGTAAAAGTTAGCATCTTTAATTATAGATATTCATCATTGTGTAACACAATTGAGCAATGCTTGACTATTTTAAAAGTGTGATTTTCTATTTTGAAGTATGTGCATAATTATAGTTTATGTAAGTAATGTCGAATTCCAATCACATGTTGTGTTTTACATAATTTTATTTAATAAGAAAATGCAAATGATAGATTGTTTGAGAACTTTCATGTGCAAGATATGGTTACTATTAAAGAAAGAGATACTAATAGGTCACTTACTAATGTTGATTTATCTTTTACAAGTGTTGTAGAGATGAATACTACAAGAGATAGAATTGTAACTTCTATGTGACATGATTACACATGTAATTCATGATGTTTATTATGCAATTTGATAATAATTTTGTTTAAATCATACGCATCGTAATATATATCTTAAATTATAGTGCAAAAATAATAACAATGTAATTTTTTGTATTAATGTTAATACTAAATTTTTTATGGTATGTTTATTTATGTATTTATATAACATAATTAGTTGTTTTATTTTTTTAATAAATTATTTTTTGGTTAAACAATTAATTTCAACTATAAGTATGACTTAAATGTTTAGTAAAAATACTTTTTTGAATATGATTCTATGAAGCACATATTCACATATTTTTATCATTATTAATTATGCCTACCGAACAGATATTACTATTTTCAATTTTGAAATACAAATACAAAAAATGATATCAGACACATACTTAAATTCTAAATAAAACAACTACAAAATACCATTTTCATTCTTACTTTATTTTCAAAAAATACCAATTCAAAAACAGTATCGAACAAGTCTTTAACTTCTTAATGCTTCTTTGCCATAGAAACAAAGTCAGCTGAAGTTGCAGTGTAAAACAATGAATAAAATAAGTACATTTGTTGCCTTTAAAATTAGTGCTTTAAGACCATTGAAATCACCTTGCATATTACTAACTCCATCATATCCTTCTCGATGCAACCTAGACATACTCAATCCACGTCCAGAAAATAGCTTTTAAGTGCCTCCTTAAGTGAAAGAGTGGGATTATTGGCACCCCTCTAAATATCTCTTCACACCCATTTTCTTTATTAACCCTATTAAATTATTTTTAAAAATTAAAAAAAATTAACACCTCCATCAATAATTAAAATACCCTTTATCAAAATTTATTATTGCAAATCTTATTCTCTAATTTTTATTTATTTTTGTTACTAAACTCCATTTCAACAAGAGATTTCTTCTATTTAAAAGAAAAAAAATACGACGACTTTTTTTCTCTTCTTTGCTGTAACCGGTGGTAAATTTCTAGTGGAAAATTAGAGTAACCTTTAAAATTTCTAAAAATGTTAATTTTTTTTTTAAAAAAAAGTTATTTGACTTCTGAGTGAGAGTTTAATTAAAAATTATCCTATTATATAATTTTAATAAAGATTAAATTTATAAAACAATCAAAGGGGTTTAAAGAGATACTTGGAGGGGTGTCAATAGTCTCACTCTAAGTGAAATCGTCGTATTACTAGTAACATGTTCCATCCCAATAAAATGCTCAAACATATAGCCATTTTTATCCACGTAATGAAAACAATAACAATTTGCTTTTTTACTAGAAATATCACTAGATTTATCAATTAAGATAGAAAACAAAGTGTCACCCATCTCTTTAATAATAATATTGGCAGTTTCAATTGTAGCACAACTTACAACATCTTTTTTTAATCTCATGTGATGTCATATAAGGATTTACAATAACAAAAGTAATAGCATTAATGTCCTTATTATGATTATCAAGAAAGTGTAGAAGCTTTAAAGTATTCCCTTAGCTGCTTGAATATTTAGACTCATCATGCCCACAAAATTTCAGCCCTTGTGTTAATAAAAATCAAATGCAATCAATCATAACTATCATTGGAGCTTGATAATCACTTCGATACTTGTTAGAATGTCTTGCATAAGTTGTTCCAATATGTTGATTTTGATTCATTAACATTTCACATTTCCCTTTAGCTTTGTTATAGACACTATCAACATCTCTCATATGTGCAATAAAATTTTCAGGCTAACTCCAATTTCTAAAACTTCTACCAACAAACAAGTCACCATCCCTTTTGTTACAAATCTCTTCTTTAAAAGAATTATAAAAGAAACAAAATGACATGTCTTTTTCTATGTTATGTTCTAAGTAAGGTCCAAATTTCCCAAATCGAGTAGAACCAAATTGCCTTTTTTTAGTTTTCTGAATCTAAAAGTTTGAAATTGTAATTTTTAGGTTGGACAGGACCTCTCTGTAAGTATGCTCTCTGGACTTGATCTTATATTTTTCAACTATAACAAGAGATTTGAGTTTGTAAAGTAGGATTTTTAGTAATATCTTGTAAATAGAATTCAACATCTTAACTAGAGTCATATTTTGCTTTCTTTGGACAAGGTTATAATGATAGCTGTCTTTGATAATATTTCTCTATAACTATAACAAATAAGCAAAACAATTAATTGTGAGAGACTTTAGAAGAGAACGGAAGACATTCTCCACATCAAAATCTAAAACAAAAAAGTAGTTTACAAAATATTACTTTAGTACCCACTGTCCACTCACCCACTAACCTACCACCCACATGTATAGCATTTTTATTTTATTTTTGCAATAATTAGTGGACAATAAGTTCAAGGTCAGAATATTATTCAATATGTAAAGTATAAATCATTCCAAAAATTAGAATAATTTAATCATAAATCAATTCTTAATACTTAATATAAAAACATGATACCAGGGAAGCTGTAAAGGCGCGATGGTGCGAGTAGCATTGCAGCAACATCTTTTATGGCATGAAAACAAAGAGTTGTAATGGCATGGGAATCGAACAAAACTAGACCATAGGCTGGCGGTAGCCAGCAGAGGTCTCTTCTTTGGCAAAAGAATCGATGACGAGTTAGGGATTTGACTTCTGTGGATTTTCTTTTTTTTTAAGGATTTCAAATATCGTATAAGAAAAAGTTGATATTTTAGTTATTTTTTAAAATTTAGCAGGGACTTTTAATATCAAAATAATTTTAAAATTTTTTTAAAGTCAAGTAAAGACTTCAGTCCTTGCTAGCTCCAAAGTGGCACCGCCACTGCATCAATGTGCCTCCCTACCTCAAAATACCTCATGTTTACTTGCTTGCCACTCTAAAGCCGGTAGAGCACTAACAAGGCTAGATGTATAGAAAACATCTATACTCTCTTTTTCTTTTTTATTGTCATTTTTCCTTTAATTTTTCATCATTTTCAGGTTGAAGTGGCTTGTTTCGGTAAGTTTCCTTCAAAATGTTTATAGAATTTTTTCTTTTTTCAGTGTTAGATTTCTCATTTACTATTAAAATATGTATGGATTTTTATGCTAAAATTATAGTAGCTTAAAATCAGAACTTTTTCTTAAAAAAATTTTAAGGTACATGCAAAGTTACATGGCTTTGGTTACATTAGATAATATAAGGCTATTTAGACAGATACAATTATTTTACTCTAATTCTTTTTTCATTTTAAGTTTCATATAGTCCTTATAAGAAAATGATAATGATCGCGAATTAAAGGTGGGCATGAAGGTTTTTTCTAATCATAGGCATACAATTTATGCAGATGCTTATGCTTTATGGAAAGGCTTCAGTATGTGCAAAAGACTGTTGGAGTATTTTATTATTCGCCTATGTGCCACATTATTGAATAGGTCATAATTGGGGTTTAAATAATAAAATAAATAATGGGCTGAAATTTTATTGGTCAATTGAGAAAAATTAGCTACCTACTTTGATGAAAAGTGGGGAATAAGGTCTTTATTAAAATTGGTCCTCTCTCCACTCATATATATAAAAGATATCACATTAATTTTTCCCTATCAGAAAGTGAGTTATTCTAAAGAGATTAAGAGAAAAATCAATTTTTTCTAACCTTTAGTTTCTTATAGTCAAACTTGATTAAGAAAATTCCTATGGATTAAGGTATATATTCTCTTAATTATGATGATGTAAAAATTGTGATATTCTATGAGCTTACAAAATGAAGTTTATGCAAATTAGGGGTAGAACATTCTAAACAATTGTTATCAGAGCCTTATTTGAGAATTCATAATTTTCTATTAAGATCTGTAATAACCATCTCTTAGTTTTCAATCGTCGTTATGAATATATACCAATTTGGATCATTACTCTATATAATAACAATAATTTCGTAATGATTATTGCTGAATTACGTGAGTAAAATTTATGATTGAATTCATGCATGTCACATGTGAATCACAAATCTGTTGGGATAATAAAGCCTTTGGTGAAAACTATCACCTATAACTCAGGAATATTCATGTCATATTACTAAGAATTAATAATAAATTATGTGGAAGCGTACTTGAATCCATAACACTTAATTCCTCTCTAGGGTTGTGTGGTTGGCCTTCTAAATTTACACGTTCTCCTAGAGAGTTCTTTAGTTCTCTCTACACTCTCTCTCTGAAAATGGGATATCACATAAAACGAAAAAATTACGTGTGACTTGGGGATCATGACCACTTATATAGACAACTGTTTCCTGTTGTCACTGGGTATTTCTAATTCTGCCCATCATAGAATTAGAATACTATTAAGTCTCTACACATTAAAGGACCATACTCTATTAGATACACTAAAGCCTATAATACCAAAAACCTTAACAGATCACTTTTAATTGGGCTTAACCTTATATGACAGTTTGCAACACATAATTATTCACATATAAGCCTAACTTTGGATTAAGGATTCAACAATGCTAGATTAAAAAATCCAACAACATCACCTTACCACTGCATTAACCTCTTTGCATCACTCTAGCACTAAAGTATTAAGACTAATTTCTAGTTGGACTAACGATTAATGTTTCGGTGCCCCTGCCAAAATATTAAAGGATTTGGCAAATAAATATGTAAGCCTAAATTCATGTTACTTTTGAATTTTTCATGTCTATAGTTGTCGAAGATAGATTGTTGCGTTTGTATATTCTACTGAAAATTGTTGATAATAATCAGCCAAATTTTCTTTGGTGAATTAATTATATATGTGCAACTTGAATTTAGCTCTTGAATGGTCTACATATTATTATGATTATTTTTTTGGAATAATCGTTATATAATTTTCTTGTTGGCCCGTGAAACTTTAATATATTAAGAATAACTTTTCGGTGAAGGTAATTAAAGTCTCTTAAGGCATTATAAAATTTGAAATTTGGTATAAAAATGTATTAGGAGTATTCATAATCCAATCAAATCTGCTTAATCTGTCTGATCCATAGAAATTCAATGCATAAAAATCTAATATGTAGATTAGTGGATTGGATTGGATTGAAAATTTAAAAATTTGTAATTTGGTAAATTGGATATGAATTTACTTCTGTAAATCCGCAAAAAAAAGTAAAAAATATTTATTTAATTAAAAATTAAACTTTTAAATATGGCAATGTACTTCCTAATAAATAAAAATATAGTTACATTAACACCATATTATATCTTATCCCATAATAATATTAAATGAAAAATAATTAAATAAACAAATATAGCTTCCTAAACAGTTAATTTTCATATACTTATTTAAATAAGTGAGATTTTTCTTTTTGGTGTGTTATATTTTGAAAATTTTAATGTATTTTCTTGCTTTATTTAAACAATTAATTTATTTAAATCTTGTTTTATTTTCAATTTGATTGGTAGTAAATTTATTTTTATATTAAATTATTTTATTAAATCGTAGATTGGAAAGAATTAAAAATTTTTAGTTTGTAAAAAAATCTGCAAAATGGTGGATTAGATATGAATTGGGTTAAATTTGCATCTGACCTGTAGAAGTATGAATTGGATTTAGATTGAGTTTCACCAATCTGTGGATTGACTTAGATTGAAGATTTATAATCCACAAAATCATGGATCAGATATGAATTGATGCTCAATCCGTAAAATCTGATCCACGAAAACCCTTAAAGTGTATAACATTAGAGGGACATTTATTGTATGTTAAGGGTTATGTGATTATCATATATGGTTTGTTAGTCACCAAAGTGGCCAAATCAGAAAGTTTCTTATAAATGTCAAATTAAATTTAGATTCAAGTACTCATAATTATTGTGATGTTTATGATTAAATGACATGATGATTTTCTTGCATGGGAATATTGAAAATTCATAATTTATAAAATATTTAGGAATTGCCCAAAGGTTGATTAATTAATTTTATAATCTATGATTATGATTGTAGGTAATTAGTGCGCTTGATTAAATATGTTTAGTATATCCAAAGATAGTAGGCATGTCTAGTTAATATGTATTGAATTACTAATTTTGTGAAATTAAAGTTAAGCATCAATTATGTTTATTGTAGTGTATTGTTGTATTGCCCAAAGGTGAATTTCAATATGTGCTTAAAGTTTATGCAAATTTTATCTGAATCTGTATTATGTGTTTAAGTAAAAAGCATGAATGTGTGAGAATTTAGGTATATTTGTAGTATCTGTGTCTACTGCTCTTCATTCACAAGCTTTGTTTGTTGTTATATTCAATGGCTTTAATTACCTAGATTTGTCTAAATAGATCCAATTTCACTTAGGTGTTCTGGATCTTAACCTAACACTATTCATTGAAAGACCAACTACTATTACTGATGAAAGCAACATTGAAGAGAGATCTCTCCATAGGGCTTGGGATGGATTAATTAGACTGAGCCTAATGTTTATGCAGATGACAATTGCTAACAACAACAAGTCTACAATTCCAAGAATTGAAAGTGCTAAAGAATATATAGAATTTGTGAAAGAGCATTCTTAGTCTGAGTCAGTTGATAAGTCCCATGTTAGGGCATTAATGGGTACATTTGACCACCTATAAAGTTTGATGGTGCATATACCATGCATCAGTATATGACTGAGATGATAGACACAACTGTAAAATTGAGATCCATGGGGATAGAAGTGAGTGAGAGATTTCTTGTGCAATTCATTATTAACTTCTTACCTTCTAAGTATAGTCCATTTTAAATAAACTATAACATGATTAAAGACAATGGAGTATAAATGAAGAAGAGGCAAGACTTAATAAACAAAGAACTCACTCAGTTAACCTTATGGGTTATAAAGGAACTGAAAAGAAGCTTGAAAGAAAAAATTACTTTAAGGGCAAGAAAAAATCATCAAGGCTAAAAGTGCAACCCACCAAGGTCCACAAGAAGGACAATAAGAATGAAAAGCATCATTTTTGCAATAAACGTGGACAATTTGCTAAAGATTGCTTGGAGCATAAAACTTAGTTTGAAAATACAGGTAAGTCAAGTGTTTTAGTATATTTCAAATCAAACTTAGTTGAAGTTTCTTATAACATGTGGTGGATTGATTCTAGTTGTACTACTTATGTTTTAAACACGATGCAAGGATTCTTACTATTTAAACCATAAACCTAAACGAGAAGTTTATTTTCATGGGAAACTGAGTTAAAGCTCCAATTGAAGACATGAGGACTTACCTCTTGATTTTAGACACTAGACATCATTTAATCCTTTTCAGACTTTTTATGTTCTTTTTGTTTCTCGTAATTTAATTTCCTTGTCTAAACCTGATTCTGTTGAATATTCTTTTACATTTATGAATGGATGTTTTAGTTTGTTTAGACATAATAATACTATTAGTTCTGAAATTTTTCTAATGAACTCTACAAATTAAAGCTTGAAAATGTTTTTGTTGAGTCTCTATTAACCTTGCATCATAATGTTAACACCAAACGTGCTTTAGTGAATGAAAGTTCAGCTTACTTGTGGCATAAATATTTGGGTCACATATCCGGAGTAAGAATAGAGAGATTAGTAAATAATGAAATCCTTTCATTTTAGATTTTACTGATCTTGATATTTATGTGGATTGTATAAAGGAAAACAAGTAAAACAAACAACTAAGAAAAGAACCATAAAAAGTACTAAGCTTCTTGAGATTATATACACTAATATATCTTGACCTTAAGACATTTTATCTTTTAATGGAGAAAAGTATTATATCACCTTTATTGATGATTTTTCATGTTATCATTATATCTATTTATTACATGAAAAATTTTAATCAATAGATGCCCTAGAGTTATTTTATAATGACGTTAAAAGGCAATTGGATAGAAAGGTGAAATTGTCAAGTTTGCAAGAGGTGATGAATATTATGGAAGATATACTGAGAATGAAGAATGCCCTGTTCATTTGTTAACTTCTTGAAAGACATGGCATATGAGCTCAATATACAATGTTAGGTGCACTAGAAAAGAATGGTGCAGTAGAAATACATAATCGTACCTTAATGGATAAGGTTAGAAGTATGTTAATTTACTTATCTTTGACCTTATCTTTGTGGATCGAAACATTAACCAACATCACTCATTTGTTAAACAGGGTTTTTAGTAAAGCAGGTCTAAAGGCTCTTTTTGAACTATGGATGAGAAAAACCTAATTGAAAACACTTGCATGTTTGGGGCTATCAAGCAGAAGTAAAGATTTATAATCCACATAAAAAGAAATCAATTAAAAAACAATTAGTTGATATTTCATTGGTTCTTCAGAAAAGTTAAAAAGGTACAAACTTTATTGTTCTAACCATAGAGGAAGAATTATTGAATTTGGAAATACTATGTTTATTGAAAATGGAAAAATTAGTGGGAGTATGGAACCACAAAAAAAGAAAATCTAATAAGATAGTGCTAAAACAAGAAATACTTTGGTCAAAATCATAACCTATAATCTAGGAACATTTATGTTGTATCACTGAGAATCAATAACGAATTATACGGAAGCATACCTGAATCTATAAGGTTGAATTGCTCTCTAGGATTGTGTGGTTGTTCTTCCAGATCTACACATTCTCTTAGAGAATCATTTAATATTCTCTAAGCTCTTTAATGATAGAATGTCAGAAAGAATAGAAAGATACGTATGACCTAAGAACCATGACCACTTATATAGACAACTTTTTCCTATTGTCATTAGGTATTCCTAATTCTGCCCATTATAGATTAAATGTCATTATGCCTTTATACATTAAAGGTCCACACCCTATTAGAGACAGCCCATAATACTGAAAACCTTAATAGATCACTTTTAATTAAGCTTAACCTCATATCACATTCTACAACACATAATTATTCATATATAAACCCAACGTTGGATTAAGGATTCAATAATGTTAGATTAAGGATCCAACAATGTTAGATTAAAATTCTAACAATCTTATACTTGGGCTATATGTGTAACCTTATAATTATTCTTTGCAAAAATAACTATATGAGCTCAACCTTACTGTCATTACTGAAATGCATTTATAACCAACCCAGTACATCCATCATACCAACATAGGATCAAAGCGGTCTTCATTACAACTATTGTAACTCAACCCATCAATGGTCAGTCTGCTAATATAACTAAATGACATGGATCATGATGTAGATGTGTAGTATAGAAATTTCAAACAATATGGTCTTAACATGCCTATTTCCAACTGGTCCACTTTAAACTTTAGTGACATCAAACCATACTCAAAATCAGAGTATGAATAAACTAAAATTTTATTTCTACAGAATATAACCTGGAATATTCATAAAATAAAATAACTAAAAAATGTCTAGATTATAAAAGCATCTAAAATCACAAACTCCCACTAAATCTTAATATCCCTTAATGACACGACACACATACAAGCAGTGTGCTTATGAAACATCTTGAGTGGCAATCCTTTAATAAGTGGATCTGCAATCATGGAGTCTATGCAGATGTACTCTATAGATAACTGTCCATTTTGAGTTTTTTTTTTAAGAACTAAGAACTTGATGTGTATATAGTCTAACTTTGTTAAGCTCCTGTTGTTATTAGAATACAGCACTGTTGACTTATTGTCGCAAAATAACCTAAGTAATCTATCAACACTATCTACTAATACTATAGGCAGCCACGTGACAAAATTTCGGAGCCATATTCCGTGATAAGATGTCTCATAACATATTATGAACTCCGTTACCATTGTAGAAGAGGTTATAAAAGAATACTTAACACTCTTTCAAGAGCTAGCAATCCCAACTAGTAGATAGATATAATCCAAAGTTGATTTCATATTATCTTGACATTTAGCAAAATTGAAGTCAGTATAACCAATTATCTCTCAAGCTGATTTGACCTCCGATATGTGAACATGTAGTCTTTTGTTCTCTGTAAGTATTGTAAGACTCGTTTGACTGTTTTCCAATGGTATACTCCTGGATTACTTAAATATCTACCTAATATCCCTACAACATACGCAATATCCAATCGTGTACAAACTTGAGCATATATTAAACTTCCTACTGCTGACATATAAGGAATCTTCTACATTTTTTATTCCTTAAAATTTTTTTAGGGCACTAATTAAGACTAAACTTGTCTCCCTTAGCAATGAGGTATCACCTAGTTTTGTAATTTTGTGTGTGATATATCTTGAGAACTCTTCGATATAGCTTTTTTGTGATAATCCAAGAATACTCTAGAAGCGATCTCGGTATATCTATATGTTTAATACAAAAAAAGTGTCACTAAGATCTTTCATCTCAAAGTTCTTAGCTAAAAATCTCTTAATGTCGTACAATAAACCTATATCATTGTTGACAATCAGAATGTCATTGATATATAAAACTAGAAAAATATACTTGCTCCCATGGAAGTTATTTTTATATAATCATTGACAAACTTCATCTCAAAACCGAATTAAATGATCACTTAATAAAATTTAAAATACCATTGTCGAAATGCTTACTTAAGCCCATAAATGAATTTATTAAGTTTGTAAACCATATTCTTTGTGTCTCGTGACACAAAGTTTTTTTACTACACCATATAAATCGCCTAATCAATGTCACCATTAAGAAACACTGTCTTCATATCTATCTGATGTAATTCAAGATCCAAATGTGCCACAATACCATTATGATCCTGAAAGAGTCTTTCAAAGAAATCAGAGAAAAAGTCTCTTTATAGTCGATGTCTTTTATTTTGTATAAAGCCATTTACGACTAGACGTGCTTTGTACCTCTTTACTTTGCCTTTCGTATCCCTCTTGATTTTAGATATCTATTTGTAACTAATATGCTTCACATTTTCTGGTAATGGGATAAGATCCCATACATTGTTGTCTTTTATATAATTCATCTCATCATTTATGACATCTATCCACTTTTGAGAGTTAGAACTTTCGATGGATTAATGAAAATTGATCAGATCACCTTCCATCATGTCGATATCTACCTTATGTTCTTTGAGAAAAGTAATGTAGTAATCTAGCACTATATTTCTCCTTTTTTTCTAGTGGATCGTTTTAATGACATATGTTCTTTAGATGACAGAGTTTGTTCTTCTTAAACAAGTTCTTGAATAGGGGGTTCTCCAATATTGTCTTGATCTGTTGTGTCTTGAACAAAGTCAAGAATGAGACCCTGATAAATGCTAATAACAACTATGGGAATATCAACATATTTCTCTTCAAAGACAAAGTCCATAATTGTATTTCCCACAAAAAACTTGACATCTTAAAAAATCGAGTATTTTCTAACTCAAAAATCAACTTAGTCGTTGGATAATAAAACTTGTACCCCTTGGATCATTTTGAGTATCCAATAAAATAGTAACTCACCACCTTTAAGCCCAGTTTCTTTTCATTAGGCCTATAAGGTCTTGTCTCAACTAAACATCCTTAAACATACAAGTGTTTTATATTAGGCTTCTTACCTATCAAAAGCTGATAAGGGGTTTTGAAGTCAAAAGCTGATAAGGGGTTTTGACAGTCGTTTTAGTTGGAACCCTATTAAGTATATACGCTGCAATCTTAAGTACTTTTTCCTATAGTGATTCTGGTAAGGTAGAATCATAAATCATACTCCTCAATATGTCTATAAGCATCCTATTTCGTCTTTCAATAATGCCATTCATAGTTGGTGAACCTAGCATAGTATACTATGGGATGATACCTCATTCATCTAGAAATTTAGCTAATAGTCCTAGATGTTATTCACCTAAACCATCATCTCTACTATAGTATTCACCATCATAATCATATTTGACGCTTTTAATTCTTTTCCTAAGTTGGTTCTCAACTTCAGTGTTAAAATTTTTAAACATATATAAGGACTATGACTTCTCATGGAAGAGATATATGAAGTCATATCTAGAAAAATAGTCTATGAACATTATAAAATATTGTTAGTCATTCCAAGCAATCGTAGAAAATGGCCCATAAATATCCGTATGTATGCGTTATAAGACATTTAAAGTCCTGTTAACTTTAAATTTCCTTTTATTGGTTTGTTTTCCCTTGATATAGTTAATATAGATATCAAAATCTGTGAAACCTAAAGGGTTGAGAATTTTACCTGACACAATTCTCTTTATTCTTTGTCTGGAGATATGACCCAATCTCTTATGCCATAGTGCAGCTGAATTCTTATCAATTAATTTTCTCTTAAAACCCCGTGTACTTAATCGCAAGGATTAATTAAATGAAACAATTATATCAAGCATATTAAGATTATCATCGCCTGATAAAGAACCGAAGCCAACTAGTTTTGAATAATAAAACAACTAAATTTTTCATTTTTGAATAAACAAGAATAACCAGATTTGTCCAAAGTAGAAATGAAAATAAAAATCCCACTTAAAAAAAATGGAACAATAAATGTTTTATCAAAATCTAAATAAAATTTGGTCTTTAATAATAATCTATATTTTCTAATTGTTTCAACTTCAACCGCCTTGTCATCATTGACATAGATGTATCATCTTTTACCATCATTGGACTTTTGGAAATTTAAGTAACCCTGCATAAGTACACTGATGTGAGTGGTTGCACTAGAATTTATCCAACACTTGTGTCTATGTACCAAAATTAAATTAACCTCATAACAAACCAAACCATGCCTTTTAGCTCCAAAAAAAAAAAAAAAACAGCTAGTGGCTTTTAGACCATGCAATTTCTTTTATTGTTTCTTTTGAGGTGTTGTATCTGTAGTTTCCTTATATTTATTCATTTTCTTGCCTTTATCTTTGCCCTTATACCTTTTTGAAATTAGGCTTGTCAAGAGCGTACCAATTTAAACCTTTTCATTTTTAACAAACCCTTGCTCAATTTATGCAAGGAATTCTTTAACCGTAGTTTCCTTTTCAGACATTAAACCCCTGAATACTTTCAGAATGGCACTCTTCACGATCATGATACACATATAATTTGATTTCTCCTACTTTTTTGTTTCCATTTTATCATCAAAGATACTTACATCTGTAAAAGTTGGGGGAGAATCAATCCTTAACCCAAGGTCAAGATCTATGACTGTGAGAATTATTAAGAGGTTCTCTTACCAAAATTAGAAGCTAGAGTTATTTAGCATAGGAATGGAATAGATGTTGGCAATAATATTAACAGCAGATATAACTGAATAGAGAACAACAAACAAACAAAATAAATTTATATTAGTCTTAAAACAAAATTAAATTTAAATAAAGGTAAATTCCATTTCAAGATATTAGACACTTCATTAATATTTCATCTTTGGACAAAATATTAACTTTTAAGTGTTATCTTGTGTAGTAATCAAATAATGATAACAAGAATATGTCAAACAATAAACTTGGTGTAGTAATCGAGCTCTTATAATAAGAGCATGTCAAACAATAAATCTTCTCTTAGTGTAGTAATCGAATACTTAAAATAAGAACATGTCAAATAATAAATCTTCCTCTTGGTCTATTTATTGTTCACATGTAAAACCGAATAATAATCACGTGCTTATTACCATAGGTGAACATATAATTCTATTAAATATAGACCTTTTTTTGGGCCGATCAATATTAACAGAAATTACATATATATAATTGTTTATATTTCAAAATGAAATAATTTCCACAAGAGAGACCATTTTGACAATATGTTACTTCAATTACTTCATCTCAAAATACACACACACACACACACACACACACACACACACACACACACACACACCAATATTTGAATTTAAAATTGCACCAAAAATTACAAAAAAAAATTTAGGTCAAAGTCCAATCAACGATAAAAGTCAACATTCAATGTTGACCGTTGACTGATTCAAGGCTAGATCAGCTCGAGTTGACCCGAATCTGATTTGAACCATCCCACAAATCAAACCATAACCCTTATTATTTTTTTTCTTCATGGGCTAAACAATATATATTTTAATTCATCAAGCCCAATCTATTAGGCCTAAAATTAAGTTTTATTAAACCCAAATACATTTAGGACTTAAATGAGAAACCTCTCAACTATTTTACCCCAAAAATAATTTTTGATACCTTAGGGACCTCCATGATAGAAACCGTGAAGCCCTAATTCTCTTTTTTCTTTTTTTCTTCCTTTATGCGGTAGCCATGCCGTCGCTTTTTCTTTCTTATGCAACCCTAGCTGGCTTGCTCAGCCAGAAGCCGTTCACCTTCTTTTTTTTGTTCTTTATTTTTTAATTATTTTCATGGTTGCCATTTTTCCTTAAGCTACCGCGGCCACCCTTATTGATGTGGCCCAACAGCCATGCTTAACTTGGGTCCATGCTTTATTGCTAGAACCACAACAGTTGCCAACATGAATCTTTAAACTGAATTTCTTAAATTATTTTCCTTAATTTTGAATTTTTAAATTTATTTAATTCTTAATTTTGAATTTCAAATCACTGAAATTGGAAATCGACTTCTAAAATTTTGTAATCCTTAATTTTAAAAGATGATTACTAAATTTTTGTTCTTAAACTTAATAAATTTAGAATTATTAAATCTGCGAACACAAAAAAAAATGTAATCATTAATAAAAAAATAAATTTGATTCTCAATAATTCAACATAAAGAGGCTTTGACACCACTTCTTAAAACAAGAAATTATTTGGTGAAAACAATCACCTATAATCCAGGAAATTTATATTGTATCACTAAAAATCAATAATGAATTATGAGAAAGCATACCTAAATCCATGACGTTGAATTACTTTCTAAGGTTGTGTGGTTGGGTTGGTCTTTCAGATCGACACGTTCTCTTAGAGAATCCTTTAATATTCTTTACACTTGCTCTCTGATGATAAGATATCAGAAAGAATAGAAAGATACATGTGATCTGGGGACTATAACCACTTATATAGACAATTTTTTTTTTGTTTTCATTAAGTATTTTTAATTTTGCCCATCATAGAATTAGAATACCATTAAGTATCTACACATTAAAGGTCCACACCCTATTAGATACATTAAATCCTATAATACCGAAAATCTTAATAGATTACTTTTAATAGGACTTAGTCTTATATAATAGTCTGCAACACATAACTATTCACATATAAGCCTAATGTTGGATTAAAGATTTAATAATGTTATATTAAAAATCCAACAAATAGAGTGTAAGTTCCTTTGCCTGTGACTTCTTTTAAAGTTTTTTTTCCTATAATTGTTGAATGCACTAACAACTTTTAAGAATAACAAATAGATGACCCAATACATTATAATGAATTCGTCAATAATAAACCTGTGGTAGTTGAACCACAAGAAATAGCATTAAAAAGATCTTAGATAAGACAAAAAAGATCTACCATTTCTAATGACTATATAGTCTACTTACAAGAGTTAGAATTTCATTTGGGAATTGATAAAAGATCCAGATTCATTTTCATAAGCTATAGAAACTGCTAATTCTACTAAATGGTTAAACGCCATGAAAGAAGAGTTGAAATCAATAGATCACAATGATGTTTGAGACCTTGTTAAATTACCTAAAGGTTGTAAACGAATCGAGTGTAAATGGGTCTATAAGACCAAGCGTGATTAAAATGGCAATGTCAATCGATACAAAGGCAGATATGTTACCAAAGGTTTTACTCGAAATGATGACATTAACTATAATAAGACCTTTTCACCAGTCTTTAAGAATAACTCCTTTAGAATTATGATAACATTGGTGGCTCATTATGATTTCAAGTTACACCAAATGGATGTGAAACTATATTTCTGAATGGAAATTTAGAGGAAGATGTTTTTATGGCCCAACCTAAAGGCTTTTCAAATGAACGAAATGAACACTTATATGTAAATTAAAGAAATCGATATACAGACATAAGTAAGCCTCCCGACAGTGGTATTTTAAGTTCAATGATACCATTACTTCTTTTGGATTTAAATAAAACATTATTGATCAGTGTATATATCTCAAGGCCAGTGGGAGCAAGATTATCTTTCTAATTCTATGTATTGATGACATTTTTCTTCATGAGACCAAGGAACTTTCCTATAATACCATCAAAATGAAAAATATGGATGAGAAATCTTATGTGATTGGAATTGGAGTATTCTATGATAGAGCACAACGATTGTTAAAATTGTCTTAGAAAGCATATATTAATAAAGTTTTAGAGAGATTCGAAGTGACGAAATGCTCTACAAATGCTATTTCAATTCAAAAAGGGGATAAGCTCAAGCTTATACAATGCCTAAAGAACGAACTGGAATGTAAACAAATGAAAAAATTTCCTTATACATCCATTATTAGAAGCTTAATGTACGCTCAGACATGTACTAGGTAAGACATCAATTTTGCTATTATAATGCTAGGTAAATATGAAAGTAATCTTAGATTGAATCATTTCAAAGCTGCAAGAAAAGTATTGAGATACTTGCAAGGAAAAAAGGATCACATGCTCACGTATAGAAGATTTGATCATTTCAAAGTGATATGATACTTAGATTCATATCACGCTGGCTATGTGGATACCAGAAAATCCACATTTAGCTATTTTTTCATGATGGCTAGAGGAGCCTTCTCATGAAAAAGTGCAAAACAATCTATCATTGCTACTTGCACTATAGAAGCTAAGTTTGTGGCGTGCCTTGAGGCTATTGTTCATGGATTATGGTTGTAGAACTTTATTTCAGGGTTTGGAATTGTTGACAGTATAGCCAAGCCGCTGAAGATTTACTGTAATAATGCCCTAGCAATCTTCTCCTCTAAGAATGATAAGTATCGAAAGGTGCTAAACTTATTAAATTGAAATACCTTGTGGTCAAAGAAGAAGTTTAAAAACCAAGAGTGTCAAGCATATTAGCACCAACATTGTGATTGCAAATCCTTTAACAAAAGGACTAAACTTGAACATTTTTTTCTTTTTTGAGCATGTTGAAAGGATGGTTATTACTTGATTCCATTATTCACATTATGTCTTAAGTTTTTTTTTTTTTAGGATCTTTATGTATTTGACACTTGGAGCTCATTTAAATATTATTTTTTATTCTTTTATATCCTATTTGATTTAATAATATATACATGAATGATGATATGATTGTCGATAGGTTTTGTATCTGATAAGACATTATTCTTGGATGATTATTTCCTTTCCCATTACAAGTAAGGGATTATGTTAATTTTAAAGCTGATATTATGATACATGGAAGGAATTATGTCAAAATAATGATATGGAACCACTATAATCTGTATTACTTTTTTTTTAATGATGATTTTATGGTTTGACCAATACAAGTATGGATTTAAATCTTACTATGCACATAACGCTTAATATTATTAAACCATTAAGTTGACTGGACCACATAGGCCAAGTGGGAGAATATTGGCGTATTTTATTAGTGGCCATATGCCACATTACTAAATGGGTCATAATTGAGGTTTAAAGAATAAAATAAATAATAGACTGAAATCCTATTGGTCGATTGGGAAAACCTGATTGCTGCTTTGATGAAAAGTGGGGAATAAGGGTTTTATTAAAATTGGTCCTGTCTCTACCATATATACAAAGGATATTACATTAATTTTTCTCTCTATTAGAAAGTGAGTCACTTTAAAAAGGTCAAGAGAGAAAAATCAATTTTTGCTAACCTTAATTCTTGCAGTGAAACCTGATCAAGAAAATTGCTATTGATCAAGGTATGTATTCTCTCAATTATAATGATGTAAAAATCTTGATATTATATGATCTTAAAGAGTGAAATTTATACAAATTGGGATTTACTTGCTTTATAAGAATTGTAAAAAATTTGCAACAAGGGCACCTATGTAGAGATATGTTAGAAAATATTCAGAAATGAGATTTTATTTTTTTATTTTTTTTGGTTCTAACAAAGGAATTTTATATATTCTAATGAAGACTTGTCTAAGATGAAGGTAAAAAAGCTTAATAAAAGAACTAGTTGCAAAGCACTATTTTGGTTTATTGCAAGTGATGGAGAATGGATACTTTCTCATATTAATGCAAAGCATTACCATGAATTTGCTATTGTGGAAGAAAGATAATTTTTAAGATTAGGTTGGAAGATATCTAATACTCATGGAAGTGTCATTACTTATCAAGCGAATCAAATAAATACTAATTTAATCCTTATATTTTAAAAAATACCTTTAAACATCCTTTCTATTGAATATGTGACATTCATGTCCTTATATTCCTTTGCTTTTATAATAATATCGTTCCTACAATTTTAAAGCAATGTTTGATAACTTTGCAATAATTTTACTAATAATTATTTATAAAAAATTAATTTATCAAATTAATCCTAAAAGTAAAATAATTACTCAATTTTAAATTTGTTTTACTTTTGGGGTTAATTTTTTATTACTTTTTTTTATAAATAAATTAATGTTTCTAAGAATATTTTTGCAAGAGTATAATTATAAAAGCAAGAAAAAAAAGGACATAAGTGTCACATATCCAACAATAAGAACTTCTTAAAGTATTTTTTAAAATATAAAAACCAAATAGGTACATAACTCAAAATATAGGGATTAAATGAGCATTTATCCCATACTTTTATTCAACAAATGTAGTCGGTGGTGTTGAAAATGTTGTTGGGTTCTTGAAAAAGGATATGAGGAATTACTTATAGAGGAAAACAATGAAATAATGGAACTTATGGGTGCAGTAGAGTTGGGAAAAATCATATTCGGATTGGGTTCGGATCAACCCGATCAGGTTTCGGGTTGATTAGTTGAGCAAAAAATCAGGTTGAATTTGGTTTGGTCCGGGTTCGGATTAGAACATAATACTTAATTTCAATTTATATATAACAGAAAATTTAACAATATAAGTGAATGAAAAAATTCCTTAAATTAATATTAAGGTTGGATGTTACAAATTCAAAGAATATAGATATGTTAATTAGTCAAAAGAAAAACATAATGTAAATTGTAAGCCCACTGTCTTTTGAAAAACAAATAAAAAATATATACATATGATAATATGAAAAAATATTTCCTAAAGCTTGAACAGTTGTTGAGCATAAATAAACTTTACCAATTTACACTAAAATTAGTAATACCATCAAAATTTTAAAGGACAAAATTCTACTTGCTGGGTTGGAGTGGATCTTAGACTTGGAGGAAATTCGTGATTGTGCAGGTGTGTAGCAGCAGATCTGGTGGCTATATTTGCAACTGATGATCAGCGGTGGCTGCACTGCATCTGTGTGAGTGTGTGTGTTTTGCTCTGTTGTTGAGACGGTTGGATGTTGAGAGAGGACTTGAGGTTGAGGCTTGAGGGAGAGCCGATGAAGGAGGTTGCAACTGTTCTATATATGTGTGGTGTGCATGGTATGGTGTGTGTGGTGTGCGTGGTATGGTGTGTGTGGTGTGCGTGGTATGGTGTGTGTTGTGGTCTGTATACGTGTGTGGATGGTGTGGTGTGTCAGTGTGAATTGTGATTTGTGTGTGTGAATGTTAAGTATTTTCTCTTTTTTTTTTTTTTTAAGTCAACCCGATTAGGTTTTCGGATTAGATCGGGTTTGACCCGATCAAGTTTTCAGATCGAATCAGGTTGGAGATATTGCATCCGATCGGATATATCCTTCAATCTGATCCGATCTGAATCTTTTGTTTTTTATCGAATCGGATAAGATTGAGTCAGATATTTTGCCCACCCCTAGGGTGTAGAGTTTGTTCAACCATTTTAATATAAAGCAAAGTGAGGATCCTGGCCCCTCCTTTTGGTCCTACACTATGCAAGTGGATCAATTTAACATGATAACAAACTTATTTTCAAGAGATATTAGATCAAAGTTTGATTATGATTGTGTCGGCGATGTTGTTAACTTCTATATTACAATTTGAACCAACAAGTCTAATATGATTTGTGCTATAGTAGAAACATATTGTTTGGTAGCGCCTTATTATTAGGTGAAAGTATGAAATCTTTTGTTTGCTTGTTTGAATCTTTTCTGGAGTCTACGGGAATTAAACAATCGAAAACAATTTTTACAAATGAGGATAAAGCAATTGAAATTGTGTTTATAGAGACACATCATCGATTGTGCACTAGGCATATTGCTGAGAATGCTATGCAACACCTTGCTAGTCACTATGCTAATTCTGAGTTCAAAAGGCAATTTAATAAATGCTCTCATCGATGTCAAAGCGAATCGGAGTTTGAAGCATCATAGAATGATATGATCAGAAAATGCACTTAAACAAGATGGAAGATGATTATCGTTGTAAGAATGAAGCATCTCATATAAATATAAACAGTTGAAATTTAAGGCTTCCGTCATCAGATTATAGTATCAAAATGTTTCATTTATTTCAAAGCGACTTGTTGGGTTGTATTGGCATTGGCGGAGCCAGCAAAGGACCAGTTGGGGCCACGGCCCAGTTGGCTTTAGAAAATTTTGAAGAGTAATTTTAAATCAGGGCATAATTATTTTGAATTTATGATAGTCCCCCAACTCAATATTAAAATTGTTAAAATTACCTGTATAATATGGAAGAGTTTCAAATTTAAGCTTCTTTAGAAAAAAAAAATTAAAATTTTTTAGTTATTTTGATTCTATAAACATGAATTAACCACAACTAAATGAAGACAAGAAATTTAACAAAACAAGATAATAATTAAAAAACATGAAACTATGAGAAAATAAGTTTCTCTATTTTTTTCCTCTGCTATCTTCTTCTTATTTGTATACATGAAAATATTGTATGAAAATATTGCATTATATTATCTTGATAATAAAAAAAAGATAAAAAATAAAATTTTTGCATCAGGATGAGAAACCTCACCGGCTAGACATCATTCTTTATTCTTTATTATTGTTCTAACAAAGCAAAATCCTTTCATAGTCAACTAAGCTGCATTCATAGTTTGTATTATATAGTCAATTAAATTGTATTATGGTCTATATTATGCATTGAATGTGTCCCCGTTGAAACAATTTTCTAGCTACATCCTTGATACGGGTGTAAGGATGAAAGAAGTTTGAAAGACTGAGCAATTAATTGACTTATGAAGCTGTTGAAGAAGGTCAGTAAAGAATTTGGGTGATCTGACTATAGACTATAGTTTTCAAACTTTCAATGTTTAGTGTACCTGCAAGCTGTTTTGAGTCGATGGGATCTTGTTCCTCCATGCTTTGAAAGTGTTTGATTTGAACAATGTCACTAGCATACCAAAGCATTACATATCTAAGAGGTAATTCAAAGAGGCAAAGAAAGGAATTATGGTGAGTAATGCAAATGACATCCATCACATTGTAATGGGAAGTATTCATATTCTTTACTCCTGAGCGAGTCATTGACTGATTCTGGAACGAAGGTTGTCAAAGAGAAATTGGCTGAAGCATTGAAGCTGCTTGAGAAAGATACAGAAGCCACTACTGTTTTGGAATATGCTAAGAATAGAGATTCCAATCAAGACATTGTAGTTGATGAGCTATCGAGATTGAATCCAGATTAAAAAGCCATTTAGAGAAGAGCAAGAGAAAGACAACAAAAGGTATAATTGTTTTTAATTAAGCAATATGAATTCTCAATTTTTTTTCCCATTAACATCCTTAATTCTGATTTATTGTTATTATTGTGAATAACAGGAAGACGAGTGCAAAAAAGTGTTGGCAAGGCCTACTGATTTAGTATCCTCTGCCAATATTCCAGCTTGGTCATCAGACCAACCTTATCCTGTAATTTTTTATCCAATTTTTTCGTATTAACTGTGCAACTGCTTTAAATTTAGGATAAATGCCCATTTTAGTCCTATATTTAACTTTAAGTGCCTATTAAGTCTTTATATTTAAAAAGAACATTTTAAGACCATCCTACTGTTAAATATGTTGCACTTTTGTCCTCACTCTTTTTTTTATTTTACAATAGTATCAACGCAATCATATTCTTGCCTTCTTAGGGATATTAATGAAAAGAATGAAATTAACCTTAAAAGTAATTACAAAGATATTTTGAAGTATTTTTTAAAATATGACTGAACAGGTACTAAGTCAAAATATAAAGACTTAAAAAATATTTACCCTTAAACTTGTATTAGGTTTGTCATTTATTTATTTATTTATTATTAAAGTAGTTTTAAGGTCTGTCGTAATGTGTGACATTAAAACATATTTCTTTTAAGGAGTATTTTTTAATAATAGTCTTAACAATTTTCTCTTATTTTAGGATAATGCAAACTTTCATATTAGATGTCCTACCTTAAGTTTTACAAGCATGCTTCAGACTATAAATCAAATGCCTTATTTGAGTCAGCATTTTGTCGAGACTTATTATAAAATTCGTAGTATTTAAGTTATTTAGTTAACAAAGGAATATTTTATACGATCTATCTTCATCTTTCCCCACAGCAGCTTCATTTAAAGAATAGCCTCATATTAACATGGTTTAATATTTAATTGAAACTTCTTTTCTTGCTGTATTGGTTATCATAGTTAAAATGAAATTATAAAAGTATATTAACAGAGCTCTGATGTAGAATGCTGGAAGCAGTAATTCTGATTAATGCAGCCATCAGCTAAATTAATGATTATAGATGATCGATTCCTTTGTAAAAAGCAAAGTAGATGTACTTATATATATATTTTAAAAGGTAAAGGAGGATAGGCAAGTCTAAATCAATTTTTACATCCCTTACCACCTCCAAGGATCGAACTTAAGTTTACACGAGTGTGAGAGGCGACAACTACACAACCAACCAACTCGACCACGCCCTTAGGGGCTAATGCACTTATATTTGATAGTATTTAGATTCTTATTGTATTTGGTTTTTATTTTCATTTTGGATTTTATAATTATTAACATTTTGGTGCAGTACATCAAAATGTTCAAAATGGCAAGATGTTTTTCTATGCCCGATTTTAAATTAATCTTGTAAGCAAGCCTTAAAGTAGCATTTATTTTCTTATCTAAAATCTAGGCCTAAATTTTTATAAAGTCTAAATAAGTCTAAATACAAATATTTGAATGACATGTTCTTTTAAATATCTGAATGTAAACGGCATCTTGATTTTTATAAAAAAAAAATCTTAAAAATGATTATTTGACACTTATATCCTTTTAAATAAAAAAAAAAAAAGAGATTAGATTTTATAGTCTAGGAAATAAATATATTTTATAGAGATATTTTTAGAATATAATCTTTTATTTCTTATTCAGACCCATTCTTATAGAGATAAAATTCACAAGTTTATTTTTTTTTATTCAAATATAAATGTCGAATACAAATTTTAGAAAAGACACACAAACAAATTTAAAAAAATAAAAATTAGCATAAATTACAAAAAAAATTTAAAAGAATTATAAAATTAATAAAATTTTAGATTTAAGATGTTTAATTAACAATCCCTTATGGTTATCTATTGATATATTCCAACGCACTAAAGATTTTCTATAGGTGCAAGACAATATATTTTATATTGTGCGTAACTACTCTAATTTTGTCAATTTCTAATTCAATTATACATACATTTTCTTGATCCCAAATAAATTATTAATAGAAGTTGATGCTTCAGAATATCATCATGAAGAAGTTCCTGGTCGGGGTGTTATAGAGTCCTTCTAAAGTGAAACTAAATAAGAAGAAACATTGCAATCAACCATATATATTTAGAGAGCTTGTAATTTAACAATAAAAAACCACAAAACGCAAACTAGTTCCCCAACATTGGAGGATACTGCGCATTCGAACTGTTACTTCAATCTTGGATTAACTCTTCACAAGTTTTGATGAAAGGTTATTCTGAAAAAAGATGCACAATAAATGAAGTCAAAATGATCATAAAAGTTTTTCCATTAATGTCTCAATGAATTACAACAATATTGTAGCTCCAATTCGCAAAATTGTCTAGTTCTTAGTTGAGTAGAGTTACATAAACGAACTAATCAGCAGCTTGCTAAATCAAGGAAAATGCTACAAATAAAACTCCATCAACAGCCCAAGTGTAAAAGAGAACACCGATGCAGAAACATAAAAGATTAATAAATTATAGAGAAATAAAGTTTTTAAATAACTGAATACTATTGATAATTCTAAACAACCAAAATTAGGATTTTGGATCTTTTAATACTAATTCTAAATATTATGAATTTATCAAAATAAGCTGGCGAAAAATGTTATTTATAAAAAAAATCTCCTAGACTAAATAAGAAAAACAAAATAAACGGTAATTAAATCTAATATCTTAAAAAATATATAAAAATCTTGAAAGCAATAAAAAAAAATAACAAAATAACTTAAAGTTACAAAATGATCGAGAAAGAAATGGACTTTTGGCTCGAACACAGGGCAAAATGGAATTAATTATTCTAGGTATGATTTGTCTCATCGCAAGTTTCAAAGTGGTATATTATACACATAAAATAGGCATTTATATCCCAAGTTATGATCCCCAAAAGTACCCTACTCATTCTATGCAAACATCCTACATCAACCAAGTCCTTAGAAGTTGGTCCAACAGCTCAATCATACACAATATGACCTTTAATTGAACACAAATAACAAAATAGTAGTCTTATCTTGCCATAACATAAGTACTTGAATTTAGCTAGTACTCTACAATTTAGATGCAAGCACCGATTTTCAGGAAGTCTACATGTATGCTTCAAATCTTATGTACTTCTTCAATCTTTTATTTAAATAAAACACTTAAAATTGCATCTTCAAATTTTGATTTATTGAGGTAGTGCGGAAGTGATACTAGATGTCATTCTACCTTACGTTTTTTAAACTAAAGAAAGAGGGTTCTCACAAGGAAAAATCAAGTGAGAAAATACTTAATATTACTGATGATAAGTTTATGTCAAGAAATAAGCATAACAATCCTATTTATACTAGTTAAGATTATCCTATTCCTAATAAAATCATAATTCCTTAGAAGAAAATAAATATGACTTAAATAACAAAATATAAAGCAATTCCTAATTAAACTAAAATTATAAATATTACTCAAGTAAATTTACTGAAACAAGATAAATCCTAATAAATTACTAAATATTAAATTGACTCAAAATTTAAAATTCTTAATTTAGCCTACCCTACATGCTTTCTACATCAGTCTCTACCTCTTCGAAAAAAAAAACTCATTCTCGAGTTTTGCTGAAAAAAATAATATGTAGGATGAAACTTGAAGTAAAGGAGTAAATACTCGTTTAATGTGAACATATAGCACTTTACATCAACTTTTCTTGAAACTCGAAAGTATCAAAACTTCAATTTCTTCTTGATCTTGTTAGTCACTCTATAAAAAGGTGAAGTCTTTTATGAACAAATAACTTCTAAGCCTCTTGAGCCCTTTATCGAACCTTGCTCAATGTTCTTGCCAATCAAATTTATCTTGACAATCATATCTTCTAAAACAATAATTTTCTTATTTTCACTATGAATAGGCAAAATCATATCAATTATCTTTGGGCCTTCTTGAATAATTAGTTTGGTTTTAACTTCAAAATCAATTATCTCTACGTGATTTTTTTTTAAGCATATTATTCTTGCCATCAACTTGATTTGATGAATTCATGTCAATCATATTACGCTTTATAATAATTGATGCCTCTTCAACTTGAGTTTCTTGAATTTCAATTAAACCATTCAACTTAGTGTCAAATTAAGATCAAAAGCTACTTCATCTTGTGTAATTTCAGGCATGATTTCAATTATTTTGTGATGCTCGTAGGAATATATTTGACTAAGTTGAAATTCTAATAATAATTCTAAGATTCTCTTGTTGAACTCTCCATTGGCTCAATTAGACTATGCATTGATTATAATGCCTTTGATAATCTTTCAAGATGCTTTCATCTTCTATTTCCTCTTCATCTGAATTGTCTAAACTTGGAGCGGGTGGCGTAGATTTTGTATTTATACAAAAGCTACCTATTTCCTTAGCTATATTGGTCTTCTTTTGCTTGCTAAAATTATTTCTTGAATCAACATTTTAGCACCTTTAGCTTCCTGATTACTTCTTTAGGCAAGTTTAATCTCTTTTAAATCTTGTTTCACACTAAATAATGTTTCTTCCAATGCCGTAATATGGATTTCTACTAACTATAATGCTTTTATTGTGTCGCGCAATGCTTTTGTTGAATGATTTTGTGACTATTTGAGTTGTTCTATCCCCTTTGTAAATCGATCTTAAAAAACCATTGTTGCTTTTTCTTTTTTGTTTTTTAGTTTTTTTAGATTTTTTATAAGAATAGAAAATTATAGGTAATATTGTAATTAAAATAAAGTACTAGATAAAATTATAAATTACCAAAAGATATGGTTACCAGCAATGGTGGTCGAAAAATTAGACAAAGATGGGTGAATTAAGAAGATTTGAGGTGTGATGGTTGTGATGGTTTGACTTGGATCATGAAGGTTTGATCAAAAAATTAAATCTATGTTTTCAATTGGAGGGTTGTTTCGATTTTGGTGAATAGGATAGTGTATGGTGGCAGGAAGTGGCTAAGAAGAAAGGGTCGATATGATGAACAGATTGGTAATGGTGGTGGCTAATAAATCGCGACAAAGAGTAGCAAATAATTAAGTTGCAGTTGGTCGGTGGTTTGCAGCTGTTTTAGTGTATTTTTGGTGTCTTCTGTGGCAGATTTGTGGTGTTTGATGGCTAGCATTTGGTCAACGGCGTGTGGGCATTTAGATGGGTAAGGGTTATCAGGAAAAAGAAGAAGAACGGCAGCCACATGCGATAGCTGCCAAGCTAGGAATTTGCTGATTTCTCTCTTTTTTAAAAAAAAATAATTGGTGGAATCAAAAGAGTTAATGGATGATGGAGGAATGATTTCATATGGAGGGTGGTTGATGGTCAAGAAAGCTCTACTTGGCACAAAGAAAAACTCTGATACCACTTGATGCAATGCATAAGTGATATTAGATATTGTTCTAGCATATGTTCTTAAAAACTCAAAAAAGAGAGCTCTCACAAGGAAGATTATATCTCAATTAAGAAAATATTAAATATTGTTGATGAAAAGCTTATGTCGAGAAACAATCATAACAAGCATGTTTATATTAGATAAGATTATTTTATCCCTAATAAAATTATGATTCCTTACAAGAAAAAGAATATAACTTAAATAAGAAAATATAAAGCAATTCCTAATTAAAACTAAACTTACAAATATTACTCATATAAGCTTAATAAAACAAGATAAATTCTAATAAAATACAAAACATTAAATTGACTTAAAATCTAGAATTCCTAATTTATTCTACCCTATGAACATTAAATTTACTTAAAATCTAGAATTCCTAATTTATTCTACCCTATGTGCTTTTTACATCATTTAATTGGAACATTTTGACTTGCATCTCGCATATTTGAAGGTTTCCTGATTTTTGATATGGTAGGTATACTATAACTATAAATAACAATTAGTAATCGTATTTGGTAATTAGCTATTAATACAGTCGCTTTCTTTGTAAGGAAAAAAAAAAGAAAAATCATCCATCGACCACATCTTTTTTCGGACTTTTTAAAAAATACACAATTCTTTCATTTTTTGGCTGAATTCCACCTGAAGTTACATTTCTTTGTATTTTTCCACTTTTGTCTGATGATCATTAAGATTTCGTTAGTTTTTTTAATAAAATGAAAGTTTTACCCTCCAAATATAAAATTACAATTTTATCCTACAATATTAATTCAGTAGAAAAAATCTTTTGCCAAGATTCTACCAAATCGTAGTTAAACCAAACCACCATTCCTTCTTGATGCCTTATAGACGTCATAGCACAAGATTTGAAATCAATACATAAGCAACTTTAAAATCAAGCAAGTAGTAAGTTGCTTTATGAACATCCATAGCTATTCTAAAGTAAAACATTGCAATTACATTTTTCGTACAAGTTACTGTATAAATTTCAAAATTATTGAAATATAAATAGATAGACATTTACGTTAGATCTTAGCCTAATAAACATTCTTTTTTCCCTAAAGACAAGTAATAAACGTTACTCCAAACAAAATTGATATCTTGTACACCAAATACCAACTTTAATTAGTTTGGCACGAAGAGTGCTATGGTGAACAATATGCTCTGCCAATTAAACAGAGAAAATTATGGTGAGAGTATAATACAACAAAAATATAATTTATAAAAGAGTTCAATACATAGGGATAATAAATTTGAGTTTGTAAATGATGGTTTAATCTCTATATTTTGACTTAAGCATTCATTTAGTCTATATATTTTAAAAAGTACCTCAGCAGTTAAATATGTTACATTCTTTCCCTTATTTTTTTTCTTTTCTTTTACATTAATACACTTCTAAGAATGTTCTTGACATTACTTAATTTATCTACAAAAAATTTAATTAGCCAATTAACTAATAATTAGTTTATTAGCGAATTAACCAATAAACAAATAGCTAATATTTTTTGCACTTGTACAACAATCTTACAAACAATTATTTATAAAAAAATTAATATTAGCCAAATTAATCCTAAAAGTAAATTAATAATGTAAAGGTTTGCATAAATTTTTGTTATTTTTAAGGTTAAGTTGATAAATTATCATTTTTTATTAATATCACCAAATTAAAATATTGTTGTAAAAGCATTATTATTATAATAACATGTATAAATATAAAAATTAAATGGATACTTAACATAAAATATAAGAATTAAATAAGCATTTACGCAAAATATTTAGTAGAAAATGGCAATACTTAGAAGTATAAAATAGCAAAACAAATAAAATGGTTCTAATACATTATCACTGATTTCAACTAAGGTTTCCCATAGAAGAGAAATATCATGAGAGATACATGTACTCTCAAGTTTATGACCTCCAAAACTAGTAGGTATGCATTTATGTTTGTTCAGGACCTCAAATTAGGAAGTCAATTTATTGTTGCATAGGAACTTTTGTGACAAAACCCATTTAGGTAATTCGTCAAAACAGAACTTTTGTGACAAAACCCATTTAGGTAATTCGTCAAAACATTGTGGGATGGTAGAGACATTGTTTCAAGTCAAAAGAAGCTTTCTCAGTCAATAGCCTTCTTTAACTCGATTTTGACTTACCGACTGATGAACAATCAACAAAATAAAAGAAACAGTGGTGATATTCACACAAAACTTAGTACAAAGCAAAGTACAAAAAGGGCCTATTTGTTAGATTTGCTAAAACTTCTTAAGAAATTGTAAAAAGTCTGCTGCACTTAAGGACATATACATCTAAACTTCTCCTATTAATCCCTTAACAAATTGAAATTGGATTCCAATGATTGGGATTCCTTATGCATTACTCTATATGTTTATTTTTAGGGTAATCTAATACTTTTACTAACTCACATCTACTAAGTTGAGAATAATGGAATGTAAATAATGTTAGAGATGAATTGTTTATAATACTTCTAATTATTAGTTCTTATGTATTAATCATTCTAGATTAGTGTTTTCTACACTATTTCCTATATTATATCCTTGGTTAAATGTTACTTCTATTCTCCTATTAGTAATAATTCTAAATGTAATATTGCAGTCTATATGACTTTTTATTATAGCTAATCTTCGTAAATTATCATCTTGTTTAATGTATTCACTAAATGCCTCAATAGAAAAATTTATAATAGAATAATTATCTAATGGCATGCAAGCTAAATTTCTAATTAAAATCTTATAAACAATTGCTCCTCTCCTTTAGATACTCCCCGATTTCTTTTTATAAACTTCTATCAAATTGATTGGGTAATAAAGTGTTTTGTCACGTATACTAACAAAAAAAAATTATTTTTCCAAATGTCTAGAGGCAAAATCAAACTTTTTTATTAAAACCCAAGTTGTTCAAAAACAACCTTCTTCCTTTTAAGGGTGTGGAAATCGCGACACAAAGCCTCCCTTTTTCCCTAAAACACTCATCTTTTAGCTAAAACAGTACTTAGGAGTAAAACTAGGCACTCAAAGGTCCTTTTTAAGGCTTTAGGTTTGTTCTAAAAACATATATTTTGCTTTATGATTTTATTCTTCATAGATAGAAAACATTCATTATTAGCAAATTAAAAGGCACTTGATTTATAATGAAAGATCTGCAACGTATAAATTTGTTCATTTATAAACATATAGAAGTTACAAAAGGCTAGGTTTCTCTGTTAGAGAAGAACTAAATTAGCCACAATACAGGGAGAAATTGAGCAAGCTCTTAAAAGCTTTTGTAGATTGAAAATTTACTAAAAAGATTCTTGAATTTTTTTTCTTTTTCGACCTCTTTTGATTTGTTTTTCTTAATGATCAACAATAGAAGTGGCTCTTCCTATTTATGGAGCACTTCCTAGCTGTTTATCCTTATCTTCTACTACTTTCTTAGCTTCTACTTTATACATGTGTGGACTAAAATACTTCTTTAATCTTCACATGACTAAAAGGGAGTGTCCATAGAATTATCATCACAACTTTTCCTTTCTTTTTTTTTATAGTTATGCATTAAAACAAGTAGTGAGTGAAGGGTGACAATTGAAGAATGGACTATTGTTAAGTCATGGTTCTAGCATGTTGTCAAGTTTGTGAGTCTCAACATCATCTAGGTTATTGTAGAAGTCTTGATGATCATCTTCTTCTTCTTTGCTTGATTGATTCCCTATCGAAGATCTATAGGCTTTAATATTTCTTCATATTGCCCTCAATAGAAATCTATAAATTGATTATTTGTGGTCTTTGAGATAAAAGGGACTTTAAGTATATTCTTGCAAGAATATTTTTTTAATTAAAGCCTTCAGCGATCAGTTTTAAACGACTTGTGAATTCTCTAATATCAAATTCCCTTACTGTTATCATACTGCTCTAATATCGAATCTGCTTAACTAAATAATTAATGGTGCAGATCCAACGAACATTAAAACCTTTTAAATTGTCAAATTCTCTAATGGTGTAAGATCCCTGACAAAAATAGAAGCTTAAAATTCATAAGACACCTCTTCGTTGAATCTCCATGCTAGTGCTTTGGATTTGTTAAGTACGGTTGATGCTAACTTTTTTCCTTATGCATTTGTCTGATCCGGATCTCGAATAATGACTTAATCAAGAAAATTAAAATCTAATAATAATTGAGGAGTTAATATTAACTATTTATCTTTGAATTTTAGTGCTATTAGTTTATAAAATCCTAGATTAATGCTGACTCTTGAAATATTGTAGGTGAGATGAGCATAGAGTCAACATATACTAGAGGCACTTCTTGACAAAATAGGTCAATTTTTGGCCAAACTTTAAGTATTGCCATGATGAGTCTCCTATTTGATAAGAAATCTAGGTGTTTGATGGGCAAACCTTAGGGTTTTATAGTTGTGTTTGACGTGATCTCGGAGGAAACTTTGAATGAACTCCATTTTGTCGTTTTGCATTTTGACAAGATGTTGTTTAACGAAGAGTCGGCCATAGTGGGGTAACTTTGCTAGTTCTGTATGGTTAAAGAAAAAGGTTTCGCTTTCTCTCATTTCTAGCTCACTTGAGTTAAATGTTTTGCACTCATTGTTTACTTTAACGTGTACGGTTAAAACCTTTTGGCCTTTATCTCCTAGTGGGGCTAATAAATTCTTGAGCTTATTTCGCAATGATCGTTTAGAGAATCTCTTTCTTCATACAAATCCTGGCACCTGTCATTTAGTCTTTTAAAATTTTTTACCATTATTTCGCAATGATCACAAAAGAACAAAGTGTTAGTGGAAGATGAAATTACCCCACTGCATCATGTATTTTGAACACATGGTGATGGGTGCTGAGATAAAGATGGTACATTGCTAACCACGTCTTTTGCTAATGGGCTTATTAAAAAGCTCAAACCAATTTACTATTTTACGGCATCTAAGGCTAATTTTAAAAATTACATAAAAATTATAATTTTTACCTAAAGGTTTAGTTTGAATTTTTTTAAAAATAAAATGTTAATACATTTAAATTTTTTTAAAATAAAATGTTAATACATTTAAATTTTTTAAAATCTTTCTATTATCACCTTTTACATTCTAGATGTTTTTTAGAAGGCATTGTTGTGATTCATCTATCTGGCTAATGGGTAATGGCTTCAACATAAATTAGTCCTCTTTTGGAATATTAGTAGACTAATCTAACCAAAGGTCATTTTCTTGCCATCCATCTATAAAATCATAAAGTATCTTAGAATAAATTTCTCTATTTAAGTAATCAGTTAGTCTATTATCTATTCCTTTGATATGTTCAAATGCTATCTTATATTCATTACTTGCTATTGTACTAATAAAAGTTAACTATCTTTTACTACTTAACTTTTTTTTCATTAGTTTTATTATAAAATCTAACTATTGCTTCACAATCTATTCATATTATGAAAGGCTGATTGAAAAATAATCTAAAACTATTCAAAGTATTAATAGCTCTTAAGATTTTGTAATCTAACCTAGTTAAACTATTTTTAGATTCTTTGTAGAGAGCTGATGAGTATCTACAAATTTTCTCAGTACTCCTACTATCATATTTTCTTGGTTTGGAGAGCAATATTACTCCCCATGAGTGCCCACTAGCATCCATTTTTATAACCTTATACTCATTTTCTAATAATAAAGTTAATTTTGGTAATTCTTTACAAATTATTTTTATTTTTCAAACTAATTCATATATGATGAATTAAAGAATTTTTTACTTCTTGACTTCGTTTTATTGTACAAAGGTCCTATTAGCTTAATAAAGTTTCTTTTATATATATAAATTCTAGCATAATTTAATATTTGTCGAAAGACTTGTAATTTCTTAGTATCTTTTATTTTATTTAAAAAATCTAATATTATCTTTACTATGTACTCTTGTAATTTTATCTTTCCTTTTATTTTCATTCCTAAAAATTCTATATACTCTTTACAAAGTTCTATTTGCTTCATACTAATTGTAAGTCCATTGTTTACAAACTCATCAAAACCAATAGGTAAATGATTATAGTGATCTTTTAAGTTCTAACTAAAAACTATATATCTTCAATACATACAAAAACAAACTTGTGATATTTTCTAAATATTTATCCATTTTACATTGAAAAATGAAAGGGCCATTTTTTAATTCTAATGACATGACTATATTCGAAATGTCCTTCAAGACAACTGAAGGCCATGAAATAGAATCATTATCTATTTTAATTTGTCAAAATTCTAATTTATATTCAAACTTACTAAATATATTTAAATTTTTGATGTAATTAATTAATTGATCTTTATCATGGATTTTATATTGATCTGCATAAGTATTGTCATTAATTTAAATGCTTATAGCTTATGACCATATGTGCTTTTTCTCTTTTAATTTTTGCATGATTTCTATGCCTACTATTTCTATGCCTAATTGCTCCTAACTTTAATAACTCTGCAATTTGTACACCAAATTCTTCTATGTTTTATGGGCTATAGTCTCCTTTAGCTATTTTAATAGTAAAATCTACATTTTTTAATGTTTAAATAGGCCTTAAATTTATTTCTATTTCATTATTTAATTAGATCTTCTCCTAACACTTGTGTAGTTTGTGCTAATTTAATTATCTCTTCTAAATCTTGTTTTATAATTTTTTTAAAATTTGAACTTTTTAGGCTGTACATTTATATTTTTTAATATAAAATTAAGATCACAAAAATTTTCTAAATCTAAATCATAAAAATCTACTTCTTTATTAATGTACAGCCTTTCTGAATCCTCTAAGAACTAGTTACTATCGTTAGGTCATGTTAAAAGTCAAAATCATTATTTGTTCCTATTTCTAAATCATGCAAAAAATTGAAATCAAAATCAAAACAACTACCACTAGTTCCACCATGCTTGCATGCAATTCTAATTGAACATGTTGATGTCGTGGAAAACGAGGAAGGCAAAAATCAGTCGAAGTGACAACTGTTCTTTTGAAGATGTAACATAATTATTATTAACATACTTCCTTTACTACTATGTATAAAATTTAATCTTAAAATGAATTTAAGTTTGTAATTTATTAGACTAACCCATACTGTGGTAAGAGATAATATTCATCAAATACATCTTCTACTATGTAGAAACTTATTTCTGTATCTCTTATACATTCATTATATTGTAACCTAGTTCTATCAATTAATTTAGCAAATATTGGTTGTGACAATGTTTGCAAACAATCTATTGGTACTAAATTAATATTTATATAAGACTTACTACTTCCTAGGTCTAGCATGGCTAGTAATTCTACAGTATTACCATTTCTAAATTTAATCTTACTAATAATACTAAGTAAGACTATCTGAGGTATAAAAGGTGAAAATCGACTAAGAGGCTATTTATCATTAAATGTCCTAGATTGTTGATCCAGACATTCATCAAAATATTCATCTTTTGCCTTAATAATCTGTTTATCCTTTTGTCTTTTTTTATTCAATTCAATCTATGAATTTATTGTGTAAATTCAAATTTTATTCTTCTAATTGAAATTTTAATTTTTTTATTTCTAATTTTAATCTTTTAATTTCTAAATTTTGGCTTTCTCCAGCTTGCTTGAACTCTTGTATTTCTACAAGCCGATTTTTATAGTTTTTAATTAAAAAAAATTTACAAACTTCTATCTTATAGCTTTTACACTTATATCTAAATTCTATACTAGGAAAAGTTTATATATGTGACATCTAATATTATTAGATCCTTTTCTATGTATGAATTCATGTTGACATTCTACTTTTTAATCTAGTTGTTCTAGGTCTAATCCTTCTAGTCTGTATTCACAAAACTATATCCTTCATCATCTAAATCAATAAATTCTTCAAAGTTAGAATCTAAACTCAAATCCTCTAATTTTTAAATTTCATAATCACTAATTATGTTATAGACTTCACTATCATCACTACTTATATTTAATAGATCATCTTTTAAGTTATGTATGAGATTGACACGTTCTTTGAAATAGTCATTCCTTTTGTTGGGACAACCATTTGCAAGATGTTTTAGATCTCTATAAATGAAATAAATACATTTACTCTTGCTAGGTTTCTTGACATACTTACTATCCTTTTTCCTTTTCTTATATGTTCAATTCTTCCTAAGAAATTTTCTTTTATGTTTATAAGGCTTAAAATATTTTTAAAATTTTTTCTTTCTGTATCTTTAGTCTTTATACTATTGTGAAATATAAATAATTTTTTTATGGAAATCGTAAGATTGCTTTTTTAGCATCTTTTGAATATTAGTTTGTACATATTTTTCTCTAACTAAATTATAAATGAACACTATTCTTGGTTCTCTAAAGAAACCCTTTTTAAAGTTTTTACTTTTCTAGTAATTTTCAATTTCTCTTCTTAAAATTCCTCGCAATTTTTAAAAATATTTATTTCTTATTTTTTTCATCAAACGACTTACCAGTTTTACTTGCTTTTGAAGCATAACATTACTAAATTCTCTAAAATATTTCCCTTTCAACAAAATATCTTGTATTTTCATCCAATCCTATGCATATTTCTTTAACCAAACTTGTAAATTATATGCATTATTTTCTAATAGCTTTGTTTCTAAAATTTTTTCATAAGTATTATTTTCATTATGAGTGTTCTAAAAATTTCCACATATTTTCATTATGAGTTCAGCTTTGTCAAGCTCTAACTTCATCTGTTTCCCACCTATCTATGACTTCTGGCCATAATTATGAATCCCAAGCTATTAAATTTAATATGCTACCTAATTGATTTGCTGTTGGCATTATCTTTTTTTCATCAACAAGTTGTCTTTTACCATAGGTTTTATAATATTTATTATTTCCACTCTAATTTCCTCTAGCTATTGAATATTTTCCTTCTAAATTATCTGTTGTATTCTTGGTACTAATTGGCTAAAACTTATTCTGCTACATTGGATTAGTAGTGTTGCTACTAGCTTATTCCCTAACATTATCCATTTCGATGGACTCTTTTGCTTTAAATATCATACTAGCTTCTAACTTTCCTTCTATTCACTTTCTAAAACTTCCACAGTCTAATCATTACTCATTACCATTATTGGTTCATCATATCTAGAATCAAGAACTTTATTCATTTCTTTCTATGTGAAATCTTCTTCTATAGCCACTAAAGTATTTTCTATTCTTTCAAGATCATCATCCTAACAACTACTTATGCCAACTCATTAATTATAATTTCCAAATCTTAAATCTATTGTGTTGGGACAATAAAACTTTTAGTGAAAACTATCACCTATAACCCAGGAATATTTATGTTATATCACTAAGAATCAATAATAAATTATTCGGAAGTGTACCTGAATCCATAATACTTAATTCCTCTCTAGGGTTGTGTGGTTGGCTTTCTAGATCTACACGTTCTCCTAGAAAATCCTTTAATTCTCTTTAAGCTTTCTTTTTGAAGATGGGATATCAGAAAGAATAGAAAGATTTTAACATGTGACCTGAGTACTATAACCACTTATATAGAAAACTGTTTCCTGTTGTCATTGGGTATTCCTAATTCCGCCCATCATAGAATTAGAATATTATTGGGTCTCTACACATTAAAAGCTCACATCCTATTAAATACATTAAAGCCTATAATACCAAAAACCTAAACAGATCATTTTTAATTGGGCTTAACCTTATATGACAGTCTGCAACACATAATTATTCATATATAAGCCTAACGTTGGATTAAAGATCCAACAATGTTGGATTAAAAAAAAAACCAACAATCTCCCACTTGGGCTATATATGTAACCTCATAATTATGTTTTGTAAAAATAACTGTATGCGTTCAACCTTACTGTCATTACTAAAATGTATCTATAACCAATCTGATCCATCAATTATACCAACATGGGATCAAAGCGACCTTGGTTACATCTATCGTAATTTGACCCTCAATGGTCACTATGCCAATACAACTGAATGACATGGATCATGATGTGGATGTGTAGCATGAAAATTTCATGCAATGTGATCTTAACATGCTTATTTCCAACTAGTCCACCTTAAACCTTATTAAGATCAAACCATACTAAAATCAGAGTATGAACAAACTAAAACTTTATTTCTGCAGAAAATAGTCTTAAATAGTCAAAAACTGAAATAACTGAGAATATCTATATTATAAGAGCATCTAAAATCATAAACTCTCACTAAAACTGAATATCCTTAAATAACATGACACCCATACGAGTAGTGTGCTCATAGAATATCTTGGGTGGCAGTCCCTTAGTAAGCGGATCCGCAATTATGAAGTTTGTGCCAATGTGCTCTATAGACAACTGTCTACTCTGAACTCTTTCTTTAACAACTAGGAACTTGATGTCTATATACTTTGATTTCGTCGAGCTCCTATTATTATTGAAATACAATACTGATGACTTGTTGTCACAAAATAACCTGAGTGGTCTATCAACACCATCTACTATACGCAGCCCTATGACAAAATTTCGTAGCCATATCCTATTATTGGATGCCTCATAACATGCTATGAACTCTGCTGCCATCGTGGAAGAGGTTATAAGAGACTATTTAGTACTCTTCCAAGAAACAGTATCTCCAGCTAGCAGATAGATGTAACCCGAAGAAGATTTTATACTATCTTGGCATCCAGCAAAATCGGAGTTAGTATACCCAACGATCTCAAGCTTATCTGACCTTCGATATGTGAGCATGTAGTCTTTTGTTCTCTGCAAGTATCGTAAGACTCGTAAGACTCGTTTGGCTGCTTTCCAATGGTCTACTCCTGGATTACTTAAATATCTGACCAACATCTCAGTAACGTATACTATATCCGGTTGCATACAAACCTGAGCATACATCAGATTTCCTACTGCTGACGCATAAAGAATCTTTTGCATTTGCTTCTTTTCAAAGTCATTCCTAGGGCATTGATTGAGACTAAACTTGTCTCCTTTAGCCACAGGGGTATCACTTGGTTTACAATCTTACATGCCATATCTCTTGCGAACTGTTTTGATATAGCTCTTTTATGATAATCCAAGAATATCCTGAGAGCTTATGATATTTGTATGCCTAATACAAAAAAGGCGTCACCAAGATCTTTTATCTCAAAATTCTCAGTTAGAAATCTCTTGGTGTTGTACAATAAGCCTATATCGCTACTAGCAAGCAAAATGTCATCGACATATAAAACCAGAAAAATATACTTACTCCCACAGAACTTATGGTATATACAATCATCGACCAAATTCATCTCGAAACCAAATGAGATGATCACCTGTTGAAACTTGAAATACCATTGTCGAGATGCTTACTTAAGCCCATAGATGGATTTCTTAAGTTTGCAAACCATATTCTTTGGGTCTCCGGGCATAAAGTTTTCTGGTTGAACCATATAGATCATCTCATCAATGTTGCCATTGAGAAACGTCGTCTTTACATCCATCTTATGTAACTTAAGATCGAAACGCGCCACTAATGCCATTATAATCCTGAAAAAGTCTTTCGAAGAAATCGGAGAAAAAATCTCTTTATAGTCGATGCCTTCTTTCTGCGTAAAGCCTTTTGTGATAAGACGTGCCTTGTACCTCTCCATATTACCTTTCAAATCCCTTTTGGTCTTAAATATTTATTTGCAACTAATAGGTTTCGCACCTTATAGCAATGGAACAATATCCCATACGTCATTGTCTTTCATAGACTTCATCTCCTCATTCATGGCATCAATCCACTTTTAAGAGTTAGAACTTTCCATAGCTTGACAGAAATTGATTGGATCATCTTCTATTACGCCGATGTCTACCTCATGTTCTTGGAGAAATAAAATGTAGTCATCTGGCAATGCATTTCTTCTTTCTCTAGTGGATTTCCTTAATGGCATATGTTCTTGAGATGGTAGAGCTTATTCTTCTGAAAAAAGTTCTTCTATTGGTGGTTATCCAATATTGTCTTGAACAAAGTCAAGAATGAGATCCTGATTAATGCCAATAACACCTATGGAAATATCAACATATTCCTTTTCAAAGACAAAGTCTCTAACTGTATCTCCCTTGCAAACTCGACATCCTCAAAGAACCGAGCATTTTCTGACTCGAAAATCAACTTTATCGTGGGATCATAAAACTTGTATCCCCTCGATCGTTCTGAGTATCCAATAAAATAGTAACCACAATTCTTGAGTCTAGTTTCTTCTCATTTGGCTTATAAGGCCTTGCCTCAGCTGGACTTCCCCAAACATATAAGTGTTTTACCTGTCCAAAGCTCATAAGGGGTTTTGGCAGTCACTTTAGTTGGAACCCTATTAAGGATATACGCTGCAATCTTAAGTACTTCTTCCCAGAGTGATTCTAGTATGGTAGAATGAGAAATCATACTCCTCACTATGTTCTTAAGCGTCCTATTTCATCTTTCAGCAACACCATTCATAGTGGGTGAACCCGGCATAGTGTACTGTGGGATGATAACGTATTCCTCTAGCAATTTCGCAAATGGCTTTGGACGTTGTTCACCTGAACCATCATATCTTCCATAATATTCACCACCACAGTCAGATCTGACGCTTTTGATTCTTTTGCCAAGTTAGTTCTCAACTTTAGCCTTAAAGTTTTTGAACATATCCAAGGATTGTGTCTTTTTATGAAGGAGATATATATAGTCATATCTAGAAAAATCGTTTATGAATATCATAAAATATTGTTGACCATTCCAAGCAGGTACATGGAATGGCCCACAAATGTCTGTATGTATAAGTTCTAAGACATCCAAACTCCTATTGGCTTCAAATCTCCTTTTATTGGTTTGTTTCCCCTTAATACAGTTAATACAGATGTCAAAATCTGTGAAATCTAAGGGGTCGAGAATTGCGTCTGACACAAATCTCTTTTTTCTCCGTTTGGAGATATGACTAAATCTTTTGTGCCATAACGCAGCTGAATTCTCATTAGTTAATTTTCTCTTTAAACCTCATGTACTTAATTGCAGGGATTCATTAAATGAAGTAATTGTATCAAGTATATAAAGATTATCATCACCTGACAAAAAACCAGAACCAACTAGTTTTGCATCATAAAACAAACTAAATTTTCCATTTTTGAATGAACAAGAATTACCAAATTTGTCCAAAGCAGAAATAGAAATCAAATTTTGCCTAAAAGACATAACAATAAATGTTTCATCAAGACCCAAATAAAATTCGGTCTTTAATAATAATCTATATTTTCTAATTGCTTCAATTTCAACTGCTTTGTCATCACCCACATACATGTATCTTTCGCCATCATTGGGTTTTCAGTAATTGAGGCAACCCTGCATAGATACACTGATGTGAGTGGTTGCACCAGAATCTATCCACCATGTGTGTCTAGGTACCAAAGTTAAATTAACCTCAGAACAAACTATGCAATAACTTTCAACTACGCAAAAGAAACAGCTAGTGTCGACTATATCATCTGATTTCTTTTGTTGTTTCTTTTGAGGTAGTGATTTTGCAGCTCTTTTATCTTTATTATTTTTGTTGCCCTTGTCCTTACCCTCATACCTTATTGAAATTAAGCTTGTCAAAAGCGTACCAATTTTAGCCTTTTCATTCTTAACAAAACTCTGCTCAATTTCTGGAAGAAACTTCTTAGCTGTAGTTGTTTTTTTAGACATTGAGCCCCTGAATGATTCTGGAATGGTCTTCTTCATGATCATGATACACATGCGATTTGATCTCTCCCACCTTTCCATTTCTCTTTTATCATTAAGGGTACTATCATTTGTAAGAGGTGGAGGAGAATCAACCATTAACGCAAGATCAAGATCCATGACTGCAAGAACAATTAAAAGATTTTCGTGCCACGATTTGAAGTTAGAGCCATTTAGCATAGGAATTGAATTAATGTTGGCAGTAATATTAGCAGTAGATATAACTGAATAGAGAACAACAAACAAGCAAAACAAGCTCATATTAGTCTTAAAACAAAAATAAATTCAAATAAAGGTAAATCCCATCTCAAGATATCGGACACTCCATTAATATTTTATCTTTGGACAAAATATTAATTTGTAAGTGATATCTTGGTGCAGTAATCAAACACTGATAATAAGAACATGTCAAACAATGAATCTTCCTTTGGGCCGATTTATTATTCACATGTAAAATTGAATAATCATCACATGTTTATTACCATAGGTGCACATGTAATTCTATTAAATATGGACCTTCCTTTGAGCCCATTGATATTTACAAGAATTACATATACAAAACCGTTTGTATTCTAAAATAAATTAATTTCCACAAGAGAGATCACTTTGGTGACATGTTGTTTCAATTAATTTATCTCAAAATACATATAAACCAACCAATATTTGAATTTAAAATTACCCAAAAATAACCCCAAAAAAATTGGTCAAACTCCGCTTAACAGTCAAAGTCAACATCAACGTTGACCGGTTCAGGGCTGGACGGTTTGGGTGAGCCCAACCGGATCTTGAACCAGCCCACAAAATTAACCAACCCTTTTTTTTTTTAATGGGCTAAACTTTTTTTTTTAATGGGCTAAATGTAAACTAAACTTTAATTTTAATCCATCAAGCCCAATATACTAGGCCCAAAATTAAGTTTCATTAAGTTCAATCTAATTTAAGACTTAAATGAAAAGCCATTTAATAATTATCCAAAGAAGAAAATTTTAAAATCCGTAGGGACCTTAATATTATAAGCCATGAAACTCAAACACCTTTCATTCTTTTCTTGCAGCAACACCATGCCGCCACTTTTTTTTTTAATCCGATTTTCCCAAAAAAAAAAGTTTCTAAAACTCTGAATTTATTTTACTTTTACAAGAGTCAACTATAAATTTGATTCAAGAACACCAAAAACTACTTAATCCTTAATTTGTTCTCAAACTCAATAATTTTAATAATTTTAGTATTATTAAATTCAAGAACACCAAAGATCCAATCATAAATAAAAAAATAAATTTGATTCTCAATGATTTAATATGAATTGGCTCTTATACCACTTGTTGGGACAATAAAACCTTTTGTGAAAACTATCACCTATAACTTAGGAATATTCATGTCATATCACTAAGAATCAATAATAAATTATTCGGAAGCGTACCTAAATCCATAATGCTTAATTCCTCTCTAGAATTGTGTGGTTGGCCTTCCAGATTTACACGTTCTCCTAGAGAGTCCTTTAATTCTCTTTGAGCTTTCTTTTTGAAGATGAGATATCAGAAAGAATGGGAAGATTTCAACGTGTGACCTGGGGACTATGACCACTTATATAGACAACTGTTTCTTGTTGTCATTGGGTATTCCTAATTCTGCCCATCATAGAATTAGAATATTATTGGGTCTCTACACATTAAAAGCCCACATACTATTAAATACATTAAAGCTCATAATACCAAAAACCTTAACATATCACTTTTAATTGGGCTTAACCTTATATGACAATCTGCAACACATAATTATTCACATATAAGCCCAACTTTGGATTAAAGATCCAACAATACTGGATTAAAAAAAAATCCAACATATTGAACTATCACTATTATGATCAATTACATTATCATCTTGTACTAAAATTGGTTTTTCTATAAATTATCTACTTTCCAATCTAAGCTACATTAGTTTTTGCTGAGAAACATTTTGCTTAGATAGCCTTAATTTCTTTTAGTTCGTAAAATGTTTATTATCTACTTTTATCTAACTTGAATTTGGTTGTACCGTTTTCACTACATCTTCCTATAAATTCTGTACAAATTAATAAATTATCTTTGTTTCTTTTCATGTGGTAACCTCTAGTTTTTATTCATATTCTTAAACCTTTATAAAAAGTGTTTGCTTTTACTAAATAGTTTAGGGAAAAATTTACTCTTCCTCCCTTATTATTTGTTTCTAGTTCTATGTTTCATAAAAGTCCTTGTTCTATATTTGTAAATCGATTATCATAAAGACAAATCAAGGCTTTTGCACCAAAATTTTCTTCATGTAATTCTTTTACTCCTATTATATCTAGTCCTAAATGGGTCTATTTAAGGTCTTTATCACTAATTTGATTATAGGAATGTGTATCTATTAAATTTAATTTTGGCATTTGATCCTTATGTATACATGACATATATCTTTCAATATAATTTTGATATAGCAAAGATTTACTAAACAAATTTCCTTTTTTATATATTATGTTGGGATTGATTAAGTCTAATTTATTTTGTCTAAACCTTTCTATTTATTCATCTAATTCAGTAGGGCTTTCTATTTTAACATCCTCATCTTCTTTTCTTTTACTAAATATCCTTTTTAAATCGTTACCTTCTAATTTACTACTTTTGACTAACTGTTTTCCTTTATCCATTAATAATATCGATAACTCTTTGATTGCTTAGGGTGAAAGCTACCTTTACCAACATCAACTCTTTTTTTTTTTTCAAATCTACTTATTAAATCTTGTAAATCGACAGTTAGTATGACTTCTAAATCCTTAGTTTTTTCCAAGTGTTTTAATTTTAATCTTCCTTCTTCTAACCTTGAAATCTTATATAATTCTACTATATTTTGGTCTTTTATAAAATCTAACTTTTCTTCTAGCTTCTTTAAGAGTTGCTTTGTTTTCTCTTAAACTATATAAAATTAACTTAAAACTCTTGCTAACATTATCAAATTCTAAGATAATGTTAAAAAATTTTAATTTGAATTTTATCCGTATGCTACATTTTTTTAAAAAAAAATTGTAATATTGAAGGAGAAAGAAGCTTGAGTCTGAGGCTACTAAGAAGAAGCATGAAGAGCGAGCCTCAAAGATAAACTGGAGGGAGGATGTTAGAAAGTCATTTCTTAACCATCAAATGTAGCAGAGTCTATTAGAGAGTAAAATTTGAGACCAAGGCCTATTTTTACTGGATAGTGGATAGTCTTATTAAGATCAGTTCGAGTCATATATAGTAATTAATAAAAATATAAGGAGAGTAAAATACTAAAATATAAGTTTTTAAGGCTCAAGCCCAAAGAAGAATTAATAAAGACTTTGCTCAAAAGTCCTCCCACCCGAAGCTGTGAAGCATAAAGTGGCCAGATAACAACTACTGGAACAAGTAACGGGTGTTGTTTTAAACCATTCAAAAATCGATTTCATGGTTTCTTAACCAAGTGTTTGAGCCCATGAAAGAAAAGTTGGCCCAATTACCAGGCCCAGTCCTTATTACAGAAACTTCGTGAAAGTGTTAAACAATATTGGAAGTTGTTCGCAAGTCGAAGATTGCAGCAAGAAGCAATTCAGCAAGCCAAGGTCAAGTAGTCTGGTCCAACTCGAGCAAGGATTCCATGTCACAGGCACGAACACACTAGTTGGCAAGCATAAGCAAACACCACAAATTATCACAACAGTTGGTGCTTTCATTAAGAGTCTGAAATTTTTTCTCAGCCAAAGGTGATGACAAAGAAGGAAGCCAATGATCAAGCAAGAACGAAGCAAATTGTCAAATTAAAAGAGAGCCAAGGCAAACTATGCTAAAAGGAAGCAAAGCCAATCAAATTTAGGAAAGAAGCCAAGCAGCACCACAAGCCAAATATCACCAAAGCATAGACCTGTCGAGCTGTCAGACGACAAGCAACTCCAACAACTTCAAGCTATTTTTGATTGGGGTGGGCAAATCCTGGTTCGGATCAATCCGATTGGATTTCGGATTAATCGGGTTGGGAAAAATATAACTTGAACCCAACCTGAATACGTGATCTGATCTGATCCAATCCGAACATATTTAAATCGGATCGGATCGGATAAATGATTTTTACTTGTTTTATTAATAATTTTTTTGAATTTTTGAATAGAATCGAGTTTAATCCGATCCAATCCAATCGGATTGGTTAAAATCCAACCCAATCGAATTAAAATCTTTATTCGAATTTAAAATTTTTAAATCGAATCGGGTTGGATCATGTTATATGCCCACCCTTAGTTTTTGAGATTGAAGTCCCTTTTAAGTCTGATTTCCAGCACACTGGGACTGCCACAACTCAATTGTTGGTCTGCTGCGGTGTTTAGTAAAATCCATTGATGGTCAGCTATGGTTTTTTTCTTTTTGATTTCATAAATTTTGTAATAATTGTTAAATATAAAGATTAATATAAAATTTATTATTTACCATAATCTATAAATTTATCTTTGGCAAATTTAACTTTTATGTCACGACAACAATAAACTAAAAACCATAATACTTCAGTACCAAAGAACTTAGAAACAAAAGTCTAGCTGATGTTGTGCGAACAAGCTGCATAGATTTATGTGACAACAATGCGCAACTCTCTAAAATTGACACCCCGTTAGGATCCTATTTGATAACTAAATCATTTAATAAGCAAACAAGGATCCATACATTTTCCCAATTTTTTTGGCTATCTACGTTTCTTCAAAGGTTACTTTTGATTTGCTCCCAAAATGTTCCTTTGAAAAATGGTCATTCTAGTCCCAATCCGTTAGAATATCTTTTTAAGCGCAATATTTGACTGTCATTGAATAAACAAGACTTTTTTTCACCCTTCAATATTAAAAAAAAAATTAATTTAGCCCTAAAACATAAAGGATTTTTGAATCTAAAATGAATGTAATCCAAATTGATATGAAATATAGTCTAAAAGAATAAAAATATTAGAATATAAATTCAGAAAAGAGAAAAGGACAATTACACCCCCTAACTTTTATAGAAATAATAATTAAAAAATTAACTTTAAAAAATTTTTAATGAATCCAAATATAATATAAATATTTTAATCTATCTAATAGACTAATAATATTAATATTTATTTAATTTTTAAAATAATTTTGATATATAAGTTATTATATTTATTTTAATAGCATATTTTTATTATTATATAAATTTAAATAAATCATTGATTAAATATATTTTACAATTAAATAAAATATATATTACGTATTAATATTATTAAATTATTTTATATGATATCCAAAATTATTTAGATTTTTATATATTTGTTTTTCGTTTTATGTTTCTATTCATTGTAATATTTTATTTGATATTAATAAAATATGTCTAATAGATTTTTAACATTAAACTATATTTTAAATATTGAAATCATTTGAAAACATATATATTATTATATTTATTTTAATGTTATATTTGTATTTATCATAAAACTTTGTTATCATATATATTATTACATTTATTTTAATGTTATATTTGTATTTATCATAAAATTTTGTGATTAATTTTTCTGAGTTAACAAAATCAAATGATAAATTAATCAAAAAGAAGTCAAAGTATTTCTTACTGAAAAGATGAGGATTACATACTAATTTTTTTAAATTTTAGGGGTGTAGCTGTTTTTTTGCCCTTATAAAAAATTGAAGGAGCCAAGCAAATCGTATAATGAAGAGGAGTTTTAAGTTTCAATGGGCTATTTGAATTTTTTATCCCACCACAAAATATTCAGTTTAATTTTACACTACGTCTTAAAATTGTAAAGAAAAAGGTCTAATTTAAACCTCATTTAATTTACTTAACGAAAGCATTAACACACTATCAGATTGGGGGTAGAATAACTATGTTCGGTAAGTTAATTGCGAATATTGCTATCGTCGAAAATATGGTATCGGTTTTGGCGCGAAAATTGCTTCCGATAAATTAGGGCGCGGCCCGGTTTAGTTCACTTTTGCTTCAATGGCCCGCATAGGGTTTCGTCATCCTCAATTCTCCGAGGTTACTATACTCTCCTCTGAGTTCTCTCTCACAATTTTTTTACCAAGATTTATTTATTTTTATATCAAAATAAATAAAAATAAAATATTTTACAATATTTCAGGATTTAGCGTCGCTTCAGCGAGATCAAGTGGATGAAGCATCTGATGAATATCAAAATCAGACCACTCCTAATCACTCAATCAAGGTTTTCATTTCTCTCTGTCTCTCTCCCTCTCTCTCTTTCTCTCTCTTTCTCTCTCTTTTCTTAGTTTCCTTTCGTATTTTCTTGTTTGTGTTATTGAGCTTATAAAGTTGTTGAAAATTGTGCTGGTAAAATGGAAACAGACCAGGAAATTTTTTTAATTTTTATTATATAAAAATAAAAGATTGCATTTTGGTTTTTGCTCAATAAGACACTGAATTAATTATCAAAATAGTTGGCTGATTTTTAACTAAATTTGGTGTCTGCCTTTCCTGTGGTCTTGTTTAAGGGTGTGTATGGGATATTCCCTGGCTGTTAATTATAAGTGGGTAGGTTGTTGATAAACATTAGCTAATAACTAAAACAGGTGTTAACGAAATCTTTAGTTGTTTTGGCTTTCCAAATTTAAGCTAAAGCACAACAGTCCTAAACTTTCCCCAGAGCTAGTCTAATCAATAATGGCAAACTTCTTGTTCTCGAAATTTTTGTTTTCTTTAGCGTCTCGTTATTTGCATAATCTGAATAAGTTAAATGCTAATCTGAGCTTGCTTTAAGTCAAATTGTCTTTAACATAAATTGATCCAATCATATCGTAGATAATGATTGGGAAATTTTTAATTTATCCTCAGTCATTCCATTCTTGCTTGGATTCTGCTGTCATTCAATATGTCCTGAAAAATAACATGTTTATTTTCTAAAATTCTTGCTGGTGTGTTTTCTTGATTACAATGCATAGTATTTGGTGAAAAAATTCCGTCAAGGAAAAGACGTGCATTTGTTGTCAAGAGAAGAAGGTAGATATGACAGTTATCTATTTCTATCTGGAGAAGAGAATTCAGCCGCTAGTTTTTCTGCATCTCCTGGAAATATAAGTTGTGAAGCATGCTTATTATGCGATTTTTTCTTGTTATGTTGTTTATACTAACCTATGTTGCATTGTTGAGTACTGATTTGGTCTAGGATCTTAGACTTTGTTAAAGTCTGAGAAAACTATTAAACCATACGGTGTAAGAGTATAATGCTATTGTAGTATTACACCATATGGTGTAATAGCTTTCCCCAGCCTTTAGCAAATTCTAGGATCTTGGATTATCTAATTTCTATTGCATTGTTAGCACTAGCTGTACACTATTTATCTTGTTTTGTTGTTTATACCAACCTGTATTATGTTCTCAGCACAAGCTTTACATTGTTGTTGTTCATAATTAGAAGAGTTTATCTATACTAAGGAGTTTTCAGACAAAAAAAAATTCTAAATTTATGGAGAGTTGCATCTTCTTAACATCTTAAGAAGCTAAGATGGAATGGAAACTAGGGTAAGATGTAATTAAAACCACCTTACCTTTTTTATTTAGAAAACTTTGTATTTTCTCTTTAGATGTTGAAAAATATAACACAGTTCTGAGTTATTTGTTCCTATTGAATTTCATGCCATGGGAGAAGGATAAGGCCTGTTTCTGGACTTAAGTTGTGATGGCATCATTTGGATTATTTGTATGGAGAGGACTATTAAGATCTCTAAGGATTCTAGCTGGGAGGAGATGCGGTAGAATGATTTGAGATATTCCATCTCCTTCAGTGATTAACTCTCATGTTTTGTGTGTTGGTTGCTGTCTTTTGAGTTATTGACTTTCTTTTTTGCTGTTCCTTCATCAGAAAGCACTTCTTTAGACTCACTGAAATTTCTTGCAAGAAGACTGTCAGTCTGTAACTTCCTCATTTGCAGCATGTTATCGTTTAGTTCCTCAAAAGTGTTAAAATGTTGCAAGTCTTTTTGGAATTATTTTGTTGGGACTTAGCCAATGGTCTATTTCTCTATTGTATAGGTTCTGCATTTTCATCTACATCTTTCCTCAAACGGAGTTTCACAGCATCCTCAGAGTGAACTTTTCAGTCAAATTCAAGCTCAGTCTGAGTTTAATAAGCATCTATGATGCCACAATCTGAACCTTTAGCTGGTGCTGAACAGAGGTGTGATGCTAATAAAGCTCTTTTAGAACCAGAAGTGAATACTTCAGCTGGTGCTGGGAAGAGGACTGACAGTGACAAGGTTCTTCCACTGCTACTAGTTGATACTTTTGCTTGTTCTGGAGAAAGGGGTAATCAATTAAAGATAGACAACAATGCCGGTGATATGAAAGTATTATCTATCTCTTCCTACCTAAAAACTGAGGAGAATCGTAGTGTTCAGTCTCTGGTCAACGACCAGGATAAAGTGGGGCGCCGTGAAGAAAAATTCAAGAAAGTTACAGATGTCAATGATGCTGTTGAACTCTCTATATCTGCATCAGAAGCACTGGTTATATATGAATTAGCTAATAATGAGCCAGATTCAGAAGATTTGCTCACTGCAATTGTACTTGAAGCTGCTCTTCAAGTGAAGCAAGCACGGTTAGAGAACCAAGAAGATACTTCATATTACCCAAATGAGGAAATTGATGAGACCCATTTGGCTTTGGAATTAGATGATTTGTCTATGGCCAGTGCATGTGAAGATGTAGGATTATCTTCAGCTGGCTCTGATGAGAATTTTGTTTCTGGTTCAGAATCATTTCTAATAGAAAGTACTCCTTTATTGGAAAATTACTATGAGTCTAATGACAATGGATTTAAACATGTAGAGTGTTTGGCTCATCAAAAGAAACTTCCTGCTGATCCAGCTTTTGATCTGAATGGCTCCCATTTGGAAGGCAAAATTGATCCCATGTTGCATCAATCAACTCAGGAGACTTCACATGTTTTAGCTGCAGCACAGGTAAGTCCTCTTATTAGCTTCCTACCATGCTTTACCATTAAAAGAATAAAAATATATGGAAATAACTACTTTCCTCTAGTGGTGGGGCTAAGTTGCTTAAATTAGTCAGGATGGAACCTTTGGCTTAGTATGTCCTGGATTTATTGAACTGTCTTTTACTTTCTACAATAAGAATTTTAGTTTGTTTCCAAACTGAACTTTTTTATTGTGGGAATTTCATTTCAGCCTGAAGCTAGTACAAACTCTATCCATGCTTGGAACTCTATCAATGCTGGTGAGAATATGCTTTCACTCTTCACATTCCTGTTTTCTGTCGGTTGCATTTAACTGTGCTGAGATTTTCTCTCTCTTTGTTTCCTTACTACAGTAGGAAAAGAAGAAATAAGTTGTTCAGTTGTAGATAGATTCAGAAGCCGCTGGTTTGGTGGTTGGACTGGAAAGTTTTTCACTTCAGTATGTTTTATCTCAGCTTATCATTCCTTGTTTTATCTCAGTTGCATTTAAGCTGGCATGTTCTTTGTTTCAATTACACTAGGTAGCTTTATGGAGTAAGAGAGGAACAAATGATAAACTGGAATGACATTTGACTGCTCTTAGTTTCTGTCTCTGTAAATTTCCTTTAAATTGTTTGCTCCTTTGTTTAAAGTTAGTGAACAGAACGATCTCTTGTTTTTTAAACTTCAAGCTGGGGATGCATAAAATGAAGCTTGCTCCTTAGTCAACACAATTTCCTAAAATAATATGTATCGTGTTATTAAATTTCAGTTTTAACCAGTTTTATGCCTGATGATGGTTGGGCTAGAACTTTAGTTATGGCTTATCCTTTAAGAATTTACTTAAATCATGGAATATATAACTTGTTTCTCAATGTTGTAGCTTTACTTGCACTCTTTTACTGGCTTGTTCCAAAAAATGCAAAGTTTTAATTTTACCATTGCACGATATAATAGTTTCTTGGTGGGTGCGCCTCTTTCACATTTTTTACTGTCAGTATCAGATATCCTGTTATTTTATCATTCATGCAGTTGGTATGGCTTTTCAAAAATTGCAAAATCTGTATGCCTTTTTCCTTAACTATTGTGAGGCATTACCATTTGTGCATTGAAATCTATAAGCCATATTTTGAAAATACTATTTTGACATTCTGGTTGATTCATTTTCTAATGGATTCTGCTCTTTTATTATTCTGCCTTCTTCTTTTGAAGGGAGTGGATGTTCTGGTACAGTTGGAACAGAGTAACAACAAAGGCATCCCAAAGTTTTATGTTAATGAGACTAGCTTTCTCTCTGAATCGGCAGATGTAGCCCCAGATGAGAACTCCTTTGTGCCTTCACAGTCTAGCATACCCTTTGAAGGTTTTAATAACAAAGCTGATGAGGACACTTCATTTTGTCAAGATGTGATCTCATCCACTCAATCTTCTGTTGATCCTCTCTGTTCCTTTGTTCCCTGCAGTGTGTCTACAGTGAATGCCAGTTCCCCTCAGACTATTAATGTAGCTGGTGCTCAAAAGCAATTACTTGAGGTGGAGAATTTGCACAGGACCTCAGATTTTAGTGCTGAATTCATTAATGGGGACAGACAAGATGTGCCTACATTTACTGTTGAAGGATTTGAGGACCCAGTTAAAAGGCAGTTGACCCTACTCAAGACTTATAGCACCCTTTCACCTATAAATGATTCCAACTTGGAGAAAGAAAGTTGTTTTCATAATCGATTGGTCCCATCAGAATGTCATGAAGAAATCATTTCCTCGGAACAGAATATGGGCTCCATTTGGTCCTTCGATAAAGGATACTCTAAATTTGCTGCTGGTAGAGAAAATGAGGAAACTTACAAAACCACTGTCATTGGGAACCCTTATGCTGTCACAACAAATTGCACAGAAAATAATGATAAACTAGTCAGTGATGGGGCTGGATTGCTCAAGCCTTTGAACAAAAGTCTGCCTCCTTTTCCAAACCGAGTTACATGTGGTTCACATGCTTCCAAGCTTATTGGTGATGTTAACAATTCTTTTGGAAGGACAAACCCTGATGGGGCTGGAGTACAGGAAACTGTAGCTATGCTTCATAATTTATCAGAAGAGCGTAATAACTACCTTGAAACTCAAGGTCCAATTAGAAAGAGAATTCATTTATCAGAAGTTGAAGTTGACCTTGGGCAGAATAGAGATATTGAGAAGCTACAATCTTCACATAAGTTTCACTCAGCGACTAGAGCCACTGAAATGTCAAAAAATTCCAATGCATGTAGAGATTCTCAACTTCAAGATGTGAAAATGTGTTCCACAACTCACAGAAAGTATGTGAAGAGGTTGATATTCCAAGGTATCAAATTCTTACTAACAGGTTTCTCAAGTCAGAAAGAAAAGGCAATTGAAGTGCTGATTCAAAAATATGGTGGTTTGGTTCTCTTGGATATTCCTCCCCCAAACTCAGGGGGAAAGAGATGTTCAAGATTTCATTCCCAGCAGCTTCCTATTGTTATATGTCCAAAGAAGCTAAAAACCACCAAGTTCTTGTATGGATGTGCAGTGAATGCCTTCATACTAAAAGCCAAGTGGCTGACTGATTCAGTTGCAGCTGGTTCAACTGTATCACCTGAAAAGTACATGATCCTCTCAAGTCAGGCTGATCTGAAGAGAACAGGAATTACAGAACCAATTTGTTGGGATAACCATAAATGTATTTTTGGCAGAGTGGGGATCATGCTTCACGGGAAGCCCAGTTTCTGCACCAAATTTGCAGTAATAGTTAAGCATGGCGGAGGGCAGGTGTTTAAAACCCTCCATTGCTTAGTTCTGAGTCTTGAGACTCAGAAGAATTTTGTGGGAGTTATTGTTGCTGAGAATGAGGGAAGGGTGTCACGTCACTTGAGACACTGTGCCTTAGAGAAGAAGATTGCCATGGTGCCGACAAGCTGGATAATAAAGAGCTTACATATAGGGACTCTCCTTCCTCAAACACAAGGCAAGCATATTCGTTCTTCCACTGTAAATGTTCCAAAGTTTCCAATTTCCATTGATTGGAGTGAAGAGATTTGAAACTTGAGCTCCAAATGAAGCATTTCACAGTGCATATGAACCTTCATATTTAAAGTGCATCAGAGATTCTCAAGGAACTTTAATATGCGTCATTTCATTGATGGTATAGACGTGATTATGGCTGCACTGGTCTTGTCTTTTGACTAATTTTGTTCAAATGAGTTACAGTTCTGGTGTTAAGCCCAAGATGCGATTGTGGTGGAAATGTTCCAGATTGTGTTCCTTGCTTATTTAAATGTGGAAATTGATGGGTTGCAATGGGAAAGAGGTGTCCTGTGGCATCCTAAGTGATCTCTGGTTTATAAAGAAGAAACTAGATTAAGAATTTTTTAGCCAGGTTCAGCATTTATCATCTCAACATTCTCTTTTCCTGTTCAAGAATTTTCCATCAGATTCAAAGTAGATGCATTGATTGAGTCTTGGTTTGTTCCAGTTGATGCTATCAGTTCAGCTGCTTCAGTTTCTACTGTTATTCTCTAACCAAAAGCGAAAGAATAGGCAAGAGGAGGCTGACTGCAAGAACAATAATGAATTTATTGCACATAAGCTGGTAAGAGTTAATTAACATTATCATTTACTTGCCACACCAATACATGTTATTTCACATTATATCGACAGTCAAGTAAAAAATGTTTAGAAATTGAATTGACATGGTTTCTGAAATCAGAACTAATAAAAGGGTTTGACAATAGTTGATCTAGGCAGCTCCATGGCTGCGGTGAGTCAACATTGTTATTGTTTTAGATTTTAGCAAGCAATTACGTTCAAAAAAAAAAATAGTGATGTATAAAGGTATAATAAATTAGGAAAAGACAAGAAATAAAGGATGTCTCATATCTCAGATTAAAGAACAATAACTTGTTCAAGTTACAAAACAAGAGATTGAGAAGGATTGATGCAATAGAAACATAGATTTAGGCTACATTCGGTATTGTTGTTTAATAGTACTGATCTGGTCCGAAATCTTGGATTTTATTAAAATTCGGAAAAATTATTCAGTTATAAAGTTTAATAGTATAATGTTATTTATTATTAAACTATATGGGTTAATATTTTTCTAGGATCTTAAAAAGTCAAGGATTCTAGATTACTACATTTCTAGTTTAATAGTTGTACCTTTTAGGTTCCACCACTATTTATAGTCCTTTTTTGCTGATGTCAGATTAAACAACAATGAAATACGGTACTGAATTAAAGATTTAATTCATCATAGTAAAATATACATTCTACTCTATTTTGTTCATAGAGCGCGGTACCAAATATCATAGTTATCAAATATTTTTCACTTTTATTTCCCCTTGTGAAGGCTTAACAAAATGTAGCATGAGTGAGAGAGATGAAAGTATTGCGTTGTTGAAAGAATATTATCCGATCATAATCAATTGTTTGTTGTAAATCTAATCAGAAAGTATCCAAACTATGCGAAGAAAATGAAGAAAGTGTTGATAACCAACATTAAAACTTAGAGATGAAGAATTCTTTTCTTTGTTTTTTTGTTACTCGTGATATTACTTGAGAAAAAATGGGGCAATATTACATGTACAGAAGCAACTTTTTTTTTTTTGATACAGTGGAGCCTAGTAAGGATTAGGACAAAACAAATCGGAGAACAGAAATTTCATACGTATCATTACATAACCAATAGGGGTTATCAAAGATATGGAAGCTGAGAGGCAAAGATCTTGTAAATTTGACCATGAAATCTGCAGCAAAATTGAAGCTACCTATTTATAGTAAAATAAAGCTTCTCAATTGTTGACTAGTGTCAACACACAAATATTATATTAACACAATAATAGAACAATATAGGTAATATGCTTCTATGACTCACAATTTAGGTAAATTGGAGGATTTAGGTAAAGTGGTGAAAAATCCACAATAATCATAACATTGTTAACTTTGTTAGCTCATTCAATTCGATTTTTCAAAAATCATAGTAAAGGGAACCAATGGATGAATGATGATGCACCTTCCCTTTATGTAGAGGACTTCACGTGTGTCATCGGTTCGGTATGTTATCGAGATTAAATGTAATTTCAACATTTAAAAATATGTATTTTTTATTTTTTTTATTATTATTAACCCCCGCATCCATTGAATCCCTTATTTCTAGAACTAGAACTTGACTTCTTAAAAAATGGAAAATTCAACAATTATAATCTATATAAAAGAAATAAAGAGTTCTTAGATCATTCAAGTATTTGTTATTAATCTTGGAACAATGAGAAACAATTCAAAAAAAAAAAGTTAGTAATATCGTTCAATTCATTCTACATGTGATAGTTGCTCGAAGTTGAAATATGAGTGTCTAACCAAAAGTTAAGTAGGTGGATGAACAATGCCCTAAAATGAAAAATATTTACTTTATGAATATCATACTTACACTCTGTTTGATATAATTTTTAAAATAAAGCTTATATAAATAGAATTTTTTTTAGTAAAGTTTTCATAAGTAGAGCTTTTATAAACAAATTTTAGTTGTTTAGGAGAGCTTATATTAAAAATTATAAAATTACTTTAATAGATAAGTTTCTTGAAGTTATATTACGAAAAGAACAAAATAAGATTGTCAAATAAGCAAATAATATTTTAAATATTTAAAAAAACTTTTCAACTTCTACTCCCAATGGAGATGGCCAACGGGTTGGCCCGGCATCAAAAGAAGGTCCATGCGTGCTCGTGCTCGTACCGTGTTGTGCCGTGTCGTGTCTAATTTTTTTTCTTAGCCCCAACCTGGCACACATGTCGTATTCACTTGTGCCATGTCTAAGAAAAAAAGTTAAGTTTTTTTTTCTTTTTTATTTTTTTAAGAGTGTATGCCAAGTTGTCGATATATTTTTTCAAGCCTATATACCTTTTTGAGTTCATGTACTTTTATTCAAATTTAATAGAATCAAAAATTCAAAACGTATATTTATTCAAATTTAATAGAATAAAAAATTCAAATCTCAAGTCCATATTCAATAATAATAAATTAATAACAGTAACTGAATATAGTATTAATTATTAAATTTGACTCTATGGTATTAGAATTCTTTTTTAATACTTAACAACAACAATAATAATAAATTTTTCTTAAGGGTTAACGTAATTGTTAACTTATACTTACATAGAGTCATAGATTATAGTTCATAATAATATTAATACATATTTATAAAATCATGATACCAATTATTTATTTAATAAATTATAAGCATAAATCAATTATAGTATTTTTTTGAAACTAAGAATTAAATTAATTTAAAAAACTTACGCTAGTAAAATATATTAAACGATTTAATTTCAAGTTATTTGTAAAATCATAAAATTTTAAGTTTATTTTCATTAAAAAGTAAAAATTCTTATTGCAAACTTTTTCATGTGTTGTGCTTTAGCTCATCTCTAATCATATCGTACTTTTAAGGTCCATGGGCTTAAAATTTTAAGTCCGGCCCAATCCACGTGCGTGCCATGTCTTGTTGTGTGCTCTACTGAAATGTGTTCGTGCCATGTCATGCCCGTGCTTTGCCATGTGTTATCTTATCCATTGGCAATCTATCTCTAACTCCCAAAAACTTAAAAGTTGAGCTTTTATTAGTAAAATTAAAATAGCTTATTTAATCTTCAAAAGTTCTACTAAAACAAATAACCATATAACAACCAAAAATTTGATAAGAACTTATGAGATTAAATAAACATTTATAATTACTAAATAAGCCATATCAAACGGGCACTTAATATAGACAAATTCAAGTTTTTGTTTAAGGCTCTTCTAAACTATTTTATATTAGAGAAATAGACCATACCAATTCAGTTCAAAAGGAATTTTTTTTCTTATAATTCATTTTTTGAAAATCTAACATGACTCGAACCGAATAAATTAGTTTAGAATTCTTTAAAATCGAACTAAAATTGAATTTTGAGAGAAATCGAACTAATTCAATATAAGGTTACTTCATTTGAAGGACTATTTTGCCCACCCCTACATTAAATGAAAAAAAAATAGTTCAATTTAATGAGAAAAAAAAAAGCTATCAACAAAGAAGGTTAAATAGTTAGAAGCACTAAAACGAGAGGTGACAAAATGGGTTGTGATGTGATTACGCGACATGGATATGGCATGGTCTTTTCATATTTGTGTTAAGTAATATTGATATGATTAATAAACGGGATGACACAACACAACACGATACAATAGATAGTCATGCTACATTCATGTTGGAGTATCTCAACATGGTTACATATTTATGATACGAATATCAATGAACATATGGTAATATTATTTAAAAAAAAATTAAAATATATAAATTGCACATTAAATTAATTATTTATATCATATCCATATTGTATTATAAACTCATTTATGTCATGTTAATTTATTTATGACTCATTTATATTAGTTATTTTTAAAATAATTTTTTATTTTTTATTAAATAAATTAAATGGGTCAACACAATTAACATGATTAATAAACGGATTGTATCTGTGTTTCGATGTTTTGACATGATTAGTAAATATGTTGTATCCATATTTATGTAAATTTAACACAACATAATTATATGAATTGACACACCTAACTAAAAATATTTTCTTTTTCAGTAACCAAAATGGGTTACCCAATTAATGCCTATATATATATATATATATATTGGGATCGCATTCGTTGCCTTTTGAAAATACATGAAAAATTTATTGTATAGACCCATAGGCAATGCCATTGTTCATTTATTTAGGACCATTTTAGTATTATTATAGTTTTTAAAATAACTATTGTTATCTGTGTTATAGAAATAATCAGTTGTGATGAAAATTAAATAAACATTTGGTAAAATTTATTTTTAAAAATATTGGAGGTTATAAAAACGGTTGTATGTGTTTAATAAATTTTATAGTTAAATTGCTATGAGAATATACATGATTGAATTGCACATAATGTTAAATAAAATTAATTTACACATTTATAATCATGTATCAAAATTTTTTTATTGTATATATAAAATAATTGATAACTAAAATAAATATTTTGTATTATTTTTATTTTGTATCTCAATATAATCAGTAATAATAATAATAATCTCTTTAAAGTAAATAATTTTGTTTCCCGATAATTTTCTTTTTATAATACATATGAAAATATATATAAAATTGTATTAAGTATAAAACTAATTCTTAAAATTAAGTTTTGAAATATTACTTCCTCACTTTCAAAATCTACTATAAGGTGGGGTTGATTTTGTCAAAATTTATTTATAAAAAAAATTAAAAAATATCAAAATTAACTTTAAACTTTTAAACGTCTCTTTTGACTCCCTCAAAAATAATTCTTAGTGGGCCTTTACTATTTGGATTTTGGACCACTGCACATAATATTGAATAAAATTAATTTACACATTTATAATCATGTGTCAAAATTTTTTTATTGTATATATATAATAATTGATAACTAAAATAAATATTTTATATTATTTTTATTTTGTATCTCAATATAATCAGTAATAATAATAATAATAATCTCTTTAAAGTCAATAATTTTGTTTCCCGCTTAATTCCTCACTTTCTAAATCTACTATAAGGTGGGGTTGATTTTGTCAAAATTTATTTATAAAAAAAATTAACAATATCAAAATTAACTTTAAACTTTTAAACAACTCTTTTGATTCTCTCAAAAATAATTCTTTGTGGGCCTTTACTATTTAGATTTTGGACCACTACATTCTTCACATTTCGAACTACAACTTTCAGCAGTCCAGAAGAACCTTTTGAAAATTGTCCTTGAATCGGGACATGTCGTCTTCGGGTCAGATTGGCCTAAAGTCCATGTTTAGGTTGACCTAAGTGTCTATGTTCTGGCAATTTTTCTCAAAATAATTTTCCCAAAAGATTTAACAGTGATGTTAATTAGTAGTCCGCGTCCTTCGCCCTTTGGAAACACAATTAAATTAGTAGTCCAATTAACATCACCGTTAAATATTTTGGGAAAATTACTAGTAGTCCATGTGTTTCCAAAGGGCAAAGGACGCGGACTACTAATTAACTTCATGTGCGAACGGAAGTGCATGTGGACTACATCAGTATCAAGATGCAATCACGCATATCAGTTTCACCTAATGGCGCGATTATCAATTAATAATCAAAATGGTTAAAATCCAAATAGATAAAAATCGAAATGAATTGAAATGAAAATAAAAAATAAAAATAAAAATAAGTTATTTATTTAAATTGTAAGAATCGCAATTGCATTAATATGTATTCATATTGATATGTTTACTTTCTCTAAAAAATTGAAATGGATTGTTTTAAGTTATTAAATTGTCCTTAGTCAATTATGGTCATTACTATTATTATTTATTATAATAATTGTAATTATTATTTAAAAATATTTATTAGTATTAACAAAAATTGCAACAATAGGAATAGGAACAATAATACGATAATATAATAATATTTTAATTGACAAAAAAATTAAAATTATAAAATTTGAGTGAGGTGAAATGAGGAGTTCAAAACGATTAATATGATTAATAAATGAATCATATATGTGTTTTGATGTTTTGATATGATTAATAAATGAGTCACATTATTATTTACTTAAATTTAACACAATACGATTACACGAATCGACACTTGAACTAGAACTAAATTCTTTCTTCTTCTTTTTTCAGTGAACAAAAATGGGTTACGCAATTAATGTCTATATACTTATTTATTTTTAGGGACCGCGTCCTTTGCCCTTTGGAAACACATGAACTACTAATCGCGTAGACCCACACGGGCAATGCCCACGTTCATTTTATTTAGTGTCTGGATTTCGGAGTTTGGACCGCCACATTCTTCGCATTCTTCAGATTTTGTGACTTCCCTTTCACCAGCCCAAAACAACCTTCACAAAATTGCACCTGGGAATTGGGATATGTCGTCATTTTGAAACAGATTGCGCTTCAAGTCAATGTTTTTGCATGTTTTTTATTTTTTATTTTTTATTTTATTATTATTATGTTTAAAAGACGTAGCAATGATGTTAACTGGATCCACCCAAAGTTTCATGTGCCAACTTAAGTGCACGTAGATTACGGTCAGTTTGGGATTGAAGAGACTGATAAAATAAATTATTTATACTATGAAAATAAAATAAATTGTTGATAAAAAAAGTGACTTAGTATTTGGTAAACGGTATTGTTTCAGTTATTGTAAGTTTAAAAAGTAAAATACATGCGTTTTGTAAATTTTATTACAAAATAGACATAAGTGTTGTTTTATTATATAATAACTAAAATAGACAAAAATTTTAATTGTCTTTTATTTTTAGAGTATGTTTAATAAATTGTTTAGACATATTTTTTTCTTAAATATGTAAAATTACATTAAAAAAATTCAATTAAAAAAATATAAAGAACTTCATAAGTTGTTACATAAAATATAATAAAAAGTCATATTTATACATAATCCAAATGAAATAAAAAGTAATATGTATTACATTCACAATAAATTTTTGGCAATAAAGTTCTTCAAATTTTTCGCAATAAAGTTCTTCAAATTTTTCATTTCTTGCAATTCAGAGCCATTGGTATTGTGATACTCTTCTTGAGTGTTATTGTCTCTTTATATTCTCTCATCAAATATTGAAGTAGGATAATTTTCAATGTTGTCAAAATGAAGATCACATTGCTCATGTCTCCTTATATAATTGTGCAATGCCATGGTTACAATGATTATTTTCACTTGTTTGTCAAATGGATAATTAGGCATATCTCTTAAAATCTTCCATACTCCAAATATGCGTTCAATAATAATTCTAAGCGATGAGTGAGCATGATTAAATATTTCTTGATAACCTGTGGATTTACTACCTTGACAAAAACTCTGGAAGGTAGTATCTTTCTCCTTTATATAGACCTAAAAAACCACTAATTTGGGGGTATCCTGCATCCATTAAGTAATATTTTCTTGTTGAATAAAAAACATATGAGTTTGTATCATAATATTTTAAAAGATTAAATTATAATTCAACTTAAATACTTTGAAATAATTAATTAATAATATATATATATATATATATATATATATATATATATATATATATATATTAAACTTCAAAAGCCATAGTTATGAAATTAAAATATGAACTTACTGGATCAAAACTAGAGAGAACATACGTGGTTATGGTGGTAATATGATATCTAATAATTTATATATTTGGGTCTATGGATAAGATATAATTGTCTTTGTATTAAAATCTAGAGTTATAATAGGAATTTTAAAAAGACGTAGTATCTTATTGAATATGTTATTTATGAAAAGTAATCCCCTATCTGTTTTTAAAAGCTGCTGACAAAATAAAAAAAATTATAAATAAGTTAGTTTTACAAAATTTACCAAATACTATTTTTATGAAAAATTATAAAATAAGCAGCTTATCGAATTTCAATCGTAATTCTAAACTAGCCCTACATCTCAATATAACCTATCATGTTATAATCGTGTTTGTTATACATGTAGGGAAGCCAATGCCACCAGTGGAGCTTGTATTTTGGTGCAATAGGGGCCAAAAGAGAGAAATTATATATTGGCGTGGTTTTTTTAACCCCCCAATTTTTTTTTTATACCCACTTTAAATATAAATTTATATTGAAGATTTAGAATTTTAAAATCTCAAAATTATTATTTACTAATCTCTTTTTCTCTCTCTCTATCTTACAATTGCATATTTTATTTATACTCTCATATTCTGCAAACACTCAATTTCACTCTCTTGAATTTATTTTTTGACCTTTCTTACTGTATCGTGATCTTTATTTCATACTTTTTATATATAAGATGTTTTTTTCCTTGATATTCATTAGGATTTGTGTTTGGCAAAAATTAATTTCTTGGTATTCATTAACTTTAGTTGACAAAAAATTGTGGATGTGCATTTTTAATGATGGGTTTTGTTTCTCTTAGTTAGTAATACTAATTATTTGTAAATAAAAAATACATTTGAATGGATTGGTTAGAATTTGTGAAATAAGGAGAGAAAGAAAAAAAGGAGTTAATTAAATAAAATTTTCAAAAATTATATAAATAATAAAGCTTTTAATAAAAAGGCATATAAAAGAAATTAATAAATTTAAATAGCCTCGCCTTACAATATATATTAGGAATTCTTTTATCTTCTTTTGAATTTTTTTTCTTTTTTAATTTAACCTGAGGGCTGGCTCCCCAAGCTGCAACCTAGGTCCAACCCTGGCCAACGACCTTAATTGGAATATTTACTAGGCTGGATTAAATCGTATATTTTCAAAAAAAATTAATTAAATAGAGAAAAATGAAGGGGAAAGTCATCATCGATGAACCACTTGTTAGATGTCAAAAATATAAATAGTCACCAAATATTTTTGAAATTATAAATAATCAACAAATATTTTTGAAAGTATATCTATACCACCAATTGTTTCTTCTTTTTTTTTTTTTTTTTGCTTTTTTTTTTTAAGTCAAGTAGCCACTTTTTTGTTACCTTTGTTGGAATCCACTAAGGAATCTATGCCAAAAATCATTTCACATGTGGTTTTGTGCAAATGATAAAAAATATAAAAAACTAGAATAAAAATGTAGTTAAAAAAAAATTATGATCAATTTATGATAGTAATCTATAATTTCTTTTTTGTGATTTTTAAATTTCAAACGGTGAAATCGCGCTTTCTCATATTTATATAGCAATGAGAGAAAATAGTTTTTTAACATAGACTCCTTAGCGTATTCTAGCAAAGACAATGAAAAAGTGGTTACTTGATTTTAAAAAAATTGAAATAATAGGTCTGTTAAAGATAATTAAAAAAAAAAAAAAACTGATGGCTACTTGTACTAAAGTAATAAAAGGAATAACAATTCTTACTTCTCTGGCGTTAGTATTTATAAAATTTGTAGCTAGGTATCGATAACTGGCTAAGAAAAAAAATCACAAAAATCTGTTGTAATGTATTTTTTAGTCTACTTTGAGTTTGTAATATTTTTTTTTAGAAAAAAGACATCAAAACCTCCTAGATTTTCTGTATGATCAAACAGATCCTTTAGATTAAGAAATGGTCATACAAACTTCTTTTTGTCAATTATAATCTTTGACTTTTATGATAAATAAAATTGCATATAATTATTGATAAATTTTGGATTACTCCTTGTGAATTAGTTATTTTCAAATCATCCCTTTACTCTTCAAAACCTCAAGTTACCCTATTTTTATTCAAAAAATAAGAGAAAAATAGATGTGGATTGATGAATTCTTTTTGGTCTTCTTAACAAAAATGAGAGCAAATTGAGATTTTTTAAAAGTAAAAGGGTAATTTAAAGATAGTTAATTCATGAGGGAGGTAATTTAAAATTAACCTATGATTATAAATACATACTATCATAAATATAATTAATGAAATAGCATAAATATTATGGGAATTATTTTTAATATTAAACTATTCAGTCTGGCTTGATAGAGTTTTATAGTATTAAATTCATTAACGCAAAATCTAACTTTAAATTTTATAGTATACATGCATTTGTACATACATACATAAATACCTCTCTCTCTCTCTGTATATATATAAGGAATTGCAAGCTTAATAAATAAACTCAAACGATCAGAGCAAAAAACTCCAAAAAAAAAATTCTTTAACTTTCTTATTTAACACAAAAATAAATTTATATGATTTGATCCTATGGCTTTGCTATCTGTGCTAGGTTGAAGCAGAGATCAATTGGAGTAGCTTTTGTTGGAATTGTCTTTTCCTTAAAGTTCTTTTCATGAGGAAGTTCAATCATATGTTATTTTCTTCCCCAAAAGGCATTTGGTAAATCTAAACAAATTGTTTGGTCAATAGTTTTTGAAGTTGTAAAATTCTACTTTTTATATCTGGTTCTTGGATTCGTTACCTCCCATTGAGAAATTTCTTGGTGAGACAGTTAGCAAGGGAATTAAGCTCCCCTTTTATATACTCAATCTCAAAGTAAAATTTTCTTAAAATTGCTTGCCATCTAGCCAAAATGTATTTTGATGCAGTATTTTTAACATTTTTTTATAAAATCTCTTTTGCGGATTTGCATTCAACATGTGCAAGGAATCTTTAATTTAATAAATCGCCTTAAAATTTTTAATGCACAAAAAAATGGGTAGAATTTCTTGTTTGACAATAAAATAAATTTGTTGAGTTTTATTCGGATGCTTAGATGGAAATTGAACTATTTGTTCTAAATTATTTTTCTTTTGTTTGAGAATACCTCCATATCCTATTTTAACAGCTTCAATTTCAGCAATTTTGTAAACATTTAGGTCAGCTATGTGCAAACAACGTAAAATCTTAATTTGATCTTTTTGTTTGTTTGACAATTTTTGTATATTCATTTGTCCATGGGTTGGGATTCTTTTTCAATCTTCTGTGCAAGGTTTACAGAGATAACGCAAATTAGGATAAAGATCTACAGCATAATTAAGGCTTCCCAAGAATTTTTGTAATTGAGTTTTTTTGTTTTTTCAATAATTTGATTTGAAAAATTGTCAGCAATGGCTATTGACTTGTTAATTAGTATTATTATTCCTTGACAAATATTATCACTAAGAAATCTAATTTTGGTTTGAAACGAACTAATTTTTTAATATAACTAGTCCATTTTTTTTTTAAAGGAAATAAGGGGTGGGCAAGCTCAAATCAATTTTTACACCCCTTCACACCCCCAATACTCAAACCCGAGTCCACACAATTAAGGGACGACAGATTGCACTACCAACCAACTCAGCTACGCCCTTAGGGACTATAACTAGTCCATTTTGTTTGACAATGTCACTAAAAATTAATAAATGTCTAAGATGTTATTCTATGGTTGATGAAATATTAACATATCATCAATATAAATAATCAAGAATTTTGAATATGCATTAAAATTTTCGTTCACTATCCTTTTAAATTAGTATGAGTATTTTTTTAATTCAAATGGTGGGTCATGTTGTGTCGTGCCGTGCTAACCATGGTGTCAAATTAGCTAGACTTTTTTTTTTAAAATTTAAATAATGCATAGTAGTGTAATTTAATCAAAATTAAGACGTAAAATTTGAAGAGTGCTTTTTATAAGCTTTTTCATGTGTGTGCTTAGGCTCATCTCTAATCATACCATACTTTGCTCTCCTGTGCCTAAAAATCTAATCCCAAATTGGTCAATATGCATATTCTGCCATGTGCCATGCCTAAACGTACTAGTGCTATACAGATGCATGTCAAATTTGTGTTGTGTCTCATGTGGCTTAGCCTGTTGACCACCTATAGGCATGGCATTCTATTCATATTGGGCAAATGGTATTGAGAATGCAGTTTTATATCTATCATTTCTTTTATTTGTATTTGCCAAAATTCGAATTTCATATGAAACTCTGAAAATATTTTAGCATTATTTAGTCTTTTGTATAAATCTTTTTTTTTTTATTGGGAATTCCATATCTAATCCATCTTAAAGCTTAGTTCAGAGGTTTATAATTTATTATTAATTTTATTTCATTTTTAATTTGCTGTTAATCCCTCTGCCTTTGATATTGGGAGCAGAAGTTCAAGGATAATAAAGTTTCTGTAGCGTTCCAATTCCTTTTTTAGATATAAATTTGAAATTTCAGAATCATCATTATCACTATAATTTTCTGATTGACTGTCACTCGAATGATTTAAAGTAATAACTTCTTTTGATGTGGAAAGTAATATTGGTATATTAGGTACAACTTTTGATTCTAGAATGGCAAGTCTGTTATCAATTTTATCCCTAAATTCTTTATTAGCTAATTTTTTTTTTCATATTTCTGGGAATTCACGAGGTTTAAATAATGGTCTTTCATCAGATTATTCAAATAATTTTAGGAAATTTTGGTGACCCCTTAGTTTCGTAAATGGTGACAGGGACTCTCTTAATTTCATAAATAACTTTATACCCTTTGATTATAAACAACCCAAACAAATATAAATATAGTAAAATGATAAAAATAATAAATAAATATTATATGATGCAAATAAAATATCACAATAAGTATAATTAATAAAATAATATATAATGAAAATTTAATTTTAATATTAAGTTATTATTAGTCTATTCAGATGGATTTGTTAAAATCTATTAATCCAAAAATTGACTTTAAGATTTATACTAATAGAAACATAATTAAAAAAGATATTATAAATAAAATACATAAATTTTATAAATTACTATGAATGTTAGGTATAATTATTAAAAGAATATGACAAATTAATAATGTTAAAATAACTTTTTAATATTAAAAATATTTTATAAGATTTATTTTATTCTATATATTATATATTTTTTTAATTTATATTTATTATTGAAGTTTATTTGAAGTCAATTACTAGGTTGTCGTAATAAGAGTGTAATAGTAAAAAAAAAAAAAGGGGTTTATGTGACCATTTATGAATTTATAGATTTGTAGGATCATTTAACCAAAAGTTGGGGTGTGGGTAGTCTTTTCTTAATTCTTATTTAAAATTTGTGAAGTTGATTTTTTAATAATATTTCCAATTCTTTCTAATTGATGTCCTATTGTTTCCAAATATTGATTAGCATAATTGTGTTGGTCAAGAATATTTTTTAAGTCTTTACCATTTATGTCATTATTTATTTTAAAAGATTAGGCTACAATTTGAGTGTTTTTTTTTTTCTATTGGATTTTAACTTCTCGAAGCAGTGGATGTGTTGATTCAATTGTACCCTTGTTATAGGTTTGCTGATTTCTGAGCTCACTAACTAAATAAAATAGGGAAACCAACATCCATATCCCTAAATTTTAAGAAAATAGTCATCAATATCCCAAGTTTTTAAAAAAGGATACTAAAATTTCTGTACCGTAATACACTTTACCTTTGTTATTCTATAAGATGGTTAAAAGATTTGAAAGTGTAGATGTCTTTTTCTCAATAAAGAGAAATATCAATTTTATTGAAAAAAAATTCTAACTAGATTATCTAGATTTCTATGTGATAAAGTTAGAGATGAATTAAAAGAAAAATATAGAGAGAAATCTTATGAGAAAAACTTATTGAGAATTAAGGAGAATTAAGTAGCTTTTTTGAAAAAGAAGGAATGAAAATTTGTAATGCCAGGAAATTACAAAAACAAATCAAAATAAACAATTTGATCCTCAATATTATGGACTTACAAAAAAAAGGAAAAAAATAAGAGAAATTATCACATATGCGATGGAAATTGTGCTTGAAAATAATTTCCTAGAAGAAGAAATTTCACATACTAAAAGAAAATTCAAATTTTTACAATAAAACCAAGAAAACCAAGTACACAAAAAAAAGATAAGAACTCCCAAAAAACAAAAAAAACAAAAATTCCACACAAAATTGTATGTGTTTTAAATGTGGAAAACCTTGGCACACAGTAAAATATTGTCAAAAAGATACATTGAGCAGAACAAGAATCCATTTAAGACTTACAAACTAAGATCCACCAAATTAAAAATGAAATAATACAACTGGAGACGCAACAAAAATAAAACTCAAAATTAATTGAAGAAATTAGTGCAAAATTCAAGAAGAAAAATAATTATTGAAGAAACAAAATAAAAAGAAAAGACATAACCGATGATTCATCAAAAATATTAAAGATGTGATGAAAATTGTGCTTGGAAATCATACCCTAGAAGACCAAAATTTTATTGGAAAAAAAACAAAGAAAATTTAAAATTTTACAATAATCATAAAAGAAATCAAATACACCAAAAAAGATAAGAAGTCTCAAGAAAATGCTACAAAAACTACCATAAAAATTATATTTGTTTTAAACATGGATAACCTTGACACACAGTAAAATATTATCAAAAGATACATTGAGCAAAACAGGTATCCATTCAAGACTTAAAGATTGAGATAAAAAGTTGAAAAGGAAACAAAATAACTTAAGACACAACAAAAATGAAACTCAAAATTAATTGAAGAAATTAATGCAAAATATCACAAAACGAATTTTTTTTTTTGAAGAAATAAATAGTGATAATCAAGATGATGAAATAGAAAGAAAAGTTTTAAGGGATGACTTCATCGAGGTTATCAAATATGTGATGGAAATTATGCTAGGAAATTTCTTGGTTGTCTTATTGATTTGTTGCCGAGCAATAATCAATTTCTTTCACTAAATAGATTGTATTTGGTCCCCTGAAGATTCACTAAATAGAAAAAAAATTTCTTTCACAAGCAAGCAATCTTAATCAACCCTCTCCTTCTCTTTTATCTAAATCGAATAGACCAGAAAAGATCAGAAGTCTCGAGAAAATACTACAAAAAATTATAATTATTTTAAATGTGGAAAACCTGTACGCACAATAAAATATTATCAAATAAAAAGAAAAATAAATCAATTAGAAATTCATGAAAAAATTGTTAAAATGGATATTTCATACTGTGAATGTTTGCATATTGGACAAAATCAGTCGAAAACCATTGTGTGAGTTTTATTCTTGTTCACAAATTCATAATATAGACTTTGAATTTCTAGCTTTTCTCGTCCTTCATGTTTGTCGATAAACCAAATACTTCTTTTTTTTAATGCTTTTTTTTTAATAAAAGTCTTTTCTCAAATATTCTTTATTGATTTGAATTTTTTGTTCTAAAACAAATAATTCGTTGTTGTCAGTTATGAATGGATACGTAGGTGACACTCTTGGAGGCTCAGTTTATGTAGTTTTATATTGGACAAATTTCAGTTTATGTTTAGCAATTTGAAAACAAGAGGGCTCGAGCTGGTTCTCATGAAGACGATTCAAATCTGAGGCCAGAGGATCCTAAGTTCAAGTTTTCAAATTCTAATGCTCTTTGTCATTGTTACACTACCATTGACTTTTGTTTCTATTTCTTAGAATTCCGTGATTTTGTAACTTTTTAAATTGTTTAACTTTTTCCATTGTCCATTTTTCAGGAAGTGCAATTTGATCGCATTTAATAGATTTAGAATTGATAAATTTGCTTTGTGGACATTAATTTGAAATAACAAAGTTTCTTCTTTTGACTATGTTTAAAGGCTTTTGTATTGAAGTAGAGAGCATTGCTCGATAGTTAACTCAACATATTAAAAACCGATTTCACCTCTTGAAAAATCCCCGGAAGTAGCTCTTGTTATTTCTCAAGCAAAATCACAGCTAGTAATAGTTCTAGAACATATTTTGAAATCAGCTCAAAAACAGCTCTTTCATTAAACAAGAACAAAGAGGTTGTTCTTTTTGAAAATCCAACACCCCTGAAAATTAAGCTATTTTCAAAAACCTTTGAAACAAAAGATTCTTATTTTGGAATATGAATATATTTAAAAAAAAAATCCACAAGAAGCGGTCAAAAATCTTCTTCCAAAGGAATTTCATTTTGTTACAAATGATTCAGGAAAACTAAAAAATTTTATCAATTTATTTTGGTACATTTAGAACCAACATAATTCAAACATTACCCCCATCCAAAAATCTGAATTTTATTACCCATTACCAAGTCCAAATTTTGAAAGTTCTTAATCTTTGTGAGAGGTGAATTGATACAAAAACAAAAAATCCTCCAATAATTTCGACCCTCCGGGTTATAATTATTGGGATTACCACCAAGCATGGTGTAATGCCTTTTTGTTTTTGAATGATAGCAATAAACACTTTGTTTTTTTACTTTAAAAGAGGAATCAATTTTACATTCCTGTAGTGTTTCACCGAATGGTGGAATTGCATTGGTCCTATTTCAGATATCCTCCCATTTGAAGTTGCTAAAAGGATTTGCAACCTCCAGGGAACAATTTCTTTTTATCCAAAAGAGATTGCAGATTCTCAATTTTATTGCACTTCTTCTCAAAATTTTTCATTTCTGGAATTGTGCCTGGGAATATGTTTACGTCAATATTGCCCACGAAATTTGCATCTTTAGGAAGAAGTTTTGGAGTCAAATGGTGGGCAAAATTCAATGTCCAAAATACTTCAAAAACCAATGTTCTCAAATTTCGTGAAAATTCCGGGCAGCCCAAAAAAACTGACTAAACCAAAGCTCACTCAATTTCTCCAGGACATTAGAGAACTAACGTCATCTTGGATTTCATTTTATTCATTTTTTATTATTGTACCTATTGAGTCTTTCCAATTTTTTTTTTGACAAGAGAGTCTTTCCAAATTAGGTATAAACTTTCATTTTTTTTTCATTTGATAGTTAAGACTTCAGATATAATCCCGCCAACGTTTTAATTGGCCAGTAAACCCAACTACTAATAACTGAGAGTGACATGGTCAAAAGAATTAAGTTTCATTTTGTGAACATTGCTAACCATCTTCATTTGTTGTCTCTCTTTCTCTCTCTCTATGTATAATCATTCTTTAATTAGGGTGTCTTCATTCAATAAAATATAAAAAAATATAAATTTTAATATACCAATAGATAAAAATATAAATTTTTAATACATTGAAATTTATATTTTTTTGCATTTTACAGACATTCTATCTTTAACAAAAAAAAGGATGTCTTGATAAGAAAAAAACTATGTGCATGTTTATATTTATATATAAATAAGTTTCAATGTTAAGTACAATTATAACCTGTCAAACAATTTTTACTGATATTAAAATATATACAACGATCTAATCATATTAATTTTTTCATATTCAAAAAAATTTATAAAATATATATATTCTTTTAGGGTTCAACAAAATTTAAAATTTCATAAAAGAAGGCTCTGTTTGATTATTTATGAAATTTTAGGAATTTGTGTGACTATAGAAACAAAATACTTGGATCTCCTAGTGGAAAATCTGCATTTTACAAAATATAATTACCCCACAGTAGAATCAACGATACATGTAATAAAAGTATCATGCTCAAATGTTCACTTTTTTCAAAAATTAAATGGGATTAACAACAAAAATAGTACGAATGCCACCAATACTCTTTAAAGAGACCAAACACACACGAATTCTTTACTTTTTATTTTTTATTGTTATTAGCTAGTGCTAGCAATAGCCGCATCTATATATTAAAAAAACTTGTGGATGCTTATATATAGAATACTTACGTACTAAGGAAGCTTTCACTTTAATAATGTGAACACGAAAATACACACTACAATTGTTTTTGTCATTTAACACATTGATTATTATTATTACTTTTTGCTTTTCAACGTGATCCTTCACCATTAAAATAAGGGCCTTTTTATTACAAAGTCGTTATTAGATAATTAAAATTATACTAGTTTTGTGACGTCCAAATACTTTAATTCGTATACAAGGCATAATTGTTAATACCAACTTTTAAATATTTATTGTGAAAAGAAATAAGACGAAGAAAGTTACTTAGTAGTAAATTAGTTTTTTAATTCTACTTCATTTGTAAGGAGTCTGAGTTCACCTTTCCTAATTTTTATTAGGGATATTATTATTTTACCACTTAATATTTGCTGATATATTACTTTATTACCAAAGTTTTTTGACAATTTTCTTTTCTCACGTAATGTTCTAGTTTTTATTATTTATCGCCAAACCGTTAACTCCATTAATAAATTTTTGATGTCAAAAGGATATTTTAAGAATTTCAATATATTTGGTATTTGAAGAATTTCGCAAGGTATAATACATATAATGCTATCAATCAATTATTTTAAATATATGAAATAATCTATTGATAAAAGTATTATTTTTTTTAACTTAGAGGGTTAAGTTACACTTACACAATTTAGGAGTAAAATTGACTTTATTATAATTTATGATAAAAAATTCTGTTAGCTCTAACGGTTTAGTGGTAAAATAATAAAAATTCAAACATTAAGTAAAAAAAAAGTAATTATTAGAAAATTTTGATAATAAAGTGATATGTCAAAAACCACTAAGTGGTTAAATGATAATATCCTTTCTTATTAAAATGTATCTAAGTACTTTTATTCATAAACAATGGCATAAATGTTAATACCAACTTTTAAATATTTATTGTGAAATGGAAAAAGTAGAAGAAAGTTACTTAGTAGCAAATTACTTTCCTAATTCACATTTTAAATATAAAATAATGTTGTTAAATCTATTTGACTGAAGACGACCAACGAAAGTATTCAAGTTTTGAAACTTCAAAGGTAGCCTTGATTTCAAAAGTGTCCATGATAATATAGAGCAGTATCACAGCCGTTACAGTTTTCCGTCTTTGATAACAAGTTATCATTACTAACACTGTTATCATTACTAACCCTGTTATCATTACACTTAGTAAATATTTGGTAATACAAATTATGCCTATACATATAAATTATACATTTAACGGGAAAAAAATATTATTAGTAACAACAAAAAAGAATCCGACTGATGTTACTTATAGAATTTAATTTTGATCAGGTATGCGACGGCCGCACCATAACAAGACGCGTGGTAGATTCTTATTGGCGACACTGTATAGTAGATCCCATGGCTCCGCCAGTGAGAACACGTCATGCGTTCCACCACACTGTATCAGCCCTCGTTACTTATATACATACGCTGCAGTATAGCCAAGTGACATGGACTGATAGTTGCTTGACATGTGAATGTGTTACGAGAAATATTGGAATGTAGCCTTGATGTTGATGGGGCCTTCATTGTCTTGTGAGACACATTCAATGCATTTTTATCAAGTGAAAATGACGCATTTCGGAAGAGAGTGCACGAAACTTATCAATAACATAATTGATACTCACAGTTAATGTCGGCAATCTCATAGTTGATCCATGGAAGAGCGAATTAATTCCATGGTTAAATTCAAATAATTTATAATCGTAGGCAATATTATTTATTTTATACTCACTATCGGCAATCCCATAGTTGATCCATGGGGGAGAAAATTAATTCCATTCATAAATTCTTACTTAGCAAATTTGATCGAATAGTTTCCTATTAGTTTTATTTATAATTAACTAGGCTATCTAAGTTTGAATCTCGAAGATAAAGGGTCTAAATTAATTACCTAAAAGAGATTTTGAGTTAAAATAATAATTTTTCATGATATTATATTGTAGTATATTATATTTCAAATAAATGTGACAGGTAACGAGTAAAAAATGGATAACATATTAAATAGATTTTAATGAAAAATGAATATATGAAAACAAATAAATTATAAAATAATAATTTTAACATTACTAGTATGTGAGTTTTTTTTTACTTGTAAAATATATCTAATGTAAATATTTATTTAAAATCACGTACAATAAATAAAAATATATTATTAAAATAAATTTATTTAGTGTATTGCATAGATTACATTATTTATATAATATTTTTATTTATAAAAAAATTTAAAATTAATTTTTTTAAAATGATAAAAGTAAATAATATAATAGTCAAAAGGGATTTTTGGTGTTCCTTTTTAGAAGTTTAAGATTTTTTTAATCATTTCTTCAAAATTTAAAAGTGTATATATCAATTTTTTTAAAAAATTTTAAACTAATTTTTAATCTCTAATCTTGTCTCATATTCACACTTAAACAACTTATTAGAATAACTACTTAAAAATTACTTAGGTGCGTAAAACCCCACGAGAAAAGAAGGATCCATTCTTAATTGTACTAGGCCTACAACTAGAAGTAATGATTAATGGCCGACTGAAGTTGGAATTCTTATCCGTTTTGTCGTCCGCAGCAAGAGTGCTGCGCGTGCATCTGCCGCGCCGAAATTGGAGGTAAATAATGGAGACATGTTAATCCCCATACACATTACGGCATCGCATGTCGACCGATGACAAGACAAAAAAAATTGATCAATTTATTTTTTCAGTGTACTTGTGTTCCAAAATTATCACTACTGCACATCTGCCATTCTAATATTTTTGCATGAAATATATTTCAACCAGAGGCGAAACGAAGATTTTAGTTCGGGGATTGCTAAAATATATCACAAATTAAGAGTTTCCTTAAAAATTTAATTTAGGGATTGCTGAAATATACCGCAAGTTGAGAGTTTTCTTGAAAATTTGTTAATTTTATCTTGCATTTCTGAGCAAATTGTACATGGCTTCACCTCTGCTGCCAACAATTCAATACTCCTTTCTTACTTTTCAATCTATACCATATGAAAAATGATTTTTAAAATTTTTTTCAAACATCGAAATTAAGTTTTATCTTTTCAAAATTATTTTTAAATATCTAAAAAACGATCGCATTATTCCAAACAAGCCTTACTCAATGATTTGATAATGCATTTTGAATCTTTTAATTGAGGGTAGCTCAGCAACGAAAAAAATGAGCAAAACCTTCCTCTTGTTTGTTGAAGCTAGGTAACCCCCCTCATCTTTCAAAACTCATTAAAACCCTCCTATCGTCAAATTGCTAATGGTCAAATGACTTCTCACCAAGGTTATTTTGACATTCAAAATTTTAATGTAATAAAATAATTTATCTCCCTCCCCAAAAAAAAAAAGAACAAAAACGAATTTGAGCCACCAGTAGATCTAGAAAGTTCCTCCGCATCTGAGGTTTTGAAATTCTTCTTTCTCCATGGCTATGGTTTTGGGATAAACTGAGGAAACATGTTTTTTTTTTTTTTTTTATTGGTTTCTTAAAATTTAATTTATTTTTTGTAATTTTTATTTAAATTTGTTTTGGCTTCTGTGTTTGTCTTTTTTTTTTTTAATTGGTATAAATAAAAATTTCACTTTGGGAGGTGGGTAAATATTTATTTAATTCTTATATTTTTACTTAATTACTTCTTTAGTCTTTATATTTTAAAAAATACCTTAAAATATTCCAGCAGTTAAATATATACATTATGACCCTTACTTTTTTTTTTAAATAATAACTTTTCAAAAATATTCTTGACATTAATTAATGTCTCAATTAGTTACTTATAAATTGGAATCATTTAGAGTAAATAAATCCATATTTTTTTAATAATTAATTATAGTTTTTGAGTGGCATAATTAATAGAATTGCTTCCTTTTGTATACTATTGGTGATAGGAAAAATATAACATGTTGACTGAGAAAGTTACTAAGGAAATAATATAAGTTCTTGGCAATCCTTAGCTATTAAGTTAGTTTTTCAGTATGAGTTAGTATTATGGATTTTTAGATAGTATCAAGGTAAGATTCATATATGAATGGACCCATATTCACTATGTGACGGGGGACTAATCAGACAGAGTTAGAATTGTGTACGAATGTGTGCCCATATTTATTACATTGTGCCCATATTTATTACATTATGCGACAGAGACCCAATAAAATAGACCAACATGTATATGGTGAGGACACTATAAAAATAGACCAATGTGTACATGACGAGGACAATATAAGTAAGTTTGAGACAATTATCAACTCTTGAGCTAGTTTCTTAAATAAATTAGCCTACTAATTTCTATAATTGGAGTTAAATATTTTCATTGGAATTAGCATAAAAATAATTCATAAATTATTTTCAATTTAGCAACACTTTAAATATATGATGAACAATTGAGAACTTATATTAAAATTTTAAGTAAAATAAACGTCTCCCACATTTTTTTGTGAAAAAAGAAAAAGAAAGAAACCACCATGATTAAAACCTAAAAGCTAAAACAAACGTAGCGGATGATGCATTAATTCAGCATGTGCAAGTGACTGCATGCCCACATAATTAGATAAACGTAAGCAGTTAGCTGTCCACTCACCGGTCACGTCGCTCTTTGAAATTAAAACTGCAAAAGGTCATAAACGTGATAATGTGTAGCCTCTATCGTGCACGTATTTTGCGAGCACTACCGCTCACGTGCACTTGTTTCAGAAAAAGTTTGAGGAAAAAAAAAGATGCATGGTTCTTCTGAACTTTCAGAAGTTTTTGTGCCATGTATCACGTGTGATTTACATGTTTATTATTGATAATGTATGATTAAAAATAAATTATTTTTATTTATTAATCACTAATTACTTATGTGAATTTTTAATTATTATAAAAAAATTAAAAACATATGCTTGAATTTGGCAGGCCAAAGCTAAAACTCAATGTTTTGAGTTTGATCTATTAGAGCATAATTCGGGCATATATTTTTTCAAGCAAAGTTGTTTTTTTCCGTGAATTTTTCTATTTAAAAAAAATTCTGATATTAGTCTGTTAATTGGGAGAATGAAGCTCTAGTGTCCTTCTGATAACCTAATTTTACCACTTTAGTTCATGCTAGATATTTTAATACTCCATTTCATCCATTGTGTTCAAATTATATATGATAAAATAGTTCATTGTTGAAAGGTATAAGTTACTTTTTAATAGATAAATGAACTAATTTAATTTATAACATCTTAGCTAATCAATTTAAATGTGAAAGTGTCTCGTAGTTTATATTTTGGCTGTGTGTTTTTTATGTTGTAGTTATAACCCCGGGATGAAATATTGTATTAAAAATCTATCAGGGACTAAAATGATAAAAAATAAATAAAAGGACTAAATTGTCATCCTCCCCCATTAATTTAATTAAACATTGCCATGTCAGCCAGCCAGCGCCAGCTATATATAAGTGTGTGCTGGTAGCCTCAGTTTGCACAACAATTTGAAAAAAGCAACCAAAAATTTCAAAACAAGAAGAAATATGCCAAGCTCTACAATCACCACCATCACCCACTTCACAAGAACCCAAATAGCAGATGAAGAAGAAAAGCACTTAAGCAGTGAGTGCAAGGAAGTGCTTCTTTCACTTCCTAAAGAGAGAGGTTGGCGAACGGCTCATCTTTATAAGTTCCAAGGGTATTGGTGCCAGGCAAAGGAGATTCAAGCCATAATGGCTTTCCAAAAGCACTTCAAAGCAAAAGACACTGATATCATTTTAGCTAGCATACCAAAATCAGGCACCACGTGGTTGAAAGCATTGTCCTTTGCAATCATCAATCGCAAGAATTTCCCCATAACTAGTGATCATCTTGGTCGTGATCACCCCTTGCTTACTTCAAATCCTCATGATCTTGTTCCTTTTCTTGAATACAAGCTCTATGCAAATAACCAAATTCCTGAGCTTTCTCAAATTGCGGATGAACCTAGAATTTTTGCCACCCATATTCCATTTGCTTCCTTAAATTTGGTTCCTTCAGTGAACAACATTAAGATTGTTTATATTTGCAGAAACCCTTTTGATACTTTCGTCTCTTCATGGCAATTTCTTAGCAAATTGAGGTCTCAAGCATTACCTGAAATTTCACTAGAGGAAGCATTCAAAATGTATTCTGATGGTGTCATTGGGTTCGGTCCATTTTGGGAGCATATGTTAGGGTATTGGAATCAGAGCTTGAAGAGACCAAACAATGTCTTGTTTTTGAAGTATGAGGACATGAAACAAGACGTTGTGTCAAACTTGAAGAAATTGGCAAGCTTTTTGGGGTTCCCTTTTTCCCCTGACGAGGAGAAACAAGGAGTGATTCAAGACATAGCTAAGCTTTGCAGCTTTGAGGAAATGAAAAAATTGGATGTCAATAAAAATGGCAAATCAATCAAGAACTTTGAAAATAAGTATTTGTTTAGGAAAGGTGAAGTGGGTGATTGGGTGAATTATTTGTCCCCTTCCATGGTCAAACAATTATCCCACATCATGGAGGAAAAGTTAGATGCTTCTGGTCTATCATTCGAGGTGGTCTCGCACCTAGGAAATTAAAATCAACATTATTGTCGTTTTCAAGTGCTTGTGTGAGAATATTTTTTTTAAGGTACCATATCTTTCTGGCTAAAAGTGATGATGTGTGTATGTCTTAGCTACACCGCATATTGTGTAACATATTATTTAGTATGGGCCCTTTATGTCATGAACGTTGAATAAGTAGTTTTAATGGATTAAAGTATTATAGACTTTCTTCTTTTAATCATATTTACAATTCCTGTGCTTTTTTGATGTATTAACTAATTTTTAGTATCCAGTTTTTCGTTCTCTGTAAAGTTCTAATTATATCCTACTGTTTCTTCATTCTAGCTAATCTACTGTATATGTTTTTGATGTGGGTAAACTTTAATTTACTCCTTAGTTAGATTGACATATATTTTAATTTACCTACTAAAAATATAAAAAATTTAATTTACCCTCTAAAAACTATTACTTTTAATAATGATTAACATTTAAAATATCCCAACTTGTAATGAAATAAGCTATTAATGGTGGTGTATGATTTTAAAAGTAATTAATGATCTGACATGTTTGCAAAAATAATTATTGATTTGACATGTTTACAAGAGAGCATGAAAAACATCTAAAAAAATAAACAATAAAATATTAAAAAGTAAGTTAAGGTTTAAATATTAAAAAAATAAAATGTCTTAATGGGCTAAAAAATATTATTGTTATTTCTAATTTGGGTTTTGAATTTGAATAAATTGCAAAGTTTATCTTTAATGTTATTTGTTAATTGGGTTTTGAAGTTGAATAAATTATAAGGCTTGCCACTAATGTTAATCGAATTTGGGCTTTAAATTTAAAGAAATTACATTACATGCCCTCAACTTCATAAGTTAAAATAGCTGACTACTATAGAAACAGCTAAAATTCAAATTCAAAAATGTACTTGTAGATTCATGCCTTTAGATCCAGCTCCCAACACACTTGAGTAGCCACAAAATCATAAACACATTCAGAATATCAACAAAACAAACCAACAATAATAATGTTACCATTTAGATGTAGTTGGAGTGGTTATGCAGATGAAGATGGGGAGCTACAAAATAATGGCAAGGTTATCAAGTTCAGAAACAAATTATGCACTAACTATGGTGATCGTGTCTTGGTGAAAATCTCAAAGTCTAATCAAAATCCTCCAAGGTTGCACTACAAACACGAGAAGAAAACTTGTGATTTCTACAAGTGGTGGGAACCAATTAAGCAAGAGTATAAAACAATTGCTCGAGGATTAGGAATGTTAAAGGATGATTTTGAAGATAATTATGAGTTGGTAGTTGAAAAGCACAAGGTTCTAGAGGCTATTAATAACATTGTTGCAAAATGAGATTCAATGATAAGGCTACTGCAAGTTATCCTTACAATATTATGACTATATATTCAACATTTCTGTGTTGCTTAGAAATTATTAAGAGTTAACTATGCTAGAAGCAAGTAAAAGTAGAAAACTAGCATTGAATAAAATGTGACATTCCAAAAACAAGCTCATATTATAAATTGCATTTTGTGAGCTTCATCATAATATTTGTAACATATGTATTTAATTGCAATGTTGCAATTAATATTCAATAGTAGCTAACTATATTATCTTCTCTGCTATAATTACAATCAATATTCATACCAAATATTCTTTACAACAACCCAAAAAATTACTCAAAATAAGCTTTAACATAACTAATTCAGTAAATAAGCTTTAACATAACTATTGTCTTCACACTTAACTAAATACAAATGAATAAAATCAGCAACATTGCTGTACAAGTAAGATATTAAGCAAAATTTGATGTTGCCTCTACTTTATTTTGGCTGAGTTTGATAGCCTTTGCAACACAAGTTCATAGCCCAACAACACAGTAAGAAATCCATAAACAAGAGTACAGTTAACAACCTTTGAGAGATAATTATATAGCTAATTCAATAAAATCATATGCGTACCGAGCACTTTTAAACATTGCCTTGCCTTTGTTCTTCAAGTCTCTTAATCTTGCAGGCGCTGATTGAGAAGTAACTCTTACAAATGTTGAATCTTCTATGCTGAGAATCCTCTTGTAGATGTCTTCAGAAATGGATCAACAATTTCATTTTTTTTTCCTATTTGCATTGTTGCTGCATTCTTTGTTGCTATAATCTTTTGGTTCTCATTATTGTTGAACCCATCGTTGCTTGACCTGGCATTCATATTATGTCAATGTTAATGGCTAAGTTGTTATACTTTTATGATTAATGGAAAAGATATTAAAATACTAAGGATATACTTCAATTTGCCCCCTAATTAGATTGACATACTCAATTTGTTCCCAAAACTCAACTTAAAAACTCGAACTTAATGAATGTTGACTATAGTCAACAATAATGATAAGTATTAGTTACAAACTTAAAAATCAATATAATGAATCTGATGTAGATCCATCAAGTTGAGAAACACTTATACCAACACCACCATCCACTAGGCACAAAGCCATTGGTACAAATACCAATAGTATGTGAGTTTCCAGTCATACGGTCTCTTGTGATTGATGCACCTGAGCTTAAAGTTGTGGTTAATGCCTTCTTATGTTTTTGCAAACATTAAATATAAGATGATTATATGAAATTATTGTATATTTTAACCATTTTCCTATCAAAATGTTTCTTGTTTTCTTATGTGCTTCGACTGGATCAGTAGGATGATATCTTCTATTATGGCAAATAACTCTACATAATTTGCAACAATTAGGGAATCTTCTCTCATGAGCTAGTGATTCATGAAGCTCTTTTCTTTTACATGTTTTTGCCCAACGAGGTGGTTTTTGAACATTTGGGGCTAAGATTTCCTCTACTTCTCTATGTGGCTGTTTATATTCTTTTGGCAAAAGATAAATCATACTTGAGTAATGCTTTAAAAATGCCTTCTTTGAAGAACAAGGACTAACATACTTCTCGTAAGTACTTTTCATACAAGTTATACAAGGCATTGTCTACCTGTAAAGTAACTTACTAATTTGCCATAGTCCACAATCACATGTATGTTCTTCTACGTTGATAATTAATGACTTTGCGGTAAGTTCAACTTCAAAGAGCACCTCACTTGCTACTGTAACCAAAGCTGCCTATCCTTTTTCAGTGTTTGATTTATTTGTTATTAATAAAGGCAGGAACATCAATCTTCTATTTTGAACAATTAATCTTTTTATCATTTATTGCTTTCATTTTCCTTTTTCTAATGTGTACTACCAAATTGATTATGGGTGCCTTTTTCATTTTACCAACTAATGCATTCCAACTCTCAGTCATTTATTTGTTATATGATCACATTTGACAAATTATCAAAAACGTGGACTAACCAATACTTGGGATTCAATTTACTCAAACACTCAAATACATCAGTTGTATCTCTTTTATTGTTGTACTGAATACATCCTTATTTGATGTTGTAACAGCTCTCCAATACACAATCCTTAAATCAACTTGAGGGAACATTGCCTTTAGATTAACAAAGATGTGTCTTACATAAAATCTATTTGGTAATCCTCTAAATTCCAAGTTTAATGTTGCAATAATAGTTTTTAGCCTATTAGTCATAAAGGGAAGCTATCTTATATCAGCCAGATACTCTTGAAAATGCCCAAAAACTATGTCTAACTCTTGATGTTTTTAAACTCGTAAACACATAATGCAATTGAAGAAAATCCTGATTTGCAATAAATATGACAGCGAATGATAAAATACCTCCAAAAGGGTATTTTGAATGACAATTACCTAGCCCAATAAATTTTTGACACCTCTTCTTGAAGCTATCTTTAAGACTTAGAAAGCTCAATATGAACCTTTGGAATCTACACTCATCTGTCGGTGTGTCTTCTTTTGTTACTTTAAGTAATGCTAAAGCTCCAGCACATGTTGTTTAATGACATAAGCATAATTCTAAAATTACTTAAAGCTTTCAACATGATCTGTATTAGCAATTGACTCCATTATCTTTTTCTTTTCTTTGTAAACTTTTTGGGGATCTAGCTTTACTCCATATATTGTCCTAAAATTATCAACAAACATGCCTATAAAAATCCTTAGATTACTTGTCATTTTATTCTTATACTTCCTTGTAATTCAATAGTGACCTTTGGATTTTTCACAAGACACATGCTATGTTAAGTCCTGATTTAAAAGCATTGTTCTAATCTCTTAAAGACTATGTATACTTTGAAAGGGCATTTATCTATATAATAATTATAAATAGCTCTTCTTATTTTAAACTTGGATTTTTTTATCTCTGAGGCCTTATTGTATACAGTAATTCTTTAGACCCATACAAAAGTGTGAAAATTTTTTAACACCTGTCCAGCTTTGAATTTAACGGGTTAGTTTCACCTATAAACATATGAGAGCCCAACACATAAGACATTCTGCTAAAAGGATGCTCGTCTTCTAATTCTGATATTAGCCCCTAATATGCATTATCATTTTCATATCAATATAATAAGTCATCAATTCCATTACGTTCTTCGCCATTATATCAATGTTCCTGTTTTCTAGCTTCTCCATCATCAATATCATCTTTCAATTAAAAAAATACATAGAAATCAGTTTCTATTTTTTATAATTCATCATCATGGACCAGCATCATTATAGATATTTATACTTAACTTTCTCTTTTTAACTGTCTTGGGCCTTCTCATCACATGCTCTAAATCCATTTTATTTCTCTCTCTTCTTTGCTTTCTTGTTCTAAACTATTCTTGGAACAGTCGTAGGTTGTCTTTTATTTACAAGCCTCTAAAAAGTCTTCACTTTTGGCAGTTGTAGACTTCTTTTGGTTAGCTTGTCTTTATAAAGCTTTGATTGTAGTTTTTGGAGATGATAACTACTTTGGCTTTCTTTCAGAAGACTATACTTGGGTTAACTTGTGATACCAAGTGTTGATGTTAAAAAATACCTCAACAACTAAATTTAGTTTCTAAGGAATAACAACAATAATCCAACTTAAGCAATAACACAACCACAGCTTCATATACCTGCCAACCACAGAACACAGTTAGGACATGCTGGTGGGGGTTTAGGTGAAAATCTTATGATGCTTAAGTCAGATGTTTTGTATATGAGAGAAAGGAAAATAAAAAAGAGGAACTGGAGGTGAGTTAAAATCAAAGAGTTCTTGAGTGGTGGTGTTGTGAATCTTATAGAAAATAAGGAGACTTGAGGATTAGTCACTTGTAGGGTTTTTTTTTTTAGTTAATTTTTCTAACCCCTGCACTTAATGCTTTCTTTTGTTTAAATAAGTCTCTGGTTATGGGTGGTTATCACGATTTTAACACACTCAATGGTAGTTACCTGTAATTATTCATTAATTATGAGTAGTTGAGAAGATAGTGGTATGCAACTCCCTTAAAAAATAGGCCGCATTATCCTAATTGGATTGGGAAATGTATAAACCAGGTTGTCCACACAAACTTCAGGTTATACTTGTAAATTAGGTTGCTAACTTAGGTCCTAGTTTGTACTTATGAGGTCGGCTTAGCGATAGTAGTTTTGATCAGGTTAGCGTCGACCATATTTCTCAATGCTATTAAAAAAATCCAACCCGAACACTAGTCTTCTAGTTTTCAATATTGAAAAGGTATGATCGGTGTTGAAAACTAATTACCGAAGAATAAAAAAAATTTCTCGAAACTGAACACCAATCCCCTAGTTTTCAATGTTGAGAAGGTACGATTGGTGTTGGAAACTTAAATAATAAATAATATGTATTGTGGAGGTGTACTAAGAGAACAATAATAAAGCAACAAAAGAGAGTAATAACCATGCAAGCTTGCATTGTATTATAGAGTTGAATTTTAAGTGAATTAAAACAATAGTTATAAAATTAAGTAACTAATAAACTAGAACAAATGAAACTAATTGTGAATATCACATGTCCTTTGGCCAAACTTTAGTAAAATAATGTGAATTCAAAATATAGGCGTCATTTATTCACGTGTACTTTGGCTTAAAGAAAGTAAAATAAAGTGGATTTGATTTTGAAATAAAAAATTATCTTGCTTGAGATTGGAAATTGAAGATCATGTGTGCATTGGCTTAAATAAATGAGCCATTTTTCTCACCATCTTGGCTGTTGATTTTTAATGGTCTTGATTTTTCTTTTCATGCTTTAGCCTCACCCTTTTCATTCTCTACTAGGTTTTCTTTTAGTTTCTAACTTATGTCGGCGTGGTTGCCATTATAGCTAGAAATATTGCACTACCAGCTTGTAAAAATCACAAGAGGCGGATCATTTTATGTCAACTAAAAATCGTCAAAGGAAATCGCCATAAATCTACTTCTTCAGTGAAAGTCAACGCAGATTTTAATCCTTGTGAGCTTTTTTTGCCCCTTTTTTTTGGGCATATTGTTATTATTAATATTAATTTTCAAGTGACGTAGATTTAATATCGTGTTGCTTGCTTCTTCCTGCTTTGTTTTTTGCTGCTTCTACACATTGTAAGGTTAATACCTATTTGAGCTTGCTTTGAACATTGGTGAGTTGCCTCGAGTTCCACTTGTATGTTGGGTTTTTGCATTTGTGAATGTAGACATTTACTGGATTTTAAGATTGTAGCTTGGTTTTGTATATGACCATTGATGAATAAGGCAATGTAATATCGGTGATGGGAGATTGATGTTGTGTTGCTATGCTGACATTGAAGATATTGGTGTATTGTGTATTGTATATTGTGTATCGACATTGAATGAGATGTTAGGTCTTTAAAGGTGGTAATGATTGTGTAAATATAGTGATTCACAAAACAAAGGTAGAGATTTGCTAGACGGGTTCAGTGATATTCAATTGGGCATGAGTAGTAATAGGGAAAATGTAGGAGATAATGAAATAGAGTTAAATTACAGTATAATAAAGAATGATTATGAGAGAAGCGAAGCACATGGTAGGCTACTAATGAATTTAATACAACTTAGCAATAATAGGGATGAACATGAAGAATATGGTATAAACAGACTAAACTTTGATATAACAGAAAAAGAGATGGCTAGTAAATCGGGTGATGTAGAGATTGTGATTTATATGGAAATGTTTAAACTTGGTTTCAAGTTGCCCATTCAACCTTATTTTGCTTGAATGTTGGTGAGGATGGGTTTGAGTCCTAGCCAGCTTGACCCAAATGATTGAAGGGTTTTAGGTGGGATGTATGTTGTATAGGCTGAGTAGAACCGAACCGAGCCTTGTTTTAAGGAGTTCATGCACTTTTATCTATATAATAAACATGGGATCAATAACAAAGGATGGTACCATTTTATATCAAAATCAAATAGTAGAAGAATAGTACTTGACTTTCCAAGCTCATGTAGGGGATAGAAAAGCAAGTACTTCATGGTGGGTGGAAATTGAGGTAGGGATGTAGAGCTGACCAAGGGCTGGTTTAAAGTTCCCACTCATTTTAGTAGACTAGGTAATAAAAGTTTTGTTCAAGCTAAGGTCGAAATAAGGATGCAAACTAGCGTGTGTTTTGTTATAGTGACTTGGAAGGGGAACTTTGGTATTAGTGAAAAATTGAGTGTTAGAGTTGAGAGAGGATTGAAAGTAGTTGTTGACACTTGAGAGATTGTTTAGCAGGGCCTCATTTCCAGTTTACCACGTAATAGCTAAAAAAAAAGGAGCAAAAGGTAAAATTTTTCTAAATGATTATCTTTGTTGTCTTACGCCAATGTTTACTAACTTAAGTTTTATTTTTGCTATTGTTATAGGGAACATGTCTGCCTCCAAACACACCCTTACAGAGATTGGAAAAGCCTTGACTGAGGAGATATTGAACAAGGAAGGCGAACTACATAGATAAAAACCGCAACGGGCATTGTAGAAAAACAAGGCTAATGAGAAAAAAGAGAAGCAGCCCACAGTTTTAGCTCCAGCATGCTGTCTTATAACAAAAATGACCAAGTTGGTGACTCTCGTCGTTTGGGCATTTTACCACCTACTCTTTCCTTGATCTATCCAAAAGAGAGCTTACTTGAAAGTAGTGACATCATAGAGTCAAAGTAAAGAAGAGGGAATGACTTATTACCCATGGTGAACTTAGCTGCTCGGATTAGAAGCCAAGATACCCTTGAGAATTTTTCCCATTGGTCAACTGCTCATGCTCTTAAAGTGCTTGCTCAAAACTAAGCTGAGGTGGGTATTAGTTCCTAGCCTTTATTTCTTTTATATATGTTTGTACTTCTCATCTTGGTTGACATGCTTTCCTTTCTAGTCATATTTATTAATGGCAATGTATATTGAGATGTTTGCGAAGTTATTGAAAGGCTATGCAAAAATAGAAGAACTGAGGTGGGTATTAGTTCCTAGCCTTTATTCTTTGATATCTGTTTGTACTTCTCATCTTGGTTGATATGCTTTCCTTTCTAGCAATTTTTATTAATGGCAGCTTATATTGAGACGTTTGCAAAGTTATTAAAAGGCTATTTGAAAATAAAAGAATTAGAGAGATTTTTGATAAAAGCCAACCTCACTAATGAGAGGACAACAAGCTAGTGAGATTGGCTCAAGCATGAACTTAATACTCGCAATGAGGAAAATACTCGCTTGGTAGAAGACTTTGTAGCCGAAAATAAATCTAATGTGAGCAAAGACTCCAAGATTGCCAATCTTAGTTATAAGCTGGAAAAAGCTAAGTTTGATGTTGACCAACACATTCGGTTAGAGAAAAAGGATCTAAAAGCAGATGTCATTCAGACATGCATAGAATTGTTCCAAAAGAAACACCTGGACATGGACTTTCAATAGGTGTTGACGACTTTTGTGAGTAAAGAAAAAACTAGGAAGAAATCATGGGGTATGGATCAAGAAGAATATCGAGTGCTTTAGGGTGATGAGAACAAGGTTGGGACCTTCTTAACTGGCAGAGTTGTTGAAGACGAGGAGAATGCTTCCTAAGTGAATTTGAGAAGTTGCTATGATGCTTGCCTTTTTATAATGTTATGAACTTGTGTAACCTTTGTTGACCTTTCATTTTGTTTTTGTACTCAAATAATTGTTATGTAGCCTACATGCTACCTTTTTCTTTTTTTTAACGGAGTTAATGCTGACCGTAATAGGGTTAAAGATGTTTAAGTTATTGCTTATCATAACTAGGTTGAAAATGTCAACCTTAAGAAGCTCAAATGTTGACCTCACCATAGACCTCAAGCAAAGATATTGGCCTCAACTGTAGACCTCAAGCTAAAATGTTGACCTTAACTATAAATTGTACTAAACCAAAATGTCGACTTTAATTGTAAATCCCACCAAGCTAAGATGTCGACCTTAATCGTAGACCATATCAAGTCAAATTTTCGACCTCAACTATAGATCTCTTTAAGCTAAAATGTCGATCACAACTATAGATCCCACATAGCTAAAATGTTGACCGCAACTATAGATCCCACCTAGCTAAAATATCAACCTCAATCTTGATCTTAGTAAATCTTGATCTTGGTAAGTCTAGGTCAATTTATTTACGTTGGATTTGAATAATAACCAAATGTCAACTTTAATATCAAGTACGACCAAATAATTATTCATGTAGGAACCTCAATAATGCCTAAATGTAGACCTCCATCTCAAATAAAACCGGATAAAGTTATTTATGTAGGACCTCAACAAGGTTTAAATGTAAACCTCAATTTCAAATAAGACCAAATAAAATTATTCATGTAAGACCTTAACAAGGCCTAAATGTAGACTTTAATCTCAAATAAGATCAGATAATTATTCTCGCAAGACCTTAATAAAGCATAAATGTCGACCTTGATCTCAACAAGATCAGGTAAAATTAAGTAGATAAGCTGAGAAATATTAGAATTACATTTCTAAATAACTTTATTGATATTGAAAGTTTAGCCTATTGATAATATTTCCATAGATGCTTTGCATTCCATGCTTTGTTGACAACTCTGCCATCTAGATAACCCAATTTGTAGTCACCATTACCGAATGAGTGTAGCACTTTTTACAACCCTTCTCAGCTTGGCCTTAAGAATCCATCATCCATCTTTTTGGTAAACTGATATACTTTACGAAGCACTAAATCCCCCTTCATGAATTGTTATAGCTAATCATTCTTGTTATAGAACTTAACTACTTTTTCTTGTAAATTGTTGATTAACCTTGCGCATGGCCTCTCTCTTTTTATCAAGCAAGTCTAAGTTTAACAACAATTGTTCCTTGTTCTCAATCTCATTGTAGTACTTTATACAATGTGATTCCATGCCAATTTCAACCAGGATTACTACCTCATGTCCGAAAGTGAGCGAGAAATGAGTCTTTCTTGTTAAAGTCTTTACATTCATTTTATAGGTCCATAGCACCCCTGGGAGCTTGTCCACCCTGGCTGCCTTCTTCTCACCCAATTTTTTCCTCAATATTTAATTTATAGTTTTGTTCGCTACTTCTACTTATCTGATTGCCTTTGGATGAGCAGATGAACTAAATTAAAGTTTTATGCCAAACTGAGCACAAAATTTTTTGAAGTTTATATTGTTAAACTAGATCCCATTATCGGTGATAATTGCTTGAGGTAGGCCATATTTACAAATCACACTCCTCTATATGAAATCCGTCATTTGTTTCTCAGTTACTTTTTGAAGTGGTTTAACTTCAATTCACTTGATAAAATAATCGAGGGCTACCACAGCATATTTCATTGGACACCTCCTAATCGACATCGGTCCAATAAGATCCACCCCTTATTATGCAAATGGTCGTGTGCTCGACATTGCAGTTATGTTTTCTAGTGGTTGTTTTACAATTGCAGTAAATTTTTCATTCATCGCATCTCCGAATTAACTTTCGAGCATTTTCATGCATTGTCAGCCAAAAGTAACCTTGCCTTACTATTTTATAAGCCAATGCCCTTCCTCTGTCGTGATCTCCATAAATTTCATCATGCATTTCTCTCATTACATAGTTAGCATCAGTTGAATCCAAACACCTTAGCTAAAGTAAGGTATAACATCTCTTGTAAAGTATGCCCTCAATGATAATGTAACGTGTCGCCTGACGTCTTAGTCTTTTGCCTCTACTTTATCTTGAAATTGATCCCCAAACTCAATATACCTTATAATAGGCACTATCCAGTTCTTTTCATCTTCCACCATACAAACTTCCATTTTGACCTTAGCTATGCATGGCTTTGAAACAAACTCTAGCGAGATTCCATGCGAGAACTTTAAACGTTTTGTAACTGCCAATCTTGTTATATAATTGACTCGGTAATTTTGTCCCCTTGAAACTTGTTCCATTGTAGCTTGATTAAAGCTACCTTATAGCTCTTGCGCCTTGCTCAAATACTTGGACATGTTTCCACTATTGGCTTGAAACATTCTATTTAAGTGGTTTACCATCAGCTGTGAGTCACTTTTCACCTTCAAATGTTGAACCCCCAATGCCTTTGCTAGCTTTAGATTCGCAATAAGAGCTTCGTAATCTGCTTAATTGTTTGTAGGTTGAAATTTGTACTTGAGAGCGTAACACATTTTTTTTTTTATTGGTTGAAACTAGAACAATTCCTCCACTCGACCTTTCTGGGTTTACAACCCCATTTACATTAAGCTCTTATCCATCATGTTTATTTTCTACCCTTTTAACCTCATTTTTGGCATCGATCTCTTCACTCATTTCATTATACTCATTGACGAAGTTGACCAAAGCTGGTGTTTAATTGTCGACCTCGGTTGGTAACTAATGTTGAACTCATTTAGCTTTATTGACCACTTAACAAGCTTTCCTGAAATATCTGGTTTGTGTAAAATTGTCTCAAAGGTTGATTGGTGACAACCACGATCTCTTGAGCTTGGAAATATAGCCTTAGCTTTCCTACCACTATAATTAAAGCCATCACTCATTTTTCTCCAGTAGGGTACTTATTTTTGCTCTTGTAAAAGATATGCCTGTTTAGTACATCAGACGTTGAACTCTACCCTCTTCTTTTATTAGGACCAAGCTCGTTGAGTAATTCGAGACTACTAAGTAGAGCAACAGAATGACACCGGTTCAGAGCTTGGCTAGAGTCGATATTTTAGCCAAATATGCCTTTAGTTGTTGAAATGTTGCCTCACATTCCTCGGAGGACTTCAATCTTTTTCCCTTCCTCATCAATTCAAAAAATAGATGGGATTTATCTGATGCTTTCGAAATGAACTTGTTCAACATGACAACTTTCCTAACTATGCTCTAAAAATCTCTAAGGTCTGTTGGTGACCTCATCTTGAGGATGACCTTAGCCTTTTCTATATTTTCTTTTGTTCCTCTTTGACTATAACCAAAAAGCCCAAAAAAATTCCCCAATTCCACCTCAAAGCATGCTTTTTCGAATTCAACCTCATTTAATTCTTTCGCAGCACCTCAAATGTCTCACAAAAATGCATTACATGGTCGACCAATACAATATATTTCATTATCATGTCATCCATATATACCTCAATAGTTTTACGAATTAAAGGCTTGAAAAGCTTGTTTACCAACCTCTAATATGTGCACCAGTATTTTTTAACCCAAATGGCATCACACAGTAGCAATATAATCCTTGGTCGGTTATGAAGGTTGTCTTTTCTTCATTAGTTACTGATATACGGATCTAGTTGTCACCTAAGAATGCATCCATGAAATTGATCAAGCTACGCCCTGCTTTTGAATCCACTAACTAATCAATCTTTAAGATAGGAAAACTATCATTGGGATAAGCTTTGTTGAGGTCAATAAAGTCTACATACATCATTCATTTTCCATTTGTCTTTTTAACGATTAGTACATTCGAAACCTATTCCAGATAATTTACTTCCCTTATAAACCCCATTTTCAACAACTTATCTACTTCATCATGGATGGCTTCATACCTTTCTTGGTTAAACACTCTCCTCTTCTGCTTTATTGGTTTTTGTCTTTTATTTATAGCTAATCAGTGGCACATAATCCTTGGTTCTATTCCCAGCATATCTTCATGACTCCATGCAAATATGTCATTGTACTCCATTAATAAATTTTGAAGCTCATTGGAAATGTCATTCGTCATTTTTGTTCCCACTCTTACCACTTTGCTCAGATCATCCTTACTCACTGGCACTTGTTTCATTTCTTAATTTGGTCACTACTGGCATAATCTATTCTTAGCTTGTGGATCAATACTTTTGATATGTATGGATTCTCTCGCAACTATTACATAAAAACTTTGAGCTACTTGTTACTGGTCTTTTATTACTCTAACCATATATTGCACTCTAAACTTTACACATTGCATGTGAGTTGAGCTCACCGTTTTTGCTATCCTGTTGAATGATTGCCTAGAATAACTTGGTAAAGGTTAAGCCCAACAATTACCACCCATGTCAACATTACTATCTTTTGTAATGGGCTAGACCCTATTGTCAATGATAAGTCAATCACCTCAAGGGGAATCAACTCAGCTCCGCCAAACCCTTTTAGCAATGTTCTTTTAGAATCAAGTCTGAGGTCTCCTTATTTATAGATTCTCCAAATATTGATTCACCTCATAACTTTTTAAGGAATATTTGCTATAATTTCTCCTCGAACAGTTTGAGTTCCCTGTTAAAGTCAACCCTTTATGATCATAATCACCATATTATCTCTAATGTCCTATTTTCTCTTATTTTTTCCTTGGTTATCCACATCCTCCTTTAAATATTGATTTTACACTAGCCATTCAATCTGCTCTTTCAAGTCCATGCAATCTACAGTTCCATGTTTGGAGACCTTATGAAACTTATAATTCTTGTGGTGAGCATTTCCTCCCAAACCCTCTACGATCAGTTTTGGAAGATGTAATAGTCCCTTATCTTTATCGTAACATATATCATTATTGTGTTCATATTTAGAGGTGTGCATCTCCTGCATTGCTTTACCAAATTCACCCCAAGATCTGATCTTGACCCTCTCTGATCTACAAGCAATGGCAACCTACTATACTTTCTTACCAGTTCTCCCTTTGGTTCCTCTCATAGTTGTTTTCTCTTTTCGGCCCCTATCTATTAAAGAGACGTCCCTTCTTTCATGATTTATTTTTCAATCTCGAGCTGGCCTCTCTAATCTTCTGTAATTAAACAACCCTTTGTCATAATGATGCCTGTCATCCAAATTCCTCCTCAAGCGATACTTAATGTTATCTTCTCTCATTCTTTGTTCTCTCTTTTTCATTAGACCCTTCTCTGTTTTTCTATTCTCCTTTTTTCTTTCTTTGCATCTTCGGTTTTCATATTCAATTTCACCTTTTGTATGCCTCAACATATATTGTTATTCCTTTATTATATAAATTATTCCATAATCGATTGATTCTCAACTGCCTTTTTGAATCCTTCTAGAGCATATGGGTGATCAAAGGCTCCTAGATCGGTAACTTTTTTATGATACATAATCACAAAGCTTCTCAAACTTTCAAATTCTCCTTAGATAAATTTTTTCAACCTGCTTGTATCCGCTCTATTATGCATGAGCCTTTAAAATGCACAATAAAAGCTTACATAACTCTTTAAAATTTTTTATGCTTCATTTCTTTAATGTCTGGTTCTATTCTTGTGTTTGCCCTTCTAGAGTTGAGGGCAAAACATGACACCTTTGAAAATCATTCAAAGCTTAAATCTCAGTAATCTTAGTAAACCTCTCTACATGATGACTTGGGTCAGGTTTTCCTTTATACACTAGATCTGGAACCGCATACTTAAGTAGTAAAGTTACTGCATACTTAAGTCGTAAACCTTAGATACTAGGGGGGATTCATCGTTAAGTAACAATCTTCCTACCACTTTCTTACCCTCTATTTTCACATTTACTGCCTCTAGGGTATTTTGAAATTACAACATTTGTTGCTCAAGCTTATTTGCCCGTTGGGTGTTTCTCAACTCTTCCCTCTCCCTTTCATGATTTAGGTCATTGATTCTTCTTCTCAACTCATTCATTTGTTTTCCTGCACTTATATTTTCTTGTCATACCTTAATTTGAGGTAGCTCCATTCCGCTCTATTATTTATGACCAAGCTTTTCTCTCTCCCATACTCTACTACTTTCTGGATCACTAGTTTGAACTTGAGTCCCTCTGACTTAGGCATCAACCAGCCCATTGATTATCTCCTTAAATCTTGCCATTTGCTTCTAGATCCCTTCTCTCTATCTCTTATTTGCAGTGGCATTAATTTTCTCCGTCAATTGGCATAAGGTTTGCCTATCTCTATTATCATCGTCTATCCCTATTTCCCAATCCAATAGCCTTTTCCCACTGAATCTTCAAACGTATAGCTTTTTGTACTATTCCACACAGACGGCACCAAGATGTTGATACTAAAAAATGACTTCAACAACTAAATTTATTTTCCAAGGAATAACAACACAAATCCAACTTGAGCAATAGTACAATCATAACTTCCTATACCTGTCAACCACATAGCACAGTTAAGACATACTGATAAGGGTTTTGGCAAAAATCCTCTGATGCTTAAGTTAGATGTTTTGTATATGAAAGAAAGGAAAATGAAAAAGAAGAACTGAAGGTGAGTTAAAAGCAGAAAGTTCTTGGGTGGCGGTGTTATGGATCTTGTAGAAAATACAGAGACTTGAAAATTAGTCACTTGTTTTTCTTTTAGTTAATTTTTTTGACCCCTGCACCTAATGCTCTCTTTTGTTTAAATAGGCCTTTAGTTATGGGTGGTTACCATGATTGTAACACACTTAATGGTAGTTACCTTTAGTTATTCATCAGTTATGAGCAGTTGATAAGATAGCGGTATACAACTTCCCTAAAAAAATAGGTCACGTTATCCAGATCAGATTGGGGAATCTATAAAGTAGGTTGTCCACATAGGCTTCAGGTTGTACTTGTAAATCAAGTTGCCAACTTAGGCATCAGGTTGTACTTATGATGTCGACTTAACAACAATAGTTCTAAGCATGTTAGGGTATACCATATTTCTTGCTGCTATTGGAAAAATCCAACCCAAACACTAAGTATTGTAAGGTAGTGTAACTATTTTTACTAAAGGTTCTATAGAAATAGCATTCTCTAAAAATGGTTGTAAACGACAATCTTTAAAGAACTAGGATAATAATGGATCAACTGCTTAAATTAATGTCATCCTCATTATTTAACTTAGGAAACTCATAGAAATCATAGACATCCTTAATTTAAATGTCAAATATATGGTCATTACATTGTAAAAAGTGAAAAGAATTAACTTCATAACTATCAGCTTTGTGTGAAGCCTTATCTTTAAAGGGTGAGTAACTTCATTAGATAGTGTTTCCTAATACAATGAAGGGTTAATAATAAGTATTTGGTATTTGGTATGGTAAAATTATGGTTTAGTTATTGGTGTTTGATGAAGTAAAGATGTTTGAGCAACATGTTCTTTTATAAAAATAATAAAACAAACAATTGGATTTTTGTTATTAGTGATTATTGGCCTGAGTTTTTATAATATTTGTTAGGAGACTAATGGTTTAAAAATGGAATGGATGTGTTGTTACATATAGGTGTATATTCGTGTTGTGGGTAAGGTTTAGGTTAAGCTTAAGGTTTAAGTTAAAGTTTATGTTCAAGTTAAGCTTGAGATTCAGGTTGAGTTTGGGATTTAGGCTGAAGTTTAAGTTTAGTTAAGCTTAAGGTTCAGGTTAAGGCTAGGATGTCGGATGATTTTCAAGTTTAGGTTCAATAGCAGGTTCATGTTGGGATCCGAGGTGAAGTTTAAGTTCAAGTTTAAGTACGGAGGGCTTTGTATTGCTAGAATGATGCTCCTCTACTGTTGGTTTTCTTCCCATAGACTTCTTTTTACAACCTTTTTGTGAACTTCCTGCTTGTTTATGATGTTCTAGTACAACTATGTCATTACTTCATTTTATTGTCTCTATGTCTGTTTTCAAAACACACCTAAATCAATAGGCTCCTCAGCATCGAGTCTAGCAACAAATCTTCAATATGATCCTAAAAAGATCTTTTTCTAACAACATTGTGCATATTAAGTGGTATTAGCCCCGTATCAAATAAATACTATCTCAATATACTTCTTATTATTGGACAAATGCCAAACTTGATATAGCTCATAATCATTATAAATTATCCTTTCAATCTATTCCTAGGCAGTGTTACTTCAATTATAAATCTCTTAGCTTTATAGCTATTTCTACAAAATACTATTTTCATTATAGCATTAATCGGGACCATTTTACTAGGGTCAACAGAGCCAAACTCAAATGTTTCACCAACAACATTAACAATGGTCTTCACCTTCAAGTTTGGATAAAAATAAAAATCATACACACTATCAATGACATCATTAAAAAAAATCCTACATATCATAAATAAATAAGAACATAAAAATAGCCATGATAAAACTCCAAAAAATCTAAACATGATATTCACATTAAATTACAAACTAGAAAAAGTAATATGAAGTTCATAATACACTTAATGAACTTGCAATGAGAACTTGGCAAAAGTAGTTGCTTCTTAAAAACAAATTTAGTTTGAAATACAAATACAAAAAATGTTTGAACTTCAACCTAAAATAAAATGCTTGAAAAATATAATCTTACTAGCTACAAGCATAATGCCCCATAAACACCAAGATCTTAAGAGTAACAAGAAGACCAATATGAATATCTTTTCTATAGTGACATATCTTCACAAATGAAATCATTAATTTCAACAAAAAGAATAGATGAAATCAAAAACCTTGAATTTAGTAAACCTAGGGTTTGTTCATCAATTTTTTCACAAATACCAAACCAACATCAATGGATACCATTGACACATTAGTTACTAGTACTAAATATTGTCATCTATTACTTGAAAATTTGCTAAACCCTTCAATTAGAAAATAAAATGGAGAGTAACAGAAATTTCTAACCTCAGTTGTCATAAAGGTGGTTTGTTGTTGTAGCAAGCTTTGATGTTTGCTCTTGACTCAATTTTCAGTAGTCAAATCTCTTGTTTTTTATCATTCTTGTCATGCTCTATTTATAAGCTTCTCTTTCAACCATGTGAAGAAGATGCAGTAATGGCCAAAATACAAAAGGGATAGTTGTATAGTTCAAATAATAAAATATTTGAGACTTAACATATTAAAATATTTAAAATAAAGTAACTGAATAAAATATTAAGGAGTTAGATTTGATATGTATAGGGGTGTGATAACTCTATGAAATGAGAATTATCCATGTCATTTTTGGACTTAAATCAAGATTACTTAGAGAGTAAATGATGTGTTTTAGTTGCATTTTAGCTTAATTTTGCATATTTACCTATTTTTATTTATTTGCAATAAATTAGGTGATTTTGGAATAAATTGTGTGTACTTAGATTATGTGTTTACATTGTAGGCAACTAGAAGTGCAAATTCAAAGAAGAAAATGTTGTGCAATGGGCTTGGAAGAATAAGGAAGGAAATTAGCTGTAGAAAAGTGGAAACTAGTCTGAAACAGTGCATTGTTGTAGCACCATTGTTGTAGCATAATTGCTGTAGCAATCCTGGAACAATAGAGGAGAAAAAGTTGCATGAATCTTACAAAAATCTGCGATTTGCAGTTTCCAAATATGGAAGATGCATGCTCTAGACATCTAGTTACCTTAGTTTTCAACTATAAAGGGAAACGCACGCAAAAGAAAAATATGAATCTTAGAGAAGCTGTCAACCACAAGAAGAAAAATTCAAAAAAAGAAAAGGGAAAACAACAAAAGAAACAAAAAATTTCAGGTTGAAAAAGAAATATTGCAGGCGTGAGGAAAAAGAAAACCAATCATCACGAGCAGCCTTGCATCTTTATCTTTATTCTTTCTTGTTTCTTTACTTAATGATGATGTATTTGATGGTTGAACTCATTTTATTTACTGTTTTGTCAGAAATCATGAATTAAATCTATTTGTGGTTGAGTGATAGACAAACTTAATGGTTTATCGACTGAAATATTATGTTGCTGCATGACTACTATAGTATTTTGTTTTGATAGTGCTTAATTTCATTCACTATTTTGGCTGACCACCCATTTAGTGATGCAAACTAAAAGAAAGCTACAAAAAGTCTTGTTTTAGTGGAGCAATACTTGGTTTTAGATTAGGTTTCCTAAGTTGGGTTAACTCAATTTGAATAGGGCTATACTTAATTTAAAATTAGTGATGAACTAGATATAGTGATTTACCTTGTAGGGAATTAGGAACCTTGATCGCATAATGCTATATCTTGTGTGATTTATCAACTGGTCATTGTGAGGTTGCATATAGATATAAGAAATCCAACAAGCGACAGCTGAAGATGCATTAGAATTCTGCCTAGTGTTATAGTAATTGCTGTAGCAACGGTGCTGTAACAGAAAAAACAGTCAATATCATTAAGTGAGTTAATTCACTCAACTATATCATTTTTTGTGATTGCATCCTTGTATGAGACGTGTTGATTTATTTTAGGGCATTTTATTTTCTGTCATTTAGATTTCTTAGTTTAATTTAGTTGTTAACAAAATTTTGGTTTATTAGAAATTGCACCACAATTACTTGCTGTAGCAATTTTTATAGCATCAGTCCCTATAGAGACAATACTCAAATACTTATCACTTTATTACTTGTTGTGTACACTTACGCACTGATACCTATATATTAAGAAATTACCCAACAAGCTTTTGAAAATAATTACTGGTAATGTGTCATTATCACCAAGATATGCATATTTTAAATGTGCAGGTAAGATTTTTAATTCCAAAGCTGGTAGGGATTCCACAGAAGGTACAGAAGATTTTACTTCCCTGTGTAATAAGTCCAAAGATTTAAAATGTTTATCTGCTCTGAATGATTGCTTTTCTCCTAGCCATGCTATATCAACTGTCTCAACATCTTCATCATATAAAACTACAGCATCATGTTGCATGTTTCTGTAATAACTGTCTACCTGCTCTGCTATAGTAAGATCTACAACACTGATGAAATTACAGTCTTAAATTTCATCAGGATTCTTCATTGCATCTAACACATTGAATATAACTTACTGATCATTGACCTTCATTGTTAACTCTCCTCTTTGCACATCAATAAGAGTCTTTCTCGTGGCTAAGAAAGGTCTTCATAAGATGATTGATACCTCTTTATCTGCTTCAAAGTCGAGTGCAATGAAATCCATTGGAAAAATAAATTTGTTCACCTTCACCAATACATCTTCAATCTTCCCCTCTGCATATGCATGAGGTCTGTCTGCTAATAGTAAAGTCACTGTTGTTGGTCTACATTCTCCAACTACTAGTTGCTTGAAAACTGAAAGAGGCATGAGATTGATACTAGCCTTTAAATCACAAAGTGTCTTTCTACTATATTTGATTCCTATGGAACAGGGAATTGTAAAGCTGTCTGGATTTTTTAACTTTTTAGGTATTTTGCTTTGGAGCATGTGACTACACTCTTGTGTTAAAGCAACAGTTTCAAATTCTCCTAACCTTCTTTTTCTTACCAAAATGTCTTTAAAAAACTTTATATAGTTAGGCATTTGTTCCAGAGCTTCTACAAATGAAATATTAATGCGAAGCTCCTTCAAAACCTCAAAGAATTTGCTGAACTGTTTATCTTGCTTTTGATTCTGGAATCTCTATGAAAATGGTGGTGGATGTCTAAACTGTTAGGCTACAGTTAGCTGCACAGGTTGTGTTTCACTTGTTCTCATTTTTTCTACTGCAGCTAATGACTCTGCAACATCTTTTCTAATAAATAATGACTCATATGCTTCTGCAGGTGTTGTAGTTCTGCTGTTCTCTCCAACATGTTGATTTGTGGAGGTAACAGGTTCTTCTTCATTTTAAACTTCTTCTTGAGTTTAAATAAGCTCATTTCTCTTCTTTGGCACACCTATTGGGATATGCACATCCTTTCCAGATCTCAGATTAATCACTTTGCATTGCTCTTTACCTTCTCTTCTTAGATCCTCTATATTGCTAGGTAAACTTCCCTAAGGTCTGTTGCTGAGTGTTGTAGCAAGCGACCCAACTTGATTTTTTAAGTTTCTTAATGAAATAGCTTGGCTTTGGAAAACTGCCTCATTTTTCACAATATACTTGTTAATTAAGGTTTCGAGAGAGCTGATTTGGTCATTGTTGATGTTTTTTGGATCTTGGTTTTGCTGGTGAAATCCAAGTGGTTGTATTAGTCTGTTTTGTCCACTTATTGTTGCAGTATGCTGATTTTGATTGCTTTATGATAAATTTGGGTGCTGCCTCCATCATGAGTTGTAAGTATTTGAGTATAGGTTGCTCTGATTCTGTTTATTGAAGTTGCCCACATAATTCACTGAAGCTAGATTCCTTGGACAGTTGTCAAATAAGTAACATTCTCAACAATAAACACACGACACTTCTGCCACTTGGTTTATTGTTGTTGGAACTGGGGTTAAGGTTTTCACCATATTTGTCAAGAAAGTTATTTATGTTGATAAAGCTATCAGGACATCCACATTGTGCACTCATGCTGCTCCTCTTGCTGCAGTTTGCCTAGTTGATGGCCACTGATAGTTGTTGTTAGTTATTCTCTCCAAAATTTCATAAGCTTCATTGTAAGATTTGGATAACAAAGCTCCATTTATTGAAGCATCCACCATTAGTCTTGTACTCGAATTAAGACCATTATAAAAGGTTTCCAGTTGTGTACAGCAATGAATACCATGATATGGACATTTTCTCAACAACTCTTTAAATATTTCCCATGCATCATACAAGCTTTCATCTTCTAATTGATGGAAAGATGTGATCTCATTTTTCAACTTGGCATTCTTAGTGGGAGGGAAATATTTCATCAAAAATTTGTCTGCCAAGTCATTCCATGTTGTGATGGAGTCTGGTGATAAGAAATTCAACCATGCTCTTGTTCAGTCCCTCAAAGAAAATGGGAAAAGTTTGAGTCTTACTGCTTCCTGTGATGCTTTAGCAATCTTAAAAACATCATTGTCCTCTAGAAACAACTTGAGATGAAGATGAGGATCTTCTTATGGCAATCTATTAAACTGATCTACAGTTTGTAACATCTGCAACATCATTGGCTTTAACTCAAAGCTATCTGCTTGAACTTCAGGTCTAACTATGTCCGGATGTATGGCTTGAGGAGTTAACACAACATAATCTCAAATAGCACTTTCTCTGTCATTTGTCATATAAATGATATTGTTTCCTAGTTGCCAAAAAACCTGCTGGCCATTCTAACTTTCTTGTCCATTTAATGGTTGCAATTCTCCTCGGTTGTTCAAATCGTCCATGTCTTGTAAATCATCCATTGCTACAACAGCTTTGGAATTTCTTTTCTTCTTTCTTAATCTCTTAACAGTTCTCTCAATTTCAGGATCAAAGTGAAACTCAACTTGTTTGTCCTTGCGCATGCAACAGTTGCTGAAACAATCTGTCAACACAGAGAAATAAGAATTAAACAAATAATTAAATAAAACAACATAAAAATTGATTTCACAAATAAAATTAAGCAATCAGTCCTCAGTAACGGCGCCAAAAATTTATTGGGTAATTTCTTAATATATAGGTGTCAGTGTATAAGTGTATACAATAAATAATAAAGTGATAAGTATTCGAGTATCGTCTCTACAGAGAGTGATGCTATAAGAATTGCTACAACAAGTAATTATTGTGTAATTTCTAATAAACCAAATTCTTGTTAACCACTAAATTAAACTAAAAAATCTAAATGACAGAAAATAAAATGCCCTAAAATAAATCATCAAATCTCACACAAGGATGTAATCACAAAAAATGATATAGTTGAGTGAATTAACTCACTTAATAGTATTGACTATTTTTTCTGTTACAGCATCGTTGCTACAGCAATTACTACATCACTAGGCAGAATTCTAATGCATCCTCAGTTGTCGCTTGTTGGATTTCTTATATTTATATGTAACCTAACAATGACCAGTTGATAAATCACACAAGATATAGCATTATGCGATCAAGGTTCCTAATTACTCTACAAGGTGAATCTCTTTGTCTAGTTCATCATTAATTTTAAATTAAGCATAGTCCTATTCAAATTGAGTTAACCCAACTTGGGAAACCTAATCTAAAGCCAAGTATTGCTATGATATTTTTCATTAAAACATGCCCTTTTGTGGCTCTCTCTTAGCTTGCATCACTAAATGAGTGGTCAACCAAAATAGTGAATGAAATTAAGCACTATCAAAACAAAATACTATAGTAATCATGCAGTAACATAATATTTCAGTCAATAAACCATTAAGCTTGTCTATCACTCAACCACAAATAGATTTAGTTCATGATTTGTGATAAAACAATAAATAAAACGAGTTCAGCGATCAAATACATCATCATTAAGTAAAAAAACAAGAAAGAATAAGGATAAAGATGCAAGGCTGCTTGTGATGATTGGTTTTCTTCTTCCTTATGCCTGCAATCTTTCTTTTTCAGCCTTAAATTTTCTGTTTCTTTTGTTCTTTTCCTTTTTCTTTTTTTGGTTGACGGCTTCTCGAAGATTCATCTTTTTCTTTTATGTGCGATTCCTTTTATAGTTGAAAACTAGGGTAACTGGACGCCTAGGGCACGCATATTCCATATTTGGAAACTGTAGATCACGGATTTTTTTTAAAATTCGCATGACTTTTTCTCCTCTGCTGTTCCAGGATTGCTACCACAATGGTCTATTTATAGAAAAATAAATTCATAATCCAGTGCTTTACGGTCTATGATAAGCTTGATGCATGCGCTCCATACAACCATTAGATCAAGATCCAACGGTTGGTCAAACTTTAAAAATCAACTTTACATGTGGCAGCATATGAAACGTCCGATTTAATCAAAGAACGGTTGAGATTTGGCAGGTTAATGGATAAATCGAGTCGACCAAAATACAAAGATTCGAATCCTTCAACTTGTTCACCAACCATTGACACGTGGCACAATCTTGGCCATTGAATAATGAACAACTGAGATTTAGTCAAAATTTACAGCTATCCAATGCATCTATATCTATTGGAAGCTCATTTTATCATCCAATCAATGCTTGGTCAATTGAAAAAGTCAATTTTTCTTCTAAAAGCTAGATTTTAAGCCGGTCTTGATCAATCCTAAGGTTTTCGTACCTCCGGAATCCAAATTTGACCTTCATTTTCCCATTTGGAGCCTCGAATTACGTGAAATCAATATTTTACCTAATAAATACATAAAAATACTCAAAATTAAATATAATTTAAATATAATTAATAATTCTTAATATATTATATGAATACAAATATAAATTATAATATATACACAAAATAACATTTTTATCCTTTAATAAATATACAATTTTTAACAATAATCACACTCCCCAATTAGCTTATTGTTAGTCTCTAGCAATTAAAGCGTTATATTAAATTAAGATTTATAAAATTCACATGCAAGTTAATAATTATTCATCTAACCTCTAAATTACCAAATAAATAAACTCTCCTAAGTTTCTTTAACTTTTTGTCGCTCACTCATTATCTAGAACATCACCAAATATTCTTTTGTGCTCAAGTCTTTAACACAATACTTATGGGGCTTCATTAAAAGAAAACAACATTTTCGTTCCAAAATTCATTTAGAACCTATATCTTTAGGCAGTAGATTATTCATATATATTTTAAAAGATTACATTTTTAACCCATGTAGCGAGCTTTAGGCCAGTGACTCCCAGACCAGTTGGTCTTAGGGCACTAGGTGTTGAAACACCCCGACAGACTTAATTACTCGGATTTTTATAAATAAGTAAACAATATATTTATAACTTAGGTAGCGAGCTTTAGGCCAGTGACTCCCAGACCAGTTGGCCTTAGGGCACTAGGTGTTGAAACACTCCTACGGACTTAATTACTCAGGTTTTAGATATAGCAAAAGTAGACATTCAATTTTTTTTCTTTTTTTCTTTTTTTTTCTTTTTCTCTTTTTTTTTGGCAATATACATTTTTTTACTACTTTAGATATCATCTCTAATAAATTAAAAGAACTAAATGTTGCAAAAAATTTAACTTACAACCCACTATGTATGTGTCGCAGTGTGTGTGTAGAATGATTTAATAATAACTGTTAAATGAGTAAACAAAATAAACAAACATCACTAGTAAGTTATTTTTATTCCCTTTTTCTTTGAATTACTCAAATTTTTGAACTCTCTAATTGGTTATTAAGTTATTTTGTTTACTCATTTAACAGGTATTATTAAATCATTCTACACACACACTGCGACACATACTAGTAGCGCTTTTATTTTCTTACCAGGAGATCTTGTAACTTTAGAGGCATTGATTACATTTGCATCTTGGGCCAATTTGAACATCCATAAAAAACCCATCGGTTTGTTAAATGTTAATACCTTTAATATCATTAACATTTCACAAAAATGATGCTCTATTTTTAGAAAAATAAATTCATAATCCAGTACTTTGCGGTCTATGATAAGCTTGATGCATACGCTCCACACAACCATTAGATCAAGATCCAACGGCTGATGGCAGTGCAGTCTGTCGCCCCTCACTTGTGTGGACTTAGGTTCGAGCCTTGGGGGTGGGGAGGGGGGTAAAAGTTGATTTGGGCTTGCCCACCCCCCTTTCCTTTTTAAAAAAAAAGAAAAAAAAAACTCCTAATTAAATTTAGAATTTGTTATAAGATTGTAACAGTCAATTGAATTCAAAATTGAATATGAAATTAATTCTAGAATTTAATATGTAATTAATGAGGCTGTGGTTACACTTTGAATTTAATTTAAGAATTAAATCAAAAGTTTAATGGATAGTGGATACAGGCGCGTTTAATAAAAAATTAAATACAGTGGTTATAGAATTTATGTAGTCAAAATTCTGGATGAAAATCACCTTTACTAAAATTTGTAAATTGGCATTCTTCTTCATTTCATAGAATAGACAAAGAGAGTAAGAGACATACATAATATCTAGAAAAAAGTGATAAATGGAAGAATAGAATTGGTTTATCTTCAATTCTTCCTTTGTCGTACATTTATTTTTATAGAGTTTAGACACAACATAAATTCAATGTGGAATAAGTTGGTGGTGCGCCATAACTATTCATGATCGTTGTATCCTAGGAAAGAGACTGTTCAAATCTTAAAGCATCCAACAATTGGAGATGAATCTAATTCAAGGAAATTGTGGTATCAAACAAACCTTGGTTTGCATTCTATTGTTTTTCTTACAATAATTTATTATTTCAATTTTGTTATTGTAAATCTAAGGCTCATTAATAAGCTTAAGTACTCAAAGAAAGTTTTGTCACAAAAGTCATATGTTGCCTACGGAGTCTTATTTTAAGTAGGACCATTTGTGACTCCTTCAATCTCTCTTGAGAACTAACTAGTATATTTTTACATATAACGTAAGCTATCTTATATCACTGTTGTTTTCTCATCGCTACAATTATTATTTTAGCTATAATGTGTGTTATTTTGTAAAGTGCTAATTTGTGATTTGTAATTTAGAATATGTTCCTCCCATATGGATTGTATGTATTTTCCCTTACATTAATGCAAAACAATTATATCGATTGAAGAGAGAGAAAAATATACTTAGGGTTAATTTATTGTATTTATCATTAAACATAATTATAATATAATTAATGAGAGGTGCGAATAGTTCAACTTTATGATAGGCATTATTCAAAATCATTCTTAGAGAATAGTTCAACTTAAATTTAGAATTTTTTTTTTTTTTTTGCTTTCAATGATCAGTTAAACACTTAAATAAAGGCATTATTCAATTTAAAAAATCATTCTTAGAGTAGGCCTTTTGATATGCCAACCGTGCCTAAATGTTGGATCTCGTTGTTTGAATTTGATTGGGCACCACGCTCCAAGTCAAAATTACAATCAAGAGATTATTCCCAATCTCTTAAAGTCCCTTTCTTATTGAAATTACTTAAATAACTAAATAGAATTTTTTTTTTTTTTTTTTTTGCTTTCAATGAAAATTCAGTTAAACACTTAAATAAAGTTGTTTTAGCCAAATTTTTACACCCATCCCAGTTCATAATTTATATTTTTTTTTCAATACTAAAGATAGTTTTAAGAGTTTTTAGTTATGGAGATATAAATAATATATTAAGAAAAATAATTAAAAATTTTAGAATATATATTTTATAATAATTATTTAAAATTTTTTTCAAATATAGTTTTAAGAGTTTTTAGTGAATATTTATATTAAGAAGATGATTATTTTAGAATATATATTTTATAATATTTTTGAAATATGTTTTATAAATTAAATGATTACTTTTAATATATATTTTTGTATTTTATAAATTAAATGTAAGATTTTTCGATAATATTGCACGTGTTTTTACAGCATTAATATTGGAGTTATTGTGGACCCTTAGATTTAAGTAACTTCCTTATCTTTTTAATCTTTGAAAGAAAATTTTCCTTTAATTATTTGTAGATTTTTTTTAAAGTTAATTGTAAAAAAAAAATGGGAAGACAATTTTTATAATTTGAAATATAATTTTTTTGACTTAATTTCTTTTTCAATTTTTACTCATATGTTTATTTTTAAATGTCAACTATATGAATAGCTAATAGACTTTATTTTTAGGTATTGTAATTTAAAAACTGAGTACTAAATTAATCATGAGTGATGTATCAAGAAATTTAAAATAATCTATTAATGAATTTAGAACAAAATTATGCCTCTAATTTCTAATGCAAATATAATATTGCAATATATTAGTATAACTTATTTTGTTTATATTTGAATAGTGAAAATTAAAGGAGTTGTAATTTGTTAGAATACTATTAGTATCACATAAAAAGAAATTTTTTGTGTTCTCTATCTTATTTAATTAGTAAAATATCTCAATCTAATCTTCTTTAATTAGTGAAATTCTTTTTGCCTAATAAATTTTAATATTTTACTTTATCTTAATTACAATAAACTGCTGGATCTCATTTAATAGTATAGAAGGACCCATTAAATATGGATATTTTAAGAAATTAAATTTAAAAGTGAGTGTCACAAAGATTTTGAAGAGGGTAGGGCTATAAGCACTATAAAAATTACTCTCAATACTCATATTTTTATAAAAAATTTTATTGCAAAAATACCCATGATATAAATTACTATTAAGGATACTTTATTATGGGCATATATAATATTTTTACTCTGAACACTCATTTAGGGCACTAAAATCAATGTTCAATTTTCTTACCATTTCAAACCCTTTAATTTTTTTGTTCAATTTTCTTACCATTTCAAACCCTTTAATTTTTTCTTTCAAATACCAAAAACAAATATTTACAGAGGAAACTCAACATATGAAGATTTTAACTTTAATTAGTTATGTGTGATCCTTTTGATTTTCTAGTTTACAACACAAAGAATTTTAGTAAAATTTTTAGATGAAGAGGCACATTCATTCGAGTACGTTAGACTTAGATTTCCATTATGTGTAAGTTTCTTTGCCATTGAAATATTTAGTCACTTATTAAAAAGAATTTTAGTAAAATTTTTAGATGAAGAGGCACATTCATTCGAGTACGTTAGACTTAGATTTCCATTATGTGTAAGTTTCTTTGCCATTGAAATATTTAGTCACTTATTCTCAGAATCTTTTCTAATTTTCCAATTTTTTTTTGCTACAAATAAGTTTATAAATCAGCATGTGGCTGCTAAAGATTGTTGACTATGGTAATTATCTTAGGGAATGAAATCTTACTTTCAAATATTTTTATTTGTGTACAAATTTTTTTCTATTGCATGGGAACTGAAGTTTTACTTTTAGATTTATGTGGTATGTATGTTAGGTTGCAATTATAAGGATTACTCTCTCGTTCTTAATGTTTTCTGATTTTCCAGTTCTTTCTAGCTAAGGATTGTGTTTTTGTGTGGCGTCTTTATTCTCTTGATGAATATGCATCGATCATTAATATTTGCAATTTACTTTGATGAACAGGTATAGTATTTACAATTTGGTTAAAAATATTGTATGTGGCGTCTGTATTCTTTTATAATTTGCTTCAAAATATTTTTAAATATTTTACAATTTGCTTCAAAATATGCCTTTGATGAACAGTCATCTAGTATTTTCTGGAGGACATGACTTCGACTCAAAATTTCAATGCTAATTCAGAATGTGTAACGGATGATACTAATGAATTTATCAATCATGAGGTGAGTTTCATTTTACGATTCATATATTGAATTAATATTTACAATTTGTTACCTTAGTCTTTGATAGCAAAATAGAATCTGAATACTATCATCACTGGAAACTTCAAACTTTGTTACCTTCTAGTTTTGGTTTGGTACTTTAATAACTTATTATAGGGAGGAAAATTTTCTGTGCATACAAAACTGTGAATGATGCAATGTGCACATTATTCTTTGCTGATTCTTTTTTCCTAATTTTGTTGCTATAGTTTTTGCTTGTATTTTTGGAAAGCTTTTAAGACATTGTACATATATTATGAATTTTACTATTAGATCAAATTTCATTTGAAAAAAAAATATGATTTGTTATTTTATGTTAATGTTCATTTATTAATATTTATTTACTTCATAAGTAGATATTTAAAAGTAGGAAAGTACTAATTCATTGGACTCATGAAGTCGGTAGGAAGAATGGTTTTGTAATTGTGATCAAGAGATCTAATTTTGGTAACAGTGTTGGTGTTAAAAAACCAAGGATTACCTTTTGTTATGAGAAAAGTGGACAATATAGAAGTAAGAGAACAAATGAAGCAAATAAAAAAGAAAAGCAGCCAAGGATTACTAGTAGTAAAAGGTGTGGATGTCCTTTTACTTTAAATGGCCAGAAGTTGGACATTGATTATGATTGGGTATTGAAAGTAAAATGTGGAGTGCATAATCATCCAACTGATGAGCATCTTGAAGGACATTCTTATGTAGGGAGACTGTCAAAAGAAGAGACTTTATTGTTAATTGATATGTCCACAAGTAAGGTGCGTCCAAAAGATATTTTATTCACATTGAAAAGGAAAAATCCCAATAATGTCTCAACAATAAAGAATATTTATAATGCATGTCAAAGGTATAAGGTAGCTGAGATGGGTGGGAGATCATAAATGCAACTAATATTAAATAAGTTATCTTAAAGTATATTTAGTGGCATAGAAGTTTTGATAATACCAATATTGTCAAAGACTTATTTTGGGCACATCCTGTCAGTATAGACTTGTTGCTTGCATTTCAACGAGTCTTACTAATGGATTGTACTTACAAGTGCAATAGATATAATCTTTCCCTACTACGAATTGTAGGAGTGACATCTACTAAGATGACATTTGTTGGTGCTTTTGTTTATCTTGAATTTGAGCGAGAAGACAACTACACATGGACATTGACTAAATTAAAAAACATGTTGGATGATAGTGCTATGCCTAGTGTCATTCTTAATGATAAAGACTTAGCTTTAATCAATGCCATTGAAACAATATTTCCCAATGCAAAACATTTATTATGTGGGTGGCATATAAACAGAAATGTAATTGCAAAATGTAAGAAACTATTTGAAACAAAAGAGATATGAGAGAAATTTATGATGAATTGGAATGTATTGGTACTTCTAGTGAAGATGAATTTGTTACTCGCCTCAATGCTCTGCAACCAGATTTTGTTTCCTATCCAGAAGCAATTGAGTATGTGACATCTACATAGTTGAACAAATACAAGGAAAAGTTTGTTTCAGCTTGGACAAATAAGATCATGTATATTGGAAACTTAACAACAAACAGGTATAATTTTATTTTGATACACCATTTCATAGTTAGCTTATCAATTTAATATATATTAATAAATTTTTATTATTAGGGTTGAAAGTTCACATTCAAGACTAAAAGAGGAACTTGGCATGAGTCAAGGTAATTTTGAGATATCTTGGACAAAGATTCATTCTTTATAAGAGTTATAACATACAAACATCAAAGCTCATTTGAAAAAAGTTTGACAATAGTACAAAATCAATTCAAACCTGCTGAATTTAAAGAGGTTCGAGGCTTTATTTCCATAGCTACATTGTAAATGGTGTTAACTGAGTCAAAGCATGCTAATTCCATTGGCATTGATTTGTTTGTAAGTGGTTATACAATTCGTAGTACACATGGTTTACCTTATGCTCATGAGATTGCAGAATATAAAAAGGAAAGTCGACCTATACCTTTAGAATATATTGATTCACACTGGAAGAAACTTGACTTGATTCGTAATCACAATAAGAGAAAGGCGGAGATAAGTTACCAACTAATATTTGACTTGATTGCCAAATGCTTTAATGAGAATGATGATGATATGAAGTTACACATTCTACAAAAGTTGACAGAAATTGCTAATCCTCAGTCTACATCTCTTCTAGAACCAGATGCTAAGAAAAATACACGCGGTCAACCGAATTTAAAACCTAATGCATCAACTCGTCGTGACCCATGCATCTACTTTTGAGATTGTTTTAGTAGGAAAAGAAAGTTGTTCACCTACAGTTGTATTCATGAATCCTGGAGTGCAAGTTAATGAAAATAAGCAAAAAAAGCAAAAGGTATTATTTCAATTATTATTATTACTATTATTATTATTATTACTATTATTATTATTATTATTATTATTATTATATATTTATATTTACTTATGTATTAATTATAGTTTGTATTTTCACTTTTTTTTTCTAATATTTGTTACTAGGTGTATCGGAAAAAATCACTCAAGTCAAATTCCTATTGCATTATATTCATACATTCATCATATTAAAGAGGTCGCATCTGATGGTAATTGTGGGTTTAGAGCAATAGCCAACTTAATTGGTTTTGGTGAGAATAGATGGTTACAGGTCAGGAAAGATCTGTTAAATGAGTTGCATTTGAATGTGGAGCATTATAGCCATTTATATGGCTTATACAAGAGAATTAATGGATTAATACATGTAATATCATATTTTGAGAACTTTTCAGGATCTAACAGATGGATGACACTGCTTGACATAGGACATCTTATTGCATCAGCCTACGATGTTGTGTTATTCCACTTATCGACAAAGCAGTGCCTTACCTTCGTTCTTCTTAGGTCAATGCCAATACCTGTAGCTTCTCATAAAGAGATCACTATTGGTTTTGTAAATAACAATCATTTTGTGAAGGTATGTTTCTTTTATTTTTCAATTTTTATGTTGAATTTAATATGTCATTCTATTAATTAATATGGGAGATTGCTAATTCCCCCCTTACTATTTTTATAATAGCCAATTACCCCCTGCCGTTATAACAGTAACAGAAGTTGATCAATTTTTGAGTGCTTTTACCTATTTGCCGCCAGTGTTGAAATGAGAGGAGATTGGCGCCAATTTTCTTAGCTCTACTGGATGAAATTACGCAATTACCCACATCTGTTTTGACTAATTTATTACAAAGTGAAATTTTAAAAGTGCCCTGCTTTTAGAGTCAAAAAGACTTAATTGCCATTAATATATAGATTTAAAAAATGAATATTAATAGGAAGAATAACATTTATTTTCTAATTTCATGAATCAAGTTATATATACTTGTAAAACACAATTGCAAGAAGCCTAATTTTGTGTCACTTCTGTCAAGCCATATTCCTTAAGCAAACATTCCTGAATATTTTATCCTTTCAAGTTTCAACCATCTCTATCTGCACAATTATTATCTTGGAAAAATATGAATACCTAATCATTTATTACAAAAAGTATCCAACAAAATCTTACCACATTGCTCAAAAAAAGAAATTATATATCTTCGTTATAATCAAAATCATGGAGTAATCGTTTGATGCATCAATGGCATGTAAGCTAAATGTAATCATAATATAAGAAGATTCCATCACTGCTAATCAAAAGTAAACACAATATTTAAGTGGGTATGAATTTTGTTGCCACATACCCAACAAATGAAGCGACCATTACCGCCTGCTACAATAGTTAACAAAACTAATTAGATAACATATTTTACGAGATACTACATGCAACCACCAAAGCCATCAGGCTTGGAAGCTGATGGGTGAATTGCATTCAACTTATCTTTGCTCTCTTTTCTGACTTTTTTTAGAACAGGCTTAGTATTAATAAGCCTGTTATTGTTGTTGTTACCAGTTCCTTGATCATGCCCTTATCTAGCCCTCCTTTGCCTCACTATAGTATGTGTAGTTAGTTGTTGCTGACCATTTGTACTTTGAGATCCATATACTCCTAAAAAGTATTAATTTAGTTATTATTCATGGACATAAAAATAAGGAATTAATATAGAGGTTAAATGTTACCTAGTGTTTGTTCATGTTGTGCTTGTGCAAGTACTTGCAGTGGTGAAGCTACTTGTTTTGGTTGTGCTTGTGCAACCACTTGCTTAATTTGTGCTTGTGAAGCTTGCATAGACCTTAATTTCCTTTGCCTCACTCTAATGTATGGAGGTAATTTTCGTTGTCCAATTAATTGGTGAGCTTCATTTGTTCCTGAAAAAAGTATTATTATTACTTATAGACATCAAATATAAGCACTTTTTAAGGTTAATCCACTACTTGCTCCTACTGGTAGAGCATCTGGTTCTGCTAGCGCTTGGGAATTTGCAGAGCTTGAGCCAACATCTTTCTCCTTCAACAATGTCAAAAGCTATGTCAATTCGATACAATTTTAAAAATTTATTACTATTTAATATTTATACCTTATAAGCTAGGCATTTTTTTTTGTTGTGTCCCATTCCATGACATATGCTGCATTTCACAGTGAATCTTCTTTTATAGAATGGTTTCCTTTTGGCTTCATTCACTTCTTTTCTTCTTTTCAGCTTAGGCCTCCTGGTTTGAACTTGTTTCACAGGAGGCTTTAAAATTGGCCTTTCAATTTTAGGCCAATTAGTCTTGTCTGGAAGGGGATTAATTGTTGCTAAATAAGTAAGCAGATATGCCTCCCTTGTTAATCTTTTGTCAATATAATTAGATGGTTCACCATGACTATGTAAAATTCCGGCCATGGCATGCTTGCATGGAAGCCCACTCGTCTGCCACCCACCACACTGACAATACCATTTGTTCAAGTCCACAATATAGTGCCTTTCCATGTCAGGCATAATCTCTACAACCTCATATTGATATTTGCTTGCTTTTATAATAGATACATGTCTTGCAACCTTGGCAATCTTAGCAATTTTTTTTTGTACTCTTGGAGGTATATCTGACTCCCAATCCTCACACTTCTCCGTCCTCCTTATCATCCTTTTCATAAGCTTCATTCTAATAAATTCAAGAAGCTCCAGAATCGGTTTCCTTCTATACTCATTTAGATAACCATTCCATGACTCTGACATGTTGTTTGTCACATGATCAGTCTTGTAGAATGGGTCAAAATGATGGCATGACCATGTGCTTGGATCACTATCAACTAGCCACTTGTAAGCATTTTCATCAATTTTTTTTTATTGCTGTCATTGCATTATCAAAGTCAGTCTTATTAGTGGCTCTTGCCGCTTTCCAAAAGTGCTCCCTCAAAATCTCAGCTGAATATTGTTTTCTAAAGTTGGCATACACATGTCTTGCATAATATCTAGTTTCAAAACTTGAAAAAACATCTTGAAGAGCATAAATTAAACCATTCTGTTTGTCAGACATAAATGTGACAGCCATATCATTGTGGATATCCATATGCTCTTTAAATAGTTCTAGAAACCATGTCCGACTCTCCCTCGATTCAACCTCACATATACACACAGCCAAAGGAAAAACACCATTGTTTACATCTAAAGCAACAGCAGAAATCAAAATGCCTCCAAAAGATGTCTTCAAGTGGCAACCATCTAAACCAATGAATCTTTTGCACCCTTTCACGAATCCATGTTGTTGAGCTCTAAAACCAATGAAAATTCTTTTAAATTTATTCTCGTTTCCAACCAATTCTTGATTGATCTTTACTATTGCATCATTGTTAGTCATAAGCAAAACATTGGCATAATCATTTAGTGGAGCATATAAGTTAATATAATCACCCTCACACATTTTTAATACCCTTTTCTTGGCCCTGTACAACCTTTTCTTATTTGCAGCAGTACCAAATCTACTTAATAACACAGAAGCTATAGAAGATGAGGAAATCCCAGGATTTGACTTGATATACCAAATAATTTCTCAACCACCCATTTGCTGGTTGTCTTAGGATTCTTAATAAGTGGTACGCATGTGTGCGCTCCACCTTTGATTGTTTTGATCATGAAACTAATTTTATCTACCATCAATGAAGCATGAATTCTCCATTTACATCTTTTGTTTGCACATAAAGCAGTGACTCTAGTCTTCTCATTCTTCTCTCTGCGTAGGACACAACCTTGTCGACTTGCAAAATCCTTGACGATACTCTTAAATTCATCTATAGTAGAAAACACCTGACCAACCTCTAATATGATTTCTTCATCAGCCATTTGTCTGAACCTTTGTGCTCTTAATTCTCTTTCCATCCTTTGAATACTATCTTCATCTAAGTTCAAATGAAAATCATCAGGTGAAGCATCCTCATCAACACTTTCATAATGGATAGAAGTGCCTTATTGTCAGAATCAGAATTATCACTAGAATCTATTTTGTTTTCTACATCCTCATTATCAATCTTCATAGTTTCCCCAATTTCATCATCAGTCCAATTTATAGAATCCACACTGTTGGCATCATCGTTGTCCAATGTTTCATTATCATCGTTGTCTAATGGTCCGTGAGTCCAATTAGTAACTTGCTCATGATGAATTGCATCTGCCATTATAGGTTTATTGCCTTCCTTATAAGCCTCAAACATCCTAAAAGTATTTTCAGAAGAATTTTCAGGAATAAAAGATGTTTGATGATTTTCAAGAATGTCTGATTGCATTGTTTCCGATGGCAATGACTTCATTTCTAGGAGCAATAAAGTAATTTTTCTAGATAGCATTAGGTTCACAAAACTCAACAATTCCATGTCAGTCTCTAATAATTGCTTAGCATCTGAGGAAGGATTTTAAGCCATTATCATGAATTTCTCATCATCCAGCCGATGTCTATTAACTACTTTCTCCATAACATCATTAATTAGAGCTACCAAGCTTAAACATTCTGTCTCATATTCACCTAGGTCAATTAGTTTACCCCCAAAGTGAACCTTGACATGCATTTGATCCATCTGTCAATATAAATATTCAAATCATGATACTTAGAAAAGAAAAATTAACATTTTTTTTATTCAAGCACATGATCCAAAATAACTAACATTTAAGAAAATGATTTTCTTTAACAAATAAAAAAAAGAATACCTTAAAACATAAACAAAACCAAATTTTCTTTTCCCCAATTCAACATCAATCTGTATACTTAAAAAATATATATAAAATGAGTTATTCCTTAAAATAGAAAATCGAAATACCCATTACCCAACATCCAAATTATTTATAGGCCCAAATATGTTTATCACAAAATTTTTCTGAAAATACCCATAACGTTATCACTGCAGCATCACCAAACAACAATTAATAGATAAAGATAAAAATTTCACTTGTATTAAATGTGTGCTTTTAGCCATTCACTAACCTGGAATGCCAAAAGTGTCATCTCCACATGCTGTACACAAATGTTTTAGCAAATATAGATAAAAGTTGAAAAAAAATTGATTTTGAAACTTTCTCTCTAGCTACCCGAAATAATGAGAAGAAGTAAAGAAGATGAAAAGTCACTTTCTCTTTAGGCAAATTTACTTAAAAAAACTTTTGTTTTCATCTAAGTTAATATTTTATTGTTTTAAAACCTAATTTTTTACATCACGTGTCACAATGTGATTTAAAATTAAAAAAAAATAGTTAAATGATCTCCTTATCCTTATTTTATAGTATTGTTATAACGATAAGGGATAATTGGTTATTATAAAAATAGTAAAAAAATAAATGGTATATAGTAATTTTAATAAGGGGGAAATTAGCAATCTCCCAATTAAAATCAATCAAACATCCTATAGCACCTATAGCAATCAATCGGCAAAGATTTCACAGTTTTTGTGCCAAAAGGTGGGTGATGATATATAGTACTCACATATAGCATTTCAAGGAAATAATTGGTGGCAATGTAGCTATGGAAGAAATAATAATAGATGTTGACAGTAATTCTCAATAAGTTTCTTAATATATTTTTGTTTGGAAGATTATTTATTTTTTGTATGACTAAAATTACTTCTTTTTCAATTATATTATGCTGATATTAGACGAAGTTTATATTGGTTAATTGATTTTTTTTTTCTCTTTTGTCAAAAGTTACATGTCATTCCACAATATCAGAGTAACGTGGACAATTATTCAAACTCTTATAAACTTGTTTGCAACACTAAGCTATTACAATCCAGCAAGTACTTTTGCACCATAAAAAGGTTCAACCAAATATGGAGAAAAAAAATAATAACAACAGCTTAATTCACCATCCTCTTTTGACAAACTATGAATCATTCTTCCTTCGCTCTTGAATTTTCTGGCATGCAATTGGAGATGGAAATGGCATCATAGTCGTGCTGAAGAAGATCGTCATAGGGGTCCCTTCTCCCAGGCACCTACTCTAAATCATTTTTTCTTGTTTCAAAACATGATTGCTAAAAATTAAAGCAAATAATATTTAATTATTAAAAAATAACCATGCAATGCGGAAACATGGGGCCGACGTATCACGTATGCTATGAGAAGTTAGAACATGATTACTTTGCCTTTGATCATGATCTTTTGTGCTTATAACCTTCTATTAGTTTATTAATTTTATGGAGTTGTAGGTATTGTGCTTGTAATCATGTCCGACATATCACGTATGAGTGTTGTTAATAGATTAATTTTGTGGAGTTGTAAATGCTTTAAAACTGAAATTTTTTTGAGTTTGTATAGTAATTTCATGAGTGTATAGAGTAAATAAAGATAATTAATTTATTAAAAATTAAGTAAGAACTTTCTTAACGTTTGAAAGAGTGTACAAAGTATAATTTATTTTTTTAATAATAAATGAGTGTATAAAATAATAAAATATGAAGAATAATTTTTAAAGTATATATCGTTACCCTTTTTAAAGGGGTGTTAAAATTTCTGCTCCCATTTACCTCACAAAAACAGAAATGGCCCGCATCCGTTAGCCCGATGTCTTTGCAAGTTCGCGTTGCCAATTGTCGATTTGGTTAGAATTTAAGGACTTAACTGTTATTTTCCAAAATAGATAATGGTTTCGTGAAGTGACCCTTCGCTCCTGGTTGCAAGTTGAAAACTCGTGAAAATAGCTCCGTTAATATTGATATTGAAATCAATACAAGTTAATTTCAGTTTTCTGATAACAAATCCAAACTGGGTAAATGAAGAAATCCCATTTTCTGTGATGCCGAGCCAGCATTTTCAAATTTGCCGTCTGTATCGCCGTCGCAGCTAGGTATCTATCACTCGTTTCAATTCTGCAAATATTGCAATTGGTTGAAACATTTTTACTTTTAATCCTATGATTCAATCAGCTAATTTTAACTTAATTGTATTTACTGGAGTTGTTCATATAGCGCTTGTGAAAATGTGCACGATGATATGCTTGATTTGATAACATTTTGATTTGTAGCATTGGAAATTTCGTATTAGTTTCTAATTTGATTGATACTAAGTTAAATATTTTTTTTTTAATTTTCAGCAATGATATCAATAAATATCCGTTCATTTCTTTGGCTCTCAGCCATTTTCCGTGTCATTCTCATTGTTTACGGAGAATGGCAGGACTCGCATATGGAGGTTAGATATACCGATGTGGATTATCTTGTGTTTTCTGATGCTGCTTCCTTGATGGCTTCTGGAGAGTCCCCGTACAAAAGAACTACATATCGGTATTCACCTTTGCTAGCATTTCTTCTTATTCCAAATTCAATTATTCATCGCTCGTGGGGAAAATTTCTCTTCTCAGCTTCAGGTGTGAAAAGTTTCTTACCTTTGTGTGAACATTATTGTGTTGAGTCTTTTAATTATTAGCTACCATGGAATGAAATTGCTGGCTGGCAATTATAAGTGGATGGACAGTCGGTAAGTGTTAGCTGGTGTTTACTGAAGACCTAATATTATGCTTTCAAAATTATTCTGAAGCACAACAAATGAAAACATACCCTTAATGTTTTTCCAATGTATGAGGTATTTGCGGTACTATTGTTGGTAATTGCATATTTTTTATATTTTAGAAAATAAAGCAAATGGCATTTTTGGTTAATTGGGCCCTGATTATAATTTCTGTTATGTTCACATAACAGATTTACTTGTGGGTGTGTTTATCCATTCCATTTTGAAGCTACGGAAAGTGCCTGAGGATCTATGCATGTATTCTGTAGTGGCGTGGCTCTTCAATCCATTTACCTTCACCATTGGAACCCGTGGGAACTGCGAGCCCATTGTTTGTGCCATGATTTTGTGGATCATGATCTGTCTTTCGAAGGGTACATTTCTACTTCCATTTTAACTTTTTCAAATAAACATAGCTGCAATTATTTCTTTATGTGTTAAAACTATTGTGAATCTAGGTAAATCTTTCGATATCTTACTTCCAAATTTTTGTATTTTCAATTAGTCTGTTGTTTATCTCAACCAAATGTGGCAAATTGAGATTATTCTTGGTCATGAAATGATGCATGGGTTGCCTAGGCATCAATTGATGTGGTCTGGAATAGGTGGTGAGTTTTGGTTTGATGGTGTTTACGAAAAGTCAGCCATTCAGGCAGCAGGCAGCAGTTGGTAACATAGACTTCCACAGAGAGCATAAAAACCATTTTTGAATGGCTAAAGTAGATTTTTTTATCAAAATGGTGTATTTGATTGAGAGACTACTTAATTTTAGATATGAGTATTATATTAATTTGTGAAGTTAGAGGGTGGATTATGTGGAGGAATCAGTCTTTTTCTCTGATTTGTTACTATGCATATACTATGGTTTGTGTACCACTAAGAGTTTGACTATTGTGTAATTTCAAGGTCCGAAATCATTGGCATTGAACAAACTAATGCCTTGTTGTTCCTTGTTCACAGGTAATGTGTTACAAGCTGCATTCTGGTATGGACTTGTTGTCCATTTCAGAATTTATCCTATAATTTATGTGCTTCCTATTATCCTGGTACTTGATCCACTCTTATTCCGATCTGGTTTGAAGCCCAAACTCTGGAATTGGAGCTCTAGGCAAGACACGACTCCTCAAAGTAGTAATAAAGTAACTGTTCAGTATGACCTATGGAAAGCATTAAAAACTGTATTTTCGAAAGAAAGAGTCATGTTTGGGCTGGTATCAGGAACTGTTTTCCTCTCATGTACTGGTCTTTTTTTCTACTTGTATAGATGGGAGTTCTTATATGAGGCACTACTTTATCATCTTACTCGTACAGATCCAAGACATAATTTTTCTATATATTTTTATCACATCTATCTCCATTATGAACATGAGTTCTTGATGGTGGAAAAGCTCATCTCTTTTTTGCCGCAATTTATAGTACAGCTGGTTCTCATTTTCCGCTTCGCTCAAGATCTACCATTTTGCCTCTTTATGCAGACAGTAGCATTTGTAGCATTCAACAAGGTTTGTACATCAGAAAATGCACTTCTGTGATATTAAGATACCTGCTTTGCCCATTAGAATATTAGAAACAGAAGCACATAGGTGATTGCTTCATAGATTTGTGAGCATCACTCTATAATCCACAGCAACCAACCTTCTTTTTACAGTCGAAGAACCTTCTCATAAAAACATCTCTCTGATTTTCACTATGGTGCCGGATTTGTTTCTTTCACAGGTTGTCACAGCGCAGTACTTTGTGTGGTTCTTTTGCTTGTTGCCCCTGATACTGCCATGGAGCAATATGAAGCTCAAGTGGGAAGGCTTAAGTTGCATTCTTGTGTGGATAGGTGCTCAACTCCATTGGTTGATGTGGGGATATTTGCTGGAATTTAAGGGTAAAAATGTCTTCTTACAACTCTGGCTCGCAGGCATACTGTTTCTGGCTGCTAACACATTTGTCCTTATCATGATTACCTGTCGCCATACATACTCTCCTGTCTTTCAACGGTTTGAACACCCAACTTTGAAGAATGCTGAGAAAAACAATTAGTTGAACTAGTTCATTGTACTTCATTCAGATTCCAAATTTTTGGTCAGATTCATTTTCAACATTTACTGGCAATCTTCACTCAAATTTTGAAGGATAGATGCCCCAAGATTTTGTACAGAGTTAAGGCAATTCAAAGAAGCAGTTGTTGTGTGTTTTAGTTTCTAGTGTCATTCCTTGATTGTATGTCAGTCTGTATGTCTGGAGTGTTGTATACTTCAATGCTCATTGCATATGTTTGGAGGCATTTCATACAAGGATTGGTGATGTTATTAAATAGAATGGAAGAACTTGTGTTCTCTTAAATTCTTGTTGTGAACTTCACTCCAACATTTTAAGTTAATTATGGTTTAAATAGCTAAGCTCTGTCCAATTTTTTATGCTAGCTCTGTGTGTTTTCTATATGCAAAGCTTAGAAAATTTGTTAATACAATGCATTTGAAACCGTGGTCTGGGGAATTAAAAGGTTTTTTTTTTATACCTGTAGGGTGTGTTTGGCACCCCTCATAACATGATGCAATGCAGCCCATGTTTGATTGCAGCAATTGCTGCAATCAAACATGGGGCTGCATTGCATCATGTTATGAGGGGTGCTGTATTAGGGTGCATTATGATGCACCATTACCTAAACTTGATGGGTGCAACAGTTTGCTGCATTAGTTTTTATTTTTTTAATTAATTATTTTATTTATTATAATACTAAATGAAAATAGATTTTTAATTAAAATAATATTATATTTTTATTTTAATTATATTATAATATAACTAAATAATGTATTATTTAATTATTAAATAATAATCAATTTTTCCTACTGGTATCAGAGTTAAGGGGGAGTAGTGTTATACAGTTTAAAGATTTTGTGTGTGTAAATTGTGACTGATTGAAATTTTGCCTTTTGGTAAGGGGCCTTCGGGTGCTTAGTTAGTTTTTGGGGGTAAGTCCCGTTTTGGTTAATAGGGCAGTAAGACCAATTCTTAGCCTAGGATTTTGACTTGTCATTTTGGTAAAACCAAATCTTTTATAATTTTGCATGCATAGAGTCTCTACTCTGTAGATTATCATCTCTCTCTAGTTCTTCTTCTGGGAAGATTAGTGATTCAAAGAACGTTGTGAATTCAGAAGAATTCATAATTGAAAATTTTGATAAAGCAATTGGTAATTGGGAACTTCCAAAGATTTCTAAAGACAGGATTTACAAAATGAATAGACTTGATTTTCTAAAGACCGATTATATTATAAAGACTGAAGAACGTGACATAACACTTTCAAAGCCTTTTGAGACAATCCATCTTTTTTCAGAACATTCTTTAAAAAGATTAAAAAAAAAAAATTTAATTATGTCCATATCGGCTTAATTCAAGTTGGTATAAAACCTTTGATTAAAGAAGGCCTAGATACTTCTATCTTGGTTGTCCTCAGAGATGGAAGGTTCATCTCCTTTGATGATTCTTTACTCAGTAGTATTGAATCTAGTCTCTGTAAAGGACCCATTTCATTTAGCTGTTATCCAAACATAACAGTTTCCCTTAAAAACAAAAATATTTTGAAAAGCATGATTTTACAGATCAAAACTCATAACTATCATATGATTGAAGGATCTGTTTCAGTTGCATTAATTTTCAAAATATCTTATAAAGCTATGATTTCTGCTTTTAATACACAACACAAATTCCAGTCAAAAAGAGATGAAACTCTTCGCTTACAGACTGATCTATCCAAAGCAAACACTGTCATTCCAAAACCTATCCAATGGAAAGATGTCAATCTTCCTAAAGAATGGATTCTTGAAGAAGCCACTGAACCAGTGATTCTAAAACAACTTGAGCCAAATACAGAGTTGCAAAATGTGACTCAATATTCTGATGGTAAAGTCAAATTGTCATTCAAGAGATCTACGTCGTCTAGATTTTCGACATCCTCTAGATTCTCTGATAAAGATTCAAGCTCCAGTATTCCAGAACTGGAAAGAAAATTTTCAAAAATTCCTTCGATAATAAATCTTCTTTTTCAAAGCAAACCTAGGTTTTCCACATCGGATATACCTAGCTCATCTATACGTTCTGTTGACTATACTTCTACCATTCCTCATCCCATCTATATTAGCAGTCAACAAGAGCAAAGACAGGAAGAGAAGGAACCTTCTCCTCCAACATCTCCCACATTCTCTGCTGTCACAGAAAATGTAATAAATGTTCTTGAAAAAGAATTTGAGCTTGATAAAACCCTTCTGCATAATGATTTTATTCAGACAACAATAAAGAAAAAAGACTTTGGTTTTTTAAACATTTTCTAAACCAAAGAAAAGAAATCCAACAAGTTTATTATGAATTCGTAAACTTGCATAAAATTCATATTTTATTTTTTGATTGGTTTGAAATTTATGCTTCTGAAAATAACATTAAATATCTTTTTAAAGAATCAAACCCAATCACAGTTCGTAAAAAGATCACTGAATAGAATCTATCAGACACTGATAGAACTATTGAATCTGAGCATCCTCCTCACAGGAGTATCACCATGAACCATGGTGAACCTCCAGTCCAAATCAAAGCCTCTCCGTATAAAATCCCTAAAACCAATAATGTACAGTCAAATTTAGATAGTATTATCCAACAAAATAATTTCTGTAATACTAATCTAAATACAATAGGAAAACAGTTAATCAAAATAGAAAGTCAATTTCAAAAGTCAACCATGGTCATTCCTCCTTCCACTTCATCAAAGTCTGATTCATTGAAAAAGCTTAAAGAACCTATTTTCAAACCTTTCCAGGTTTCGAAACATAGTCAAAAGCTTGTTCAAGATTCCAAATCAGATTTTGCCAAAGCTATTAAAGAACAACTCAATCGAATAGAAGCATCTTCTTCATCTGCTTCTACTTCCAAAATCCAAATTGCTCCTAATACTCAATCTAGAACCATTGAGATACTAGATCAGGACCAAGATAACTCTTCTATAGCCTTTTCTGACATAGAAGCTTTTAAAAAAGAACCTATTCCTAATATCAACAAAATCCATTGGGAATTAGCTCTCCCTACAGTTAGGTCTCCACCAGACCTAGCCATAGACAATAGGCCAAGTGCATTAAACCAATCACGTTTTAATGCATCCTCTGTCTATGAATAGAATATAAATGGTATGTCTGAATACAACATTCTATGTTTGTTGCAACAGATGACCATGGCAGCTAATGCTTATAAAACCCAGTCGGGAACTTCTGACAAAGCCATTGTGGAAATTCTCATCGCTGGTTTTACTGGTCAACTTAAAGGTTATTGGGATCATCTCTTCACTAAGCAGCAACAACTAGACATTTTAAATTCAATTCAAACAGATGAGGATAAAACACCTATTCTGGATGATTCAATAACCTTATTCAAGATGCAGTTGCAACCTTGATTCTCACTATTTCTCTGCATTTCATAGGTGATCCTTCTCACCTTAGAGATAAAAACGCTGAGTTACTACATAATTTAAGATGTAGAAAACTTAGTGAGTTTCAAAGCTATAAAACCACATTCTTTACTAGACTTTTTCTAAAAGATGATGCACACCATATAACTTGGAAAGAAAAATTCCTTGTTTGTTTACCAACTCTCTTAGGAGAAAAAGTTAGGAATTCTATTAAAGCCCTTCATGACAATCGCATTCCTTATGACGAACTCACCTATGGTGAATTAGTCAGCTTTTAATAAAAAAGACCTAAAGATTTGTCAAGACCTGAAATTACAAAAACGCCTGAAATGAGAGCTTAGAAAGTCTAAGCAAGAATTAGGTTGTTTTTGTAAACAATTCAACTATGACCCTTTTAAAGCCTTTACTTCAAAAGACTGTAATAGTAAGTGTTCTTCAAAACCTTACAAAAAACGTTACAGATCAAAAGGTTATAAAAAACTCCTTCCAGAGTCTAGAGAACCTTTTTATAAGAAGCTTTCAAGGCCTTATAAGAAATCTCATTCTTCAACAAAGAAAATTTTTAAATCCAAGCCTAAAGCCTCTTTTAACTACAAAGAAGCAACCTGTTATAAATGTGGAAAGAAAGGTCATGCTGCAAGATTTTGCAGGATGAACAAAAAACTTCATGAGCTTGGCTTTGAAGAAGAAATTCTTTCTAAATTAGCTCCTCTGCTCATTGAGTCTTCTGACTCAGATTCTAAATCTTCCATGACGAGAGACAATAATCCTTTACAGATTGATGAGTTGATTGACTCAGAGACATCTGAAAGTAGCGATTCTAATTCAGAACCCTATTTAAAGAAAATCAATGTTTTAACCAAAGAACAAGAAACTTTTCTTGAACTTGTAAAGCATATTTCTGACCCTACTCTTCAAAGAGAATATCTTGATAAACTCTTAAAGACACTGGAAACAAAAGACAAACCAGAAACATAAAAAGCTCCGATCATTAAAAAGAACACTTATGATCTCATTGAAATCTTGGATAAAAAGAAGACAAAGAAAACAACTACTAATGTCCAAGACCTTCAAAAAGAAATTAAAGAAATAAAACTAGAAATAAAAGAATTAAAAGAAAAACAAAAGAATGATTCAGAAATAATCCAACTTTTGTTACAAAAACAACTGGAAGATAATTCTGATAAAGAATCAAATTCAGATGGTATAATGAACAACAACTTGAAAACATTGAATCTATTCCCAATGATTTTCTATTTGTTTTAAAACAAATCACCACAAGAAAATATCTTATTAAAGTTACCTTAAATTTTTCCGAAGAATTTGAAATTGACACCACTACCTTATTTGACACTGGTGCTAATTTAAATTGCATTAAAGAAGATATTGTCCTCAGAAAGTTTCATGAAAAAACAAAAGAAAGACTTTCTGCCGCCAATAATTCAAAATTAAAAATCATTTCCAAAGTCGATGCCTCTGTAAAAAGCGACGATTTTGAATTCAGGACTTCCTTTCTTTTAACAAATGATATTCATCATGCTATTATTTTGGGAACTCCTTTTATAAACCTTATTATTCCATATACTGTTAATTATGATAGTATATCCTTTAAAGCAAAAAAGAAGAAACTTGTTTTCCCTTTCATAAAAAAACCCAAAACCAGAAATTTGAATATTGTTAAAGCTTGTTATGTCTATCAGAACCAAATAAATGTCTTACTCAAATCAAAACAAACTAATTTAGCCTGTTTATAAAAAGATTTGAGTCTACAAAGAATTGAGAACCAATTTCAAAATGGTTTTATACAAAGAAAAATTTCTGATTTCAAAACCTTAATTGAGAAGGAAATTTGTGTTGATTTGCCATATGCTTTCTGGAATAGAAAACAGCATATGGTTGATTTGCCTTATGAAAACTCATTTGATGAGAAACAAATACCTACTAAAGCACGTTCTATTCAAATGAATATGGATTTAGAAAAACACTGTAAAGAAGAAATCAAAGACTTGGAGTCTAAAGGACTTATTGTCAAATCTAGGTCCCCATGGTCTTGTGCCGCTTTCTATGTCAATAAGAACTCTGAAATAGAAAGAGGGACACCAAGATTAGTTATTAACTATAAGCTTTTAAACAAAGCTTTAAAATGGATTAGGTATCATATACCTAATAAAAAAGATTTGCTTCAAAAACTGCATTCTGCATTCATTTTTTCAAAATTTGATATGAAATCGGGTTTTTGGCAAATTCAAATTAACCCTAAAGACCGATATAAAACTGCATTTACTGTTCCATTTGGACAGTACGAATGGACTGTGATGCCATTCGGTTTAAAGAATGCACCTTCAGAATTTCAAAGAATTATGAATGATATTTATAATCCTTTTTCTGATTTTTGCATTGTTTATATTGATGATGTGTTAATTTTTTCTCAGTCAATTGATCAACATTTCAAACACTTAAAAACTTTTTATTTAGCTACTAGAAAGGCTGGTTTAGCTATCTCCAAGACTAAAGTCTCTTTATTCCAAACTAAAGTCAGGTTTCTTGGTCACTATATCTCAAAGGGTACCATAACGCCCATTGAGAGGTCTTTTGCATTTACTGACAAGTTTCTTGATAAAATTTTGGAAAAAACCCAATTACAAAGATTTCTTGAAAGTTTAAACTATGTTCTTGATTTCTGTCCTAACATTAATAGGATTGTAAAACCATTACATGATAGACTTAAGAAAAATCCTATTGCATGGTCAGAAGAACATACCAAAGTAGTAAAACAAATAAAGAATATTGTTAAAGACATTCTATGTTTATTTCTTGCAAATCCTGCATTACCTAAAATTTTTGAAACTGATGCATCAGATTTAGGTTATGGAGGTATTTTAAAATAAGTTGAGAATAATAAAGAACAAGTAGTTCAATATGCTTCTGCACACTGGAATGAGTGTTAGAAAAATTATTTTACTATTAAAAAAAAATTCTTTCTATTGTCTTATGCATTTCAAAGTTTCAAAGTGACTTACTAAATCAAAAATTTTTACTTAGGATTGATTGTAAAGCTGCAAAACATGTTTTAGAAAAAGATGTTCAAAACATTGCATCTAAACAAATTTTTGCACGATGGCAAGCTATTTTAAGTGTTTTTAATTTCGATATTGAGTTTATTAAAGGAGATACAAATTCTCTCCCTGATTTTCTAACCAGGGAATTCTTGCAAAATAGATAAATGCCGCCCAAAAGAAAACCTGATAAAGGGAAAGGGATCCTTAAAGGCCCTGTGTCCCAAACACCCTCTAAAGCCTCCTCTCCACCTAAAGAAAAATTATTGTCCTCAACAATATCTTCTGCAAAGCCGATCCAATCTTGGATTGATATGATTGAAGCCCAAGAGGCTTATTCTAAAGCCCTTACATCGCAAGAACAGGTAAAAGAATGGATGCAGTCCATTACAAAGTCCCCTGAGCTAATCTCGCACTTCAAAGCTTTTCTCAAAGTTTAATTTCTCCTAAAGAAAATATTGAAAAAGAAAAAACTATTTCTCAAGAAATTTCTAAAGTCTCTTCTCAAAATGTCATTCTTTCTAGTGAAAGTTCATCTTCTCAGATTGTTCTTTCCCAACCAAAACTTTCAAAGAAAACCTCGGATTGGTTTAATAAAACCCATTTTCAAAATGTTTTATCTATGGAAGATGGATTTTATAATACTGATTCATTTAAAGCAATCCAGTTGATTTTCTGTTAAGACTGGTTTTTTAAACTATGGGATTTCTCAAAACCCCAGCCTTATTATCAAAGCATACTTGAATTTACTGAATTAGTAAAGTTCAAGCATTTCTTTCTAAGTGATGCTCATTTTGAGCCAACCTACTCCACGGCCACTATTCTTAAAGTTTTGAGCCCAAAACAATGAGGTGATCCACTCCATAAACAAAAAGTCTTTCCTTTAAATTTCCATAAAAGCCTAAACCATAGCCTATCGTTTTCCTATTTAGATTACCAACAGGCTTGGTTTAATACCTTCTTTATACAAAACCCCAAAAGAACCCATTCATGGTTAGTTTTCTTCAATTCAAAAATAACCGTACAAAGCCTTCCAAACTGGTTTCAACAGTGGTGGATCTACTTTAGGCCTTGCCCAGAGATTTTAACTCCAAACGCCACTCACTGTTTAAAATATTTTAAAGACCATTATATTCATTCAGAGTCAGAAAAAAAGGTTTTCTCCTTTTCTCTGTTTCTGTACAAATTTCTTCCTTCCTTGGGTCTGGATGTGGAATTTTCAATACCACAAACAGGAAACCTAATTAGTTTTACAAATAACCTTTAAAGTCAAATGGTGGTCAAAGTTCGATGAGAAATCAAAGTTGACTAAGGCCACAGTTCAAGCTTGGCTTTCCTCCAAAGGCCTCCTCAAACCCAGCATTGATAATGTTAAAGCCCAAAACACTTTCCTGGCTCAACGATCAAAAGCCCAGTCCCTTCTGGCCAGTGTAAAAACTGACGCTGAGTATTTCAAAGTCATGGAGCAGCTCTTAGCCTCTCGCTCCGAATCATCTGTTGCAGGTTCTTCAGATCAAGATGCTGATGAGCCCTTCATCTCTCTTAGTGACGAAAATGAAAATGACTGCTTCGGAATTTTCTCACCAATAAAGCATTAAAGTACTGTAGATACTTTGTAAAAAAAAAAAGTAATTTCCATTCGGATTTTCTTGTAATTATTTATTTATGTCAATTTTCCCTTTTGTATTATTAGAAGATTTGAAATAATTGTCTTCCTTCACTCACTATTTCTTTCACGGGGAAAAAAGCTGTGAAGACAAAAGTTTCAAAAGCAAAAGTCAAAAGATAAAGCTTAAAGCCAATAATGCTGTCGCAACATCAACAGTAAAGATGTTCTCAACATTATGATGGCGGTTCCACTCCAACAACTCCCATGTGATTGCACAGCATCTCAAGTCTTTAAAAGGAAAGATTGAAGAAGAAAGAAGTCAGATCTTCAACCCCGAAGAAACATTTCTCTTCTTCTCCTCTAATTTTCTCAATTGGAAATCAGGGATCTGAGGGTAATACACCCGTCTGAAGATCAATTTTCCAATTCTTCATTTTGTGAACTCTTCTTTTCTTTTATAAAGCATTCTGGACACCAGAAGAATTTACATGTAAGCTTTCAATTTAGTTTAAATTTAAAGTTTGTAATTCATTTCAGTTTTGTAATAAAGCTTGTATGTATGTTTTAAATTCTGTAATTTATTTAAAGTTGTATAGCATGCTTTGAAGACTAATCTTCTATATTAGATTTGCCATATAAATTGATACTTTCCTCAAAGGCAAAGAGACCGGATCTCTGTCCTTTGTTGTATCTTCTCTTCTTCCTCCACTCATTCAGAGCACCATTTCTGGGATCTAGATCTGGTACTATGTATGCTTAGAAAGCAACCTTAATGCATGTTTAATTCTGTAAAGCCCTGTGTTGCTTAGGTTTGCCTAAAGAACAAACGTTAAAGGTATATCAGCGGGAATCCGACGACGTAAATTTCAAAGGTGAACCCGAATGGGCACTAATCTGATCTACACTATCGGTTAACAAGCCACGTACCATTAACGCTGGTAAATTATTAATAATATTTAATTTCATCAGCTGTAATCACTTCCTTAAAATCAATTGACCTTGTTTAAAATCTTTAAATTATTTGTTCTCTTGAACACTCACACACGCCCTTCGATCATTTTCCTAATGTAACAGTTTCTCTTAAAGATAAAAATATTTTGAAAAGCATGATTTTACAGATCACACACGCCCTAGGTTTTCCTGGTCCTCCTGGTATCAGAGCCAAGGGAGGGTAGTGTAATATGGTTTAAAGTTTTTATGTATTATAAAATTTTTCAGAATTAAAATTTTGATAAATCGGTAATGGTTTTACCTTCGGGTGCTTAGGTAGTTTTTGGATGTAAGTCCCGTTTTGGTTAATAGGGCAGTAAGACCAATTCTTAGCCTAGGATTGATTTACCATTTTTGAAAAATTTGAAGTTCTTTAAAATTTTGCATACACTGACTCTTTATTTCATAGAACATCATCTTTCTCTAGCTCTTCCTCTAGGAAGACTAGTGTTTCAAAGAATGTTGTGAATTTTGAGGAATTCATAATAGCTGACTTTGATAAAGTAATTGATTGTTGGGGACTTCCAAAGATCTCTAAAGACATGATTTATAAAACCAAAAAATTTGATTTTTTAAAGAAAGACTATGTCATAAAAACTGAAGAACGTGACATAACACTTTCAAAGCCTTTTGAGACAATCCAATTGTTTTCAAAACAAGCATTAAAGAGGTTAAAGGAAAAGAATTATAATTATGTGCATATCGGCTTAATACAAGTGGGCATAAAGCCATTAACAAAAGAAGGTCTAGACAGTTCCATTCTAGTTGTACTCAGGGATGAGAGATTTATTTCCTTTGATTATTCTTTACTAAGTAGTATAGAATCAAGCCTTTGTAAAGGTCCTATATCCTTTGACTATTACCCAAACATAACAGTTTCTCTTAAAGACAAAAATATTCTTAAAAGTGTGATTCTTCAAATCAAAACTCACAATTATCACATGATTGAAGGATCAATTCCAGTAGCTTTGATCTACAAAATTTCGTACAAAGCAATGCATTCTGCGTTTAATGCGCAACACAAATTCCAATAAAAAATAGAAGAAACTCTTCTCTTATAGACTGATCTGTCTAAAGCAAACACTGTAATTTCAAAACCTATTCAGTGGAAAGATGTCAATCTTCCTGATGAATGGATTCTTGAAGGAGCCATTAATCCAGTGATTCCAAAACAACTTGAGCCAAATACAGAGTTACAAAATGTGACTCAGTATTCTGATAGTGAAGTCAAATTGGCATTCAAGAGATCTACGTCGTCTAGATTTTCGACGTCCTCTAGATTCTCTGATAAATATTCAAGCTCCAGTATTCCAGAACTGGAAAGAAAATTTTCAAACATTCCTTCGATAATAAATCTTCCTTTTCAAAGCAAACCTAGGTTTTCCACATCGGATATACCTAGCTCATCTATACGTTCTGTTGACTATACTTCTACCATTCCTCATCCCATCTATATTAGCAGTCAACAAGAGCAAAGACAGGAAGAGAAGGAACCTTCTCCTCCAACATCTCCCACATTCTCTGCTGTCACAGAAAATGTAATAAATGTTCTTGAAAAAGAATTTGAGCTTGATAAAACCCTTCTGCATAATGATTTTATTCAGACAACAATAAAGAAAAAAGACTTTGGTTTTTTAAACATTTTCTAAACCAAAGAAAAGAAATCCAACAAGTTTATTATGAATTCGTAAACTTGCATAAAATTCATATTTTATTTTTTGATTGGTTTGAAATTTATGCTTCTGAAAATAACATTAAATATCTTTTTAAAGAATCAAACCCAATCACGGTTCAGTAAAAAGATCATGAATAGAATCTATTCGATTAATCGATAGAACTATTGAATCTGAGCATCCTCCTCACAGGAGTATCACCATGAACCATGGTGAACCTCCAGTCCAAATCAAAGCCTCTCCGTATAAAATCCCTAAAACCAATAATGTACAGTCAAATTTAGATAGTATTATCCAACAAAATAATTTCTGTAATACTAATCTAAATACAATAGGAAAACAGTTAATCAAAATAGAAAGTCAATTTCAAAAGTCAACCATGGTCATTCCTCCTTCCACTTCATCAAAGTCTGATTCATTGAAAAAGCTTAAAGAACCTATTTTCAAACCTTTCCAGGTTTCGAAACATAGTCAAAAGCTTGTTCAAGATTCCAAATCAGATTTTGCCAAAGCTATTAAAGAACAACTCAATCGAATAGAAGCATCTTCTTCATCTGCTTCTACTTCCAAAATCCAAATTGCTCCTAATACTCAATCTAGAACCATTGAGGTACTAGATCAGGACCAAGATAACTCTTCTATAGCCTCTACTGATATAGAAGCTTTCAAAAAAGAATCTATTCCTAATACAAACAAAATCCATTGTGAATTGGCTCTCCCTACAGTTAGGTCTACACTAGACCTAGCCATAAACAACAGGCCAAGTGCATTAAACCAATCTCGTTTTAATGCATCCTCTGTCTATAAATGGAATATAGATGGTATGTCTGAATACAACATTCTAGGTTTGTTGCAACAGATGACCATAGCAGCAAATGCTTATAAGACCCAGTCGGGAACTTCTGACAAAGCCATTGCAGAAATTCTCATCGCTGGTTTTACCGGTCAACTTAAAGGTTGGTGTGATCATCTCCTCACCAAACAGCAACAACTAGACATTCTAAATTCAATTCAAACATATAAGGATAAAACACCTATTCTAGATGAATTCAATAACCCTATTCAAGATGCAGTTGCAACCTTGATTCTCACAATTTCTCTCCATTTCATAGGAGATCCTTCTCACCTTAGAGATAAAAACGCTGAGTTACTACATAATTTAAGATGTAGAAAACTTAGTGAATTTCAAAGCTATAAAACCACATTCTTTACTAGACTTTTTCTAAGAGATGATGCAAACCACATTACTTGGAAAGAAAAATTCCTTGCTGGTTTACCAACTCTCTTAGGAGAAAAAATTAAGAATTCCATTAAATCCCTTTATGACAATCGCATCCCATATGACGAACTCACCTATGGTGAATTGGTCAGCTTTGTCAATAAAAAAGGTTTAAAAATCTGTCAAGATTTGAAATTACAGAAGCGTCTAAAATAAGAGCTTAGAAAGTCTAAGCGAGAATTAGGCAGTTTCTGTAAACAATTCAACTATGATCCTTTCAAAGCTTCATCTTCTAAAGATTGTAATGGTAGGTGCTCTTCGAGACCTCACAAAAAATATTACAAGTCAAAAAGACATAAAAAATCCTTTCCTGATATTAAAGAATTTTCTCATAAGAAGTTTTCCAAAAGACCTTATAAGAAACCTCATTTCTCTAAGAAAAAAGATTTTAAAACTAAAACCAATACTCCTCTCAACTATAAAGAAGTTACTTGTTTCAATTGCGGTAAGAAAGGCCACACTGTAAAATTTTGCAGAATGAACAAAAAACTTCATAAGCTTGGCCTTGAAGAAGAAATTCTTTCTAAATTAGCTCCTTCGCTCATTGAGTCTTTTGACTCTGATTCTGAATCTTCCATGTCGGGAGACAGTGATCCTTTACAAGTTAATGAGTTAGTAGGCTCTGATACCAGTAGGAAAAGGATCGAAGGGCTTGTGTGAGTGTTCAAGAGAACAAATAATTTAAAGACTTTAAACAAGGTCAATTGATTTTAAGGAAGTGATTACAGCTGATGAAATTGTTATTATTATTATTAATATTTTACCAGTGTTAATGGTACGTGGCTTGTTAGCCGACAGTGCAGATCAGACTAGTGTCCATTCGGGTTCACCTCTGAAATTTATGTCGTCGGATTCCCACCGATATACCTTTAACGTTCATTCTTTAAGCAAACCTAAGCAACACAGGACTTTACAGAATTAAACATGCATTAAGGTAAGGTTTCTATACATACACAGTACCAGATCTGGATCCCAGAAATGGTGCTCTGAATAGATGGAGGAAGAAGAGAAATTACAACTGAAGGGAAAGATCAGGTCTCTATAAACGCAGAAATCATGGCTTTATAGGATATTTTGAAAATTAATGCAACTGGAACAGATCCTTCAATCATATGATAGTTATGAGTTTTGATCTGTAAAATCATGCTTTTCAAAATATTTTTATCTTTAAGAGAAACCGTTATATTTGGATAACAGTTAAATGAAATGGGTCCTTTACAGAGACTAGATTCAATACTACTGAGTAAGGAATCATCAAAGGAGATGAACCTCCCATCTCTGAGGACAACCAAGATAGAAGTACCCAAGGGAGGGTACCTTCAAGTGCTTAGGTAGTTGTTTTCTTTGTCTTCTTTTTATCCAAGATTTCAGTGAGATCATAAGTGTTCTTTTTAATGAATGGAGCTTTAGAAGTTTCTGATTTTGTTTCCACAACGTTTCAATACCTCTGTTTATAGTGATAGTGATTCTGATTCAGAATCCTATTTAAAGAAAATTAATATTTTAACTAAAGAACAAGAAATTTTTCTTGAACTTGTTAAACATATCTCTGATCCTACTCTTCAAAAAGAATATCTTGATAAACTTTTAAAAACTCTGGAAACAAAACCAAAAACTTCTAAAGCTCCATTCATTAAAAAGAACACTTATGATCTCAATTATATTTATTCTTATTTATTATTTAAGTATTTATTATAGTTATATTTAATTATATTATAATAATTAATATTTTATATTACAATTGTTAATATTATAAAATTAGTTATTTTAAATAATTTAATATAACTAATTAGTAGTTAAATATTAACAAATTTAAAATTAATATAAATAAAAAATATTATTTCATGTATTATATTACATATTGTACCAAACATGATGTTATATTATAACTTATTACACCTTAATGTAATATACCATAATACTATAGAGCTAATGTAATGCAATACAATATAATGTACTAAATACACTCCTAAATCAAAACAAGGTTACAATGGTCATCAAAGCACTTTCATATCTAGTCTATTAATACAATAATATAATTTTACTTTCACAAAAAGCCCCACTTTGTAAGAACAAAATTTTTATAAATTTGAGTTTTGACCCTTTCATGTCCAAAATATTATAAGCTAAAAGATGGAAAAAAATTGTGATATATTTAATTTTGCTAAAAATAATTTGCAAAATACTAAAAGAAATTTTTTGAAAAAATTGCAAATGTAATGTAATTATTGAGGAAAATTTTCTAATAAAAATTACACTAAAACAAGTTATCAAATACAGTTCGTTTACTACTTTCATTTTCAAATTTTAGTTTTAAAGTAAACTACGAAATACATTTTCATTTTCAAAAACGGCATTTAAAAATCACGTTATTCAATAAAATGATGCCACGTTATGATTTGATAAGTGAGCGCATATCACTATCATACATTACGCCCACATAATCACAAAAGTATGGTATCGACCTTTTCTAACACGAAGTCACGAACTCAAACTCAGACTCAAACTTGAAATTCAAAGATTTCTTCATTTTAATTAAAAAAAAAAAAAAAACCTTGAAATCCCAAGTCGCAGAAGCTGCTTCCGTTAGCCACCTGAAAATTGAAACCACCCAACCAGGTGCAAAATCGCCCGTTAATATAGATAGCAAATATTTTTTTTTTTTTAATTCTGGTTTTAGTTACAGTTCTGTTCAGGTTAATTTTACTTTCACTTCCCAGATTATTTAATTTTAATTTAATTTAATAGAATTGATTGTGGGGTTTAATTGACATGCTGCTAGTTATGAAAGAGTTGAAAGGGGTAATCCATTTTGTATGCTCAGTGGAGTTCTGGAGAATGGCATTGCTCTGGACTGTTTCCCTTCTGACTTCACACTTCCAATTGTTATTTCAAAATCTGTTTCCTCGGAAATATAATCCGTATAAACGCAGTGTTCCTCCAATTACTGGAATTAAGAGGCCTGTTTGTATTGTTACTGGTGTAAGCCATCTTCATTTTCACATATATGTGTGTGTGTGTGTAAATTTATGTATGTACTAGTTCTTCCTAACCCGCATATTTTTATGTAACTTTATACTGCAGGCTACATCTGGCCTGGGTGCAGCTGCCGCTTATGCTCTTTCAATGGAAGGTTTTCACGTTGTTCTCGGTACTGTCCCTTTATATATCTAATGAATGGCCTGATTGGTTTTTCTTAACCCAAAATTGCATAAAATGTTTCTTCCATCATAGAGCAAAGAAATTTTCCATTCATGTTACAAGTTTTTTACTTGCTGAAATTTTCTCTCATGTCTGCAGTTGGGCGTTCGTCCCATTTATTGTCAAAGGTACTTCTAATGGAATATGTTTATCCTTCTCATACTTGTTTTCCTAATACGTGCGTCTGATTGTGCTTGTTGCTGTTGGCTGCGTAACAGACTATGGCAGACATAACTAGTCGGAATAAAGATGCCTGTCTTGAAGCTTTCCAAGTCGACGTGTCTTCATTCCAGTCAGTCTTGAAGTTCAAAGACTCACTTCAACAGTGGCTTTTGGATTCGGATATGCATTCGTCTATCCAACTCTTGATTAACAATGCTGCGATATTGGCAACATCATCTCGACTTACACCTGAAGGCTATGATGAGTAATTATCTTGATAATTTTCTATTTCAAGTGGAAGCTGAACTTCATTACTGGAAATAGCAGTCCATGTTCATATTATCCTGTGCAAATTTTAGCTGTCACACTTGCCATATGGTGCCAACTGCCAAGTTCTACAAGTTTCAGCATGCTGACTTTTCTTTTGACGACATAGATTTATGCATAAGATTTTTATGCGAGTTTCTGTGACTTTTGTTACTTGTAATACTAGTGCCGCAAAAACCAACATTAAGCAGCTCAATATCTCTTTATAGTCATGCAATTTAAGTCCTCCAAAAGTGCATCAGGCTTCTGTGCCATGTTTTCCATCCTCTCTGCTTATATTTCTGTTATTTGTATGATATGCTTCTTTGTTCTCTTGCATGTTGCATTAGGTGGCGTTAGTTTTATTCTGAAATGAATTATTTTGTTTCCTTGTGGTGCTTGGTAGCACTGGCACATCTGGATTCCTACTCCAAGATTTGTGATCCATTTTTGTCATTTCCCAGGATGATGAGTACAAACTACATTGGTGCTTTCTTTCTGACTAAACTTCTTTTACCGCTTCTCAAAAAGAGCCCTGTTCCTTCTAGGATAGTGAATGTTACATCTTTCACTCATCGAAATGGTAAGTACTACCAATCTTTTGAACATGAGACATTTGTCCTTTAAACAAAGTGATTCAACATTGATCTTTTTCTCCATAAAATCTTCATTGGAGTAGGATTTATACGCCTGTGCCTGATTTTCATGTAAAAGTTAAAAGGTTTTTAATCCTTTAATCCTTATGAGTTGAGCTTGACATGCGTCTCAATTGTTAAGCAGGGAAATTAAACAGGTAAAAAGTTCTACAATGAGAAGCCTTGCATTACCATGCATAATTAGATTTTCTATTTTGAATGATATTTTTTCTTTTTAGTTGAATGCCATTGCATTAACTCTTTTTTACTTCAGTGTTTAATGCGCAGGTCAACAATGAGACCATCACTGGGAAGTTCTTCCTGAGATCAAAATGTTATCCATGTGCTCGTATCTATGAGTATTCCAAATGTGATTAATGCCTCACAAGATTTTCAGATTTTTCTCTTATCTCGGTTCTAACCATCTTATCATGTTGTGTTGTAACAGTATGTTTACTTATTTTCTCATATGAGCTTCACCGAAATCTTGGTTTGGATAAATCTCGTCATGTATCAGTCATGTATGTGTTTGCATCTTTTTTCACCCCTCATAATAACATCATGTTTGAAGTGGAAGCTACCTATAGGCATGTCAGACATTCTCACATGTCTGGCATTATTGTTTTATTTATTCAAAACTTTATTCCCTTGTTTTATCCTAAGGGAAGTAGGTTCGTTAAATGATTGTCTCTGCTTCACTTGATAATTTAGTTTTTGGTTTAATTCAACATTGCAGAGCTGCAGATCCCGGTGCGGTAAAAACAAACATCATGCGAGAAGTTCCTTCATTTCTCTCTCTTATGGCATTTACTGTATTGAAGCTTCTGGGCCTTTTGCAGTCACCTGAAAATGGGATCAATTCTGTTCTCGATGCCGCTCTTGCCCCTCCAGTAATTTTTCCTTGCTTAAATTTTCATTTGTGCATATAACTAATCTGGTCCATTATACTTGCTTTTTCTATAATTACTCTGCTACCCACATTTTCTGTGAAATTGATGGTATGTGAACCATGTAAAGAATAATATTTCTCTTATCATTATTAAAATTCTGTTCCCCTTCAATAAAATCTGTCATCACAGAGGATTGAACAAGCTGCTTGGAAGTTAAATATTTAGAAGTCTCTAAGCTTTTAATTGATTTGAACGTGTTGGTTCTGAGATAACCAATTGTTTGTTCATTTCAGGAAACATCTGGAGTATACTTTTTCGGTGGAAAGGGTCGAACTGTAAACTCTTCTGCCCTTTCCTGCGACTCCAAACTTGCAGGGGAACTTTGGACCACTTCATGCAATCTGTTTATAAATTCACAGCTTGCTTGCAGGGATTTATCAAATTAAATATAAAACTGCTCATCGCTGGGACAGGATATTAGGTGTTGGTCAAGATGTGGACGTAAAGTCTCCATGGTTCCTTGATTGGCTATCGATATTATTGATGTTTTGTCAAATGCAGAGTGATGACTGTTTCAGAGTGTGCGAAAGTTATGCATATACAGAGGGGAAAGGGGCTCAGAGAGACACAATCCCGCTGCCATATGGTGTAAAAATACCAGCCTCCAGGTATGCAGTGATCTCCATGTATCAAATACGGTCTGTGGTCTGTGGTATTACTTGGGAGCTCTAGCATTATTTGCAATGAAAACTGCAAAATGTTAAGACACGTTCAAAACATGATGATTGCTGTGGGAAACGTCCCTATAAGTTCACTGACATCTTCATTTTTTTGTACCCACAAATCCATGGGTCGAAGATCAGGATGTTTATGATGATTCTTGCAATTTCGTGTACCTGTAAAGTAATATGGTTCTTCCAAATGAAATAAATTTGATAAAGCAATTGGTGGAATAACTTGGTAGATTGCTACAATGTCTTAAATCAAGCGAACTTAGCTGAGTCAATTGACCTACTTCTGGCAGCAGCTTAATTTTAGAACCTTGTAAGCAAGCTGCTGCTACACAATAAATGGACTCAAAAGTCCATCTGGCATACCGTAGCACAGCATTCAACATTGGATTCAACACAAATTAATCCAACAATGGAGATTTAATATTCATCGAAGAGTAGTGCTAGGTAGCTAGAAGCGCGAGAGAAAGAGGAGACAAATGGCAGCATGTGCTGTTGTTTCTACCCCCACTCTCTCGCGCCCTGTAGCCAAAAAAATTAATAAAAAACGACAGAAAAATGGTAAGAAATCAAAAAGAGAACCTAAGCCATTCCCCTCCTCTATCAGCTTAGCCACTCTCACCCACTCCGCCCCCCCTCCACCCCTCCCCCAGTCTTTGCCATTTTCTTCCTTCCCTCGAACGTTGCTGTCAATGACAACAGATATTATTTTACGCACTCGTCTATAATTTCGCATCAGGGATTGATTTTCTGGGTTTGAGAGGTTGTTGGGTCTATTGATTGTCTAGGTTTTACGTAATGAATCTTGATTACAGTAGAGGTCCTGAAGTTAGTGTGTATTTACTTACGGTTTAGCTTTCAGAGGATCAAGTTATAACGAAGAGAAAATGAAAAAGAAAAAATGAAAAATCGAGAATGGGTTAGTTGAGATCTTATGTCCATGTATTTATCCATTATGAGATCACAATTTGGTAAAAGTTATGATGAGAATTGATACCACTCTATATTTCTGCATGAGTCCAGTACCTTTTTGGAGATTGCTTTGTTGTTGCTCTAGTTTGTTAATGGTGGTACCTAATTTTTACACAAATTATTATACTATTTTTGGTCTATTGGATTGGGATAAAATATCATGTATACAATTAATGGATCATATTTAATACACGCATGAGTTGCAATCTCACCATTTGAAGGTTATGTTTGGGGCTAAACCCACTACTGCTATAGGGTGGAAGTAATAGATTTCAAGTAGGTTAGGATTGTATTATCTTTCATCAAACAAGTTACTAGTTCACAATGTATTCCCATAGAGGCATATTGTATATTAGCATATGGTAGAATATGGGAGGAGTTAAATGCAATTAAATGTGTTGTGTTTTACTTTTTCTTTTTCTTTTTAAAAATTAAAAAGGGAAATTTTATTTTCAAATCTCTCTTTACAATTTCTTGTTTGTTGTTTAGCATAAGCTTTCTCTTTTGCCTTTCAAAATGTGTGACTGTATTGATACGATTATGTTTAATGGGTAGTTGTCCAATGGATTATATGATATAGTATCTTTATTTCCCTAGGTTTCTTTTTGTTAGCTATTTATTGATTCTAATTTTTCGCTCTAGAATGATTAATAAGTTTGCATCATTCTTTATCCCAATATCTTTTATGAATTTCTTATTTATCACATAAATATAATTGAATGAACAGAGAAGCTCGTAGAGGAGCAGATAAACTCTTTGCTTAAATTGGTTTTGTGGCTTCACATTATTCATGACATGCTTAAGATAGATGCATAGAACCTTCCATCAGGTCAATCTATTACTCTACTAAAAAAAACTCATTTACTTAAGGGTGCTAAATATCAGTTTTTGGGAATAATATAACAAGAGTCACATGCATGTTAAGTCTATTGGAGAAGTTCTATATGAAAGAGTTATTAGGTTTTGGAAAATTCTTGTAAAGGAAATATAGTGTATGCATGAATTACTTTCTAAAATTGCTACTTGTGTAGTTTTGCTTAGCTTAGACAATGTTTTTATGATAACTGAATTTGATGGTTATTGAGATAGAGGTGTTAGATACAATATGAACCTTCATTTGATGGTAGTTATTCATGTATTTTTGTTCTAACATTTGATGATGCTTTGCAATGAAAAATGATTGTGTATAATTTTATGAATTCTTGCAAAACTTAGGAGTGATCTAGGTTTTGATTGTGTGGATTTTTTTATTTATTTTTTCGATAGGAAGTGATTGTTGATTTATTCAAGTATGTATTTTAGAATAAGCTCAATAACATTTTGGGTGTTCTACATCTAGTGGACAAACAAATATAACTAAGAAAAGTATTAACTATTTATTTGTAATAAGGGTAAGGTTCAGAGTGCACAGTTAATATATTACGTACCACACAAGTCCAAAAATACCTCTGGCCTTGATATTGTTGAACAATACACTTTTATTACTTGTGGAATCTATATTGTCAAATCAACATCTTACATGTTTGATGTTTCTAAACCTTAGTGTAGTATGTGCATGCTGATGCTAATTTCTTCTCCTGTTTTTTTGTCTAACTTTACTTAGACAGTCGTGATCTAAAATTCTAGTTTTACTTTTTAATTCTATGTCATAATAAAAACATTTCAATTGTTTTTTGTGTTTGGTGTTGATGAAAAATAAAGTGAAAGTGTTTTGTTTGAGTTGTTGTAAAGTGTTTTGTTTTTTAATGCTCTGGTTTTTTTTAGCAGTTTAAGTAGTCTATTAATGACAATGTCATCTAGCATAAGTGAAATTCGAAACTCACTACAAATATATAATGGATGTGGTGATCAGATAGAGTCCTTAACATCACGTACAACAAAGAATTTAAATCACAAATTTTAGAAATGTAAAGAATGTAAGAACTTTGAACGAGCAAATGCCTGTAAACTTGATGAAGAAAAAATTGACTTGTTAGTAGAGGAATTTAGGACATTAGCATTGGAGATTAAGTGTTTATCTATTAAATTTCAATTGTCTCATAAAAAACTTGAGTGTATGTAAGAATGTGAAGTATAGAGACAATTGTTTGACAAAGAACTTCGAAGTTGACAGACACCGAAATATAATTTCATTGAAATACTTATGATTGTTATATTATATTTTATATTTAAGTATTATGATTTCATATATAATATGAAATTAGATTCATTCTATTGTCAAAAAAATGTCATAGAAAGTTATAAAAAAAACACCAAACTAACAAAAATTATTGGAAAAAATGATAATGAAATGATTGATGCCATCGAAAATATAATATTCTTATGTTATTAAGCAAAATCTAATTGAAATGACAAAAAATTGTGGATAGGATACATGTCAAGCATAAATCATGGCAGTTGTTATTTTTATTACATTATTAATGTAGTAATTGTTGAAAACTCTCATTTTCAGACCTTGTATAAGTCATTAAAAGAGATTAATAATGCAACTGCAAATTATAAGGAAATGACTGATAAATATTATTTTCACCAACTTGGGATGGATATATTATGATGGGTATATAGGCACCTAAGCAAATAAAAAATGTGTAAAATCCATATTAAAAATTCTAAAATAAAATTTCCTCATAAATTTAATTCTTACATTATAATAGACTGAAGTCTCATATTGGTTAAGATTTATATTAACAGTACTTCTTTCTTGTAACGTATACATACACTCAACAATATATTTAATTACATATCTTTAAAACAAAAGAAAAGTTTAAAATAAAAATTCACAAACTTACCATAGGCAGGTTGTTCTGCTGTATTCAGATTTCATTAGATACTTCATAAGACGATGAAGCATTTTCTTGTAAATTCTATAAAATTATGACATACAATTAAGAGGACGGCCTTTATGACATGCTGCTACTGGATCATTGATTGCACGTTCAACATTGTTGTTGCCATAACTTACTTCACTAACAACAATTTTTTCCAACATTTTCACAATGAATTTGTTTGGACAAATCTTTCATTGCTTTTTTAATCCAATGCAATACAAATTTATAACTACTTTTATCATCAGCCGCTATGTCTACAACCTTAGGGATAGCAATACACATTTTATCATATCTCTCATGCTAAATGAATAAATTCTGCACGCCATAATTAACTTTCACCTTACTATAACATCTTCTCACATCTTTTTTCCACCTTAATAAAATGTACTTCTCTAGAAGTATTTCAATACTGCTACGTATCAACACTGTAAGGGTATATCTACAAAGAATCTCCCTAAACTGAAACTTTGAACAAACACAGGTAGCTTCACACTCATCTTCTTAAAAAATAACCTCAAAGTTTCTTTTCTGACCTTGTTCATATGATTCATTGATTTCATATATCAATCCCACATAATTCAGTGTATCACAATACATCAATGCAGTTAATTCTTGTTGGAATTCTTTAAACTTGAAAATTGTGTACACCTCTTCAACTTGCTTTTCCATTTCATATCTTGTCATACATGGAGTCTTTCTGCTAAAACACTTGGCATCTACTTATCATTTTAATTCAGTTTTCCTTCTCAGCATTTTCATATTGCTTCACAAACTACTTCAAATCTATTTTTGAATTAAGAATCTATCAAAAAATGCATTCATACTTTTACTTTATTGAGTTGTTGACATTCCTATCTAAAAACTATCTTTTAAATAACATGAAACCCAATGATGTCTCACATTATACAAACCATTTAACCAATTATTAACTCGTAAATCCTATGTTATAATCATATTATGCCAAGCTTCCTCGAACATAGCAATCTCAGTGAATCATAAATAGTAGAAAGTAATGAATAGATAATACCTTCACATTCTTTAAAAGCCCTTATCTTTCCAGATATCTTCTTTTTATATACCACAAACACAATCGATGCTTAGTTGTAAGAAAAACATTCACAATTACCTGTTTTATTACCTTGTCTTGGTTTGTGATGATTCCAATTAGAGGAGAACCGGACATGCATGATAGCCACACCTTAAATGACCACATAAATGTCTATGTATTTTCATGTGAAATCAATCCGCATCCTAATAAAGTAGACCTACCATGATGATAAACTCTGAGAAAATGAGCAAATAAGATGTCATACTTGTTGGTAAGATATATAGAGTCAAATGTGATGACATTTACAAAATATTTGTAAGCTACCTTACTCCTCAGATCTGCCCAACATATATTCTTTAATCAATCTTATTCATCCAAATCAATACTTAAAAAAAGAAAAAAGCCCTTTGCATTTAGCTTGCTTTTTTTGGAATACTGTAAAATTTCTATAGTATCTCCTTGTCCAAGTTGTCATCACCTTATTTTGTCAATAAAATTTCTAGATTTTTTTGCTAAGAATAAGACATTTTCATGCCCACTAGCTTCAACAACAATAGAACTAAACTTTTGGACAATGTTAATTCTCACACATTCATTCATTTTAATATACTTTTTCGCACTTGCATTAATTCTATGGTTACAAGGGAAATACCTAGCTGTGTTCGGACTTAATCTATGATTGTGTTGACGGTTTAAAATTCGAATAACCCATTTTCCATCTTCATTTCAACAATCTCTAATTCCAGCATCACAACCAATTTTCATAATAGTTTTTGGCTTTAATGGATCAATAGATTTACTTTTCAACTTGCTGCTACAGCCACATGTAAATGTCACGTATTTTACAAACTCATCACTCCCTTTCTTACTAGTTAGCTTCTTCATAGGAAACCTTTCTTGTTTACCATAGGCTTTATAAAATGTAAATGTTTCCTTATGGCTATCAAATAACATCCCAAGAGCTTACTTATATTTTTCTAATTGCACTTCTTTGATTGTAGACTCATTTCCCAAATTTTTTACTCCTAAAAATAATTAACATGTGTATTAAAAATAAAGAATAAGTTATTATAATTTTTTATAAAATTTTTATCCTACAAAAATTTAATCCATTAAGTTTCCAACAATTTAAATTTTAAAAAATTCTAAATGAGTCAAAATATAAATCAGCCAGAATTAGATCAAAATACTCACTAAGAAGGCCAAATATTTTCATTGTAAAATTGATATAATACAAAAAATACATCGATACATCTATTTAAGTATATAATAGAATCAATTTTTAATTGAACAGGATTGTACACAGTAGAAAATCAATTTACGATGGGAAATTATGTACAAGTGTGTAAAATAATACCTACCATCCGTGGTGGTCGTGTCGGCGGCAGTCATGTCGTCAGCAATGGTGTTCAAGAGAGGGAAGAAAATGGCAACGGCAGGGATTGTAAGAGTGGATAAGTTAATGGAGGGAAGTGGCTTAGATTCTCTTTTCAAACACTTACCATTTCTCAGTTATTTTTTTATTATTTTTTATTTTATTTTTTTGGCTAAAGGGCGCTAGAGTTGGGGGCAGAAACGGCAGCGCATACTGCTGTTTCTCTCCTTGTTCTCTCGCGCTTCTAGCTACCAAGCATTTTCCGTCATCACAAATAGGAAAAAAAATGGATAATTTTACATGTCGGTTATCTTACACATTTAATACTCTTAAATCCTTAATTTTTGCAATTCGAATTTTTTCTTTCATTTCCAAAATCGAAACAACCACCTCTCGTCCAATCCACATCCACCGCCGCTCGTTGTCTTTTGTGCTTCACCTCTCACCCATTGTTGCCAATCAAATCGTACCATGTAACCCGACCCAACAACTGATATGATTGAATAAAGTGGCAAGATAAGGAAGAGCTGTTGAGATAAGCCTCGTTAGGGAAATAGTTTAGAGTTTGTTTTATGCAGGAGTGTGTAATGTCTGGCTCCACAGCAACTTTTCTACTATTTATATCTATCTGCATGAAGCAGAGGCGTGAAAAAATATCTTAGTATTTTGCTTTCAATGAAAAGGAATTTCCCCCGGAAGTGGGAAACTAGGTTATCTTTCTTGTGATTTTCTTCCAGTACATATCATTGGTATCAAAGCAGGTCATCCAGCCCTGAGTGACGGTGATAATGGCTGATAGGACTAGAGCAAAAGAGGCTAAGCACACAAATGAAGCTATTCAATAGTTAAAGGAAAATGCTGATAGACAAGCCGCTGATCCAAAAGAGCTGAAGAAGGCAACTACTGACATCAAGGAACAGAAGCAAATGATGAGTACGGTGATTACCAAGTATGAAGAGCTTGCCTTGTTCAGTTGTTCATGACAGAGCACAACAGAGGCGGATCGTCTGCCAATTCCGCAAAAGAACTGGGGGACACCGAGATTACATTACAATGAAATATGCCAAGTTGGATTTTCCTCGGTTGGACGGTGATGATCCAAGTGGGTGGATTTACAAATGTAAAATATTCTTTAATTTTTACACCATCGAGGAAGATGATAGATTATATGTGGCTTTTATGGAGCGTAGAGTTTCGGATTGGTTTCAAGGGTATGAAACTTCTAAGCCCAAGGTTACTTGGAAGGGATTTATTAAAGATCTTATATGGGTAAATTCCATTCTCAGATTTTTAAAAAATCCAACATTATTGGTCCTAACATAGCCAACCATTCCACACCAAGCACTAAGTCTCATCCACCTAGAGGCAATAATCTCATATCGGCTTTAAATGTGGTACCATATATAATTCACTGCGTTTTTTTTTTTTGCAAATGGCTGAGCTTGTTATCTGTGCACCATCTGCAGCAGTCACTGAAAAAGGATTGGTTTGTTCCACCAAGCAGCCGGTTTGCTTTACAATCATCGGGTCAAGAAAATTGTGTGTACTACCAGGTTCAATAAGAATTGCCACTGGTTTTCGGCTAATGTATCCCTTAACATGCATGTTTGGTAAAAATTTGAACCAGGCAATGCATGTGAGGATATTATGGGTTCAGTGAGTACTTCCATTAATGGTGCTGATTCGTTTTCCAGTTCAATCTCGCCTCGAACTGGTAGCCTATAAATTACAGTTGCCAGAAGGATCAGCAATTCACCTAGTATTTCATGTTTCCTATCTCAAAAAGAAGTTGGGTGGCAGTTCATTCTCATTTCCACATCTTCCTCCGGTGGATGCTGATGGACGTTTTTGTGTTGAACCTGTTGTAGTATTGGACCGTCGCATGGTTGAAAACAATAATAACGCTGTCACTCAAGTTTTGGTTCGGTGGGCAAATGCTAGTCCAAATTAAAGATATTATGTGGGAAACAATGTATGACCTCAGACAAAAATATTCGGAGTTTTGCCTTAAGCATGGTTAAAAAGTCTGATTTGAGAGGGATGGATTGATATGATTAAACAAAGTGACAAGTCTGATGGACGTTTTCGTGTTAAACCTATTGTAGTATTGGACCGTCGCATGGTTAAAATGAATAATAAGGCTGTCACTCAAGTCTTGGTTCAATGGTCAAATGCTAGTCCAAAAGATGCCAGGTGGGAAACAATGTATGACCTCAGACAAAAGTATCCAGAATTTTTTGCCCTAAGGACGAGTCAGATTTAAGAGGGATGGATTGATATGATTAAATAAAGTGGCAATATAAGGTTGAGCTGCTGAAACAAATCTCGTTAGGGAACTAGTTTAGAATTTGTTTTATACAGGAGTGTGTGATAAGGCTAGCTCTAGAGCAGTTGGTTTATTATTTATATCTATCTGCATGAAATAGAGGTGTGAAAAATTATCTTAGTATGTTGCTTTCCATAAAGAGGAATTCCCCTCGGAAGTGCGAAACTAGCTTATCTCTCTTGTGATTTTCTTCTAATACATATCAACAATTAGCTTTATTCCACCGTCAGAATAGCTATGAATCTCCAAAGTGCACGCATTACCACCATTCGTTCCGCCTTCACCAGCGCATGTTTAGTCCCACTACCACTACCACTACCATCGTGTGCCTTTTGTTTTTATAAGATAGGAGCATCGCTAGTCCATTTCACAGTTAACAACAAGGTTAATTAGTGTTTATTATCTTCATCCTATACATTGTTAGTATTACTATTATTATTATTATTTTAATATTGTTGGTTGGCTTGGGTTTGACATGATACTATTTCCAGTTTAGATCAGTTTTTGCTTTATGGCCATCGTTGCCCACTGAATTGCTTTAATCTGCTGTACCAGTGATTGGACAAATAACTGTTTTGCACCTGCTATTTTTTTGGCTTTTTTCCTATTGTTTTAGGTTAATTTGGCCGCAATTTTTGTTGTTAATTTGCTTATGTTTTTGGGTGGATTTGCTGCTGTTTTTCACTGTTTTGGCGTTGTTTCTAGGATAATTTTTTGCTAGTTTTATGCTTGACTACCTACTATATTTTTTGGCTTTGTTTCCTGCTATCTTGGGGTTAATTTACTGTTGCTTTTTGTGTTGGTTAGCTTTTGTTTCTGTGTGGATTTACTGCTATTTTCTTTGTTATTTTTTATTGTTTTTTTATTGTTTTGCTACTGTTTTTAGGATACTTTTTTGCTTTTATATTCGATTACCTGCTATTATTTTAGCTTTTTTCTACTCTTTCTGGGTTAATGCTGCAGTTTTTGGCGTTGATTTTCTTCTATTTTGGGTTGATTTGCATTTGCTGCTATTTCTAGGTAAATTTTATATAATTTTTGGGCTTGATCTCTTGGTGTTTATGGGTTTATTTCCTGCTGTTTCAGGGTTTTATATCCTACCATTTTGGTTAATTTTATACTATATTTGTTTATTTTTTGCTTTTTCGGCTTGATTTCCTCCTCTCTTTTTAGGCTTTTTTCTGCCGTTTTTGGGTTTATTTTGTGCATTTTTTGTGTTGATTTGCTTCTATTTTTTGGCTGATTCACTGTTATTTTTGGGTAGATTTTTTGCTATTTTAGGGCTTAATTTTCTATTATTTTTTAGTTAAATTTTTGCTATTTTTGGGATCAATTTCCTCCTATTTTTTTGGCTTTTTTTACTGTTACGAAGATTATGTCCAGCTATTTTTGGTTAATTTTTTATTATTTTTGTATTAATTTATTTATATTTTGGGTTTTAATTTGCTATTATTTTGTGTTAATCTATTGCTATTTTGAGTTTTAATTTGCTATTAGTTTTTAAATTTTTTTCACAAAGATGTATTGGTCGATGGAAGCTAATGGCGATGATCCAGAGTTATTGAAAAGTGATCCTAAATTAGTTTTACAATGTAAAAGGTTGTATTATGGAAAATGTATTGTGCCTTTGAGTATACATGGAAATGAAAGATGTATTATTGGTGATACTGAGTATATGAAATGTTAATTTAACTCTATTAATTTAAATCTACTTATTTAGGTATAATATCATTTAATCATGTAGTTCTACACCCAAATGATATTTTCCTATTTATGACTTAAAAGAAATTAATGAGGCAAAAAGACGAAAACAAGTAAATATATAAATTATAAATTATCATTTGAATTTTCATCCGTCAATGTTACTTTCTAAGGAGTTTATCCTTTAATTTTCTAGTTTTGAAATAAAGTTTTGATGAGAACCATCAAGAGAATACTATTAAAGCTTCAATTGATCTTTTGCACATTCATTAAGCCCAATTACAAGAGCTAGAGGCAAAAGATGCAAGATGTTTTAAATTGATTAATTGAGAAAATGTAGCCTGAAAATACAATTCAAGATGCAAGACATAATGAATTGGGCTTAGAAAGAAAACAAGACATTGTAAACATTATTTAAGCTATTGGAAAAATGTAGCAAGAGCAAATTCGGAACAAAGCTGGTAGTAGTTGAGTTTGAATTAATCTACAACCTATATACCTTGGAAAGATGATTAAGTTAACCTACCAATACAATTTACTGAGTTGGATTTGGAGTTCTCCAGAATATATTATGATCAATTTATTACACCTTGTTTAGGCTTAGGAATTCCAAACACTCAATTTTTTATTTAACTTTATTTATTTGTTGTATTTCAAGTTTGTCAATGTGTTAGGTAAGTATATCATTAACGATGGTGAGCTAGTATTAAATTTGATAATAACTAACATTAATAATAGTGGATTGGTAAATACTTTTGAAGCATCATTTGACAAACTTATACTTGGAAGGTTGTTCCAATGATTCTAAGTATATTTTTAGGATTTTGGATTTCTATTAGCCTATTTAAAAGTTAGTAACCTTGCTATGTAAGAGATAACTTTGGAGATTTAAAAGTTAGTAACCTTGCTATGTAAGAAATAACTTTGGAGATTAATATTATTTGAATTTGAAAAATCATTCTTTCTTTGGTTCTTTTGAGAAGTAGTAAACTTGTTAAGAATTTGCTTTATTATAATGTTCCAAACTAGACTTATCACTTACCTTCTCATCTACATCTTGAGTGTGGCATCAATATTATTCTCTATACCTTTAGTTCGTGTTTTCTTAAACATTTGATCAAGGTTTTTGTTGGTCTTAAGTCTGTTTAGAACTTTTTTGAGTAATTGAAACACTAAATTAAGTGTGATTCTTGAAGTTTTACTGTGGAGTTCACATCAAATTTGTTGTACCAGTGTCTAGGTTTTAAGTAGATTTTGGAACACAATATTGTATATGTATATTTTTTAATATTTATGAATTCTTATTAGGGCTTACATTGTAATTTTTGATGGTTTTTATATGATTAAGAATTATATATAATGTATATTAAATTATTCTTAATTTCTAGCAAATTGATGTGATAACATGTAAGTCGAATTAGCAAGTCTAATTAATTCCTATGATGAAAAAAAATTCCACAAGAGAATTTACCAAGTGAATTAATTTGCATCCCTTATAAGTTTGTATAATGTATACACAACTTCTAAATATGTAATCGTAAATTCATCTATTATTAGATTGCATAAAATCAATAACTTAGAATTTTTATCAACATTTTAGGAGATAAATTCAAGTCAAAATAGCTTAATCTATTAAATATTCTCTTGTGAAATATTATAGTTATATATTGGCTAATTGAATCAATATAATGCTGTATAACATAATTCTTTATTTTTTTTTTTTAGCTAAATATGAAATATTTTACTAAAAATATGCAATGGTTGGATATAAAACTTGAATAACTTGTAACACGAAAAATAGAATGCTAATTATGAAATTATAAAATGTTTGATATGAAAATTGAATGCAAACATGTAATGGGATGAAAAAGAAAATTTTGGCTATTTGTAATACAATACATGAAAGATAGGATTGAAAAAAAAAATGTAACATTTAACTTAAAATATTCAACAATAAACATAAAACATAGGAGTCGCAAAAATACCCATTCGGTCCATACCCAAACTGCACTCGGGTAATGCCTGACCTGGGTATGAAGGCGGGTTGATTCTGCGCATCACTTGATAAACTCGAGACCTAACCTGGAACCCAAATTTTATTAAAAAAAATTATAAAATATATGTTATTTTAAATATTTATATTTATTTGATTCATCTATTACACAAATGTAAATTCTTAAACACTTAAAGTTTATAATTTCATGTCAAATTTGATTGAAATAAATTTAAAACTTATAAAATTACAAAAAATATATACACTATAATATTAAAAAATACAAAATCTAAATACCTAGCTTGGTGTTGGGCTTAAAGCCCAGGTGTCAAAAAATTACATCCAAGCTGGGTTCAAGCATTTTCATACTTGGACCCCGAAAAACATGAGAACTTTGTAATATGAAACATAGAATGCTAATCATAAAACTCTAAGTATTTGATATGAAGCTTGTATGAAAACATGAAATGGGAGGGGGGTGTTGGGGGTTAGTTTGGAAAGAAATATTTTGGGTATTTGGAATTTAATACATGAAACATAGAAAAACAAAAATATGAAAACACATAACTTAAAATATGCAACAATGAATATAAAACATGAGGGCTTTGTGATATAAAACATAGAATAGTAATCATAAAACTTTAAACATTTTATATGTAACTTGAATGCAAGCATGAAAAGGGGGGAAAAAAGAAAAATTTGGAGTTTTTGAAATATGTTACATGAAATATATAGCAACAAATATGAAATATTTTACTTAAAGCATACAACAACAGAGATAAAATATGAGTATTTTGTAACTTAAAACATAAAACACTAATTGTTAAACTGTAAGTGTTTGATATGAAACTTGAATACAAATATGAAACAGGGAAACAAGAAAATTTTGAGGTATTGAGAATATACAACATGAAATATAAATCGAAATACAAGGATATTTAAATGATAAACGAAAACCATAAAATGAAAATTAAGCTTTTATCTTTCTATGGACATTCATTTGATTTTATTTTTATGACATCCTTATTTTAATAAAGTTAAGATAATATTAACAGACAAAAAATAAAATCTCTAAAATATTAAAGTCTATATTTTTTTTTATATTTTAGGGGCATCCTCATTTTTTATATATAGAGACAGTAAGATGAATCGACCCCACCAACCTCACTATTGTCTTCCAAATTTAACTAATAAAATGCTTTGTTCAAAACCATCTAAATCCCCTCCTGTTGTGGGGAGATATATATATAAGGGATGGCAAAAAGGCCCAGATTGGTCGAAGCTCGAGCCAACCCGGCCTATTCTCACAAGCTTTGACTTAAACCTTCCACATGAGGGCTTAAATTCAAATTTGAAAAATAATGGAAAAAAATGAAAGCTTAAATCCTTAATTTATATATTAATAATGAATAAAAAAACTTAAAAATTATAATACTAAACTCTCTTTTAGGTGTTAATTAATTAAGAGAGTACTTAAATTGGAGAATTCAGTAATAAAAAATTAAATATCTAAATTTTTATTTACTTTATTTTCTTTATTTCTTATTTTTTTTAAATTTTTTTAATTTATTATTGATTATAACAATTTGATTATTATTAACTTATTTCAAGTTTACAATAATTTTAAAATTTTTTTAAAAAATAAGTAAAAACCCAAGCTTAGTCCAAGCCCAACCCAAGCCCACAGTGGACCCAACTGAACCCTAACCCTTACACTTCTACACCATTCAAGTCCAGGTCCATGCCCTTAATTTACCAAAGATATATAGAGAGAGAGAGAGAAACACACATATCCGAAATATGAACTCGAATCAGAAATTGTCATGGTCATCTGTCTGGGATTGACTAAACAAGATTCCGCATAAACCAATAATTTTGATTTGATAATGAAATTGAGGAAAAGGAATTTGATGACATCAATTTTAACATCTCCGAAAAAAAAATTGAGAACAAATATAACAATAGAACTTGGTGGATTGTGATCTCATTATCAACAAAGATACAAAACAAAACATAACATAAATTCTGAAAATCTGATTAAGAAAGAAAATAGAAATACATGCAAAAATCTTCAACTTTTATATATTCTATTCTCCTCTTCTTTCTATACATTGATTATTGTTGTGATCAGCTACCTTACAACACGTAGATAGTGTGAACCACCTCAGTTCCACGCTTGATTTGTCAAGCCTATTTATTAAAAAGTCAATAAGCAATCAATATCTCTCTTCTGAATTTTTTGTTAGTTTTGTACCATCATTCAATAGTGCAATTTAGCTAGTCTTCCTCTTAAATTCTTACTTATCAGTGACTAATCACCCACTTGCATTTTGCTTAAAATAAATTTAGATCATAAAAGAATCTTGTTTCGTGGAAGAGCATTCATTCGTGTACACCTTCAAACCCTGACAAAGAATATGCTCAACTCAGGACCATCATTCCCATCAGGAGTGATCATATAATATGTCTCCGAATCTTTAGACCCGATCACACGCTCAAATTGTGCCCGCATGTAAGTCAAATCTCCCTCTTGATCATTATTAGCATCCGTTGCCGTAGGTAATACGCCAGCTCCCATTGACACTCCGTGCAGCATTTGCATAAATCCCAAATCTTCATCGGTTGCCTTCCTCTTCACTCCATAACCCGATTTTTTCCCATTACAGTACATTGTCCATATAGGCTCATCGACCATCTTCGTCTTCTCTGCAGGCTTCTTTTCACACTCTAGGGCAATCCTCACGAGCCCTAATCCCATATCTTGAAGAAGCTTTCCGGTTGGTACCGCTAGCTCTAGTACAAGAAGTGGAAGGCACCTAGGATTTTCTTGGATCACAAGGTTAACCCTAGCTTTACGGTACCCGAATAGGGTTCCGGTCATACGGGGCCCACCATGCAAGTGCACATGACCGTCGTGGAGTGGGACCGGTATCTTGCATGCCGGTGGGATATTGATCGGGAATGACCGGAAAACAGACCGAACTCGTCGGAGAATTTTTTTGGATTTTGATAGGTCTTTCTTGTTTGATGGTTGGAGGGATATTGTAGTGGGCTGTACATGTGCATGTGCCGCTGCCAGCCGTTCGGAAGGTGATGCCCCGACACGTGGTACCCGTGGAGGCGGCGGCGGTGGCGGCCGTGTTGTTGTCATTGTACACTACCTGGATTTTTTCGTTGATAAGGAATATAATGTAATTAGGCTGGTTTAAGGTTGTGATGTTATATAATGGGGGTTGCATGAATATACATGACGATCAAGCCCGGGGGAATAGTTGTTGCATGCACGTTGCGATCAGTGTTTATGTTGATAATGAAGTGCAATTGTTAACTGAAATGTGACTGTTTTTTATGTTTGTTAATTATTAGTCGTGAGTAGTGACTCATCCATAAAATAAAGTAATTATATATATAACTATTTTTCCACAGTTTTTTTACTACCTTGCACCCACTTTTGTAGTTTACTGTTGCCATAGCCCCAAGATATATAACACTGTTTGAGTTATATTATCAAACTCTGTTTTTTTTTTCTCCCCAAGGGCATACTACCCCTAGAAATTAAAATTCTCTTCACTTTCAATTCGAATATTAGAGGCTCAAACTTCAAATCTCTTATATTTGGTATTGAGATGGTTGTATCTTAAAAATGATAGTATTAAAGTATTTGGTAAACACTTGTTGTTATGATTTAGAAGTTAATATAATTTGACCCAACACTTGCATTACGAAACATCTATGATTTTTTTTTATTATTTTTCTCACAATTATTATTTAAAAGTCATATTTACTGTACATCATCAATTTTTATTTTATAATTACAACTTTTTTCTATATTGGTTGTGGCTTAGAAGCTGCAAATATTTTCCAATACCAATTAGAGGATATATATCAACTCTAAGATTTTTTTTTCAATTAAATTAGTTGAACCCAATTCAAATTCCTATTTTCCCTTTTCTTTAATGCTAAATATTCCCAAACGTCATTCAAATGAGATGGCATATATGAAGTGGCGAAATATTTTTTACAATTTTTAAAATATTTTCATAATTTTTAAGTTAATTTACTATATTATTTCATAATCCACATCATTAGGGGTGGATTAAATAGAATTTAGTGAGGGCAAATGACTTCCTTGACAAAATTATTCATTTATTTTCATATTAATTTTTTAGAAAATTTTGTTTCAGTGGGTGTAAATTTATAAAGAAATTTTGATATTAGGGTCAATTTTATAAATTATTAATTTTTGTTATAGTTTTGCACCCAGTGAATTAAATTTTTAGATATGCGCCTACATATGATGATTGCCACCTCATTTTAGATGAATATTTCAAGATTTGTCTTATATAACATTATTCATAAGAAAAGAGTTTCAAAGTATTATAGATAAATCTTAATTATAGCTTTCTTATTTGACACGATTTTTAAATCTTAATTATTGCTTTCTTATTTGACACGATTTTTAAAGTCATGTAGTTTCCAAAAATCTTGACTTCAAACAAGTCATAAAAAATTCTCTTTTGTGAAACATCAATGCTCTTATTTAGAGATGGCAAAATTCTCCATAAGTTTGGAGCTCTTGTGGGCCTCATCTCAAATGGAATAAATATTGATGAATTTTTAGGAATGAGGTGGAAAATACGGAAAAAATAATCCCTAAATCCTTAGTGGGTGAGATTTGTTTTGAACTCTCCACCTTAACCTCACCCCATTCCCCACCTCATATAAATACATATAAATATTTATATTTTTTAATTATTATTTATCCAAACATTTTCCATTTCTATATGATTCAAGATATTGTTTAATATATTGGAGCTGTTCTTATTTTTAATAATTTAAATACTTCACAGCATATATGATAGTTTGATTTCTCCAAAGTTATATGTATAGAATCTACTACAAAATAGATAAATGGGAAAGGAGATGGAAATGATAAAACTCAGCCCATTAAAATTATTGGGAATGGGAGCTAAATTCTAAATGGGATGGGAAATGAAGGAGGCCTCCCCACTCCCACCCTGCCTTGTCCTCCCAACTTCAATTATAAGGTTACATTGATTCGGTGATAAATCTCGTGTTGCAAGCAATAAATATGAGGTTGGAATCTCGTTACGAGTCAAAAAAAAAAAAAAAAAAGAACATAAAAATGGTCGTGCGAGGTTTTCATTAAATGCAAAAACGTTACATCTGATATCATATATTATTACTAAAACTTGGCTAAAAAAGTTTTAAGCAATTTGTCAATCGGAAATTTAATTATTGAAAACGTGAGTATCAAAATAGTTCTCCCTTTTTTTTGTATAAATTAAATATATAGTTGATTTGAATGGTTCTAGCCGTCCGTTTGTTTGACTTATTGCAAAATCCAACCGTTTTTGTCTACACGGCTCGCACATCATCATCAAAATGTATGTCAAAACGAGGTACAATGAATCCTTCACATCGTGGATTACACACCCTTTCAGCTGCATATATAACATAATTGAAAAATAAGTATTTATTATGACACACTTGATTTGTCACTTTTGTATTGCATATTAAAATGCAATTTCAAAAAATTTAGAAGGAAGTAAACTTCCATAGGAATTAATGATAAACTGGCTTTGAAGTCAAAATTTTTTTTTTTTTTAAATTTATCTTTTTAAAAATAAAATAAACCAGATTGATTGAATAAATAAATATACAACAGAAATGAAATCAAGAGTCAACGATGACTTTCCTTTTTGGATTCCTTTAAATATAGTTAATAACATATCCTTCACTTTATTAAAATAAAGAGATAAATTATAACATAATAAAAACACTTATTTTAATACAATATATTTTATCGCATTAGAGTGTTTGTTTTTTTATCTTTTATGGAATTTCTTACCTTAATAAAGTATGAAATCCTTTTCTAGAAAATTAATTTGTAAACAGTAGCTAAGTTCCAATATAGTAACTTACATTACTTTCTAAGTAGTTTTTCATTACTCTTTAGTTGTTTGGCGAAAAACTATATATATATATATATATATTTAAAATCAAACTTTAAACCTTCTGTTTTAAAATCATAGATTCGAACATATATATATATATATATATATATATATATATGTTCGAATCTATGATTTTAAAATGAAGGAAAGTCCAAAAAAACACATAAAATTACAATTTAAGTACTTTAAGTTTTAATAATTTAAAACTGCGAAATTTTAAAATTTTTTCAGACTTTTCACACACTTTAAAATCTCAGATAAAAAAATTAATATATATATATATAGAGAGAGAGACTCGTAGATTAACATAAATTACATCATTTATAATTTAACAAGGCCCTACTCTATATATATGTGTTATAGTGTACGGAAATATATAATTTTTCTATATTTTAACCACCTTTTACGTGGAGAACTATGAGAGTGTGTGTGCGCGTGCGTGCACACTTACGAGTGAGTGCGTGTGTGTGCGCACACTTACCCCCCTCAATGTATTGACCAAACCATTAAAACTCTACAGTTAAACGGCTAATTAGATGAGACGCTGTCCCCGCTTGTTCCACAGCTACGATTAGACCACAACAATTTCCAAGTAATTTCATTTTACAATTGCTGGATATATATACATATGTATGTATGTGTATATATATATAAAAGCTATACAATCTTCATTACTTTTTTCTTAAAAAAGAAATTACTAATTTTAAAAATCATATTTACCTTTTTGGTGATCATATTGTTGGATGAATCTAATCACTTGAGTATGAATCTATCACATATAACTAACTTTAGATACTGGTGTCTCATATCTACATTCACCTTTTCTAAGTTCATTCTCACAAGAACTATAAACCTGCAGAATCTCATCGGTTCCAAAGTCTTAACACTAGAAAGACAAAATTTGACGATAGTAAAACAAAAGGATAAAAACTAAACAAACAATTTAATGTCCAGGTTCCCCAGTGTCAGTAAATAAATACATGGTAAACTTCAATGAAATTACCATTTCAATATACACATATTGATAATTAACAAACCAGGGGATTTCTTTGCGGTACACACTAACCAAAAATCAACGAAACATACATAACGACCAAAATTAAGCTGAGAAGATGCAGCTTGGACTGTCAAAGCTAATTGTGCATACAAAATCACTCGATAGATATATATACATCTACAAAAGTACACAAACAATCTCTTTCATTTCTTGCAGTACATATTTCATGTCATTCTCACAAACCGGCTTTATATATATTTATATATATATATATAAAACATTCCCACAAGGCTGCATTTTATGCATTGTTTTCTGCAGCATCGTTTTAGAAATCTTTACTTGATTTAGTTGCCGCCGCTAACCGTTCCTCACCACATGTTGGTACTTCAGCATCACCTGTTAACATATCTGGACAGAACTGATGTGTTGGCGGCTGATTAAAGCTATATTTTGGCGATCCAGTTTCCTCAATGAGTTCTTGCTTGGGGTTTCTCAATGCCACAAAAGGAAAATCTTGCATGTTTAAGTCCATCTTATTGAACAAGAGGTTCGCAATGGCTCTGTCAATAATATTGGTCTCTGATTCCATTGCTTTGTCTTTCCCTGACCTGATCATTAAAATTGTGTTCTTGATTAGAAGAGTTTGAGGCAGCTTCCCTCTGTAGCAGACTAGACATATAGGTAACAATTGAGTTAATTTGACACCACGTGTGAAGTGTCCAGCCATTACACTTGCTTAACACTTGTTAAGAGGCAGTCTCCCTAAGCAGTAGGTGAACTGATCTCCTTCCCAGCCCAATTATTTTTTTGAAGCAACACCTCTTAAGACTCAATCCGTCAATCTTTGGTACTAGAATAAGTTGATGTGAAAATAAATACAAAATATTATCGATGAGACAGAGTGGGCAACCCCCTAGTTCTAGAATTAAGATTTGCTCCGAAGTCTATAAATCTGAGTAAAGGTTCAGGGTTAACAGCACACCTGTGCTATATAAGAGAACAGAAATAGAATGTAATTTCCCAGGAGCACTTGAGAGAAGAAAAGCTCAACAGTGACCACCTCGAGTTCCAACCAATGACAAGTGATCTTGTTTACTGTTCTATAAATGACAGGGGCTCCTAGTTCAACTACAGAAATTCTCAGTTCTGTCACCACTTTACTTGCTTTCATGTGCAGAAATGACTCCAGAAAATAATAGTTCATTAACTATTATCTCAAAAACAATTGAAGTATAGTGATAGATAATATCTTCAGATTCAAAGTTACCTCATGTTTGTATCATGACCCGACTCTGGAGGTGTTTCTGCTGCGCCATCACCATTTTGCCTTGATGTTGCCATGTCCATGTGTTGCTTTGAGTTCTCAGAAAGCCGGTATAGGGCATCACGAAAGCAAATTCGGGTTTTATCACTCATCTGTTTAAATTAGAAACTGAAGTCATTAGCAAATATGATTTTATGTCAAAACACTCCTTGACCTGTTGAGATCCTAGAAATTTTACCTGAGTCATCACAATTCTGAGCTCCTGAAAGACAGATTCCCCCAGTGATGTTTCTTCACCTACAAGTTCATTTGCAATGTTCTGCTCAGAAGGAACTTGGAGTTTGGCCAACGGTGCCTTAAAAAAATACAATGATAAGTTCTACAAAGTACAAATAACTTTTCAAGAAACAAGTAGAGCAGATAGTAGAAGAGCAAGAAACTATAGCGTTTATCTCATTATGCTCTCTCTCTTTTCCTATCAGTCTGTGTATCCATTTTTCGATTTGTCTCCATTCATTGTGTATGCAGGGTTATAAGTGCCTACAGGGAAGAACCCAATTGTAGAAGGCACATGAAAATAAGCTATTGCCTCATTAAATTTGTTTGTCAACATCTCATGCATTGCCATCCTGTTTGGATTATATACATGGCAAAAATATGCAGAACTCTGCACAGAAGAACCCATTTGGTATTGTTCTCTTGACATGGGTGTAAAATATGAAAAATAAAATCCAAAAAGGATGCATAACATTTGTGGTTATCACAATAATCACAATTTTATGAAAGAGAATTGACAAAACCACTTCTTGACCGTGTTGTAAAATAAGCCCTGACAAGGGTAAAAGAGATGCCAAACAAATGCTAAAGCTTAGAGAAGTAGCAACAAAAATGAAACTTGGGGTGGAGTTCTAGATTCAACAAATTATATGCTTATGCTCTTGAAGTCAAATACAAGTGTCAAAAGACCATCAGTTAAGCTCGACAGGATGATATCAGAGTTGATAATGAATGCAATCACATGCATGACAAAAAATGTTGGCATGCATCAGTACTACCAGGCAAGCCCATCCAAAATATTCCTGCAACTTTGAAGTCAGTGAGCTTGCATGGCAGCATGATGAATTGAAATAAATTCCCCACCAATCCTCAAAAATTATAATTCATATTTAATTTTTTCATGCTCTAGGTTAACTTAGCTGACCAATAAGTAGTAATAAGACATCTTTGATGGGAGCACAGCTGCACAGATCCAGACTGTCTAGCTGATTCAATTGGACCAAGAATTCCTGTCCAGAATTCCTGTCCAAATTAAGGCCAGCACTGTTAACTATTACATATCCACATCCAAAGTTGATAAGCAAATGGAAAATCTCACCTTATCTGGTAGGAATTTGTGTTGTGACTTGCAAGAGTTAAATGGTGAAGCTACATCATCTTCATGCTCCCAATCCACTGAGGGGGAAAAGGCATGTGTTTTGAGATACTTGGAGCATCCTCTGCTATGTGTGTCTCCAGAATGACTCTTTGAATCTGAAGTCATGTCGGCCGCAAGATTATCTGCGGGCAACACATGTTGAGATTCAGGATCAAAGCCATATGAGTTGTAAAGATCTTCAGTACCAGGAAGATCCTCAAGTAAGGAATTCCTGCAACAATGGCAAACCCGAATGAGTAAAGACAGAAAAACAAGAAAATACATTTTTACAATTACAAAAAGCACTATCAAGTTTTTTGAAACTTGGAACATCGCATGGATATTTATTGACTCTCTTGTATTCTATGTGCATCCAAATTATCATCCAGAACAGGCCAAATTGAAGGAAGTGGCAATCCTCACCATCAATAATGGCTTAAGATCATTTGCAGGAGAAAACAGACACAAAACACTATAACCATTAACATGATACCTGAAAAATTCTCTGATGGACCCAGAAACTATGATACAAAACTAGTTTGGAGCCATTAATTTCATGTTGGTGCATATTTTCTTTTCTTTTTCCTATCTACAACCTAAACATTTGAGAAACTACATGATTTCCTTCAGGAGTTAAATCAAGTATTTAATTCCCAGAAGTTACGCTTGTACAAGTATATGTCATCTAATTGCTCAATTTCTGCAAGGTGATCCAGCTGGTAATCAGGCAGATTGCTAGAAGGAGCAGTCCTTTGGAGAGATTCCTCCGACGATCCTGTGCAGACACTTGAACCACTGGAGTGGCCTTTATTTTGAACAGAAGCTTCAATATCAACTTCATTGCAAAAACCATTGAAGTTGAAATTTTCCTCAACTGAATTTGTATCCACACAGAAGTATTTGTTAGGTGACACAAAACTTTCAGGAGCATATGTTCCCCATTCTGACATGATTCCCGGAGACGATAGAAGCCTGTCTGAAAATTCTTGGTCCCTGGGGACAACAAGATCATCCACACCACTCTCAAAGTACCACTCCATGAGATTTATCTAAACAAAATGATCAACAGGTCACATATTACGACAAAATCACTTATTTATTTCGTAAGTCTTGGCAAAAAGAACAGAGAAACATTAGTTCAAAGATTCTGTTCAACTACCAAAATACAATCAAGAAAAAAGTTAACAATATCACTGCATCAGGTAAAATTCTCCATAAACGATACACACAACACGACCAAATTCCTCATAAACCCTAGTGAGGTAGACAATTCCACAGACAGTACTAGATGAGGAAACCATGTTATGAGATTCATCAAAAGAAGCTCAAAATTACACAATTCAAACACAGCCCTCAAAACATAATCATCTAAAGTTCAAAATCTTAGTTTCTAAATAGAATCATATACCAAGAATACTTTTTTTTTTCACTATGAGTAGAACTGTGGTACACGATAAAACAATTGGAAAAAAGAAGAAGCAATTAACGGAAAACAAACCTTGTGGTTAGTTAATGAAGAAAATGAACAAAACCCAGATGCTGAATCCTAAAAATATAGCAACTCAGATGAAGAAAACTGATTAAACAAGATAAACCACTTTCGATTGGTATTTGTTTTCTTGACTAGTTGAGCAGATGAAGCAAGGAATCTACGGTTAGTGAAATTCAATTTAATATTCAATAAATTCAATCTTTTATACAATGAAATTCAGTCAAAGCTGTCATTTGTGGCTGAAAATTGTTAATCAGTTTAGTGGCTGTGAGCTCTCCATCTAAAACTGCACTGTCATTGGTCCACGTGGTTATATCTGGTCCTACAGGTGAGCATAACAAGATCAGGGTACCAAGTTGGCTACAGAGGAAATTTCGATTTCCAATAATATCCCCTCTTTATCCAAAACTAAAGTTCCAGTTCAAGTATATACGTGTCCGATACGGTCTTTTGTGGACACGTTTAGGACTCCGAAAGGTCCACGTATCAATGACCAAATACAGATTTTGCTGGGAGCAACACGTGGCATGAGAACCCTGGGAACGAATGCCACGTGGTGATCTGATACGTGAAATACAGGAAATAAAATACCTAAAACGAAGGGCAATAGTGGAAATATGGAAAAGAAGCAGGAGTTTGGATTTATTCAAGGGTAAAACTATTTCGAGTCAGTAGGTTGTCTCTAAAACTTTTATTTAAACTGAGTTTTTATTTTCAAAATAATTTTTAATAAAATTATTGAATTGGCCCTATTTGTCTCTCTTTCCCAATTTCTTAATTTCACCCTAGGTAATTCAAATTTTTTCTTTCAATTTTAAATAAATATTTATTTTTAGTTCTCAACTTCTCAAAATTAATTTCGCAAGGCTATAATAAATTGGGAGATAAAAAACTTATATTAAAAGAAAGACTGTTAATCAATTTTTATCGGTCATTAAAATTATAAAAGTGCTTTTAAGTTTCATATTTATTCTTGAATCAACAAATCAAGATAAATGGTAATAAGTAAAAAGATTAGAGTTTAATTTATTAAAAAATAAAAAAATAAATGAAACTAAAAGAAAATGCAAATTATAAAATAAAAAAAGAAAATAATTGAAGAGCATCTTTGAAATTTTAAAAATTTAGATACTTTTTGTAAGTAGATATAAAAGAGAATTCAGTGAATTCAAATAATTCAATTGTTCATTTTAAAAATAAAATAGAAGTGAAGTCAAAAGTTAAGGTTTCAAGGAAATGTGAACCACTGACCAAACCATATGCTATTATGCTATTATGCTAAACATATATAAGCGGAGGAAAAATTATGTCAAGGACTGTTTGCTATTGTTTTTCCCCCCCTAATTTTCAAGAATTCAAAATTAAAAATCTAGGAGGAGAATGATTTTTCCCTGCAATGAAAACATATTTTACCATTTATTAGTGATATTTTAATAATGTACCTCCTTAACCTTGACACTTATAGGTGGCAAAATGAACAAGGACAGAATTAGTCTAGGACAAGCAGGAGCAACTTAAAAAGCCTTATATTGCATCACTGAATAAGCTCCTTCCCGGTTTAACTTAATTGAAATATCCCCATGAGTTTGAGTCTTTTTATTTTTTTTACCCATTACTCTTATGTTATTCCTTGTAAACTAGATTTTTGGCTCCATCCCTCAATATAGGTCAGTGGATAGTGTTTGCGTCATGTTAGTTTTATGTCGTTTTAAATTTAAGTTAATTTACATACACATATTTAATCATCATGTCAAATTTTGGAAAATGAATAAAAAAAAGAAGATAAATTTAAATTACATGACTCATTTAATTTCTCAATAATTGTGTTGATAAAAACAACACGACCTGTTAACTCACTTAATATTCACATAACTCGATTTACATGAATATCTCTCACCTATTAATTGTCTGCTCAACAGCCCCTCACTCATTTAGCACAAATTAGACTCGTAAACACACTTGAATTGCAAGTGATATGAAAATCATAATGTAAATTCATGTTATTCCAATCAATCTATATTATATTTATTAACATGCAATTGCAGCAGCGATAAATGTAATTATGTTAGTTTAATGATTAAAATAATTGATAAAGAAAGGTTTGATCTAGTGCGTAACTGTGACGCTTTTGTGTTGACAAAATTGTGAATTTCACAATACAGCTTCGTCAATAAGGAGATTGCTATGTCATATAATCAGTAACATACGCACCTATAACATGCACCCCACGCGTGCTAAATTTAGAGAAAAAGCATGCAAATACTTTTGTCTTGGAGCTGGCGAACTTAGCCTGCTCCCGTCAATAAAAACTCACCACGCCCGCCGGTCGCGCATCTAATCGAATTTCTTGAAAAAGGATGTGATAAAGTGTTGATATTCCAAAGCGACTTATTCACGAGAAAATTTTATGTATGTCCAACAAATCAAGCTAACGACTGATGGAGATAGCATATGGAACTAACGGTGGTAACATCAACTTTGATGTTGTGGCCCCATCAAATGAAAAGTTGTTATCATTTCAAGAAACTTGATTAGCCGAATATATGCTTGTCATACGTAGGTTAAGTTTTCTCATATTTCAAACTATGATGCAATAATGCGCCATTTTCTCAAGCAAGAATGTTTGCTTTACCAGGTGTGGCAAGATGGATTTGTGCAGATGACACGCTAGTACGAAGAGCAACTCGATAAACATTTGTCTCAAATCTTTTATTTTAAAAACAAAATTACTAAAATTTTAAGAGTGATGTTATTATTATTCAGTTAGAATGCTTAATTTATATTCTAACTAATAAATAACTAGCAGAATTTCATTGTTTAGATAAAACATAATAAAACTTAATAAATAACCATCACAGAAATTTATTAAATAGTGACACATCATTTACCAATTTAGTTGAAATATAAACTAAGTATCTCAACTAACTACTACATTTTTAAAATTCTAAGTATATTTACTTGTAGTATAATCCACAGATCTATCGAGTACCAGCTCAAAAATTTACTCCTTTTCGAAGGAAAATATGTCTTTAATCCACATATTTAAGATCGGGAATTAAATGAGCCATATGGAGGGTAGAAGCCCAGTCGTGGCTAACATTTAATTGCAGGAAGGAGCCTGGAAGCCTAAGGCCCAGCCCCAGCACTGATCACTTCCCATTGGTAAATATGTAATTACAAAAATACCCCTAACGTAAAACTGAAAACTGAAGAGATCGATTGTGGATTGGGGCCGGGCTCGCTTAAACTTATATTTGCCCAATACCACAAGTCATCCTTCAATTCTAACGAGCAAAAAGGTGAAAAGAAGAATCAATCCTCAATTCAATTGGAATTGGAAGAAGAACCCGGTTGCTGTTTCCCGAGGACCATACGGGATCAGGAATCATCATCGGTTGTCTTGTTCAAGTTGGTAGGGATTTCTGTTCAAAATTTATTTTAATGTTAAAAAAGGATAAAAGAAAAAAAAACTTGTGCTAGAGATTCAATAAATAATATATATTTTTGTTTTGTTTTCTTGATTGTGATTGTAGAAATTGTCCAAAGATGTTCAAGAACACATTTCAATCAGGATTCTTGTCAATCTTATACAGCCTTGGGTAACTTCTCTTTCTCTTCTCTCCTTTGGGTGCTTTTTTATTTTATCTTATATTATTAATATTTTTTTTAAAATTTTGTAAGTCGCACTCCCTTTTTTTTTTTTTTTATGTTGGATTCTTTGGAAATTTGTAGGAGCAAACCTCTGCAAATATGGGATAAAGAAGGTCAGTAATTTTTTTTTTCTGATTTTGTTTCTATTGATGGGTGCTACTTCTTTTATCATATATATTTAATTGTTTTTGGGATTCGCTATTTGTTTGTAAACTTTGCTTTCTCATGAGTTCTGATTAATTGTTAGTTTCCTCCGTATTTAGGCTATGTTTTGGCCTCTAATTCCTAGCTTCTTTTTTGAATGAACTCCTTAGCTGTTGAATTTAAGTGGGTGCTTACCCAGCATGCTTTCAAGGTAAGATCATGGTTACTAACATGCCGGTTGATCTGTGACAAACGGTAAACTTAGTTTGTTATGTAAACATCCACAATCTTCCACCGAAATAAAAAGTAGAGTTGTTGAGGTGTCACATGTTGTAATTGATACGTGTGATCTAGTAGTTCATATTAATAAGAAGCATTTACTTTGCAAAAATGTAAACGGGCGCTGTGAGTAGGCGGTGTGCATAATCAATAGCTTCAAAGGTTGCAGTACTCTGGTGAATGAAGTCAAGTTTCATTCTATTCAGAGGGCAGAGGAAAGAAGGCAGGTTTTGTACTGTGATTTAATTCTGGGGTTTTTTCTTCTTTCTAGTCCATCTTAATTCCTTTTCCCTGACTATTCCTTTTCTGGGATTGCTTTGTTTTAATTAAAGTAACTATGCTTAAATTTATTCCTGCAATTATCAATGAGGCATTACTGTTTTGAATATTGAAAATTTTGAGTTCAAATCTTTTGGTGGACATTTCTTAAGATATTGTCTTCTTCCTTTCAAGAAAGGGTTCAGTTTCCAAAGGCAAACATCATTTAGCCATTTCGTTCTGATTTTATAGGAAAATATTGTTTAGCCTTTTAGGTGCATTCCTACGTTGTTATCTTTAAATTACTTTTCGCCTTTGAGGTGACTATTTGTTTTTAATTTTAATCCAATGCTTTAGATTTGTAATTTGTTCTGAGTTTCTGCAGTTGTTGATGGTCATGTGAAACGACCTCACGATGAAGACATACAATCCAATGTACTTGAAATAGTTGGGCCAAATATACAATCTACATACATTACATGCCCCATAGACCCAGCAGCAACTCTTGGTATAAAACTCCCATTTTTGGTTATGATTGTCAAGAACCTGAAGAAATATTTCACATTTGAGATTCAAGTACTGGATGATAAAAATGTCCGTCGGCGTTTTCGAGCTTCTAACTTCCAAGTGTGTAAGTTTGCCCTTGTTTTATTGATGTTGGTTGTTTTGAAAGTACTATTTCTTTTCTGTTAATTTGTTGTGTCGTAGGTGTATGAAGAAATTCTTCTTGAAATAGTGAAACTAATCAATATTGCTGAAGTTTATTGGCTAAATTTAGAATTATGAAAAAAATGTGAGAGATTATTCATGTATTATTGTGGTTTTTTTAGCTAAGTTTTGTTTTCTATTCATTTTATGATTCTCAATTCCTCTTCCATTTGATCTGATTGGTGGAAAATCTATGATATCTTCTAAAGTGTTATGAAATGACTAGTGATTTTTTTTTTTAATATTTATTTCTTGTGATGCAGTTTTGAAGTTGAACTAGTATTGGTTTTGGCATTTGGTAGAAAAAGGGGATAGTCCCAGTTTTGGTGTTAAAGTTAGTGTAGGCATTTGGTAGTGAGCTCTGTCATTAGGTGGTTTGGTGATGTGGGGGAAGACACTATGGTATTGAGCTTCATTTATATTGTCTTTCTTTTTGCTCAAGACAGTAATGATATGGATTTCTCTAGCCTCCTTTTGTGTTCTTCATTCGGAAATAATGAAGGACAGATTAGAGTGTGAGACTGTCCAGAACTGTTTTCTCTAACAGTTGAAGATTCTGTGATGTGAGTTAGATGTGTGACCTTATAATTTATTTTTCCTTGATGGCTATAGATGTTGACAGGACAATCCAGGTTTCAAGTATTTTTATAATTTTGTTAATTTTCTTTTTTAATTTTGCAGGCTGTTACACGGGTGAAGCCATATATCTGCACCATGCCACTGAGGTTGGATGATGGCTGGAATCAGATCCAGTTGAACCTGGCTGATTTTACCAGGAGAGCATATGGAACCAACTACGTTGAAACTTTACGAGTTCAGGTTCATGCAAACTGTCGCCTGAGAAGGATATATTTCTCGGATCGCCTGTACTCAGAAGAAGAACTCCCACCGGAATTTAAGCTGTACCTTCCAGTGCAGGTAAGAATGACCATGTCATGTTAGGTAATTGTAGCTTTGTCGTTCTTGGACGGTTCTTATTCTTTGTCTGATAATTTTTTTTACTGCAGAAAACATGACTTTCAAGGGAGGAGAGCTTCACACTTGCAATTATTGTGAAATAGCTGGATTTTCAGATTCTATGTGCTATATGCTATTCTCAGTGGCTGACTCAGTTTTATCTGAGTTTTTTTGTAAGATTTTATGATATGAAAAGAAGGAACTAAAAATATCTGGAATTGATCGATCTAGCAGATGACTGGATGTGGTTTAGCTGTTCGTTCGTGAACTCTCAGTGTGTATTAATACTAAGGATTGCTTGCTCTTTTATGCTATCAGTTGAGCTTGTTCCTCTTTCTCTCTTATTGTGTGTGGTTGGAGAACATTAGATGATCCTCAGCAGAAAGGTCGTAAGTGTTGTTGTTTTTGGTTTTTTTTTTTTAAATTTAATAGCAATGAGGTCTGTTTTTGGAGCCAGAATTTTGAAGGCCTTTTGCAATCTCAAAACCGGAAGTCCTGATAATGCACACAAGCCTGCGTATTTTCATTGTTTTAATTTGAAAATACATTGTCAAACTCCTTTCAGATCCCAGAGAAGAATTCATTTTCATCCTCAAGAATGATTAAACAGAATAAAATGTGCATGCTTAGTGCCATGAAGCACCTGATGATTCTAGGCAGAAAACTTCTTGCAATACCATTTTTTTTTTCAATAAATTTATCACCGTCTAACGAATTAAGTTTTTGGCATATCTCAAAGGATTGCAAGAACTATTAGATTGGGGTAAGTTTTAATTCACCCTGTTGGAAATCATAAATTTCAATATATAAGATCAATTCATCAAAAGGTTGAAATTATTTTTATATATTTTTTAATTGTTTACTAACTTATAAAAAGTCAAAACTTTATCTGGAGATAACCAACAGGCCTATCGTGTCAGCATGACTTATCAAAGTAAGAACCACGACGGAATGTTATGACCATGTTATGTTGAGCGTATTGTGGGCCATGCTAAAGAAAAAGCACAACAATTTCTTTTCTAAAAAAAAAAAGAAGAGGACGTGCTTGGCATACTTACTAAGTTAGAGCCTGTATTATTATAATTCTTAATAATAATAATAATAATAGTAATGAGTAGAAGAAGAAGTAATATTTCTTAAGGGTTAACATTTAATTGTTAACTTGGACTTACATAGAGTTATAGATTATAGGACATAATAATATTAATGCTATAAGTTTCAAATTAAAATATAACATTTAACATTTCATTAACACACCATATTCTCTAATTTTACAACTATGAAATATCGATTATGAAATATCAAAATATCATTATGAAAATACTAATTACGACAAATCACAACTATGAAATATTGATTATTAATCATAACTATGGTAAACGAATAAGATTAATTTTGTCTTGTTGGTGAGTTAAATAAGTTGACACATGTTGACCTAAACCTATTGCACCAAAGATAACTACATAGATAACTTCTTGATGATAATAGTTACACTTGAAGATTGTCCGTTTGTAAGGACAATGAAAACCATTCTCTATTATTTCCTTACTTCTTGTTGTAAAATATTAAAAAAATTCATTTAAATGACTTTGATTGACTGATTTAACCTTGTATTGTTGTTGTTTTGTTGAGGACCTACTACATCAACATCGTGTTCCTAAGGACATTGAGATTCTTCTATGTTAACATTGTATTTTTGAAAGTTTATGGTGATTTTGGAATACATGAAAAATTTAAGAAAAAAAAAAGTGAATGATTCTATTATTTAAAATATTCACAAGTTACAATTTACAAGTATCATAGTGAATTGATAAGCATATATGGTCATTATTAGTAATAAAAGGTGGGAGTAGGTAGAAAATATTTAGTGAAATATTAAAAATTGTGTCGTAGTTTTATGCGGCCGTGGCGTGGTGCGGGGAAGCGAAAGGTTGGTAGGAAAAATCTATTAGATAAATAAAGAATAAATGAAAAAAATTAAGAGAAATGAAGAATATAAAATAGTATTGAATTGTGCAAAGAATTTGATGGATTTGACTGCACGAATACTCACAATTTTCAATTACAAATTGCATTGTCTCCATAATTGCATGCAATTGTCAAATTTCACAAATTGAAAAGGGAAATTCATTTGACTACAGAATTTACATAGTCATGCACCGATAAAAAAATATACTTCTTTGATTATTTAATAGTAAAAAAATTTTGAATTGATTTAATTGCTCATCCAATGGATAAACGAACTTAAAATAAAAGTTAAAAGTGAATAAATGCAATGATTAAATTTACAATCTTCCAAGAAGCTCTATGCCTCTACCAAATTGTGCCTGTTAAAAATTTTGGCTGTTATTTATTTTTGCTTTTTTTACTCTATTTAAATAATTTAATAATTTTTAATTTTGATCTCAATCTTGACTGATTAACTCTTTCAGTGAGCCAAATCTCCTTTGAACTCTCGTACAATCCCAGTTAACTTTCAATCTCCTCTGAACTTTCTTACAATCCCAGTTAACTGTCTTTTTACTCAAATCTTAAATAAAAGTGAAATGGCATTCAATTGCTTTCTCCGTCACTTGACTCATCTCTCGCTCGCTCATTTTTTTTTTAACCCGCAAAGACACATCAAAAGGCACTTGTATTTACAACACACACACACATTCACTCACTCTTAGGACAATTGCATAGAAAGTCATTTTGAGCACGCGCGCACACACACATACTCACTCTTAAGACAATTGCATAGGAAGTCATTTTGAGTTAGATTAGAATTTTAATCTTATTGAAGAGGGATAGGAAATTTTGGATGAAGAAATTGCCGCATTAGAACTATATCCAGACAATATATTCATTGCACCAAAGATAACTACATAGATAACTTTTGATGATAATAGTTACACTTGAAGATTGTCCGTTTGTAAAGACAATGAAAACCATTCTCTATTATTTCCTAACTTCTTGTTGTAAAATATTAAAAAATTCATTTAAATAATTTTGATTAATTTAACCTTGATTGTTGTTTTTTGTTGAGGAATTACATCAACATGTGTTTAATTTAAATTGAGATTCTTCTGGAATGTTAAATTGTATTTTTGAAAGTTTATGGTGATTTTGGAATACATGAAAAATTTAAGAAAAAAAGTGAATGATTCTATTATTTAAAATATTCACAAGTTACAATTTACAAGTATCATAGTGAATTTAAGCATATATGGTCATTATTAGTAATAAAAGGTGGGAGTAGGTAGAAAATATTTAGTGAAATATTAAAAATTGATTAGTTTTATGCGGCCGTGGCGTGGTGCGGGGAAGTCGAAAAGGAAAAATAAATTAGATAAATAAAGAATAAATTAAAAAATTAAGAGAAATGAAGAATATAAAATAGTATTGAATTGTGCAAAGAATTTGATGGAATTTAGCCGAATACTCATAATTTAATTACAAATTGCATTTTATTAAAATGCAATTAGAAAATACAAGATGGAGAAATTGAAAATGGGGTCCAAAAATGGATTCATTTGACTTTTTACAGAATTTACATAAGTCATGCACCGATAAAAAAATATACTTCTTTGATTATTTAATAGTAAAAAGTTTTGAATTGATTTAATTGCTCATCCAATGGATAAACGAACTTAAAATAAAAGTTAAAAGTGAATAAATGCAATGATTAAATTTACAATCTTCCAAGAAGCTCTATGCCTCTACCAAATTGTGCCTGTTAAAAATTTTGGCTGTTATTTATTTTTGCTTTTTTTACTCTATTTAAATAATTTAATAATTTTTAATTTTGATCTCAATCTTGACTGATTAACTCTTTCAGTGAGCCAAATCTCCTTTGAACTCTCGTACAATCCCAGTTAACTTTCAATCTCCTCTGAACTTTCTTACAATCCCAGTTAACTGTCTTTTTACTCAAATCTTAAATAAAAGTGAAATGGCATTCAATTGCTTTCTCCGTCACTTGACTCATCTCTCGCTCGCTCATTTTTTTTTAACCCGCAAAGACACATCAAAAGGGTTTTGTATTCCGAGTTCAAAACACACACACGTTTTTCCATTTGACTCTTAGGACAATTATTGTGAAAGTCATTTTGATATCCCCAAAATACATAAAATACTTAATTAAAATAAAAGTCATTTTGAGTTAGATTAGAATTTTAATCTTATTGAAGAGGGATAGGAAATTTTGGATGAAGAAATTGCCGCATTAGAACTATATCCAGACAATATATTCATTGTCCCACCTGAGCTATCTCCTCCTACTTTTTAAGCAAGTCATAGTGGTTTTACTTCTAAAACTTTCAGTTCTACTTCTACCATGAATACCAAACAACCAAGAACATCAATTGTTTGGTCATGTTTTAGTTTGGAAAAACATCTCAACAAAAAGGGTGAAATTGTGGATGCAGTAGTTTCCAAATTTTGTCAAGCAGCTTTAATTTTCTGAAGTAAAAGTGGAGTCAAACATATCAAATGACATATGGTACTGGCCAGCAGAGCATGGTCTAGAAGACCCAAGACAAACCCAAATTTTACAATATAGTTTTGGACTTTTTGGTACTATAACATCATTCTAATATCCACAATAGAACATATGAGAAGGATTGGCTAGGTATATTTATATAGAAGAGAAGGATTGGCTATGTGTATTTATATAGTAGAGCAACCTTTAACATTTGTAGAGGATGAATGACTGATGAATTTTTGAAAAGGTATGTTCAGCCTCGACTTAAGAAAGTGTTTAGAAATATACCAAAATGTGATTTAAACAAACTCTTTCATAAGATAAATTTTTTTTTTTACTAATACTGCTATCAATTTTAAAGGTGTTATTTCAATTTCTTCTTATTGTCGAACTAGTATTAATATAGACAGTTGTTTTTGTATGACTTCGTATTCTATTCATGAGATTAATACCAAATGGAGGTTGGAAAAAAATTACTTGCATTTCATGAATTAGACTATCCTCATATTGGTTTAATAATTTACCCTACCATAATGTCTGTTTTAAGGCAATACGAAATTATTGATAAATTTTTTGGCTTATCATTTGATAATACATCAACCAATGCTATTGCAATTGATATGTTTTTGTAGAATATTTCTACTCTCACACGTACACGAGGCTTAAGTTTTTTCATGTTAGATGTGTATGTCATATTATTAATTTAATTGTTCGAGCTAGTATGAACCATATGAATCCTTCTTTTTAGAAAAAATTAGAGCAATCATTTTGTATATTTGAGCATGTTCAAGACATCAATAGTTTTTAATCTACATTGAAAATTTTTTAATTGAAAAAGAGGATATCCAATCTTGACATTAAAGTTTGTTGGAATTCTACATATTTGATGTTGCTTTGTTCCAGAAATATTTTGAAGCAATTTCTAACTTTTACAATGAGAGAATGATTGATGAAGATTGTCATATAACTGGTTATGATTGGAATGTTGCATTTAAATTTCTAAACTTTTTAGAGATATTTAATGAGGCTACTCTTGCATGTTCAACTGTTTATTAGCTTATTTCATATAAATTGTTAAGGCAGCTGTATAATATGGGTCATGCTTTTAATACTTTTATAGAGAATGTTTTGTTTAGAATATTTGTGATGCTACGAAGGAAAAATGTTAAAAATATTGGAAAGATATTCCCCACCTATTTATATTTGTAGCAGTGTTGGATCTTATAATCAAGGAAGTTGGTGTAAAACTTTTAGTTAATGGTATTATTGAAAATTTGGTAATATGGCTTGATATAAATTTTGATACAATTATGCCATTTATGAATGATTTTTTTTAATCTAAATAAATTCGGATCAAGCATTAGATATGTTAATGTTCAAGAAGCATCGAATTCTCATAGAAATCTAGCTCACCCTTTGTTGATCAAAGGTAGGGGTATTGCTTCTAATATTGATACTAATTGTAATGAATTGCCAAGGTATTGTGCTGTCAATAATAAAGATTTAGTAACTCTTCTCAATTGCAAAATTTTGATATTTTTAGAATTTTAGATGGGTGAGATATCTTCTTTCCTTATACTATCAATTATGGCCCATGATATGGTAACCTTTCCAATCTCAATTGTAGGATCAAAGTCAGCATTTAGTATAGGTGGTAGAATTCTAGATGAACATTGGTCAAATTTACCATTAGAAACATTAGACTCTTTGATGTGTTTGAAAGATTGGGAAGGTACTGAAAATCAAATGCAACAAAAATTGGCAAAATACTTGGATTTTAATGAAACAAATGGAGAGTTTGGATTTTGATCAAGAGGAAGTGGATCTAGATTATGCACACTAGTGAACATTGAACTTACCCAACTGACTAGAGACTTTCTTTCCTTGTAACATTTTGAAAAAATTTTTACTAATGGAATGGTTGTGAGTTTGCAAAAGATCGATAGTTTAGTGGGTGCCAACCTAGTTGGGATGTATTGCCAACTGTAATGATGCAAATGGCACCTAATTTTATTTAAACTACTAATATTGTATTTGCACTTGCACTAAAACTATTAATATTTCTTTCACAATTTTACTTTTTATGTATAAATAATGAAAAATGTTTTGTTCACTAATGAAACATATTTCCTTTATCTAATTTATGATCTCTTAAATGAAATATTAAAGTCGTAAAATTTTAGATTTATCATTTATAAAATCATGATATTTATAATTTTATTTATTAAAATTTTGATACTATTTATTTATTTAATAAATTATAAACAAAAAACAATTAGAATATTTTTTTTATGAAACTAAGCCTTAAATTAATTTTAAAAAACCCATGCTAATAAAGATTCAATTTCAAGTTTTTTATAAAATTATAGCATTTTTTGTTTACCTTTCATTGAAAAATTTTAATTGATATAATTTGGCCCGCCCATGGGTTATGTGCTAATTCATGAATGAAGTGCTCTCATAGTGGGCTTTTTCAAATATTGTACTTTAGTCCACATTTAATTATGTCGTTCTTTTAAGACCCATGTACCTAAAATTCTTATCCCAGCCCAACTTAGGTGCGTGTTGTGTCATGTTGCGAGCTTACCAATTGTGCTTGTGTCGTGCCGTGGTGCATAGATATGTACCATCCCGTGCCTTGTCACATGTTGCCTGGCCGTTGGCCGTCTCTAACTCTTTCTTTTTTAGGTAGGTTAATTTTCATTAAACTTAAATGTTTCAATAATTCATTTTACACCCAATTGCTATCTTTATTTTAATTAGTTAATACTTTTTTTTTATTAGTTAAGAAAAATTTGTAAAAATATTATCAAATCTTCCCACAAACAAGCTTTTGATTTAGAAAAATTAATACTACCAAAAAAGAAAAAAAATAAATTGATAATTTGAGGATTTGAGCCTAATATATAAAAATATAATTTCAAAATTCTATCGTAAATTGAATATGATAAAAAAAGTGTGAAAGTTTTATCATTAATTGAAAGTAATAAATAAATAAATGAAAGAGAAGAAGACAAAAGAAAGAACAATATAGTAATAAACATGTGGAAGAAAACGAAGAATAATTTTTTGAAACACAATAGAAACAAAATTGGAAAATTTATGGAAATAACCATATGTAGCGATCAACTTACAAAAATAACCAACATTCCATTGATATACTTTTTGACCAAGTCCTACACGTTAGGATTATTTTACCCTTTTGAAGCAAATAATAGATTAACATTTACCGTTGAATAATAGATTAACACTTTTTGGGGAATTTATAAAAATAGCTACAAAACTTTTATAAATTACAAAAATAACAACATAAGTTTGTTTTCTATCAAAACTAGCCAAACACCATAATTTTGAACCAAAGTCCCTTGGCATTCTCACCCAAATTCACTCACTGATGCTTTTCCCTCACAAAAATCTCTCACCAATCACTAGCACCGAAGAATAACATCGAGTCCACCATTGGGCCAATCTCACCAAATCATATCCAACAACATCAATCCTACCAAAATCAAGTCCAATAGTAGTGAAAACCTTTGAAATTAAAGATTGAAGTTCAAAAACCCTAGGTTAGAAATTTCAAATAAATACTTTATTTTATTCTTGTGTTGTGTTGTGGTTGTGTGTTGTTGTTTTAGCAGTGGTTATTGTGTTCAAATTCAAATAGGTGGTGGATGGTTGTAGGAGACAAGTGTTTTTGGTGTGATGGATAGCTGCAGCCATTGCACCAAACAAAGAGCACAGGCTTTGTGTTTTTGTGCGATGAGTAGACCGTTGCCCATAATTTTTTATGATGGGTAGCCCATCGCACAAAATCATAGTGCCAGTGTTGTGCCATTTTTATTTTCGTTGCAAACAATGGGTGCTATGTTTTTGTACGATGAGCTGCCTTTCGCACAAAATTATAGGCGATGGACTACTCGTCACACAAAAAATAAAGAGCTTGTGCTTTGCAATTTTGTGGGCTGGTCACAAAAAATTACATTCGATGGGAGCACCGTGCAACACACATAGTCCTTGTGTTTTTGTGCAATTTCCTGTCACGCAAAATTATGTACGATAGACAGTCTGTCGCACAAAAATACAGATTGTGGACAGATCATGTATTTTGTTGCACATTTTGTGTTTATTTGTGTTTTCATAAATTTTTTTATGTATTTCTATTATACTAATTTTATGAATTTTAATAATGAACAAAAATTTGATTTTGTTATAGATACATGGCAAAAAAGAGTTTGGTAAAGTGTAACCCACCTACCTCGAGGAGGGATTTAGGGGTGATGAAGTTAGGATTTAATGATTATTTCTCGGGCCATATTACAGAGACATCAAAATTTAAAAGAGTCATCGAAGATATCTGGAGTAAGCTAACGAAAAAATAATTGTCGTTATTCAAGAGTAATATTTTTCGGGCACTTCATGAATTTGGAAAGTTATGCATTCAATGGTGTTATAATCCGCAACTTATTACTTAGGCAAGTGTCACATAAAGAAATCGATAAAGATCAATTTTGGTTTTAAATAAGAGAGCATTTGACACGTTTGTCAATTGGAGAGTGATGTCTAGTTACAGGGCTTTCCAGTAGTCAAAACATCATATCAAAAATCCACCAGTGCATCATAGGTTACTCCATTAATATTTTAATGGTAGGTTTAAAGACTTGAATCTCAAACAATTGGATATTGCATTCGCCAATTTGAACTTTCATGCTATGGATGACGTTGATGCCTTGAAAATTGCATTGTATTACTTTACGGATAGGGTACTGAATGAGAGAAAAAAATAACAGTCAAGCTGATTTCCAATTGATGAATTTTGTTGATGATATAGATCATTTTTAAAGTCATTGATGGGGTCGTATATCATGGGAAATAATGTATAACAGTATTGATAATGCATTGAATCAAAAGTTGAGAAATTTAAGACAAATCGCTTGAAAGATCCTTCTCATAATATTGAGAAATACAATATTTATGGGTTAAATCATGGCGTTTAGGTGGGTAAGAAAAAAAAAATTAAGTTCGTTTGTGTATATATGAATTCATGAAGTTAATTTTTTTTTATTTTCTAACTCTACTTATTGCAGGCTTGGCTTTTTAAAGTGATTGAGAGATTGCCATCAGAGTGGGCGGTGAAAATAAAGAATAAGATTCCCCACATCTTAAAATGGAAGGCATTTTAGTTCTTCAAAAATAAGTTATGATGTCATACATTTATTTCTTAGTGACAACACTTGTATTGTAAGTATTATATGCATAAAATAACCATCAATATTATTAAGTACGATATCATTATTCGAACATTAAATTTTATCTATTCTACGACAAGAGAATGTTATACAAATCATCGAACCAAGTGCAAAGGATAAGGTAAAATATTATTGAGAGATTGTTGAGGATTGTGTGCCATATATCCCAAGATGGGTTTTTAATGTAGGTATCATTAAGTACAATATATATAGAAAATTTAAAACATCATTGAAGCTTGATAAGCTTGCCAATTATTTTCTCATTTTTTATATATTTTGCACAATATCAACCTAGAATTAATGTGACGCCCATTTTAAGGGGAGTACAGGAGCCTCAAGACTACATGAGTGGAACACATGAGCAGTAAAACCTTTCAGAGTCAGCTTGCTACAGTTAATGATGATGATCGATCACACAACTCCAATGACACACAAGATTCAGAGGTTACATCTTCATCAATGATCATTTCTATTTCTTGTATATAAATTAATAAATGCTTTTAAAATTGTATCGTTATATTTTTGTTTGTTGATAACAGTCAAGGAAAAAGTTTCATAACGATTATATCATTCAATGGATGAACAAGATTAATCGTAATATTTTTGAACTGAAGTTGGCATTTGAGGCCAATCGTAAAGAACAAGGGAGTTTAGAAAGGTTGTCATAGGACTTATTGGTTTAAATAATGAGAGTACATCTAAGTGGTCATTTGACGATTCCCCAATTGGACGCTCATATACAGTGAACAAGTTTAACATTTTATATTTTGTTATTCTTTATCTTTTAATTTGACAAGAGTTTAATATGTTTATATTGGCTAATTGACTGGTCCTGGGTGACAATGGAATTTATACTGATATTAGTAATCGTAATAATCAGAGTCTCCTGTCATTATAGAGCTTCTACAGAGACCTAAGTGGTGATAACGTCCAAATATTCACTGAGGTACCATCAGGCATAGTAAGTTCAGACGTCCTTATCGGCCCCTTTTATGTGTTTAATATTCTTTACATGATTCTACTATTCAAGAAAAGGAGGAATGTAAATCCTCTGCCCATACTCGAAATAATGGACCATGAGATTGATGAAAGAATGAGTGTGAATATAAATCCATTTAGAGGACTAGAGGATCTAAAACTATTTGATAAGTTTGATCAGTAGTTTGCTGGTGAAAAACTATTGGATCGTACAATTCAATAGATTTACAAATTTTTCCAAGTATTGTTGGGCCATGTTCACTTGGATTGCTAAGAGATGAGGTAAGTATTGTTAGGTATTATTTTTTCAAGTCTTTTATATTGTCTTCTATTCTAAATCGATACGTTTCTTTTTGTCCATAACATATCCATAAACATTTCTGGTTGATTAGTGAATAGCAAACGAGATACCCGAATGTCTTACTTTAATGTGTCACGCACGCGAATACCTTTTTTTGGATAATAAGTTCACAAAGCTTGCAATAATTGATTTAATATCCTATCTTTTAATGCCTTGAGTTCTTTTAACTCATATTTTCCATGCAATATATATACTAGGTGTTTTTAAAATAATTATGAAACGATGGTGACTGTGATGTGAACTCATTACAATATAGCTAAAACTTTAATAGCTATAATGATGGGCAGTTAGATATCATATCTAAACGGTTCACAGACGTCAATTTGGTACGTATTACTAGATAATCTTATATGTAATATATTTTTGTTTGTAATTTAAAAAAATATAACTTAACGATAATTTGTGTATTCAGGTATTCATTCTTATGACTTTAGGTGGCGATCATTGAATAATAGTCTGAGTGAACCTTCGTAGGAAGAATGTGTGGATTTATGACTCGTTGGCAGAATATCACAATGACAAAACGTATGAGCTCAACTTCAAGCCATTTCAAGTTGTTTTCTCTCGATGGTTAGAAGATGTTGAATTATATGACATTCGATAGGAGCTATAGAGTGCAAGCCACTTCAAGTTGTTTTTCCTCGATAGCTAGAAGATGTTGGATTATACGACATTCGATAGGAGCTATAGAGTGCAAGCCACTTCAAGTTGTTTTTTCTCGATGGCTAGAAGATGTTGGATTATACGACATTTGATAGGAGCTATAGAGTACAAGCCACTTCAAGTTATTTTTCCTCGATGGCTAAAAGATATTGGATTCTATGATATCTAATAGGAACTATAGAGTGTTGACCCTTGAAAATTCAAAGTAGTGAAGAATGTGTCACAACAATAGCCTGGAAGTGATGATTGTAGTGTTTTTTCTATTGGTGTTTACAATGCATTTAATGTTCGGACTCCAACTTGATTTTAATGGTAGCCATTGGTAGTACTTCAGAAAAAGATATCAGTGGACATATTTAATAGTGATATTGCACTTTAGGCCATACTACTCATTTGAATATTGATGTATATGGAATTTTCCTTTTTAGAGACAATAAATAAAAAATAAATGCTCAAAATAAATAAGTATTTGTCATGATACAAATAGTTTCGATTTGACACAATAAGATTCTTACATCTCTTGCAATTATGGCCTGTTTCGTTGCATCGCTCACATCTTATAGTTTTCTTGTTTACATACTCACCAACAGAGGGTATTCTAAGCTCTGGACGACGACCAAATGGTGGTGCTTCTACTAGTGGATTAACTTTTATTGCTTAGATTTCCTTCGAAACCTTCTAATCTGCCATGTCGACAACTGACTTTACTGGTTGTGTATAAGTTGTCACCAATGATTCCTTGGTATAAAAATCAGACCAATGACTTATGTAATCCACTCGTACGGTTAGGCAAGCAGTAATTGCATGTGCATAGACAAGCTGATCAAGTTGGAATACTTTATAGAAGTAAGTCTTATCATGTATGTCAACTATCATCTCCTTATTACCATCACCCAAAACATGGAATCGATACTTAGACACAGGATGAACAATCATCCTTTTGGCTACAGTTCTCCTGTTAGAGACTATTTCATTCGCCCATATTGTTATACGAGTACTCATCAATTTAGCCACAATGTTTCTATCATAAAACCATTGCTGCATTATTTTTCTAAAGTGATCAATAAGATGAGTAATCAGAAATTTCTACGGCTCTTTCATGAAAGAATTCACGCTTTCTGCAATGTTAGTGGTAAGAATATTGTACCTTCAACTGTCAAACTCAGACCTTACCCAATTACATGTGCCCACATTATTCTCTAAGCAGTCAGCCACACCTGTGTAAAGCTACCACAACCCCTTAAGGTTTTTTTTTTAAATTCTTTATGTCCATATATTTTTGTTGTGTCCAAACAGCTTTAGACATCTTGAATTTTGACTTTATATTACCTTTGATATGGTAAAAACAAACTCTATAGGCAACAGTGCGAAATACTTTAAAAACAACTCTCTAGATGGCAATGCATCGATTAGAGATAAATACTAACTTCAGCTTATCACCAATCACTCTATTTAGCTTCATCATAAACCATTCCTAAGCATCATTACTTTCTAAATCCATGACCCCAATGGTTAACAGATACAATTGATTATTTCTTTCTAGGCATATAGTCACAAACATGCTTCCACAATATAACCCCTTTAAATGAGTACCATTTACAATAATTACTAGCTTGATACACTGCATGAAACCATTGATAAAAGATTTAAGAGCTCCAAAGTAGTATGAGAAATTATCATTTCCATCCCATTTGAAGTGAGTAACTATATCTTCATTTGCTTTAATAAAAATGAAAGAGGACTTGGGAAGTAAGTTGTATGACTCTGCAGGATTCCCTTATACTATTTAAAGACAAACTTTCTTAGCCTGATACTCCAATTGATATGATAACTAGACACTGTATTCTTATTGTATATATAATCTAATGTCATTCGGAGTATATATCCATTTTTCTTGGATAAATTTGTTTGCAATAATATGACAAACAACCTGGCTCCTTACTTGACGAACACCATTGACCAACACCTTATTACAATTGTGTACATTATCAACTCTTCTCACTAACCAAGGAATACTCTGGTCATTCGAAGCTCTTGTTGCTCGAATACGCCATTTACATGATTATTAATCTAATAATATATAGTTCATTTTAATTTGTTTAATCATTTATGCTTAGCTCTCTTTGATAGATAATGTATCTATTGTAGATGTGAATGTGGATGTGGAGTTGTAATATATGTTGTTAGAAGTTGTAAATGTCGATGATAAATTAGTAATGAAACTTTGGAGTTTCTTATATATATGATTTTTTTGTCATTACTTTTTTGTTTATTTATTGTTTTTTATTAGTAATCATAGTGGCTTTTGTTAATCTTATAATATTGATTTTGATGATAACAAAACTTATATGTTCTTGATTAAAATGTTGGGCTATTAAAATTAATTTCTTAAAGGCATAGACATGTTTAAAGGAGTTTAATGACCGTTAACTTGAGTAGGAAAATCTTTTTCTAAATAAAAATTGTCAAAATATAGAGTCTGAAAATTAATGGTAGACTGTTTATTTTATAAACGATGAACCGATAATTTACAGACAGGAAATTGATTTCTTAATCGTGAACTTTTTATCTGATAAGATTTCTGAAAATTAATGGTAAATCGTTTATTACAAAACGGCAAATCGATAATTTACAGAAAAGAGAGTTTTCTAATCTCAGCTAAACTTATTTTGATTCTAGAAATTAACGGTGAACTGTTTATTACAAAACGATAAACTGATAATTTACAGAAAAGAGAAAATTTTATAATCTTGAATCGTTTAACAAAAACAGAGACCTAAGTCTGTTTTGTAAGTTTTTGGAAATAAACGGTGATCCGATAATGATAAATAATAAACCGTTTATTTAAAATTTAAGCACAACGGCTATTTGGATAAGTCAAAATGGTAAACTGACTGTAGCAAATGGCAATCTGATTATTCTCAGAAAGTCAACAACGGCTAGTTTTCAGCTACAACTATAAAATGACTTAATCAAATTCAAATAAAAAGAGATCCAAGAGTTGTCATTGAGCTTACTACTGAGAAAACATACATTATTGGGCTTTAAACTTTTTTTTGTTTCATTAATTCACACTTTAAGATTTTAATTGTAATCATATACATTGTGTGAGAGATTAGTTAATTATAATCTTTATTTTTGAGTGATTGTATGTGTTGGGATACACTCGGGTTAAGAGATTGGAAATAATTTCTTGTTGTAAAGGTTCATTGACACCTTTGAAGTCAATTGTAAGTGTTGTTAAAATCTTGGAGGCTTGCTTAGTTGAATTCTCAAGCCCGGTGAGCTTGGAGGCGTGGATGTAGGCACGGTTGGCCGAACCACGTAAAAATCGCATGTTCAATCTCTCTTCCCTTATCTTTTTAATTTCGAGCATTGTTAAAATTATTGTTTTTGATTTTATTAAAACATTAGTTTAAATTATTGTGTGATTTTATTTGTTTAAGTTTTAAGAACCCGATTCACCCCCCCTCTTGAGTAGCCTAGTTAGTATTTCAAATTTATAAACTACGTAAATTATATCATGTTATACTTTGCTATGTTGATTTATTCAACTTTATTATATTTTTTGTTGTTTGTACATTCATGGACTTAAGATTATTGTTGTAGTAAAAATATATTACTATTTTTGTTTTTTTAATTGAATATACTAGGTAAAATTGCTTAAATCAAATAAGATCAAGCCATGGAACCAAATTGAATTAATTTGGTTACGTTTGGTTCAATTCTAGCATTTATCCACCATTTTATAACCCAATTGGTTTCGATTTAGTTCAATTCTAGGCCATAATCAAAACAAATCACATAGTGCCCAACCTTACTAATGATTCTAGTTGATTTCCATGAAGATGAAAAAGAAAACAAATCATGCCATGAAGATGAAAAAGAAAACAAATCATAAACTTTAAAATGAAATAAATCATAAATGTTGTGCGAGGCGCTCACTTAAGAACAAAGAGTTGGCTGCAAAAAAAGATAGACTCATGATTTTTGAACTTTTTTTTTCTTTTTAGTGAAGTTGGGTGAGAAATTGGTGTTTCTTTCATTGGGATATAATTGATTCTTGTTCAATTAGGATGAATGTTAGAGAGAAGAATTAAATAGTCTGAAAATGTTAGACTTGGTCAAAAAATTATGGTCAATGAAATGTGGGTTACTTTTTTTTTTTTTGTAATTGAACTTATTATATTGTTATTTGCGTAAATATACAAAAACAATTCTTAAATTAGTAGGCAAATTAAAATAACAGAAAAGTAAAAGAGAAATTACTACAAAGCAAATGGTAATAACTATAAATTTAGATTAGTAAATCATTGTGAAGCAATCCGTCGTCCACTTTCTTCGTCCTTAATCACGAAAGCCTCATTCAAAAGCTTTGCTTATGCTCTCCATTCATCTTTGGCATGCTCCCAAATTTATTTGATAACCCTCAACCTTGGATCAATGGCGATCAATTTTTCTAAACAACCACTTGAATCTGAAATACCTAGAATAGATGTTTCACTTCTCTGTGAACAATTTTTCAATCAACCAACTAAAACATAGAAAAATATCATCTGTGCAATGGTGTATAGTGGTGGTGCAAAGAATTTGGGATTTTTTTTGTGTTTTGGGAATTTAGGGATTTGATGGATTATTGAATTTTGGAGAAATTTCGTAGATGGGAGAGAGATTTCCTTTGAAGACACCAAATATTCCATTTATGTTTAACTTAAAAAAAAGCACTACCAACTATTTTTCATTGACAACTACGCAGTCTATGCCGTCACTGCCATCAATCGAACCCACCATTAGATTTATTCAACTTCGCAGCCAAAACCTTTTATATGGCAGGAGGATTTTTTGTGGTTTTTGGCTGGGCCTAACTAAAATTCCTTATGGTGTTTTGGATAATAAAATAATCTTAGTCATCTAACTAAAAATATATCAAGCTTTAAGAGAGGAAAGTGAAAATTACCTTTCTTAACCCGTTACTTACAATAGGGTATTTTTCAGAGACTTCCCCTGAGGTTTGGACTTGTTACACTAGGACAAAGTCAATCCATATATTAACATATCTCCCCTTAGACATGTATAACTGATAGGCAACCATTAGGTAGTTGAGTGAGGGTACAAAGTACCTTTCACTACACTTTCCAAGCACTGACAACACTTTTTTTGCATTGTCAACGATCTCTTTATATTTGGCTCCAAATGGGTTAGAGTACTGAAAAAGCTATTGTATCCTTATGATAATTATTTTGATATTGCACAATCATATAATAAGACAAAACTTATTTGACTGCTGAAAGGTCTAATACACCTCTTAAAACAAGTGTTTTGATAATGCACAATAACATAATAAAACAAATACATGAAAATACTTAAATTAGTTAATTTAGAAATAACACCAATATTATTATTGGTAACCAATGGCAATATCAGATAATATTACACTTCTTTTTTTTATCAACACTTCACCACTTTATACTTGTCATGGTTTTAGCAAATTCATAGCAATTAAGTGGATTAAGCAGCCAAGAATGCAAAGAGTACAAAGGATGGAGGGATGAGATTAATGGCAACCTCCTTCAATTTTCAAACAAGATATGAAGGTGCTACAAAAGAGTTACTATGAAAATGTTGGAATTAGATGACAACCTAAACAAACTGTATTTTTGCTATATGGACAACAAGCGCGGCTGTGGCTATTTTAAGTGTTGCATTCCATCCCCAAAAAATTTTGATGGAAGTGCTACATTTGATAGTCTAGGAACATGTCAAGCAAAGTATGAGCTGCTGATGAATATGCAAAAAGATATGAACAATTTAAAGCCATTGATGCAAAAAGCACTATAGAATAGAGTGAAATACAGTGCTATGAAGATAATGACGTTCCCAAACATGTTATTTTTCATTTATGTTGTTGTAGCTTCGATAATAGGTGTAACTATAGCTAGTAAGTAGGCATTATACAATAAATGCATTTAGTAGTACCTAAATTAGCTAAATGAACAATACTGCTATAAATATGAACCTAATTGCCTTCAACTTTTTGTGTATTAATGCAAAACCCTTCACCTTATATGCAAAAGTTTATTATGTATGCATAGAAATATTTCACAGCATAAAAGCATTTGTAAAGTATTGATTAATATTAAAAAATGTACATTTAATAAGACTAAAATTATTAATTTTTTGCTTATAATGTTGATTAATGAACTTATTATTTCTAAATTATCTTAATGTTTCCCTAATAAATTTTTATGTTAAAATTAATTTGCAGTATGTTAATTTTTTAATATTGTAAATATTTCAGAAATAAAGAAAGAATTGCAACTGAAAGTAGAAATAAAGAAGAATTGCTGAAGCCATTGGAAGCTATTATAGCGGTGATGTAATTAATAAAAATAAATATTTAAAAAATAAATAAAAAATTAAAAGTATGATGTGATGGGCAGGTGGCTATTTCGCCACCTGACATTAGACTTTTCAAAATGCATATATATAATATAATATAATACAATAAATAAATAAAAAATAAAAGAAAAATGTTCATTCCTCGCCTATAAAAGGCGAGGAAATGCAACGGAGCCAGGGGGAAAAAGAGAGAAAAGGAGAGAGAGCTAAGGGTTGAAATTGAAGAATTCTTCTTCTTATTTTTCTTGTGTTATCAATTCTCTTGTAATATATTTCAAAAGTCTGTTAAATAAAATGAGTGTTTTGTCTTCAATATAAGTGGCTAAATTTTTTGAGCTAAGGTGAAAGGTGAAGTTCAAGGATTCAAATTAATTACTCTCTCAGGTGAGTTTTAAAGTTTACTTTATTTGTGTATTTTTCTTTTTTACCATTTTCTTTTATGTTATGTTAATTTAGAGATCTAGATTTTTTTTTATAATTTATATGATATTTTGACATATTGTTAACACTTCAAAATAGTTGTGGCATATTATGTACTTGTTCTCATATTTATTACATTCATAGCTTGTTAAGAATTAAATGGCATAATAATTAACTAGCAAAATAAATATAAAATACAAATATGACAGAGTTATTATAATTATAATTTGAAATCCGAGAGTGGATCTCGTAACCTTAGCATAATTTTAAATTGATTCCTATCAATTTCTTTCCCACAGTCAATTTTCTTTGTTACAACAAATCGACTACTAGATTTTAAATTTCCTATGATTTGACTCCGAACTCATCAGGTTATATTATAACTAGACACTCTTATATTTGGGAGTAATAACACTTTTGAGTCGTGTCAAGTTTTTGGTGTCGTTACCGAGAAATTTTTAAAATTTGGTGTCAATTTTATTTTTAATTTGTTATTTTATTTTCTCAATTGTTTTCTCTATCTTGCATCATCCCTAATGTCACTCTTTTGTTTTTTATAATAATTTATTTTATAAAATTTCAATTAGCTCCCTTTCTTTCATGTAATCATAAAATTACCATAAAACTTATGAAAAAAATTCATTTTAACCCTAAAAAGTTTACAAATCAGTCCTTAAACCGAATTGAAACTTGGATATTTAGACACCACGTGGCAAAATAGGTCATCGGGTGGTGTTTGTGTCGTGTCAGCTTCGTGTCGTGTCAAATTTAGGTCGACCTAAACCCGACCTATTTAATAATTGTGTCAAAATATTGAGACCCAAACCCGACATAAAAAAATAATTGAATTACCTAATAATTCGCTTAATATTTATATATTAAACAAAATTTATATTAAACATTTACACACTATCATTCATTTGTTTATACATACATACATACTTTATCGATATTATAAAATATACATATCTACCAAAAAATTATACATTTACACTATTGAAATTTTAATTATATATATGTAAATAACATTATTTATTGATATTATAAAATATACATGTCTACTAATATTTTACACATTTACACTATTGAAGCTCTAAATGTTTATATTCATCATTTCAAAAAATAAAAATAAAAGAGAAAATCATTTCTAATATTTGAGTTTTGATGACAAAAACCTACAGATTATTTTAAAATAGAAAATATAATCGTGTCATTAATCGGGTAAATGGGTTAAGAACTATAACCCTAACCAAATAAGGAAAAAATCGTGTTGACCCGAGACTCGGCCCATTTATTCATGTTGTGTTCATGTCGAGTAATCGGGTTGTGTCAAATTTTGCATGCTCTAATCTGGACTTTGCCTTATTCTTTGGACTTTTAGACTTTGTAGACATAATGGATATGGATATGGACTTTCAAAATAACTATTAAGGCCAAATAATTGAATTTTAATAAGTTGGTAAAAAAAAATTTTCTTAATATTTCTACAATTTACTTTTCACATTTATTTTTATGGCTGGTTCTAAAATACTACCTAAATTGTTAATATTTCGTTAATGTGCTATTTTATTATTACTTTTAATTATTCTGTTTTTATGGCTGGTTCAATTACCTAATATTTTAATTTCAGTTAATTAATTTTTAGTTTATTTATTTTTATTTCACATTTATTTATTTTTAATTTTTATTTTATTTTTAACGGAGTAATTTCTATTTGATGTTGTATGCATTATTCATTTGTTTATGCATCATTTTTTAATTTGGCACACACTTACACACCATTAGCATTGCATGCGACGTTAGTCTCATACAGACAGTGGTAAACTAATTAGAAAATCACCTTTATCATCTTTAGATATGGCCGACATCGGAGTTGATAATTTTTCTGAGCACAAAGATAACTAAGCCTTGCAAAATCTTCATGAATAGCCTAGGACACTTAGAGATTTCATGCATCATACTAGAACAAGGTTATCATCATGCATAGTTTTTCCTTCTGATGCATCTCGTTTTAATTTCAAATCTGGTATCATTAAACTTTTGCCTACTTTTCATGGTTTTGAGTTTGAAAATCCATATTTGCATTCGAGAGAATTTGAAGAGGTTTGTACCACTTATACTGATCAAAATTGTAGTATGAACATAATCAGACTTAAGTTTTTCCCTTTCTCATTAAAGGAAAAAGCTAAAACTTGGCTATGAAATACTAACTAGGCTACCTAAGAGGAGTGGTGAATTAGGTTCTTAATCAGAATTTAAAAGCTAAAAGCTTAAAGAAAATTATAAACTAATCAAATTCAAAATAAACAATTAATATGTAATGAATAATAAAGAGATATGGTAAGAGAAAGCAAACATGTGATTTTTATGTGGTTCGACCAATTGTGCCTACGTCTACGCCTTCAAGCTCACCGAGCTTGAGGATTCCACTAAGCAAGTCTCCAAGACTTCAACAACACTTACAATTGACTTCAAATGTATCAATAAACCTTTACAACAAGAGATTATTCTCAATCTCTTAACTCAAATATATCCCAACACTTACAATCACTCAAAAGTAAAACAATCTCTCACACAATGTATATGATTATAATTGAAATCTCAAGGTATGAATCAATGCAATAAAAACAAGTTTAAAGCCCAATGATGTATGTTTTCTTAGTAGCAAGCTCAAAGATGATTGTTTGATCTCTATTGATTTAAATTTGATTGAGCCATTTTATAGTTGAAGTTGAAAACTAATCATTGTTGACTTTTTAAGAATAATCGGATTGCCATTTGCCGCTGTTGGTTTACCGTTTTGACTTGTCCAAATAGCCGTTGTTCTTAGATTTTAAATAAACAGTTTATTATTTTCCATTATTGGATTGCCGTCTATTTTCAGAATCCCACAAAACAGACTTAGGTCTCCGTTTTTGCTAAATGTTTCAAGATTAGAAATTTTTTTCTTTTCTGTAGATTATCGATTCGTCGTTTTATAATAAATGGTTCACCGTTAATTTTCAGAATCTTATAAAAATAAGTCTAGCTGAGATTAGAAAACTCTCTCTTTTCTGTAAATTATTGGTGTACCATTTTATAATAAACGGTTCACCGTTAATTTCCAGAATGCTTTAAAACAAGTCTATCTAACCATTAAAAGACTAAATATTTTCTGTAAATTATCGTTTCTCCTTTTATAATAAACGGTGCAAGGGTAATTTCCAAAATCTATATTTCGATAACTTTTTGTAGGAAAAATTTTTTTTGACTCAAGTTAACGGTCATTAAGCTTCTTTAAACATGTTTATGACTTTAATAAATTCATTTTAATAGCCTCAACATTTTAATCAAGAACATATAAGTTTTATTATCATCAAAATCAATATTATAAGATTAACATGCTACAAAATCTTAGGTCAATATCTATTAGAACTTGAGATGAAATGCAAGCACTGGGATACAGTTGGGTCTTATAAGTCATTGAGTAAACCCTAGTCATCTCCATCTAGCGGAGGCATGTACTACCTTAGGGAAGACAATGATTTTCAAGTCAAATTTACATCTTTAGCTAGAAAAGTTTAAGCTTTAGAGTTCAAAAAGAATGATCATGTAAAATCTGTTCAAGATATTGCATGTTTTATTTGTGATTCGACTGACCATTATACACATGATTGTCCAACCTTACCAGGTCTGAGAGAAAGTTTGTATGAACAGGTAAATGTCATTGACACTTTGAAAAAGCCAAATCCTAATCCATTCTCCCAAACTTACAACTCTGGTTAGAGAAACCACCTTAATTTCAATAGGAGAAATGACAATTATCAAAACCTTCACAACCAACTCCTCCACATCAGAATTTCCAAAACTCTCAGAGTTACCTACAGTATGTCCTACCTCTAAGAAAACTCTAGAAGATACATTGCATTCATTCATTGAAAAACAAGAGGCAATAAATAATCAAACCATGCAACCTTAACCAATTTGACAAAAATTATCTCCAAACTTACATCAACCTTCCCCTGCATGAAAAAGGTAAGTTTCCTGCTCAACCTGAACTAAACCCCAAAAGTCAACAACATTCTCAAATGGGTAATACAGGAACCCAAAATATGAGTTAAGTTAAATCGGTTATAACTCTTTGTGGTGGTAAAATTGTTGACAAACACATTCTAAACTCTTGTGAAATTAGCATTGATTCAATTTCAAATTATAGAGAATAGTCTGTTAAACCTTTGACCCATCAAGAAATAACCAACTTTCCTCATATACTCTCATTTCCTCAAGCACTAATCAAGCCAAAGAAACCAAATCATAATCCATAGATATATGAAGTCTTTAAACAAGTGAAGGTTAATATTCTTCTACTGGATGTCATTAAATAGGTACCTTCTTATTTTAAATTTCTGAAGATCTAAACACTGTGAAAAGGAAACATAAGGTGCAAAAGAAAGTGTTTCTAGCAAAACATGTAACTTTCATTCTCTCAACCAATAATGTTTTGAAATACAAGGATCCTGGTTGTCCAACCATTTCTTGCATTATTTGAGACCATAAAATTGGACATACCCTTACCAGAAGGATTAAAGTATGCCTATTTGGGAGAACAGCAGACATATCTGGTGGTAATTTCTTTCTAACTTACAAATGATCAAGAAGGTAAGTTACAGGCTGTGCTTAAAAGGCATAAAACTGCATTTGGTTGGACCTTAAAAAACATAAAGGGCATTAATCTTTTAATCTGTACACACCGAATACACTTAGAGGAAAATGCCAAAACAACCCGTCAACCATAAAGAAAACTAAACCCTCACATGAAATAAGTGGTAAAAAATGAGGTCTTTAAACTACTAGATGTAAGAATTATTTATCCTATCAACCATAAAGAAAACTAAACCCTCACATGAAATAAGTGGTAAAAAATGAGGTCTTTAAACTACTAGATGTAAGAATTATTTATCCTATCTCTGATATTAAATGGGTAAGTCCAAAACACGTGGTATCGAAGAAATATGGAATAACTATTGTAAAAAATGAAAAAGGTGAACCAATCCCAACACGAATCCCATCTAGTTAGTGCATGTGCATTGATTATAGAAAATTAAATGATGCCACTAGAAAAGACTATTTTTCTTTTCCATTTTAGACTAAATTCTCGAGAAGATAGCAGGACATCCTTATTATTGCTTTCTTGAAGGCTATTCAAGCTATTATAAAATTCCTATAGCTTTAGATGACCAAGGAAAAACCACATTCACATGTCCATTAGAGCATTTGCATTTAGGAGAATGTTGTTTGGACTTTGTAATGCTCCTGCAACATTTCAAAGATGCATGCTTAGCATTTTTAGTGACATGGTTGAAAGTTATCTGGAGGTGTTTATAGATGATTTATCTGTATTTGATAATTCTTTTGATACATGTCTTGACAATCTAGAAAGAGTTTTGGAAAGATACAAAGAAAAGGACTAGTTTTAAACTGGAAAAAATGCTATTTCATGACTACTGCTGGAATTGTCTTTGGCCATGTTGTGTCTTCAAAAGGAATTAAAGTTGACAAAGCCAAAGTTGAAGTCATCTCAAAATTACCTTTAGCAAAGACAATTAAAGAAGTCTATTCCTTTTTAAGACATGCAGGATTTATAGGAGGTTTATAAAATACTTTAGTGCCATATCTAGACCACTTTGTAACCTCTTAATAAAAGACACACCATTCGAATGGATGAGTGATTGTTAACAAAATTTTAAAAAGATAATTAGCCTTTTAACACTAGCCATAATGATGCAATCCCTCGATTGGTCTTTGCCTTTTGAACTAATGTGTGATGCTAATGATTATGCAGTTGGTGCTGGTCTTAGACAAAGAAAGGAAAGTAAGCCCTTTGTCATCTATTATGCGAGTAGAACTTTAAATAGTGCACAAATGAATTGCACCACAACTGAAAAAGAACTATTTACTGTAATATTTGTATTAGGTAAATTTTGTTCATATTTAATTTGTTCATCTACTATTGTTTATTCTGATTATGCTGCGGTGAAATATTTAGTTTCAAAGCAGGATGCCAAGCTAAGATTAGTATGATGGATTTTACTACTTCAGGAAAAAAAGGGTGCCAAAAGTGTTGTTGCAGATCATCTTTCAAGACTTAAAACTGAATCTTCAATTGATATAACACCCATAAATGATTATTTCCCTGATGATATTTTATTTTCTATAAGCAAAATGCCTTGGTATGCTAATTTTATTAATTATCTTATAACAAGTGAAATACCGTGTGACTGGAGCTTCTAAGATAAGAAATTCTTAATAGAGGTAAAAAAATTTTATTATGATGGTCCATACTTGTTCAAGTACTATTCTGATCAAATTTTTCAAAGATGCATACCAGATGACGAGGTAAGTAGCATTCAATTATGTCATTCTGAAATATGTGGTGGCCACTTTTCTTCTAAAAAGAAAGCTGCAAAAATATTGCAGTGTAGATTTTATTGGCTACATTATTTAAAGATTCACATGCATTTGCAAAGTGTGTAAGAATTGTCAAATGCTTAGGTCTATTTCAAAGGGAAACATGATGCCTTTAAACCCTATCCTTATCATTTAAATATTTGATTGTTAGGGAATTGATTTTATGAACCCTTTCCATCATTATTTAGATTTTTATATATTTTAGTTGCCATTGATTATATTTCAAAGTGAATTGAAGCGATTCCTTGTCGGCACAAACATCACAAGACTGTGATCCACTTTTTAAAAGAAAATCTTTTGAGCGGATTTGGAATCCCTCGAGCCATTATTAGTGATAGAGGCAAGTATTTTTATAGCAAGCCATTTGAGTACTTAATGAAGAAATATGGAATTACACGCAAAGTTGCTACCATTTATCATCCTTAAACCAGTGGTCAAGTTAAATTAGCCAATAGGGAGATAAAACAAATTTTAGAAAAGACAGTTAACCCAAACCGTAAAGATTAGTCCCTTCGACTAACTGATGCACTTTGGGCATATCGTAATACATTTAACACATCTTTAGGAATGTCGCCCTATGGGCTTGTTTATGGTAAATCTTGCCATTTACCGATCGAATTTGAACATAAATCATTTTGAGCTATCAAAGCTTTTAATTCAAATCTTGATGATGCTAGTAATGTGCGTAAATTACAATTGAATGAACTTGAGGAATTAAGGAATGATGCATATAAGAATTCTAAAATTATTAAGATAAGAAAAAAAAAATTTCATAATAAAAGAATTTTTCAAAAGACATTTAAGATTTGTCAAAAAGACATTTTTAAGATTTGTGTAAAAAATATTCTACTTTATAACTCATATTTAAAGTTAATTGTCAAATTTGTTTTAGGAAAGCAAACACCAAAACCAATTTGAGTAACCCACCAAATCTTGATTAAATTGTTTGCTTTTTACTTTTTGTCATTTTTCTTTAGTGTTACTTTACTGTTTGAATTATTTGATTTTTTTTCTTAAATGAAGTGTATTATGTTGTTTTCCTTTTGTTTAAGTGTGTTTATTCGACAATTGTGTTTCATTTCACCCTTTTAATATTTTTCATGTGTACCTCCATGAGAAAGATCCTTTTCAAACATTTGAGAGAATTTTTATGTGTAAAATTTCACATAAAAAGTTTGATTCGAGTTTATAAATCACATCCTATTTAAAACTTATAACCACTAGAGTTCCTATCCCACGAAGATCTAAAAAGACAACTTTGAGAAATAAAAGGCAGTATTTATGAACTCCAGTTGGAACTTGAGGTAAATTCAATAAGAAGACGAAGGTGAGTTGCATGTTTAATTATATTTATTGTATTTTTATTTTGTTGTTTTGTTCACTTTGAATTGATTTTACAGATTTGATTTATTTCTTTGATATGTTTGATTGACTTTCCCATATAAATGGCGGACAACTGTATTTCGTGACTTTTTAAGTTGGTATTTTCAGTTTCCCACAATAACTAAAACCCCAAAATGAAGCATAGAAGAAATACAACATAAATTACATAAGCGTTTTCCTTTTCTCCCTCAAAATGCTCTCAAGAAGATTTACAATGCTCGTTGTGAACGTTGCATTTGTTAACGATTAATGGGCTTCCTACTGACATTCATTGGTTAATTAAAGCAAAGGTCCGATTGGCAGGTGAGTTCTCTGATCCATTTTTTTCTTACATGCTTGGTTTTGGTAAAAGCACATTTGCTAAAAAAAAAGAGTTAAACGACTTGGCTCTAAATGTCTTAACTGTGTAAGACTTGCTTGCATTAAACCACGTTGTAAAACTTTAGAAATGGTTTCTATAAATCATGAACATAAAATCAAATTTATTAAGAATGGCATGAGTAAAGAATCATTGGATGATATCTTACAATCTCTTGAAATGCATCGTAACGGATATGTGCAACATGAAATTCATAATTTATAGAAGCTGTTCTCAAAAGAGTGCACAGTGTAGTCTTAGGAATCTGACTTTAAAAGATCCTGTTTACCAGTTTATAAGAAAACTAGATTGGATGCCTATCCCGAACCCATAGAGGGCGTTTAATCCGTTACTGGATGTAAAACCAGAGGAAAATATGAACCACTATCACAACTACCAATAAATATCTTTTTTTTCTTATTTGTTAATTATTTTTTGAACTATTATTTTTTTTGTGATTTTATATTTAGTCGCTGTTTGTTTTTTTTATTTGCTTTTAAATTATTGAGCCACCAGCCTTATGCGTCATTCGACAAACACACCACCCCATTTACAGCTGCATATCATTGTATCTATCACCAAGATCATTAAATAGGTTTTTCTTTTAGGTAGCAACTTCGAATAGAAAACTTAAGAATATTTGTGTCCTTTTTGGATTTCACTATGGAAAGTATAAAGAGTTTGTTTAGGTAGCTGTAGATTTTGGTCATGCTATAGTTGAGAGAAAACTACATTTTACATATAGAAGAGGTGATTGAGGGTTATCAAAACTTGTCTCAGAATCTACTTTTGTTCGAGGAAGCCAAGTACTAGGCATTATTCCAAAAGCATTATAACCTTTGGGATGTCTGCCTGGTTCACCAACCGAAGAAGAGTTAGTTGTCTCAAGTATGCAAAAAAAAATATTCAAAATGTTAAATCATGTTGATATATTTATTTTCTTGCCAAGAGATCTTGCAACTTTAGAGGCACTAATTACATTTTCTTCTTGGACTCATTTGAATATTGTCAGTGCGCAAGTGTATACAACAAGTAATAAAGTGATAAGCATTCGAGTATCGTCTCCACAGGGATTGATGCTATTAGAGTTGCTACAACAATTTTTATGATGCAATTTCAATTAAATTAAATTAAATTCTTTTATCAATTAAATTAAACTAAGTAAATTAAATGACAGAAAAATAAAATACAATAAACTAAATTAACACGTTTCACATAAAATTGTAATCACTAAAAATAATGTAGCTGAGTGAATCAACTCACTTAATGGTATTGACTGTTTTTCTGTTATAGTATTGTTGCTACAACAATTATTACAGCATTTGGCAGAACTTTAATGCATCATCAGCTGTCGCCTGTTAAATATCTTATATCTATATTCAACCTAACAATGACCAGTTGTTATGCCACACAAAATATAACATTATAAGATCAAAGTTCCTAATACCCTACAAGGTGAATTCCTATTTCTAGTTCATCACTAGTTTTAAATTAGACATGACCCTATTCAAATTGAGTTAACCCAATTTGGGAAAGCTAATTTAAAACCAAGTATTATTCTTATATGATCCATTAAAACAGACCCTTTTGTGGCTCTCTCTTAGTTAGTATCACTAAGTGGGTGGTCAGCCAAAATAGTGAATTAAATTAAGCATTATCAAAATAAAATGCTACAGCAATCATACAGCAACACAATAAACTCAATCAATCGCCATTAAGCTTGTTTATCACTCAACCACAAATAAAATTAGCTCATGATTTATATGAAAACAAAAACAAAAACCGTTTTAGCCATCAAAGACATCATTATGAATCAAAGAAACAAGAAAGATAAAGATAGAAATGTAAGGCCTTTCATGATACTTGACTTCTTCCCTCTCATGCCTATAATCTCTCTTATTCAACCCTGAAATTCTTATTTCTTTTCTGTTTTCTTTTTCTTTTCTTGTTATTTCTTGTGAATGACGGCTCTCCTCTCTTTCCTAAAGTGCATGCTTCTTTTATAATGAAAAACTAGGGCAACTAGATGTTTAGGGCACGTATCTTCTAGATTTGAAAACTACAAATCGTATTTTTTTCTGAGATTCGCTCGAAATTTTCTCCTTTGTTGTTCCAGGATTGCTACACAACGGTTGATACAGCACTAGCTACATCATTTGCACTAATTCAAACTCACTTCCACTTTTCTGTAGCTAAATTCTTTTCTCATTCTCGCAAGCTCATTGCACAACATTCTTTCCTTAAAAATTACTCTTCCAATTGCCTACAATCAAACACATGACCTAAGCAAAAAATTTATTCTAAAATAACCTAATTTATTGAGAATAAATTTAAAAATAAATAAGTATGCGAAATATAACTAAAATGCTATTAAAATATGTCATTTATTCTCTAAATAATTTTAATTTAAGTCCATAAGTACTATAGATAACTCTCATTTCATAGAGTTATCAAATATCCATAAAAAACTCATCTGTTTATTAAATGTTAATAACTTTTATGATGACTTAATAGCATTTCTTTATCAAGCAATAAAAAATTATTTCATTTTATCTTCAGTGAAAATTTTTTTTATTTGTGCTCCTACTGCTAATGAATTACTTGATCTTTTGCAAGCTTACAAACCAGAGCCAGATTTTGTGACCTTTACGTTGAATTGGTCAACTAATGATGATGGCAGTAACCCTCGTAAAAAATGTAAATTAGATTTAACACTCTGTTTGTAAATATTTTCTTGCAGTGACCAGGTGATGTCTTCTAAACTCTATTCCTTTCTTCTCAAACATCGAGGACAATGTCTCCTTCAGGTTGGAGAGAGGGAATAGTTGACAATTGTGGAATGTTTTAGTCATGGTGATGTTTTTATTAATTTTTGTTGTAAAGACTAACTTTAGATAAAAAAAAAATTGAGTCGAAAATGACTGAATATGGAGTGTAGTGACTTTAGAAACACATCTTCTTAGTTTTAAAGTTTTGTTTCTTAAAAAAAAATTACTTTGTAACATTTTTTTCCTTCTTTTTTTTTTTTGTCTTAATCATATTTTTTAAGTTTTTGCAATCAGTTCCAACTTCTTCTATTATGTTTTCTTATAAAAAAAATTAAAGGATTTGTTTTGTTGTTTTTTTTTAACTTTTAAAAAAATTATGATCTTTTAACATTAGATAACATGATAACTTCTAAATTTTGGTATTTATATTATCTTTGGCCTTGAATTATGTTGCACCATATTTTTCACCTTGCATGTTCAAATGTAAATTGAGAAATTTAATGAGTGAAATTGATTAAGCCATTTGAAGGAATGAACATATCATGGTAAGTCCAAGTGAGTTTTTTTTAGCCTACTATCCTTAGAGAGTAATCGTGTCTGCCTATACAGCTTCATAGTTTATTATACAAGATCTCTATATTTTTCTTAAAAAAAAAAAAAGAAAAGTAGAAAAAAAAATTGTAGCTGCATTTGAAAGTCCATTAAATTAGTGGATATAAAAGATTATTTAAAGCCCTAAAAGATGACAAAAATGTCATCTTTGGCCCGTTTGAGCTTTTCTAGCCAACTCTATTATTAAGTATCCATAGTTAACCCCTTTGAGCAAAAAAAAAAAAATCCTTTTCTTTTGTAATCTATCATATTGTTCCACTCCAATGTGGAGTATCACATTATGTTTTATGTTTTTCACTACCCAATTATGTTTGAAAATACAGATAGTTATGCATTCATAAAAAGGGTACTATGAAAATAATAATAATAATAAATAAATAAATAAAATAATGAATTAAAAAAAAGAGAAAGAAAAAAGGAGAATTCAACTTAAAAGCACCTTGCAATCTACATAGTCCTCTATTTTTTAAATACATATTTCATTTTTCCTATTATCCCTTCTTTGTTAGCTATGTCCTTAGCCTACATTACGTCCCAGTGAAAGTCCTTAGCCTACATTACGTCCTAGTGAAAGTCCATCTTGATTTTAGGGAACTATAATTTGAAATAGAAGCTGATAATATAGACTAAAAGATATAGTGATGCATAATAATAGAAATCAATTAGTTTGGTTAGTAATTCCCTTGACTTGAGATTTTATTTTTAAGCTATGGGAATTATTCTTTCATCTTAGTGAGAGCGTGTGATATTACTTTACTATTTTCTCATTCTACCACTTCTTAAAGTGATTGCTTTTTCTGGGGTTATATTTTTTCTTGAGAGAGTCACTATTAACTGTGAGGTTTTGGAATTTGACAAATTATTCTTAAAAGTGGCTTTATTAATGTAGCTCTGATAATTGATCATTTTATATGATTTTACTTCACTTATTTGTGTAGGTGTGATTTTCTGTAGGTCGAAGATAAAGCTTATACTTTTATGTGATTGTTTTCATTAATCCGACAAAAGAAATAAACTTAATTTAAAAAAAAAATTCAATTTGGTTTTTAAATTTTGCTAAATTTTTATCACTTAAATTGCTAGGGTTTAGCAATAAATTGGTTTAGGGGTGTGATTAACCCTAAAAGTTGTATATTTAATAAGACTAAAATGATCAATTTTTCACTTATAATGTTGATTAATATGCTCATTATTCCTAAATTATTTTAATGCTTCCCTAACAAATTTTTATGTTAAAATTAATTTGCAGTATGCTAATTTTTTTTATATTGTAAATATTTCAAAAATAAAAAGAAAATTGGAACTGAAACCGAAAATAAAAAAGAATTACTAGAGCTATTGAAAGCTGTTATAGAGGAGATGTAATTAATAAAAATAAATATTTAAATAAATAAATAAGTATGGTGTGATGGTCAAGTGGCCATTTCGCCACCTGACATCAGACTTTTCAAAATGCATATATATAATATAATATAATAAATAATAAATAAAAGAAAAATGTGCATTCCTTGCCAATAAAAGGTGAGGAAATGCAACGGAGCCAGGGGGAGAAAAAGAGAGAAAAAGAGAGAAAAGGAAAGAGAGCTAGGGGGTAAAGCTCAGGAATTCTTCTTTTTATTTTTTTTGTGTTATCAATTCTCTTGTATTATATTTCGGAAGTTTGTTAAATAAAATGAGTGTTTTGTTTTTCAATATGACTGACTAAATTTTCTGAGCTGAGGTGAAAGGTGAAGCTCAAGGATTCAAATTAATTACTCTCTCAAGTGAGTTTTAAACTTTATTTTATTTGTATAATTTCTTCCTTATCAGTTTCTTTTATGTCATGTTAATTTAGAGATCTATATTTTTTTACGATTTATATGGTATTTTGACATAATGTTGACATTTTAATATAGTTGTGGCACATTAGGTACTTGGTCCTATATTTATCACATCAGTGGTTTGTTAAGAATTAAATGGCATAATAATTAACTGGCAAGATAAATACAAAATACAAATATGAGAGAGTCTTTATAATTATATTTGAAATCCAAGAGTGGATCCCGTAACCTTAGCATATTTTTAAATTGATTCCTGTCAATTTCTTTTCGTACAGTCAATTTTTTTTATTACAACAAATCGACTACTAGATTTTAAATTCTCTGTTGTTCGATTCTAGACTCACCGTGTTATATTATAACTAGACACTTTTATACTTGGAAGTAATAATGCTTTTGAATCGTGTCAAGTATAATCACATACTTGCCAAGCCAACATATTTCAAATAAGTTGTATTGTTGTCTCACTTCCAAAACTAACATTTTTCGTATGAATAAACTTATCTTGAAATCTCAAAATCATTAGATGATCATATAACAAATAATCACAATAGAAGCACAAGAAAACACAAATAAAGACTTGTAAAACCATAATGCACAATAAGCGTAATGAGCTCGCTATCTAAACAAGCTTCCATTTTAATTCAAATCAACTCAACTTAATCTCAAGATCATCAAGGGATTGAAATAATAGGTAACCATAACGAAATCACTAAATATTTCAATGAAAACATAATATGATGAATCCACATGGCACAACCATATGGTTAAATTGCATTCCAACAGAATTTAAGTTTCAACATACATTGTTTGGCTAGCTTGCACTCAGCATTTACAAGTGACGGAAAGCACACCATACAAATACTTACTAAAAGGCAACTATTATTATAGTCTATAATAATTAAACCAATAAAGCTATACATGACTCATTCTTCAGCATTAGCATAAAAGCCTATATCTATCAACAAAATATAATTTAAAGGAACTAAAAAAACTTATATGTTAGGTGAGAAAAAGATGATACACCCTCTGCTGATGCTCTTAATACTTCAAAGGTGTTGATCGACTAATCCTTGTAAAAGAATAAAGTAGGATTAGGTTATGTGCTTTGGCTTTTCATATATTTTTAGCTTAATGTTCTTGAACTTGCTGATGTTTCATGCTTCAAATCAGACTTCATTCCAGAGTTAAATGTGCTACCAGCATATTGTATATTCAGAATAAAGCTATAAAATAATGCAAATAAGTATGCCCCCAAGACCGTAGTCGAGTTGGTTCGCAATGCAATCTATCGCCCCTCACTTATGTGGACTCGGGTTCGAGACTTGGGGGTGGGGAGGGGGGTAAAAATTGATTTGGGCATGCCCACCCCTCCTTTCCTTTAAAAAAAAAATAATGCAAATAAGTATACAAAGTCAATTCATAGTATTTTCAAAATTAAGATTACCATTAGCATGGGTAGATGACAATGTTTGTCTCATTAGATTGCCTATTCCCTAAAGCTCATCTCACCAATTGGTGCCTATAAAATAAAAGTCACTAATTTATATTGCATAGCAATTAGGTCTAAATTAAAGCATCATTAAGATTTATTTTATTTTATTTTTTGAATCTTTACCTTGTCTTTTTTCTTTTTCTGATCATAAGCCACGTTTATGCAAGTCATTTTTTTTATGTCCCAACTGATCACATTGAGAGCACTTTAAGCTTGAGGTTCAGTTCAAGGTTGAAGATTCACCCTCTTTTTCCTTCTCTTTATTTCAAGTTTGCCAATAAACGTTATGGTTGTTGTTGACTGTAAATTGCCATGAAGTACATGTGGCCACTTATTCTTATTAAGAACAGGTATGAATTGATATTATTAAGTTCCAACGAAAGCTGCCTTTTATAAATGTGGATGTATATAATTTTCAATATGATACCTCTTTGCATCAGTGCAATAAAGGGCATGTTTGTAAGGTAGTACAAACATTGCCCATTCAACATAGTCACACTTCTTCTTTAATAGATCAATGTCAATGCTTTTTGTCACATATTCAAGGATGTGAAATGTCCCATTATGTCCAAAGGTGACAATGATCTCTACTTTTCCCTAAACAATCTTCCTTCTCATAACTACTAGAAGCTCATCATTCTATCCAAGGGCTATCTCGTGCCTTCTAGAATCAAATATATAGCTTTCCTTTATATCTCTTCAAACATCTTCCCAAATGGCAAACCTGTGTTCTTTTTTATCTAATTGTTGAAAGATTCAATCATATTATTAGTAACATGGCTGCATTTTGTGAAGGAAAGGGGGGAACAAATGCTTTCTCTACATCCAGTAGGGATTTTCAGGAGTCATTTATAGCCATCAAGAGTTACAGTCTTTAGTTCTTCCATCTAGGAGTTAAAGTTAGTAACATTACAACTTTTATAGGCTTTCTAGAACACTTTCTTCAATAGAAACTTATCCTTAAATTGTCATAGATATGTCTATAGTAGTGTCTCTTTAATGATAGAAGGAACAATTTATTAAAGACATTGAACACACTCTTTTGCTTATCATTCATTGAGCATAATCCTTTACTACGATTATAGCCTACTTGATCATATAATTTCTCCATATGATATTGCCAAGAATCATTATTTTTAGTCTCAACCACACATATAGCTAAAGGGTAAATCCGATAATTTGAGCCTCAACCACACACATAGCTAAAGGGTAAATCCTATAATTTGCATTAATGCTCAAAGCTATTAGGGGTACACCTCAATATGGCCTTTTTAAGTTATAGCTATCAACCTTAATCAATGCCTACACCTTTAAAAAAATCCCTTATGTTGCTATCAAAAAATAAGAATAACCTTTTGAATGTTGGAAATTATGCACCACCGATCCAATCTCTTTTACGAGAGACAGTGGAATTAGGATTGGAATTTAATATAGCATGAATGTTTATATATTCCAAAAATTGCCCACTCAAATTCACCCATATAATTTTTAAATTTCCAAATTACCCTCCATTTAATTAGAAATATAATTATTATTACAATTATAATTATATATATAATTATAATTTTGAAATAGATTATTATTATTATTATTATTATTAACAACAATAAAAAGTATTATAATTAATTAATATATTAATAATAATTTGTTAGTCAAATTGTTAATAGTAATAATTAACAATAATTATTATTAATAATTAATTTTAATAATAATAATAATCACAATAATTAAAATAAAAAATAATAATTATGATAAAAATTAATGAAAGATTTTCTTCTAAAAAAATTTAAGAATTTTATAGTAGTTTGTTAAAATTTAGCTCATTTCGATTTTGATTCAAAGACAAAATAAACACATCAATGACAATACGACTCATTCTAACTATGATTCCTACAGTTCAAGTAAATAAATTATTCTGATTCAAATTCCTCATTTCGACTCTAACTATTTTAATTCTAACTCATTCTAATTCCAACTAATTACAATTCTCATTCATGAAATGGAAGTGTTATTGTCAAAGCCATACCATCATTTTCAGTAACAACAAATATTTGATTAAAAAAAGAAATATATATTTATCAACATTGTTGATAGGAAAATCGATCAACATACTACCTCGAGGTGAGGATCACCAGATAAGAAATAATGATTAGTCAAGGGTGTGAATAAGTAGAGCTGGCAAAACGGGTCATCAGGTCATGTTTGTGTCATGTCAATTTCGTTTTGTGTCAACTTTAAATCAACTCAAACCCAACCCATTCAATAATCGTGTCAAAATATTAAGACTCAAAACCAACACGAAAAAATAATCGTGTTACTCAATAGCCTACTTAATATTTATATATTAAATAAAATTTAAATAAAACATTTACATGCATACGTACATACATAAACATACATAAACATACATAACACATACATATGCCAACATTTACATACATACATACATACATACCTACATACGTACGTACGTACATTTACATACATGCATGCATGCATACATACATATATACACGTACGTACGTACATTTACATACATACATGCATGCATACATACATACATATGTACGTACGTACGTACGTACATATGTATGTACGTACGTACGTACATACATTTAGATACATGCATACATACATACATATATACATAACATACATACATGCATACATATATACATCATGCATACATATATACATCATACATACATACATACATACCTACCACGTACATCAAACATTTACATATATGCATGCATACATAATTTGTCGATATTATAAAATATATATATCTCCTAAAATATTACACATTTCGACTATTGAAACTCTGAATGTATTAAAATTTTGTAAATAATACTTTGTGTTTATGTTCATCCTTTCAAAAAATAAAAATAAAAGAGAGAATCATTTCTAATATTTGACTTGTGATGACAAGAATCTATAAATTATTTTAAAATAGAAAACATAATTGTATCATTAATCTGGTAAATGGGTCAAGAATTTTATCCTTAACCTCAACAAGGAAAAAAATCGTGTCAACTTGAACCCAGCCCATTTAATAATCATGTTAAATTCAATGATTCATACCTATTTATTCATGTCGCATTTGTGTCAGGTAATTAAGTAATGTCAAATTTTTTCAGCTCTATGAATAAGGGCTACTAGATGGACAATAAGGATCTCTTAAGGGAGGAAACGAGGAATTCTGGATCAAGGCTACGAATTGGTAAAACCCAAGAGTGGATAGTATACGGTTCGATTTGGTCCAGTACCTAAACCCCTCGATTTTTAAAAAATAGAACCGAAGCCAAACCAAATTTCAAAATTTAACCAATCGAAATGTTTCTTTTGTTCGATTTTGAAATTTGATTTGGCTCGGATCAGACATTACAATTTAACTAGTAACTGCACAGTGGATAACTATCTAGGCTTCATTTTAAAATTTTTTCCTATAATCAATTAAATTGTTAATTACTTCCAATAACCAAACCCACTATGCAGATAATTTAATCAAAGAATAAACCCTCTAATTGCTATTACAAAATACGAAATACGTCTTTATATGGATGGTCGAGAAAGGAAGAAGAAAAAAGTGTTAATGATTATTCATTCCTCTTAGAATAGTGAACAAATAAGTCAAAAGCTAATAATTTTGGATATTAGATGAAGGTAATGGTAAAGAAAGTACATAAATATCTAAACATCCACCAATTTAAAAGTAATAATCAGGAAAAGCACTTCGAATTTATTGCAAGGTGATTCTAATCTTATGTATCCAGCACATGCCAAGAGAGATAGATAAATTCAAAACTACAAACAATGAACACAACTCAGTACTCACCTTCACCAGTACAACAGCAATAGTTGAAGGAAGCTACACCAACAACAACTTGCGACGATGAATGAGGTGAGGAGAGGCAGCTGGCGAAGATGACCGTAGGAGACGAACAGTGGTGACAATGTTGAAAGCTTGAAACATGATTGAGTGATGAGTGGTAGCTGGCGAAGATAACAGAAAGAGACGAGCAGCAGTAGACAATGGTGACAGTGCTGGATGCTTTACCTTGAATGCTTGAATTGTGTTTGTTGTGTTTGGTGAGAGTGAGACCGTAAGTTTGAGAGAGATAGATTGAGGGATTGCCGATTAAGGTTTAGAAAAAGATGGGAATTGTCGAATTAATTTTGATTTTTGCCCTTTATATTTGTGATGCCATATTCCGAAAGGCATTAAATCATGCCACGTGTCTATCTTATCAAATAAAAGAAGCTATTCCGAAGAAATAACACTCAAGTTATTTCGGAGCACCCAAGCTATTCCGGGGCAGTAACACCCAAGCTGTTTCAGGGGAGTAACAACAAAACTATTCTAGGGGAATAACACCTAAGGAAAAATTCCTCTGAAGCTCATAAAGATGGCTAGAAGTGGGAATTAGTTCCATAATCCATCAGTCTAAGAAACCACACCCAAAAGCCATAACGACATGGAAATGTGGACGTGCGGAATAATTCCCTATGATTAAGTTCACCTCTACGTATACAATAATGATGGGTGATACATGTCATTGGGTTGAGGGCTCAAAGTAAAACATTATATCCATATCACTCATTATCTATAAATAGAGACCTATCTTTATAGAAAATGGATTTTTGGCCTCTATAAAGTATTGTTCATTCTAGAGAGAGAAAACTCATTTTCTCCTCCATTTTTATCTCTTTAACCTTGATCAAATACTAAATCGGGCGTCGGAGTGCCTTTTTCAAGTACTAACCCCGCCGGATTTGAGGCCAACGATCGTGACAAGTTATCCACAAATCTACAAAAATGTGTGAAGGTAAAAATTTCCAACACTTTCAAGTGTTTTAATTAAATTGAACCAAATCCATCGGTTTATCGATTGGTTCAACTAAAATAAAATCGAACACAAACCAATAGTTTGGTTTTTTATTAACCATTTGTTTATCCTTTGAACTAAACTAAATTGATCTAAAATTTTTCAATTCAGCTTAGTTTGGCAAAAACCAAACAAAATATCTACCGTAATAAAAACCTCTAAGCCAACAAGGAAAAAAATATAGAGATAAGGCTTAATAGAAAAAATAACCATTAAAACATGATCAAGTAGTTAAAGAAATTGCTATTAAAACACCAAGCGTATGAAAGTAGGGGTACGGCCCCATTACTAAATCTCTCTCTTCAAAAGATATTTTAAGAGAAAACAAAGGTGGAGAGAGGTATGAAACGCCAACTATGCCACCACCCCACAAACTTCTAAAATAAAGGAGTTGAAATTTTAACTGGCTAGCTGCCATGCCTCACTTCAGCCCCACAAAAGTAGAAGTCTATTTCAAGTCAATAACAATTCATATTTACCAAAAAAAAAAAGGACTCGCCCATTTAAAAATATAGGATAATATAAATACTAAATTACTCTTTCAAGAGAGATAATTTAACTAAAACTCCAATTTCATGATTCAACTTGAATTCTCCAACCGGTGACTTAAACATCATAGTAGGATCACCGAAAACTCTTTTTTCTGATCCCATTTCACTTTTTTTTTTATTTGTTATTGTGTGTACAGGCATACCTTTATCTATTTCACTTGTTCAACCCAAGCGAAAAAGAAACAAGTATCAACAAACATTATTTCCTTTATCGGTAATGCTAATTTGATCCAACTACAAAAATTTCGGCATGCAAATTGTGCCCAAAAAAAATATCTTCCCTTCTTTTTTTCCTTATAATTCTTTTATTAGAAATAAAATGTTAAAGTGATAACAATTGTTGGAGAAAAAAGGAAATTACTCAATAATTCAAATCTTTCCACTTGCAGTTACAGAAACTAAATAGATTCTCCTAATTATTTAGATGAAGGGGCTCTTCGGTTTTTTTTTTTTTTTTTTTTTTAGAACATATTTCTGGACCAACAAACTACTTTCAGCTTGAGAAAATTATTGAAGAAGGAAGGAAGATCCTGCGCGTATATTGTTATTAAGTTTTGTATGTGTAGCATATTTGTTTGATCTTAAATATAAATGCTATGTGTTAGGTTTGGATCGTACAATTATTTATTAGTCTTAACCCACCTAAAATTGGATAGTTGCTACTTGCTAAGGATAAGAAGAAAACTTTCACAACAATGAAGATTACATAACAAACAGGGACAAAGTCCTCGGCTATAACCTTATTCACGTTAAGAAGAAAAATTACACAACAATAATGATTTACTAAACAAACAGTGACAAAGGCCTTGGCTATAACCTTATTCATGTCATTGTGACACATAAAAGACTAAACTATATGTTACTATTTAAATGGCTATAGGGATTGCATGAAGTGGCTGAGCCTTCTTTAAGGTGATACCAAACATCTCTTCCATGTCCATGTTATGTTGAGTAACTCCATCTTCAAACTTCCAATCAAAAGAATTAATAAGTGAACCCAACATTAGATACAACATTCTTAAAGCCAGCGGCAAACCAGGACATATTCGTCGTCCAGCACCAAATGGTATTAACTCAAAATTCTTGCCTTTGACATCAACGTCCGACCCCAAGAATCTCTCGGGAATGAAAGAACAAGGGTTCTCCCATATGCCTTCATCCCTGCCAATAGCCCAGACATTGACTAAAACTTGGGCATCCTTTGGTATTGTGAAGCCTGCGACTTGTGTGTTTGTTGAGGCTTTGCGTGGAAGTAACAAGGGAGCTGCTGGATGCAACCTAAAAGTTTCTTTGACTACTGCTTGTAGATAAGGCAATCGAGTAATGTCTGATTCGTCAATTGGGTTCCCTTTGCCAACTGTTTGTTCTAGCTCCATTTTAGTTTTGGATAAAGCCTTTGGGTTGCAGAGTAGTTCAGTCATTGCCCATTCCAATGTGCTCGAGGTTGTATCAGCCCCCGCCGCAAACAAATCCTGTTTGAGATGGCAGCCAAAGAGAAATTAAGCGAATGCATAACTTGTAATTTGAAGAAGAAAAGAAAAAAGCAATTATAAAGAAGAAATATTACGATAAACAAATGCTTGATATAATTTCTATCAATCTCCACGCTCTTGTCATCCATGATATTGAGGAGAGTATCCAAAATATCTTTGCATTCGGTGGAACCATGTTCTTGTCTGAGATTCATTCTTTGATCAATCAAGCAATCAAAGACCTCCAACATCTTGCCAAAATATTTTGTCAGGCGACGCCTTATACCTTGCGGGTCAAGCTTTTTAAGCACTGGAAAATGGTCGGACAAGTTAGGCTTTCCAGCTTCCACCATAATACTCCAAATCATATCTCTAAACTCTCGCGCAGTATTTGAACTGTGATCAGCCAAATCGACGGAAAAAATTGTGTTCCATAAAAAATTGAGAGTAGTATCGAAAGCTGCTTGGCCGATATCTATTGCTTTACCGGCACGGTAATTTTCTTGAACATAAGCAAGAAGTTGTTGGATTCTCTTGCGCCGGAGGTGTTGATTAGCATCGAGTTTCTGACTAGCGAAAATATGTGAGTTGCATATTTTTCGAAGATTTGTCCGAGGTGTCGAGAGTGGCAGCCAGATCATCGAGAATTCATCGTGCTGGTGCGCAAGGAGCGCGTCAGGGACCGTTCGATTACAGAAAGACGTATCTTGGTTTTGAAGGATTTCTCTGGCTGTAATTGCGGAAGAAATGACTATTGTGGTTACTTGGCCAAATTTTAGACTCATTACGGGGCCATAAATCTTGGAGAGCTTGGCTAGTGACCTGTGAGGTTTGGCACCGAGCTCCAGGAGGTTTCCGATGACAGGATAAGGCGTCGGCCCCGGTGGAAGCTTTCTGGATCCTGCTTTGCAACCTCTTATAATGGAATTTAAAGTTTTGACCAAAACCCAAGTGAATAAAACCCATAACATGCAGCTTAAGATATCCATCTCTCTATTTGAAACTCTTAAGAAACGCCAGATGCTGGTGCCTTTCACTTCTTTAAAACAGAACGTTAGCTCCACGACGTCTCTTTCGGGCCACAGAGTTGTTATCTCAAACAGTGGTTAAATAGTCAAAATTTGACATCGGAAGCCAGCTCATAGGGGCCTTTAAATTAACCTCCATACTTCAATTAAGTAGTACGTATTGGCTTCTACGACTACGACAAATGAATGAAAAGTAGTTTTCTTGTTTCCTCTTTTAGCATGCTTGTGCCAAGGTTGCCCTTAACATAATTGTTTTGATTCAATGTAATACCTGGATTCATCTCAATCTGCTAACCAAGCCCATTGAATCATTTGCACCGTCACATCCTCTGCGCTTCTGTTGACTGCTCGTTGATTTCCGTTTCTGTCGTCCCTGTCAGGGCCACTATCAAGCAGATTGGGTTGGGCTTGTATCTTGGCCCAAATATCATTCCCTCCAATATTTTCACCATAAAATTTTGAATTTTAGGTTTTTGGCTTGTTTTTCATTTGAAATCTTAAATTTTGAATTTTTTTTGTTTTTGTTTTTCCATTCTGAAGTAACTGGAACATAATAGCAATTCATTCAGAACGGCAGTTAACTATTTGATCAAATGATAAAGTTATAATATGAAATTAGAATCAATTATGTCGTGTTATATATCCACCTAAAACCAAAAAAAAAAAAAATTAGTTTTATATCTGTATCGTGTTATTGTGTTGTGGCTCCACATTGCTACACAATCTTGAACAGTTGAACACATGTTCATAATGAATACATATATATTTATATATATATATAAAGCCATACAACAACTTGATTTCTAGTTTTACATTTTTTGTCTATTTGCTAAATCTTATTCAGTATTAATGTTGCGACTTACAATAACCTTAAAAATTTAGACAAATGAGTTATTACCAGTATTTTTCCACTTAAAAGCTATATAGATCAAGTTTATAGTAGCTAAAAGATGTTTGCTAAAATTCTAAATTCACTTTCAAAATAGATTTATTGGAATAAGAGTAAACATTATACAAGCATATCAAGGACAAAATTCATGCTACAACCTGAAAATTATGTTACTAGTTAAATCGCAATAGGAACAGCACGAAGAGGCTGAGCCTTCTGTAAGGTGAGACCAAATTTCTCTTCCATGTCTATGGTCTCTGGAGTAACCCCATCTTCAAGCTTCCAATCAAAAGAATTAATAAGTGAACCTAACATCAAATATAATATTCTTCTTGCCAACGGCAACCCAAAACATATTCGTCGTCCGGCACTAAACGGTATTAGTTCAAAATTCTGACCTTTGACATCAAGATCTATCCCAAAGAACCTCTTAGGAATAAAAGGGTATGGGTTGTCCCATATGCTAGCATCTCTTCCTATAGCCCATGCGTTTACTAAAACTTGCACACCATTTGGCACCATGAATCCAGTAGTTTTGTATCTGCTGAGGCTTTACGGGGAAGTAAAAGAGGAACTGTCAGGTGCAACTTGAAGGTTTCTTTGAGTACTGCTTGTAGATAAGGTTCTTTTGAAGTGGGATCAGCCAAGTCAATAGAAAAAATTGTGTTGGATATCAAATTAAGTATAGTGTCGAAAGCAGCTTGGCCAATATGTATTGCTATACCTGCACGGCAATTTTCTTGAACATAAGCTAGAAGATCTTGGATTTTCTTACGCCGAAGATGCTGATTGGCATCGAGTTGGTGACCAGAGAAAGCATGTGAGTTGCATATTTTTTGAAGATTTCTCCACAGTGTCACAACAGGTAGCCAGGGCATCCCGAATCCATGATGGTCGTAGGCGTAGATTGTGTCTGGGATCGTTTGATTACAGAAAGATGTGTCCTGATTTTGAAGGATTTCCTTAGCTATGGCCACAGAAGAAAAGACAACTGTGGTCACCTGGCCAAATTTTAGACTCATTATGGGGCCATGAATCTTGGCAAGTGACTTGTGAGGTTTGTCGCTGAGTTCCAAGAGGTTTTCGATCACCGGATAAGGCGTCGGTCCCGATGGAAGCTTTCTAGATCCAGATTTGAGCCCTCTTGAAAAGTAATTTAAAGCAATAACCAAAATCCATGAGAATAGAAGCCATAGTACGCAGCTTACCATATCCGTATTTAATCTCTCTCTCTCTTTATTTGAAGCTCTTGTAAACACCAAATTCAGGTGTGCATTCATTGCTTGTGAAGAGGAAATTAGTTGTTCATTTATAATTATTTTGATTATTCAACAAAAGAAGTGCATTATAGTTGTTTTCCCCAGAGTTGGCAATTATTAAGGATACAATAATCAAACTATGGGTATGATGTTTTATTTTATCACGGGTTTAATTGACCATTATCTTATAATATCTTTGAAAGTCTTGCTCTACTCGAGGCAACGTACGTCTTTGTGCCTAGTAATGGAGTGTTGGCTATCATTTTCAATTGCAAGACTGGGAAGATATTCAAGAGTGCCAATTTCGTCGTATTCGGCTGTGCCTATTTCTCTTTTTGAATTGTTGGAAAATATAACTAATTTGAATTTGCCAAATTTTAAATTCACTATGCAGCAATGAATCTTTTGCAGCTTAGCATGTTTCTGTATCTCATCCTTTTTGTCGTTATTTGCTAAATCTATGAATGACAAAATTATTTTCAAACGGTGAATCCCACCAAATTCGCTTGTGTAGAAATTTGCACTGAGTGGTCAAATTTTATTGGTTGCAGGTAGATTTAATATTTCAAATTAAAATTTTACTGCAAGCAACAAATGAATTTGGTGTTGAGAAAAAAATCTATTAAAATACTCATGTGGATATCTATTAACTCAAACTCTTTATTTTAATTATTTGTATTTTTAATTTTAATCATAAAAATTATATTGAAAATTTTAATTATAAATTTACTTAAGTTAAAGTTCCAAATTCATAAATGTTATTTTAAAATGCGGAAAAGTTTGAAAAAACTTTAAAATAGTAGAATTTAAAAGATTTAAAACTTCAAACACTTAAACCGTATTTTTAATGTGTTTTTCTAAATTTCCTCGCACTTCAAAATTTTGGATAAAATTTATTTGTTCATATTGTTAACAATACTTGTATATTGATTAAAAGACGCAGCAAGACATTAATATTAGCGATGACGATTTACCTACAATAAAAATATTTTGTTTTAGATTAATGTATTTTGTGTATTTGTTTTAATATTGAAATTTTAATTTCTTATTTACATTAATAAAATCTAGAATTGAGTATTGTATATAGATTTTTTAGACCATTGATATAAATTTATTGTTGAATTATATAATTTCAACTTTTGTGTATTATTAAAAGTATTTTTTTAATAATTGTGATTTTAAAAAAAATTATAAAAAAATTGATTTTTAAATAATTATAATTAATACATTGCAATTTAAAAAAAATTGAAAAAAAAATTGCGGCATAATTTGAGCGAAATTCTTTAAATGACTGTTGGACAAGTTTGAAGAATAAAGTCAAACACCTTATTCTCATCATACTTCTTTTTGGTAAATCGATTATATTTGATCTTTTGATTTTTTTTAAGTGATTAATATTTTTTCTAAAATTGTATTAATTAAACACATATGCAAACTCATGATATTGAATCCAAGATTTAAGTCTTAGGTTTTTTTTTTAAAGAAAATAAAAAGATAAAAATAATAATAGTCTGCTAGTATATTATCATAAATTATTGAATGCTAATTATTAAATTTTATTTAAGTAATTGATTAATTAGATAGGGATATTTTAGAGAATATATTTTAATGAGCTATTCAAACTTTTTAGATTAAGCAAAAATAATAAAAAAAAAATTGACTTAATAACTTAATGATTTAATAATTAAAAATTTTCATTAAGTTGAAAAAGCAAATAGTGGTGTTGTTTATTTTTTTTGTCTAAAATTTGAATAGATATGAATTGGTATAAAATCTAAATAGACCTGAATATCTAAATCTGAATAATATGATTATTTTTTTTTAATCTTTGAATATAAATATTAATTTTTTTAACTTTAAAAGCTAAAAATATATACTTTTACATTTGTATCCTTATTAAATTCGAATGTCAAATAAATAATATACATACATACATACGTACGTACGTACGTACGTACATACACACACACATATAAACAAAATTATATTCAAGTGAATTAATAATGATTTTAGAATTATAATATAAATTTTTTTTAAATAAAAACAAATTATATAGTTACATAAAAAACCTTAAGAAGAATGCCTTTGATTACTGATAATAGGAGATTCAAGAACTTGATAAGAGAGTAAAGTGAGGAATTTCACGGGAGCTGAAAATTTAAAAAAAAAAAAAAAGAGACGAGATTATTAGTGGGCAAACATGTATATGTAGGTTTTGGGATAGGCATGAAAAATAACTAATAAAGTGAGAATATTTTTTACATGAAAAATTAATTAATTGATTCAAAATTCTCCATTAAGTAAAAACTAAAAAAAATTATTTTTTATTAAGTTAAAATTATTTGAAAAGTTCAATTAAGTTAAAAAAATAAACATCTCTAATTAATTTTATTAATTAAGTTAAATTATTTTAACTCATTAAGTTAAAAAAATTTAATGACTTAACTGATTAAAATTAAGTGATTGTTTATTTTTTATTTAAAGTCTGAATTTTGTTTATTTTCAGACATTTACAGTTTTTATTTTGTTTATTTTCTATTACTTATATCTGATTATGAGATATCTAGTTTTGAATGAAAAAAGTTAAATATTCTTGCTTTTATCTAAATGGCAATATGTTTTAATGGAACTTTAATATCTCTCTCATTAATGCCCCTATTAAATAAATTTATTTCTTATCATATAAATTATCTTTTTTTTTTTAATTTATCACCCCTTTTTGTTATATGTGTGCATTTAATTATTTCTTTTTTCTTGGTGAATGAGAATCTTAAATATAACATAATTTTAGATGAGTTTGTTTTATAATAGGTTGATTTCTTTGTGTTTATATTTATAATTTTTATAATAGATTTTAAACAACCTAACTTTGATAACGTGTAAAACTCTCATTCACATTTGACCTATGGACGTTGCTCATGCATGTCATGTGTATGTACACATCATGTTATTTTTCCCGCGCTGAGACGATAGGGTTTCCCTAAAAAGAGGCCCAAAGTTAATAGTTAGAGAGAGAGAGAGAGAGAAACAAAACAAAAGCGAGGGAAAAATTTTAGGGTTGCGTGGCAAAGTCTTAAACCAATTTGACGGAACACCGTTGTGTTTGTTGAATTGGAGCTGGGGTTTTTGTTGTTTGATCTACTGACAGTTCGTGTATCAAAAGAAATTTCGAAATCTGAACTTCAAATTCGTATGTATTTTGAAATTTCTTTATTAAATTGGTTTCTTGAAATCGATTTATTTGGGGCAGGCATTTAGTTTTGGAAGCAATTTTTGTTTTGATTCTTAACTTTACAAGGTATTAGTAGTAGTTGATTTTTTTCTTGCAAATTTCTGAATTTGTTTGTAAAAGTTATAGTCACTTCCAGTAGGGTGGACATTTGAGTCGGGTTGAATCGAATCGAACCGAATCTAACCGAACCTAAAATTTATTTCGGGTTTTGGTTCGGTTCGGTTGGAACCTAAAATTCGAACGGATTGAAAGAGTGCAACCAAACGGTTTTGCTATTCGGTGTGGGCTAACCCGAACCCAAGAGCAAAACCGTTCGGGTTTGTACTAAAAAAATAAAAAAATAGATAAATACCCCGCGAATCCCCAACCCCAAATGCCCAAATCTCCCCCACTGCTCACAAATCCCTAACCTCTCATCAACTCTCACAACTCTTCCCAGTCCTCGCCGCGTCTCACCCCTGGCCACTAGCTGCGCCATGCCGCTAGCCTGCCACTGATCGTCAGCAGTCATCTGTCAAATCCACCGCGCTACAGCAGCAGTCAATTTCGTGTCACGCCAGCAAACACCGCCTGATTTCGAGTCCCAGCAGTAAACGCTGCCGGATTTTGCGGCTTCCATCTCCTCGCTCGTCGGTGTTGCAGCACCCAAAGGTTAATCTTCGACGTCGTAGGCTCGCAGCTCTTTACTTGATGTTGATGGTAATTGGTAAGCATGTTCTGTTTTTTTTCTTTGTTTCACCAAATCAATAAAATACTTTTATTTCAAGATTAATTTAAAAAAAATATGTCTAATTGCACCTTGGAGCAATGGAGCCGACTATGAGAGTGTGCCGCCGACAGAGCAAACTTGTATATTTTGAAGCAAGCTAGCTACCAAATAAAAAGATGAAAGATGGACAAAAATAAAAAAAAGAATCAAATTTAGTGGAGTATGATCAAATTTCCGTGTATGAATTAATTAATTATTTATGCTCTGCAGTTCAGACAAAGTTTTGGGTTTATTTGTGGGGCTTTCCTGTTTTGTCTATAATTTGTTGCTATCTCGATAAAAAATGTTCTTTTTTTAGTATTTGTAACGAATTATGGTTGGATAGTGCTAATGCTTGATTCGCTGTAAACAAAAGCAGATTTTACCAAATGATTTAAGCTGTTATGAATTTTTTGACCTGAAATTACAACCCCAACCGTAATTGAACCCGGAATTTGAAACCGAACTCAAACTGAAATTTGAAACCAAACTGAACTGATCTGAATTTAAAACCGAACCACACCAAACCAAAATAATTTTTCAAACCGTTTGGGTTGAGTTCTCAAACCCGAACGGGTTACAATCCGAACCGAAAACCGTAAAAACCGAACTGAAAACCGAAACGCCCACCCCTAACTTAGAGTGTTTCTGTTTGAAATTTGTTTAAATTCTAGCTAACTGTTAAAGTTTGTTAGCATTTCATTAACTTTGAGGACCATTCTGGGTTTTGACTAAAGCGTTCAGTCACTGCATCCAACAACTCTGAATCCAATGCTGGGACAATGATGCCACTGAAGCTCGATTAACTGATCTGTGTAAGGTTTTTTATTTTTGAAAATATTTATTTTTTTCTGTAACTTTTATAAAAAATCCATTTTCTTCTCTTTTTTTCAATAGCATTATGCGCTTTTTACTTTCTGGGATTTCCTTGTCCTAGTTTTGATTTCATTATTATTGTGGTAACTTGCTATATATGTAACTTAGGCGGATCCTTATATAACTGGAACAATGGAGCTCTGCCCAAACTTAGTCTTTAACTAAAGGACCAACTGGGATTGGCCCCTTTTTGCCTCCTTATTCTAATTACTAATAGTTGTGACTGTGCCTTTGGCCATCAGCTGCTTTATCAAATATCTGAGTGAAAAGAACATGGGCAAGAGAGGGCAAGACAGAAGAGCATCAAAGTTGACAGCTGTTTCTCATAAACCTCTGTCACTTAGAGAAGAAAATGCAGGGAAGAGGCTATTCAACACTACAAATGTCAAGTCAAAATTGAAACTCGAACACTTGCAAAGGCTTTCAGTGTGGGCAAGTAGCGAAACTTCTGTTCCTTCTTTGGCTGCGCTTTTTGGACACCGCTTGGCCTCTGCTAATGAGGCCCTAGGATCACATCCAGACCCCTCTTTGTTTTCCTGCCAAAGGTTTTGCCTAAACCTGATTACTTTTATATATACAATTTTTTTATATACAAGTTTGATCGTATACTTGTATTGTATGCAAGTAATGCAATATAGACTAATGTACTTTCATAAAAGTTGCGTGCTTTCTATATCGTTGTACCTGCATTGTTTTGATCATCTTTATAATTTTAAATCAGTTTAATTGCAAGCTTCCAACAGTTGCTAGTTTGCAGGTTATTTTATGATTAGGTTTTATTATACAGTACACATAGATGCTCATTGGTTTCTTTCAATTGGTTAGTGAATGTGTGCGCCATTGATTTTGTATTGCAACTATAACACATAAACATGTATGCGAGAATGCGGACTTGCACACAAATCTAATTTAATTTGGTTACTAGTCACTAAAAAACATATAACTACCTTTTCTATTGAAACAAGAATAAAACATGTAAACTTGAGTCATGTTATTTCTTTTATATTTAGAATCGTCTTTTGTTTATGTTATGAATTGGTGTTAGATACTGAATTAGGAAGATAGTTGGTATTGATGATCAGTAAAAGATGTTGGATGTTCTCTTGGCAATGCATTTTATTTATTTGTATGGAATTTAGGTAGAACCTGCAGTTTATATATATATGTATAAAACTTTCAGGATTTTATTTTTTTTCGCTATTGCACTTAATTGTGTGTTTATGCATCCACCTGTGTTTGTACACTATCCCTCTTTTTTTTTTTTTTTCTTTTCTGTGCAAAGTTCTATTCTTTGTTGATTCTTTTGTTGGTGGATGACATTTTAATATGTAAGTTGGCTAGTCATTCTGTCTTTTAGAGGATGTGATCAAAGAGGAGCATTTCCTAATCAACATGAAACATAATGGGTTTAGTTGGAAACATAATGAGTTTTAACTCTTTAATATCAATTTGTTGCTTTTATTCAGTGGCTGGCATATTATCACTTTAAAGAGCATTTAACATCACTAAGAGGTCATATCTATAGAAAGTTATAGGGTTCTTTCAAGACAATAAGATGCGATTTCGTTATGTTCTATTAAGTTCTTTAACAAGATTCAAGAATTTAAGATTTCAAAGAAAGATGTAACGTCAGTTGTAGGTATTTGAAATTTCAACTGTACTATAGTACAAATGGATTAGCGTTAATCCCGTTTAAATAGAATGACTTGCCATGACAGCTCTAAAAATCAAATTGTTGAATTTTATATGGTGGTCCTGATTTACTGAATACTTCGCACAGATGCGAGACAGTTCTTCAGCCTTGCTTTAACTGCACCGTTCGAATAGAGAAAAACCAAGTGAAATCAAGACGTGGGTGGAAGAAGCCTAAAACTTCTATGCAGAACAGAGTGGTTTATAAGTGCCATTTCTGTTCCCATCATAATCTGAAGAGAGGGACTCCTGTAGGACACATGAAGGAGATATGCCCTGTGAAGGCAAAATCATCTTCGAAACCTCAATGTGGCAGTAAATCACCACTTAAACGGTCTGCCAACGCCACAAAAGACACAAGGAGCGAGGATGAAGTTTGTAAGGTGGATGATGTAGCTTTGCCATCAATATCCAAAAACAGTGTAGAAACTCCTCCATTGAAAGGTAGAATTACTCTGGAGGGCAAAAAGAGGAGGAGAAGATCGGGAAATAAAAATTCAGCTGAATCTGGGAGTAACTTGGTCATAGCAGATGATAAAACTATCGGTGTTTCAAGTAGGAGGAGAAGAACATCTTGGATAAGCCTGAAGGAAATTGCTGAGAGAAGTGAGGATGATAATGGCCGAATGGCTAACTTAACAATCCCATTCTCTTTGTAAAAATGAGAACTTTTTTCCTAAATCAATTTTCGAAGGAAACATAATAGGTTGAAAATTGTTGTAATAGAGATTTGATTTTTCTACCTTCATTAGCAAGTTAAAAGTTTGTTTATGCTTTGTATTATGATACAGCATTTTGACTGTATTCTTTTGAATGTATATTTTAATTTCTCTTCACATATAATATGAAATTAAATGCAGGGGTATCCTAACATTTTATCTAAATTTTAATCTGCTCTCATTCACAATTAATTTATCTTTTTTTTAAATGTTATATATTCTTGACAAGCAAGGAAGACGAGGACGTACCGCCACTGTCTTCAGGAACATGCAAATCAGAAGAAAATAAAGAGCAACAATCATTGAGGCAAAGCAGAGGAAGTGAATAAAGCTTCAAGAAGACGAGCAACTAGAAGAACAGAGAAAGGCATTGAAGAGAGAAAGAAGAGATAATGGAAAGGTCAAAGAAGCTGAGAAGCAACAGAACGACGGTGTTGAAGACAAAAAGGAGAGGAGGAAGAGCAGCCTCAGGAGGACGCTAGGCCGGTTGGTGAAGCGGTTCAGTTTTTCCAGAAAGGGAGAGAAGAAGGAGCCATAACAAGGCTTTTGAGTTTGAAGGCAATAAATATGAACTCATGATTTTTTTTTTTATTTTTTAACTGAATAGAAAAAAATAAATCGGTTGGATTTGGTTTGCATTTCTGAATTTAGGGTTCTGCGTTCTTTTTATAAGTTTTAATTAGGGAGATTTATGGTTATTTTAACTGTAAAAGAATGTTTAATTTTGTTGTGATTGTTCTTTAGGAGGATCTGTTCTTTTTCATTCCTGAGGATACAAATCAGAAGCCTTATGTCACCTAATGAGTTTCTACATTTACGCCGTGCAGGCGGGGGCATTTGATAAGTGCTTTTTCTCAATCTAGTTAGGCATCTGTAACCAATAATGATTTTGTTGATTGGTCTTCATTATGCTTGTATTTTGATTGAGTTATTGTTTTTTCAGCAAGGGAGAAATATCTAATAGATATTTGTTGTTGGCTTTTAATGAATATGCATATTTGTTATTTAACAAGAATAAATGAGTATGGATAGTTGAATTTAATATAATTATTAAATTAGCCGAGTTCAGGTCGACACGATTTTTTTTCGTGTCGAATTAAGATTAAAATTCTTAACTCATTTATCCGATTAATAACACGATTATATTTTCTATATTTTCTATCTTAAATGTTTAATCTAAATTTTATTTAAGGGCAATTTTATCCCTGAACAAAAAATGACTACTTTACTCTAACTAAATGACCAAAATAAAAAAAAAGAGAAAGATTGCAAAACAAATCTTCTTTAACTATAATTATTGTAGCTCCAAGGAAGAAATTTACGTTGTATCTTTGTGCAGGGTTGAAAATTTAATAACAAAAACTTTATTGAACTATAATTATTCTAGCTCTAGGGAAGAAATTTAACTTGTATCATTGTACAGGGTAGCAAATTAAAATTCACACTTAAATAATTAAAGGAAAAACAATAGAGCAGGATCAATATTCTACAAACTAACAACCACAATAGAGCAACATAAACTCAATTTCTTGCAGCAATTATATCAAACAATTAATAGGCAATTTTAAAATCCCTAACTTGATTGGAGGAAAATAACCCATAACCCAAACCCTAACTCAACAGTCGCTATAACTATCAAGAGGCAAAAACAAAATCATGAAAGATTGCCAGCTTGTCATAGTTGGGGAATGTCTGATGGCCGGCAATGGTGACATGATAGTGCAGCCAGAATAGAGCAACGAGAAATTACATGGCTGTTGGTGCAGTGGAGACTTGGCAGTGTGGTGGTTACTGGGAGGCTGAAGGTTTGGCGTAGTGGCTGATCAACATCGACGGCGAGTCAGATCGGCTTGAGAGTTGAGAGAGAGAAAAGGCTGTTGCTTGAGAATTGGCGTGAGAGATGTTTTAGAGTTCAAAGAATTGGGGACGGCGAAAAGGTAAATATTATTTGTATTTATATTTTAATTTTAATTTTTAATTATGCAATTTGATTGAATTTTCATATTGGATCGGAATCCAATCCAAAGCCATGTCTTAGGTTGTTACTGCATATACGACGTAGTTTTGAATGTTTAAATAAAGTGATAATTTTACCTTTACGTTGTCAGTGAAGTTATAATGGCACATAGACAGGAGTGGACGCATGCAAGAAAATGTAAATTCAGGTGAAAATTAGTTAAAAAAAATAAAAATATGTGTATTTTTTGAAAAAATACAAAAATAAAATAGTTGGTAGATAATTTTTTTTAATATAAAAATATTAAGTAAATTATTAGGTAATCCGATTATTTTTTCGTGTCGGATTTGAGTCATAATATTTTAACATTATTATTAAATGGGTAAGATTTAGGTCCAGTTAAATTTGACACGACACGTAACTGACACGACATAAACACGATCCCGATAACTTGTTTTGTCAGCTCTACTTATTCATGTCCTTTAAGGATCATTATTTCCCATCCTCACCCTTGAGTTAGTATGTAGACCAATTTTCCTATCAATAATGTTGATACATATATATTGTTAATTATTATTAAATTGATTAATAATAATAATTTATTTAAAAATTATAATTATATTTATAATTATAATAATAATCTATTTAATAATAATTATATTTTTAATTAAGTGGAGGCTATTTTGATAATTTAAAAATTATAGGAGTGAATTTAATATTTTAAGGGTTTTAATGAAATAAAACATAGTATAAGGATCTCAATAAAATTTTACAATAACTGAGTCAGAATAGAAGAAACCGTGAAGACTTATAATATATGTAACTGAAGCGGATGCTTCCATAATTGGAACAATGTAGCTCAGCCCAAACTTGCCCTTAACTAAAGGACCAACTGGGATTGGCCCTTTTTTGCCTCCTTATTCTAATTACTAATAACTGTGACTGTGCCTTTGGCTATCAGCTGCTCGATCAAATATCTGAGTGAAAAAAAATGGGTAAGAGAGGGCGAGATAGAAGAGCATCAAACTTGACATCTGCTTCTCATAAACCTCTCTCACTTAGAGAAGAAAATGCAAGGAGAAGCTATTCAACACTGCAAACGTCAAGTCAAAATTGAAACTCGAAGACTTGCAAAGACTAGCAGTGTTGGCAAGTAGTGAAACTTCTGTTCCTTCTTTGGCTGTGCTTTTTGGACACCGCTTGGCCTCTGCCAATGAGGCCCTGGGATTACATCCAGACCCCTCTTTGTTTTCCTGCCAAAGGTTTTGCCTAAACCTAATTACTTTTATATATACAATTTTTTTATATGCAAGTTTGATCATATATTTGTATTGTATGTAAGTAATGCGATATAGACTAATGTACTTTCATAAATGTTGCATGCTTTCTATATTGTTGTACCTGCATCGTTTTGAATATCTTTATAATTTTAAATGAGTTTAATTGCAAACTTGCAACGGCTCTTAATAATCGTGTTAAATTCAACAACATATACCCATTTATTTGTGTCACATTCGTGTCGTATAATTGGGTCGTGTCAAATTTTACTACCTCTAGCAATAAAGACTACCAGATGAACAGTAAGGATCTCTCTAGGGAGAAAACAAAGAATCCTAGATCGAGGCTATAAATTAGTAAAAACCAAGAGTGGACAGTATACGGTTCAATTCAAAGTAGGACCTAAACCCCTCGATTTTTAAGAAATAGAATCGAAACCAAACCAAATTTTAGAATTTAACCAATTGAAATGTTTCATTTTGGTTTGATTCTAAAATTTGATTTGGCTTGGATCAGACATTACAATTTAACTAGTAACTACATAGTGGATAACTACCTAGGCTTCTTTTTAAAAAATTTTCCCCCAATCAATTAAATTGTTAATTACTTCCAATAATCAAACCAACCATGCATATCAAATTAATCAAAGAATAAACCCTCTAATTGCTATTACGAAATACGAAACACGTCTTTATATGGATGGCTGAGAAAGGAAAAAGAAAAAAGTGTTAATGATTATTCACTCTTATTAGAACAATGAATGTATAAGTTAAAAGCTGACAATTTTGGATACAAGATGAAGGTATTGGTAAAGAAAGCAACTTCATAAATATCCAAGCACCCACCAATTTAAAAGCAATAATCAAGAAAAGCACTTCAAAATTATTGCAAGGTGATTCCAATCTTACATATCTAGCACAAGCCAGAAGACATAGATAAATTCAAAACTACAAATAATTAACACAATTTTTTACTTATAGTATTGATTAATGAGCTCATTATTCCTAAATTATTTTAATGCTCCCATAATAAATTTTTGTGTTAAAATTAATTTACAGTATGTTAATTTTTTTTTTATATTGTAAATATTTCAAGAATAAAAAGGGAATCGGAACTGAAAGCAAAAATAAAGAAGAATTGCTAAGGCCATTATAGAGAAGATGCAATTAATAAAAATAAATATTTAAAAAAATATGGTGTGATGGTCAGGTGGCCATTTTGCCACTTGAAATCACACTTTTCAAAATGTATATATATATATATATAATATAATATAATATAATAAATAAAAAAAAATATAAGAAAAATAAGAAAAATGTGCATTCCTCACCTATAAAAGGTGAGGAAATGCAATGGAGCTAGGGGGAGAAAAAGAGAGAAAAGGAGAGAGAGCTAGGGGGTGAAGCTGAGAAATTCTTCTTCTTGTTTCTCTTGAGTTATCAATTCTCTTATAATATATTTCAGAAGTTTATTAAATAAAATAACTGTTTTGTTTTTCAATATGAGTGGCTAAATTTTTAGAGCTGAGGTGAAAGGTGAAGCTGAAGGATTCAAATTAATTACTTTCTCAAATGAGTTTGAAAGTTTATTTTATTTATGTATTTTTTTCTTTACTAGTTTCTTTTATATTATGTTAATTTAGAGATCTAGATTTTCTTTATATTTATATGGTATTTTGACATAATGTTAATACTTCAATATAGTTATGGCATATTAGGTATTTTGTCCCATATTTATCACATTAATGGTTTGTTAAGAATTAAATGGCATAACAATTAACTGGCAAGATAAATACAAAATACAAATATGAGAGAGTTGTTATATTATCATATTTTTAAATTAATTCTTATCAATATCTTTTCCCACAATTAATTTCTTTATTACAACAAATCGACTACTAGATTTTAAATTTCCTGTGGTTCGATTCCAGACTCACCCGTTATATTATAACTAGACACGCTTATACTTGAAAGTAATAACGCTTTTGAGTCGTGTCAAGTATAATCACATACTTGCCAAGCCAACATATTTCAAATAAGTTGTATCGTTGTCTCATTTCCAAAAAAAAAAAAACATTTTTTCTATGAATAAACTTATCTCGAAATCTCAAAATCATTAGATCATCAAATAACAAATAATCACAACAGAATCACAAGAAAGCACAAATAGAGACTTCTAAAACCATAATGCACAATAAGCTTAATGAGGTCGCTATCCAAACAAGCTTCCATTTTACTTCAAATCAACTCAACTTAATCTCAAGATCGCCAAGGAATTGAAATAATAGGAAACTATAACGAAATCACTAGATATTTAGATGAAAACATAATATGATAAATCGACGTGGCACAACCATATGGATAAATTGCATTCCAAATGAATTTAAGTTTAAACATGCATTGTTTGGCTAGCTTGCACTCAGCCTTTACAAGTGACAGAAAGCACACCATACAAATACTTACGAAAAGGCAACTATTATAATAGTCTATAATAATTAAGCCAATAAAGCTATACATTACCCATTCTTCGGCGTTAGCATAAAAGCCTATATCTTTTAACGAAATATAATTTAAGAGAACTAAAAAACTTATATGTTAGGTGAGAAAAAGATGATACACCCTCTGCTAATGCTCTTAATAGTTCAAAGGTGTTGATCATCTAATCCTTGTAAAAGGATAAAGTAGGATTAGGTTTTGCGCTTTGTCTTTTCCTATATTTTTAGCTTAATGTTCTTAAACTTGCTGATGCTTCATGCTTTAAATCAGACTTCATTCCAGAGTTAAATGCCCTACAAGCATATTGTATATTCAGAATAAAGCTATAAAATAATGCAAATAAGTATACAAAGTCAATTAGTAGTATTTTTAGAATTAAGATTAAAATTAGCATGGGTAGATGACTATGTTTGTCTCATTAGATTGCCTATTCCCTAGAGCTCATCTCACCAATCGATGCCTATAAAATAAAAGTCATTAATTTATATTCCATAACGATTAGGTCTATATTAAAGCATCATTAAGAATTATTTAATTTAATTTTTTTTAATCTTTACCTTGTCTTTTTTCTTCTTCTAATCATAAGCTAATTTTACGCAGGTCATTTTTTTTATGACTTGACTAGTCACATCGAGAGCACTTTAAGCCTGAGCTTCACTTCAAGGTTGAAGACTCACCCTCTTATTTCCTCCTTTTTATTTCAGGGTTGCCAATAAACCTTATGGTTGTTGTTGACTGTAAATTGCCATGAAGTACATGTGACCACTTATTCTCATTAAGAATAGGTATGAATTGATATTTGTAAATCCCAACGAAAGCTGCCTTTTATAAATGTGGATGTATATAATCTTCAATATGATACCTTTTTGCATCAGTGGAATAAAGGGAATATTTGTAAGGTAGTCCAAAAATTGCCAACTCAACATAATCACACTTCTTCCTTAATAGATCAATGTCAATGCTTTTTGTCACATATTCAAGGATTTGAAATGTCCCATTATGTCCAAAGGTGATAATGATTAACCTTGTCTCTACTTTTCCCTTAACAATCTTCCTTCTCATAACTACTAGAAGCTCATCATTCTATCCAAGGGCTACCTCATGCTTTATAGAATCAAATATATAGTTTTCTTTTATATCTCTTCAAACATCCTCCCAATTGGCAAACCTGCGCACTTTTTGATCTAATTGTTGAAAGATTCAATCATATTATTAGTAACATGGCTGCATTTTGTGTGTGAGGGGAACAAATGCTTTCCCTACATACAATAGGGATTTTCAGGAGCCATTTATAGCCATTAAGAGTTACAGTCTTCAGTTCTTCCATTTAGGAGCTAAAGTCAGTAACATTACAACTTTTATAGGCTCTCAAAACACTTTCTTCAATAGAAACTTATCCTTAAATTTACATAGATATGTCTATAGTAGTGCCTCTTTAATGATAGAAGGATCAATCTATTAAAGGGATTGAACACACTCTTTTGCTTATCATTCATTGAGCATAATTCTTCACCACGATTATAGCCTACTTGATCATTTAGTTTCTCCATATGATATTGCCAAGAATCATTATTTTTAGTCTCAACCACACACATAGCTAAAGGGTAAATCCTATAATTTTCATCAATGCTCAAAGCTGCTAGGAGTACACCTCAATATAGCCCTTTTAAGTTATAGCCATCAACCTTAATCAATGCCTACACCCTTCAAAGAATCCCTTATGTTGCTATCAAAACATAAGAATAACCTTTAGAATGTTGAAAATTATGTACCACCAATCCAATCTCTTTTAAAAGAGACAGTGAAATTAGGATTGGAATTTAATACAGCATGCATGTACCTAAATAATTTGTTGTAATTAGTTTTATAGTCTTGACCAAATTACTTAAGTGCTTCCCTTTTGGCTTTGTGCAATATTCAATTGTTGTATTCAATTTCATACTTCCGTATCAAAGTAGTAGCAATAAATGAAATCTTGATGTTAGGATTGATTTTGAATCGATGCAGATATATGACAGCTATTCAATTGGAACTTGTTTCATAATTGTCATAAACTCAATGACAAGTGTGCTTTGATAGTAAATCTTACATTAGAATGGCCTCTTATTCCAATTAAGGCTTGTATGGATTCCCCAAGTGTGCACTCTAGTGCTGAACATACATGTACTTCTTATTTGCTCATTTTTCAACCGCTTCATTCCTAATGGCAAATATTTTCAAAGCATTTCTTAACTCATACACACTAACAAACAACTGTCCAAGCTTCATGACTATCTCATCACCAAAAGAATTAAACTCAAAACCACCTGTATTTTCTTCATATCTAATGCAAGCTTGTGCTTGAACAATATCGTCCTCATTTGGCTTATCTCCACTGTCATTCCTAGATTTATAATCATCAAGATCTCTAACAATGTCACTTCCATCTCCAAAAGCATCATCTAGATTTTAAATCATCCATATCAGAATCATTTGTACTAGCCCTATACTCATAACCATCATTAATTTCATCAAGTTCATCTATAAGTGCCTCAAAACTATTATACAACTCTTCATTTGCACTTTCTACCTCATTATTCAACTACTGTATGGACTTATTTATTCAGGTTTTATATTTATTCAAATCTAAAACACTTCTACTATTACTTTACTTGTTTTTTTTTTCTTAAATCTGGCAGCACTTTTGTTGCTGCTTCACTTGGATCCTTATCATCAACAGATGAAGTATTGCAGCCTCCGCAAAATTAATCCAATCAAACTCTATGTATTTATCTAAGTCAACTAGGAGTTGGTCTTCAGGTTAACATATTAATTAACATTAGTAGACTTGCTGCTTGGTTGAACCATTGAGAAGAAAGATGATGCAGTTTTCATTTAAAATAACTATAATGCTAGCCCAATTGTACCCCTTTACTCTTAAGTTGTTCAAATGCCTGAAGCAGGTCTTTGTCAATTAGTATTATTTGTTGCTTAGTCTGCTATGAAGACATCACTTGAACCCTTATTCCATTCGCATCCTTAATAAGATGACCTCAATAAGCATCTCTAATATCAATCCACATTTTATGCAAGTTGTTTTGCTTTGGAATAGTATTCCAACCACAAAGAGTTTGCCATCTATCACTTTCCCAATGTCAAAGTATGATGAATTGCATGAACATTAAAAAAAACTAATTAGTCTAACCATCTCAATAAATGCCATCTACTGCACCAACAATCTTAAACATGGACATATAGAAATAGATAAACAAGTGCATAAACTCTGATATTAGAAGTTATGCTATTGTTGATAGGAAAAGAAAATGACATTAACATACATGGGATAAAATATAATAAATAAGCTTCTAAATTTTGAGCTTAATAAATGATATGAACATTCTTTCCTCATTGTACTTGTTTCTTTATAACCTCACTGCTTATAAGTTCTATAACTAATTTCTATCTTATATTTTGAGGATAACCTAAAAAAAAAATAGGCAAGTATCTAAATTTTACCATGAAGTACAAACTTTTACAAACACACACACACACACACACACACACACACACACACACACACACACAAAGGCAAGCTTCTTAATTAATTAAAACAAAAAAAAGTCAACTAATAACAACAACATTTTTAATAAAATGCAAGTAATAAAACCAAATTTAAGTTTCAAGCTTTGATAAAAAAATACACACCTAGCACACTATTCAATCACCTACTGTCTATGTGTTAGTCTTTGTTGGAATTTGGTTCACAACATATTTGATCTTAGATAGTATCAATTATTGCATCATAAAATGTCTTTGCTAAAATAATTGGTGTTACAACTTTTGAAATGAAGCTAAGCATTCATGAAAAAGAAAAAATGAAGCCAAGCATTAAGAATGAAAATAAGTTATTATTGCCTCAGTTTTCACCAACTTTAAAGCATTGTACCGCTCTACATTTTGGATGCACAATGTTTTGTCTAATTAGTCACTATGCATCAGCATTTTTAAGATTCAAAAACCATAAACTGCTCTATTTACATGACTGCCTTATGTCTAGGGAATGATATGTCAATATATAGATAGATTCTTTCTAAGTGTAGCAAAGCCAAACTTGAGGGGAGCTATACCAAAATTACCCCTTACAATATTATGTCAATTAATTATTGAAAATAACTATATTTAAAAATAAATTGAAGTTTAATACTTTTAAAAGGTCATTTTACCATGCCATGATTAAAAATCACAACATCAATACCATATTTAAATATGAATTATGTATAGGGTGAATTTGTATATCAATGTCAAACAAAATAAAAGCTTGTATATAACATAAAAATTATAAATCAACACTAAATGTCAAATACAACATAAATTAAGTAAATGAAATATAAGACTAATAAATAAAAGGTAAAATAAGTAAATTAAGATAGAATGATATATTGGTGTATTATTAGCAAAAAAAATCTCACAAATACAACATTACTTGTAAACCAATATAAAGTATAAAATAAAACATAAATTATGTAAATGAAATATAAGACCTGTAAATAGAAGGTAAAAGAAGTAAATTAATATAAGAGTGATAAATTAATATATTATTAGTAAAAAAAATGAAAACTTACAAATATAACATAAAACTTATAATCAGCAGTAAGTATAAAATAAAACATAAATTATGTAAATGAAATATAATGCTTGTAAATAGAAGATAAAATAAGTAAATTAATATAAGAGTGGCAAATTGATGTATTATTGATAAACAGAATAAAAATTTATAAATATAACATAAAACTTGTAAATCAACATTAAATGAAAAATAAAAATTAATTTTGTAAATGAAACATATGACTTGTTGATAGAAAATAAAATAAGTAAATTAACACAGGAGTGGTAAATTGCAGTATAAGAATAATTCTTATAAGGATTAATCTAATAAAAAGATAAAATAAGTAAATTAATATAAGAATTATTGAGAAAAATAAAACCTTACAAATATAAAATAAAAACTCATTATAATAATGATTACCTTATGTATTTTTTTATTTTGTTTCTAAATTAAATGATGATAAATTGTGTTTATCTAATACATGTGATAATATATGTAAAACATTATTCAAGATAAAAGTTATTATCAAAATTGAATTTTTAAAAACTATTCTTTTCATATTTTTCAAAGTTGTTTTAAGAAAAGGTGATTTTGCATCCTTCTAAACCTCCTTAATAACAACTCCAAATGAACTTTAAATATAAGTAAGAAGCAAAGTTTAAACTACATGAAATATATATAAAATAGAAAATTAGATCCAATTTTATTGAAATATTATATATTTAGTAATATATGAATATCTTTTTATTTTGTATTGACTTGATCCACATCAAGAAAAATAATTTTGCTTAACTAAACTTGTGTAGTGAACAGTACTATGATAGAAAATGAAAAAAATAAAATAAAATTATGGATGTCATAAAATGAAAATAGAATTTATGGTTAAAGTAATTCAATAAAACTTATTCCGATTGTTTTCAATATAATTTTTTTGTTTTCAATTGATGAGCAACTTTTTTCTTTATTTAATTAGATTAAATGAGTAACCTATTCTTTGTTTAATGAAAGTGTAATATTAGTTTGTTAGTTTTATGTTATTTTTACAAATGTTTGTTTTGTTTGTAATTTTAAAACTCTAATTTATCACTGTTATATTAATTTATTTATTTTACCTTTTATTTACTAATTTATCACTATTATATTAAAAAATATATGTTTATCACAACATCGATGTTGTAATTTTAATCTAGTATTATTAAATTTTCCACTTTGTTAAAACATAAATTAAAATTTGTTGAATTGAAATTTGTTTCAAACTGATAAATATTTTTTGAAAGGGTGAGGCTAAATACACTCTAAAATTCACTCTAAGCACTCTTAATTTTATAAAATATTTTATTACATAATTATCCTTAAATCAAATTACAGAAATACTTACAACCCCACCTTTTAAATAATTGGATAGAAAACAAAAGTATACTAAAAGACAGTTTTACCCCTCATCACTCACCTCATACATACAACCCTACCTTTTAAATAATTGGATATAAAACAAAAACATAATAAAAGACAGTTTTACCCTTCATCACTCACCTCATTTCACGGCACCATACTTTATTCTTTACCCACGGTAATCTCCAACAAATTCTCTTCTTTTTTTTTAATGACAATGTCCTTCATACATAATCTTACAGCACACATTAAACTAGTTTGCCAACTTTATTTTCAAAACTCAAATGTCATAGTTTTGTTCCGTAACAAGAACTTATTGTTTGAGAATTTCTTTAAGTTTTTCCTAAATGGTAAAAGATATGATTTAAAGACATTTTTTCTCTTTTTGGGAATTGAGAGATTTTTATGATGAGCTCTTGCTAAATCACAAATTAGATTGCTTTCCTCCACATTTTCGAACCAATTTTTTTGCCAAGCCATATGGACATGATTGTAAAAGATGAGAGAAACGAAAATGGGTCATATATGGAACTTTGGTAATGTTAAAACGGAATTACAAAGAGTACTCAAAGTAAAATTTTAATTTTTAATTTTTAATTTTTAAAATTAAGTGTTACAAAATAATTTACTATTCAGAGTACTAATTAAAGTGCATATACCACCATCCTTTTCAAAAACTATTGATCTGTTAACTCATTTTTAACAGAGGGGGGACAAGGACGTTTTAATTATTATTATTTTTTATTTATTTTTGGTATAATTTAAACCAAAACACTAACCTTTCCATTATCTCAATTAGGTATAAAAGACAGCCAGTTCGGTCGGTTTGGCTCAATTTTGGTTTTCTAAACCAAACCATACATATAATGCAGATATCTGAGCCACTATTTTCACTCTTCGCCCAAACCAGTGTTGTTGATAATTTGTGCCATACCGCACAAGTTTTCCAAAATTTCAGGAGGCGCAATTATGCAAATTCTCTATGGTAACTACAATATATATATATATATATTCAATTAGAGCTCTAACAAATAGCATTAGCATTTTCCTTCAGTATCAGTTAAGCATTTTGCATTTGGAATTTTATCTCTCATCTCACCCAACTGCTTCTAAATCAACTTCTGCATCTGTCTCTCCATCTATCATCCCAGCATCTGCTTCCGCGTCTGCATCCAATTGGCCAGCTTCTTGTCCCATATCGGTGTCAGAACTCTGCTTCTGAAGTTCATCTGATGTTGCAGTACCACTTTGGGAAATATTGCCAGTTCCTGCTGTAACATCAGCTTCCACTGGAGTTGCTGATGCTTCAAGATCAGCTCTGATACCTTCCCCATCATTTTCGCTTGCAGATGCTGCAATCTGAAAGAAAACATCCCAACTAGAAACTTAATTAAATTAAACATTACAATCCTCCTAACCATGACCCCTAACCTCAAACCTTAACCGAAAATCCCAAAACGTTGGTTTGAGAGAACTACAAGAAACAAAAGGCACTTCAAGCTAAAACGAAAAAATGACTATAAGAAAAACACAAAGAAAATGAGATCATATGAGATTCTAAGATTGATGGCCATATCTCATAAATAAATAAATAATGGTCATATAAAAATATTCTGATATTTAAGAGATGTTCACTGTCAACCTGTAGTATTGCTACCTAAGACAATAAATTTTCAGCCTTTTCCTCTTGCCTTACAAACTAAAATCTAGCACGTTTCACTAGATCAAAAACTTCTCACGTCTTCCCTGCGATACCCCCAACCTTACCACATATCAAGCTCGGCCTTTAAGAAAGAGAAACTTTCACAGCAATAAAGTTCAAGCACAAAACATGCTTTAGATACCTTATGATAAATGTAGCTATTTAGGTTGATGCAACTGCAAAGTAGAGGCACATACAAGAAATAATTGCCAGAAATTTTCATGCGAGCATAAAACTAATTCAAAGAGAATGTTTTGGAGGACAAGGAGAACCCTTTTTTTTCCCTCTTTAGCCCCACCCATGCTAGATGGGGGAAAGATTTTAAGAAGCCACATATCCAATACAGTAAATGAACTAAGTTCAGCCGAGTATGAGGTTTCTTAAGATCAGCTCAATAACAAGAAACGCTGCTGACCTTAAAATGGTAAGCATAAGCTTAGCACATATGCAACATCAAACAGTAGAAAATTGTATTATATTGATTGGTAATTAGAAATAAAAATATACTTTTTCAATTCAGAGTTCATAAAGTTGACAGTTACTAACACGAAGCAGTAAAGGTCTACATTTTTCTGTTTTGTTAAAAAAATAAAACAGAAGGAAAGAGATATCTAAAAGACTAATAGGCCATTTAATCAGAATTAGCAGTCAATCGTAATGAATTGGATACAATTATCAATTCATTAAAACAAATTAAAATTTAACTTATCAAGCAATGCGGATACAGTCACATATCAAGCCTAAGTGTGCGAACCTACAATTTACTTACAACTTGCTAGCAAAAATCATGAGAAGAAAAATATATCCGACTTACCCTTCTTGCACATGATTGAACTCAAGCAAACATCTAGAGGCACAGACCACAAACAGAACAACTAGCTTGGATAATTTTACATGTCTGTGTACACAAGTCCCTAGTACTTCAGCTATTGTTGACCCTTGAACTTATCCATTGTTATTAAACCACCATTGATCTTCGAAAGTTTTAGCTTATAAGAAAAAGTTCAACACTAGTACACCACTTTGTCTCACATGCAGAATAGAATTCCATTATCAGACTTGTCATGCAGATATAAAAACACAATGTACAACAAATACAGCTCAATTTGGTCTGTGACACATTTCATTAATAAAAATAGGGATTTAAACAAACGACTCCTAGTAACCTAGCTTTAATATTAATGTTGAAACAAAAATAATACCAAAAGCTAATAGGAAATGACCCAAAAATGGATATGTGCTCTAACAAATGCATGCATATTACCATTGGACCCAAGAGCAATCAGCAGCATCCAACAAATTTCATTTATAAACATCAAAATAAAAACGTCAGAGTGAAAGGATTATTTTGGCTTGAAGAGAGATAAGACTTGGAGTTGAGGAAAGAACTGAACCAATCCCCAATTAGCAACTGAGGGCAATGTAAGGGTATCTCAGAATTTCTTGCTGATTAAAATATGTAAACAAAAGAATTGAGGATTTGAAAGCCAAATGTTGGCTTAGATACCTGATTTTCTTCAGCTTGAGATGGAGCAACCTTTGAATCTTCCTTTTTAGCACGTTTGGATCTGTCATTTGCTTTACCTTCGTATTTGGACCGGACATGAGGCGGCAAAAGTTCTAGTGGCACAACTCCTTCAATACCATGGTCAGTAAACTGCAATGATATCACCATAAGTTTCATTAGGCTGACACAAACCAAATAGTATATTAGAAAGGTCTTCATTGACAGCTAATCATACTCTGGAAAACCCATCCAAGTCCTGGCGAGCTGAAAATCGGAGACCTTTCCAGCAATAAACCTGCAGAAGTTTACAAGAAATTACTCACAAGTTTATATGCATACTGTAGCAAGAAGACGAACATAAGTAGTCACTAATATACTTGATCAAAATAAAAATTTTTCATGCTTTGCGACAAAAATGCAATTGATCTGTAATTGATCCGTTTGCACAGCTCCACTAGCAAAAAGTTCTAGTGGCACAACTCCTTCAATACTGGCCATTTATCTGTTCTACCATGATCAAAATAAAAATTTTTCATGCTTTACAAGAAAAATGCAACACCTTTGAACACGGCAAATTTCAGAGGAATCAAATATCAAAAGAAACACATTCTGTGGATATAACATCAGAAATTTGCATTTTTGCATGGCGACCTAACTTGTCTAAACTTCCAACTTCTGTTATAACCATGTCTCATATAAAGCAGCTACAGGTCCACAGTTTAGGTGGTTTGCTAGCAGTCAAAACAATCTTAGATACCAGATGAACCAATCTTAGAACAGAAAACAGGTTATTAAATGTTTTATAGAAAACCTGTTATTAAAAGTTTTATCTGCGGCATACTTCACTTATTCAACAACTCTTTACTTCCAAGTCAGAAAGGAATTTCTCCCCGCAAGGATCCTCCAAACTCCTCTTAGTTCCCACGAGTACTATAATTTATTATAGGGTTACTAAACTATAATCTGTTCTTTGTTGAGCACATTAATCTTTAATCCCCGCATTTTAAGGATAGATTTACAATGATCACACTCACAAGAACCATTATTGCAATCTTGCTGAATATTTGAATCTGAAGAGGATGGAATATCATCTTCATAATCAGATTTTGAACCATCTGAATCTGATCTAGAGTGATCTGTTAGTAAACTTGCATTAGCTGCCTTTTAAGGTCTTCGTCTAGATTAAGACTATTACTTTTAGCTTCAGCTTTATAGTTATTATTGTAATATCCACTTTTACCACACTTATAACAAGTGGGTTGGCCTCTTGACTTTTTAGCTCTTTTCTTAGCAAGCTTAGCCTATTGCTTAGGTTCAGACTTCTTTTGATATCTCTTTTTAGAGTATTGCTCTGTTTGCCTATAAGGAGTATTCTTTTGAGGCTTCTTAGATTTTCTCCAATTAACACTTTTCAGGTCTTCATAACTAAATTGTTGGCAGAAGTCACCTAGAGCTTGTTTCCCAGTAACATTCTGTTTCTCAAGCTGTCTTTTCAACTTAAAATCACTGCAGAGATTAAAACCTTCCATGACAACCTCTGCTGCTATTTCTCCATAAATATCCTGAGAAAAAGCAATCATACCATTATGTTTTTTATGAAGTTTAGTATTACCTCATCAACAAATAGGATTGGGAAGCCAGGAATAAATTTTTCTTTCCAGAAATCATTCTGCCAGTCACATCTCTTTGTAAGAATTTTGAGAAGAATACATCTTTATACCACCTAAAGTCTTACTGAGGAGGATAACATAGATTTATTAACTGCTCAAATTCTTCTGTCTTGCTAAATACCAGTGGAGCCAATGAGTTGCAGTAGAATTGTGTAGATTAATGTATCGACAGCCTCAGACTCAGTACTGGTTACCATTTCACCACTAGGTCCAGCCCCAGTTTCAGGCCATCTTGCATTTAAGACATAATTTCAGTTTTCTTGAGACAAATACTGATCCCACCAAGCTTGAAGTTGGTTGACAAACCCAAAAACAATTGCAACTGCAATCTGCTCACTGGAATACCTTTCTTTCTGCAGGCGGTTGCAAACATTGTCATATGCTTGAGGATTTTGATGATTTGATATTCATACAAACCATCAATATTCCATTCAACCATACTCCTACCATCATGTGTTACCATATTAGGTAATCATTATCTTCAATTTCAAGATCTACTGGTGATAGCCTTCTTTAGTATGCCTTTGTCGTAAAAGTTGGTTAAGGAGTTTTAAATTTCACTTTATTGATATTTTAGTCAGCTTGCTCATTCCCGACCTCTTTTAAGGCATGTTCTAACTCAAATAGTTCCTCATTAGAGAGATTAGTTAAATTTTCTGATAAAACGTTAATCTGTTTTTGTTACTAAAATGCCCTTATGGATTTGTTCACAAACCAAATAAAAAGTAAATATTTTCAAATGACATGTATGCATGTTTACTATAAATACTATTACCATTACTATTATAATATTAATTGTTACTATTATTATCATAATTATTATAATACTTATTACTATTATGATGATTCCAATTATAATATTACTATTACTATTAGTTTACTATTATTATTACTATGATAATAGTTATGATTATAATAATAATTATTACTATTAATAAACAATATTTATTATTATTTAGTATTTAAATGGGATAAAAATAAGTTTTTTATTTCTTTAACATTCCCCCATTTTCATTCTCCTTAGGAATGGGACTCCCATATTCCCAAATTTGTGGGCTGCACCCGAAATCCATTCTCATTTTCTTATATTTTTAGCAAGTAAACACTATCAATAATTCCCTAGAAACACACCATAAGTTTATTGGGGAATGTGGTGGGGAATGGGGGCCAAATTTAAATGTGGTGGGAAATGGACGAGGCCTCCCGACGCCCACCCTGACCATTGCCTCCCTAGTTTAGTAGGCAAATGTACCCTAGAGACAGCCTTTTAATTGCCTATTATATTTTTTTGGTCTAAAATATACAAAATTTTATATTTCCAAGTATATTCACATTTGCTACTGTTTGCAATGTTTCCATTACCTTCAAGAAACATTGCTTTCTCTGCCTTCAAGAAGCAATACACCCAGAAAACAATGATGTCCGCATGTGCCAATTTAATATTGTTTATATTGGTTCTCTTGCATTCTTTCTACTATCTTTATGACATAATATTCCCTCTGCTTCCCAGAAGCAATACAACCAGAAATATTTAAGCAAATAGGTACAAACATGACATATCAATTTCATTATTATTGTGACTTGCATAAAAAGAAAACCGTCTCATAAGCAACATCACATAGAAGAGTAAGAACATTCAATAGCCAAAACTTACCCGGTTGTTTTTGTGGTGATATTCAGCTTCTATTCCTGCAGATGGGTCCATCTGTAATTTTAAAAAGGAAGACATAATGAATATAAATCACTTCATATAATAAGTTCTTACATCTTCGGCCAAGGGAAAAAGAAAAATTAGGTAGAAAAGAATTCAGGAACCATGATAGATGCTTACATCTTCAGCCAAAGGTTTCCAATACTCAGTGATGGCAGGAGTTCTAACACGTTGAGGATCAATCAAAGCATTCTGGACATGGCATAAAGATATTCCAAACAAAACTATTGTCATATAAAGCTAACGTCAAGAAACATTAGAAAAAAATTTGATGAACATGAAATATGAGCGATTTTCCCCTTAGATACCTACAGTTAATTACCAAAAACAACATGCTTTCTTCTCGTTTCAGGCGCGTTGGTCACTTTTCTTTTGGGTAAATCATCATTTTACTCCATATAAATTTATAGAGTTAATTTTTTAAAAGAAAAAGGAAAATGATAAAAAAGGGTACCCTACTCCCCCAACAAAAGATCTCATTATCTCAACCTAAAAGTAATCCCAAACCACCCCATTACTGGATTTGTAAAGGCCATAGATTGCTTGATGACTAATGCCCCACTAATTAATAATCCAAACAGCTGATTAGGCGACGCAATGACAGTTTTACCATTGCAAAAAGGAGCACCATGGTTTTAAATTATCTAACAGGGAGTAAGTTCCACAAAAGAATGTTTTGAAGGCAAGTTCTTGCCGGTCAAATAATTGCGGAAGTACTTAACAGAGATGTACCGGATTCTGATCTGCCCATTTCCACAACTGAGAGAGTTCTTTATTCCCAAGTCTCCACCTTGGCCTACTGGAGGAGCAACATTAAAGATATCTCAATAAAAATTAAAGATGGAGAATATAAACTTAATCAGCACTGAATCAAAATGAACTAGACACAGCAATCACTTTTGGAAAAAAAGATGGATAGAACCCTATAAAACTTTTAATGCATAAATGAGGGAAAATAGAACTTTAACATGCAGATACTTTTGTTTGTATGTATTGCCTAGTAAGCCAATAGAATTTGAACCTTGTCCATACTCCCCTTCTCTAAAAGCAAAACATGGGTTCAAACCTGTAAACAGAGTTGTAAGGGCTTGCTAGTCACAGGCTGAAGGACAATACGGTAACATTGGATACCAAATACTATTATTAGGCATTACATTTTGTCTTAGAGAACATCAAGATCTTACCAAGTGATTTTCAATGTCAACCTAGTAGAACACTAATAAATGATTAGTACATCTTTAGGTAATAAAAGCTTCAGCTGGTTTTACTGCACTATTGATATATAAGAAGATTGCACAACTTTAAGTATAATGCCAACACTTTGGATATGGCGAAAGGATATCTTATACAGATAACGCTAATGCCTTTCTATTCTCTGTCCTAAATATTCTTTCCAAAGCATATGAACGTCCAAAGTAAATTATATTCATAGCAGCAGCATAGAACTATTAATCCACTGATTTCCTATACCGTTTTTTAGGTCCATCTTGAACTGCTTTCTTCTCCATAGATTGCTTTTCAAAAGGTGGACAGCCATCACGTTTCCACCACACCTAATAGCACAAAGATTTCAAACAAATTTAGCTGGAACACGTTCATGACAACAACAAAGGGAAATATATAGAAACAAATACGAGAGGAAGTCAGAGAAGAGCTTATGCATACCCAATTCTTTTCACGTTCCAATATATGCTCAATACTATGAAGAAAATCCTTCCCTTTAGGCGGGGTCGTTTCAAGCAGTTTCTTTACTCGCTCTTCACAAGACTTCATTTCTTCTTTCTATAATCACAAACAGGCAATATTTACAATTTTATACATATGTAATTATCTACTTGTCTACATCTGGAGAAGAAAAATAACACATATGGAACGAGAACATTTCAAGTTTCTGCTATAAGTTAACAATACAAGTACTGCTCGATCGAATGCAGCCATCTATTTGTCAGCACTCAGCGGCAGCTAATCTGAGCATCTCTCTCATCTGAGGAATGCTCCAGTTGGCACTGCCCATCTTATGAAGGATGTGCCAAGATGGTGCACCGGTGTACGTGTGTACAGAATAAACTTTAACCATCACAAAAATAGGTATTTACCAATTAAATTTTGACCTTTTTCTGAGAGAGGAAAAGGAAAGAAAGAAAAAAAGGAAAAAACAATTACCATGCTTTCAGATGGCAAATCTTTGTCATTTTTTCCAGGGGCCTATGAAAATAAAATTAAAAGAAAGAATATTAAAACGACTTAAATACCATTTAATCAAATACCACAAAGAGATGAGGCAGAGAAGGCATGTGTAAAGTATCAAATTTAGATCCACAGCATTCATTACCTTTAGATAATCAAACAATATGAGGCACTGCACAAGAACATGTCGTCTAAAGCTCGGATCTTTCAACTGCAGCCAAGGGGGAAAAAAAAATAAACCAAAATATTCTGTATCAATTTTTTTTCAATAGTCGTCAACATCTTTTACCTCTAAACCCATTAATTTACTGCTTGTAAGATACTTTATATTGAAAGTTGCTGCCTCTTCCTCCAAAATATTTGCATCTCCCACTTCATCACTCAAAGGCTGAGCATCAAAAGTGTTCAACACAACCTACACATTTCAAGAAAACAATTGGATTTGAGGGACAAGACAGCCAAAATAAAATGTAATATTTTCTGGGTCACCAAAAATAAAATAATTAAGAAATAATGCTGCATCAAAACGAAGTAACAGCAAAAATAATTAGCAAATAAAAGGAATACCATTAAACTGGATGTGAATTTCTGCCATTTTGTTAGAGCAAGGGTCAGAGCAGGGTTACAAAAGTATTCCTGAAAACTCAGAAACAAATTCATGGGGAAATTTAGCTGCTGTATGACAACCTCTTTATATTAAGTATTCCATAAAAGCTTTATGAATGAAACAATGCCAATTGAGGTTTGAACCTCTGCATTGCAACCCACTCATTCTCAATGGTGCATAACATACAATCACAGACAACCATGTCTTGCTTCTTTATTTTGATTAATTGAGAGGCAGCTATGGTCTAATATCATTTGGGGTTAAGGAATTGTTGAACTTACCCTCTTTTATTTACATTTCCTACGCTTGATATGTTTCTTCTGTTTCAGACCAAAAAAAAATACAATCACAGACAAGACGCTGACATACGCACCTCGTGCTGAAAGATATTATGATAACAGTGGAGTAAAATGCACTCATTATGAAGATTTTAATATTGGCTATGTCCAGAAACCTATGCAACACAGTCATTCCTTATAGCTGATAAGTCCACCTGATGAACACATCAACATGAAACTAACATATCATGCACGAACGGACAGAAACCTGAATGTTCACGAAGATAACCTATTAGATTAACCACCATGATCTATGCATATTCATATGAAGGAGAAAACAAATAAAATTTCACTAAAGCCAAACAGCTGACACATTTACATTTTAACATCAGATCACATTCACCATTTAAATTATTTGTATTAGCAGCACTAGTAATCTCGCTCTTGCATCCACCATTTATTTATAATAAGGAAGAATCACATGATATTTTTCTCAGAAACACGATAAAATTACAATGCAGGTTAATATAAATAGCAACACTGTCCACATTTAATAACAGGAATACTCTTTTCTTTCATTAACCACAGTTCCAAGCATAATTTACCTGTAAACTCCAAAAAGTTTTATAGAAGTTGAAATCAACAGGAATGCCTGAAAAGAAAAACCATAACGCTAGGAATCCTGTAGACAAAGTTAAATAAGTGAATGCAATCTGAAGTTGAGTATACCATCAGGTGGGTCTTTTTCATATTTGGTCTCATTTGACGTATTAAAGACTCCCTTTATGTTCACAGCTGCAATAATTGATCAAAAAGACGAAATAACATAAGTCCCCAGCAAAAGAATTATGCAAAAAGAAAAAGAAAACAAAGTTGAAAAAGATTAGGATTGAACAGAAGCAAATACCTGAACGCTCAGACAGTGGAAAAAAATGAGCCAGAAACATGAGGATTCGTCCACAAAACACTACATCATTTGCCTATAAAGTTGAATTCAAATGTGTTAGCACAAAGAGTGCATTCATAATGACAACCAAAAAATTCTTAAGTTAATTGTTCATACTGAAATAGTTATAAAATTCCGAATTGCAGTAGACAGTAGCGCCCAAAATTTATCTATGATAGTTCAAAAAGCAATACCATGTAAAGGAAATAAAAAATAACAAATATATTAAATATTCCAGAAATATAAAACTACATTTGACCTTGCTTAGAATAGTAAAAGTAGATCACTGCTGCCTATTCACCATTAAGTCAACTATCAAACACCAAAAAAGCCATCATTATATCTAAACAACCTTTCTTAGTTTAACAAAGAGAACTAACTACGAGTTTTGCTTCTTCATTAGTTTACAGCAACATTATTGACATTCTGCTCCAACCAGAAGGTTGTATAATTTTAAATTCTTCGAATCATATTCCATAATAGAAAATAGCAAGTACCAAGACTAAAACTTTCACCCATCACAATCCCTCCCTCTACCTGGTCACAAAGTCATTAACTAGATCATGAATCTTTTCAACAAAGGAAATGCCTTTCTTAATTTTGGAAGAAAGCTAAAGAAATTTTTTGTTCTTTCACAGTTTCAATGTTGTAATCAGCGAGAGACATGAGAACAGCAGACAAAAGAGAACTCCCAAATTTTGAATTACAATTACTTCCCACAACTCTTGGTTATTTCAAGAGTGTTCTGAAGCCATTATTCCTCATAAGCTATGTAGCCAGTATTCTTCAATGTGTCATACTGTCAGTACCTTGCTCACCCTTTTGTAAATTTTAAAAGCCAATAACATCATTCTATGTTTATTATCAAACTAATAATAATAGAAAACTTCAGAGATAAAACAGTAAACAAATCATTTTATTCATATTTTCTTCTCTCTGTGGTCATAATTGGAAAAGAAAAACTACAGTTATCATCTTACGTATATGTATATTTCAGTACAATAACTCTTCTTTTTATTATCATATGCACTTGTGTTTTGCACATATGTAGATAGAGAAAGATATTTGCAATATTAGGACACTCTACACAAGTGGCAGCTGCAGTTCTACAACAAATGCTACCAATGGCAACTTCAGAGCCACTTTTAAGTGGTAGCAGTTTGCCGGAGAGGTGACCAAGGTCAAAAGTAGAGACAAAGACAGAGAGAGAGAGAGCAGAAAGAATATAATTTCTTTATTGCCACCTCACCTAACAATAAGTAATGTAAAAGCAGGGATTCTTATTTCAATTATGTTCTTCAATTATTTTACAAATAATGAAATTGGAGCATAACAAATATGCCAACACTTGAATTGAATCATAAGCTAGATTCACATCGAAAGGAAGTTAAAAAGAAAGAGTGAGAGAGCTGGGCAGAACCTCCTAGCAAATGCTAGGGTGAACACGTCCTCTCAAATTTCACAATGTCGAAAGTGCAACGAGACTTGAGCGTAAACAAGAAGCAAATAAACTATGTCAGCAGTCAAAAAACTTTTACCAGCTTGTGGGGTCACAATGCTACTTTATCAAGGGGGAGACAAGCGAAAGACAAATAAACATTATTCTAGTTTTTTTTTTTTACCCCTTCCGATTAGAAGTTTAAAAGGGAAGATGATACTCAGGTTTAATAACACTACCTTTGACAAACGACGAAGAAGTTGATTGCAAGTTCTCAACATCACAAGTTTTCCACGAGCAAACAGCTCTAACTGTATCAAATGCAACCCTCAATTTCAAACCAAATCAAACAAGGTGAAGTAAGCAGGACTTGCACTACAGAGTTGAATACAGGTGAAGTAGCTGTCATACAAGAATGAAAAATACCAGGAATAATAAAATAACACATACCTTTCCTAAGATGTCTTGTTTACTTTCTATATAACCAAAAATATCTTTGCAATTTTTCATTGTAGACATTTCTGTCAAATCTTCCAGGAGCTGAAATATCATACCACCCTCAACATGTTCTTTCTCACAAAGATATAACACAATGTCTACAAACCAACACCCGAGAAAGAAAAAAGAGTAAGAAAGAGAGACCATAGAATTTTACAACTCGAATGTAATGTTAACTTAGTTAAGATTTGTGTAGAAAATGAATAAGTTGGAATAGCTCCCAGAACCAATAAATCACTAGATTTTAAATGTTTGAGCAGATAAACCACATGAAAACCAATAAAATTGATTTCTGAAGAAAATATCCAAAAACATATGTAATCAATTTATCTTTGACGTATAATTTTAAACTACAGCTCACAGAAAATTCACAAATTCTCCAGTGCTTCTTTGTTCTTCAAGGGAAAGAACAAATATGTTCCAAAAGAGAAGTGAAAGCATTTACAGACCTAGAAGACGCGGAATTTGAGCTTGGCTAGTTTCCCCATCATCTATTGATTGGCCATAATGCATTATTGGCTCACCTGACTGTACTGCAGATGACTGTACCAAAATTCCACATATCAGTAAGCAAGCAAAAAGCATACTTGGGAGAGCTTTTGGGATCATCAAGACTACTCTTAAATAGCCAAAAGCCCTTTTTACAAATAAATTGTAGTTTTCGGCTAAAATTGACAAAAAAAACTTTTAGGTATTTTAAAAGCCTTTTAAAGTGCTTCGCAAGTCCAAAAATCACTTCAAGTGCATTTTGAAGAATCGCTTCTAAGTAAAGCAACTAAAGTGTTTGGTTAACACCCACACACTCACTTATACTTAACCAGCTAGTAATTCCATTCCACAGCAACATCAATATCAAACATACCCATATTCAAAAGCTCTTTCTCAAGGCATTGTCAGGTACTGTAACTAATAAACAAATCAATAAAAATATTGAATCTCATCAAATGTGGTTCAATAGATAAAAGTAAGAAACATACCACCAGTTCCTGAAGCAAAGTCCGAAGCATATTTTCCAATAACTGATTCTCATCTTGCGCTAACTTTGTTTGTTTCTGTGAATTCAGTTAAATTCACCAAATATATATAAATATTATGCAAAAGGATACCTAATCGATAGACTTGTAGACGAAGTATTTCTTCTCTTTTTTTTTTCCATTTACCTGAGGCTTTATGACCTCTTGGACGGTCTGAAGAGCGAAATTCTCGGGGGGACCGGCCCGCAGAATTGCCCTTCTAAACACTTCCTGAAAAAATAATAATTGTAGCAAGCTCAAATGAAATGAAATTTAAATTTGAACTGAATTTCATTGATCAAGTTGGGGTTCAGGGCTTACCATGTTGCAAGATTAATCTCCAATTTCTGGAGAATGTCAAACGCAGCGTGGAGGAAGAAGCAAAACAACTGCGAATGAATTTTAACAAGTACTGATTACTTCAATAAGCTTCGTGCTTGGTTCGGAAGAAAACATTTCGGTCGGTTCGATTACGGCCTGAACCGGTCGGTTTGTGACTAACCCGATCCAATTTCTTTTTTTTTAAACCCTATCTAATTGAGTACCAAAAAGAAAAAAGAAAAAAGAAAAAACTCTGTCTAATTAATATTGGGGTTTTTAATTAAATATCCTTTATTAGTTCAAAAATTATTTAAATAGCCCTCTATTAATTAGTTTTCACGAATATTCTAAGAAACGTATATAAAGTTTAAAATACCCTTAATGAATACTTTAAATATATTCTTTCTCACTCTTTTCTTACCCTCAAATAAGCCTTTAAAATCTCTCAAAATCTTTCAAAATCTCTTAAAATTCTTAAAACCTCTCAAACAAATATAATTATTCACATCTTTAGCATCTATAATTTTTTAGCTGAAAGAAGACACATTACTCATTAAATAACCTAAGAAGATGACTTAATATTGTTAGGTCTTTAAGTTTTATATTTTTCTAGAAAGATGTAAATATTTTCCTCACATTATAATGTTTTATTTTCTACTTTTCACTATTTTTTATGTATCAAAATGTATATAATGTAGGTTGTCCAATTATTATTTTTTTAAGCAAGATGTCTTGCTAAACATGTGTTTAAGGTGAAAATATTTTGAGTAATATCATGTATTCTTTTTGGCGTCACGCAGTCTTTTCTTGTAAATAATATAATCATGTAGGTTATATAAGTAATGTTAGTCTTGTAAATCGTGTAGTTATTTACATATAAAATTTGATACTATTATTTTTATTATTTAAAAAATTAGGGCATGTTCGATATTGTTTCTGAATTTGTATTTTCTGGAAATAAAAATGGGAATGAAAATGATGTTTTACAATTGTTGTATTTTGAATTTAAGTATGCGTCTGGTTTCATTTTCTGTATCTTGTATTTTGAAACTAAAAACAGTAATATGTGTTCGGTAGACACAATTGAAAATGAAAAAAACAATGAATATGCGTTCGGCAGTTACCATTTTCAAAAATAAATTTTACTAAACATTTAAGTCATATTTATTATTAGAAAATAATTGTTTAACCAATACATCTACAAACATAACATAAATAATTTAAACAAAATACTTAACAAAAATTACATGGGGATAAAGCTTTAGCATTAGCATTAATAAAAAAAAGTTTTACATTGTCATTGTTTTTACACTATAATTAAGATATATATTACAACACATATGATTTAAACAAAATAATTATAAAAAATTACATGGTAGACATCATGCATTACGTGTGTAATCATGCCACATAGAAGTTGCAATTCTATCTCTTATAGCATTCATCTCTGCAACATTTGCTTATTTTTTTCAGGGCACAACAAAAAATTTATAATCAATGCTATTATATTATAATCAATTAATTAAATTGGTAAAAGGGGTTTCTATTTTTTGTTCTCAATTCTACATGTAGGTTTTTTTTTTTTTTAAAGAAAACAGGGTTTGGACAAGCCCAAATCAATTTTTACCTCCCTCCCCACCCCCAAGGCTCAAACCCAAGTTCAAACAAGTGTGGGGAGATAGATTGTCTTCGCTAACCAACCAATTCGCCTTGGGGACATAAAACCAATAATGAATGAATCCACTGCCACATGATTAATCGATGATTACTTTCGATTCCAACTAGGGTTCCTAAAAGCCTAATTTGCCTATGATCAATGAATATGATACGTAGCATTTGTAATTAGCAGTGAAACATGGATAGAAGAAGAAAAATGAGAAGAATTATTGCTATAAGCTTTAACTTTCCATTCCTTTATTCCACTAATTCCAGACTATATATATAGTCTCTAGACTTAACATATTAAGCTAGAAGATAGAACGACAGTAGTAAAACAATCTGGAAAATGAACTTGTGCTGAAAATCAGCACTCAAAAAGGTCCTCAACTAACAGAGTATTAACAAACTTGACCAAGTCTTAATGATGACCAAATCTTCCACTTTCCCTCTCCTGCTCTGAAGCGGAAGACGGGCATGCAATCCCCATGCATATTCATAATGAGCACACATCAGAATATTAGTACGGTACATTCAGCAGCACAGTTATTACTTCTTGTTTCTCTTTGACCTCTCCATCGATTCTTGGGGTGATCCATTGGCATCCTCTGCATGTGCTCAACCAATGGATGTGCTAGGGTTGCTCTGTTTGATATCAATGGCATCATTCTCTTTGTCTGCCTCTTTTTGAGTTACTTCAGCAGCTGACTCAGCATTAATTTTCTTTAGCAATCGCACCTTCTTTTTCTTTATTACTATTAATTCTTATTTTCCTGAGCATCATTTTATGCTTACCATAGTATTACTCTTACCATTGGCAGTTCATTTTTATTCTCCCACTAAGCCTGCAAGTCCCCAAATTCCTTCTAATGAACAAAATCACCAAATCAAACCATCATTTCATCATCTTTCTCTTTCTTTTTTTCTTGCAAGCTTTGGAGAATCAAAATACAAGCCAGAAAATGACCACCAAAAAAGGGGAAAAAAAAGCAAAAAATAGATTTCATAAGCATCCACTGCAATAACATTGAATAGAGATTCCCCAGCAAATGCAAAATAGATAAATGACCATTTCAACTCTTTAATAACCTAGTAATTCACTATAAACTAATAGAACAACATATGCAAATACAAGAATAAAAAGTAAGGACATACCATGATGAAACGGAAATGTAAGAAAACTTAATCAAAGATAATGCAATAAAGTTTCATTAAAAAAAAACTCAAAATATAACAATATGTGCATGGAGCATGAGTTCTCTGATCAAATGGGATTCGAACCAGATCTCCGCTCAGGAGGCGAGCGCCTTGTCCATTTGGGCCAGTGTCTTTATTTTAAAAATTTGGACCATTTCTCGATTTGTGCGTGTCATCCTTGCGCAGGGGCCATGCTAATCTTCTCTGTATCGTTCCATTTGTATTGAAATCACTAACATGGCGATGACAATTGTGAACAATAACATATCACTCAAATAATTACTTAAATAATTTACTCAAATAATTATATGCTATTAAAACACAATTAATCAAATCACTCAAGTAATTAATCAAATAAAACAATTACCAGCAAGAGACAGAACCGAGTGACCAACAACGGTTGAGGTTGTCGAGTCGAGTGACCAGCAACGGTTGAGGTTGTCGAGCCGGAGCAACAGCGGCTAGGCGGAGACTGGAGCAGCAGCGGCTAGGTGGAGAAAGAGCAACAACGGCTAGACGGAGATGGAGATGGAGCAGTAGCAGCTACGGTAGAGACAAAGCAGCGGCAGTGGCTGAGATGAATTAGCAACAGCGATAAAGATGAAATCCAACGAGAGAGAGTAGATCTGGAGAAATAAGGAGAGAGAATGAACTTGGATGAAGATAAAGGGAGAGTTTGCTGTAACTAGATCGAGAAGGGTAAAGGGGAAGAGGGAGCATTGACGAAGAGATAAGGATAAGGGGATAGGTCACGAGGTTGCAAGTTTTGTTTTTTAATTCATTTTTGGATTTCATTTTGTAATATTTGAAGAACGTGTTTAACATATTTTCAGTTTATCAGTTATAATAATGAATCTGAATTTTGAATGTAAACTACCGAACATGTATTGCATAAGTATTTTGAAAACGAAAATGAAAACAATGCTTGGAGAATGGTATCGAACGGGCCCTTATGGTTTTGATATATGTGTCTATACTCTTCAATGTTGTATGGATTGAACAAAATGATAATATAGGATCAAATATTCTAAGGCTAACGGATTAATAATACCATGATCACAATATATGCAAAATTGGTGAAGAAGGTATCTTAAATTATTGATATGGATACATTAGAATTTGAAATTACAATGAAATTTAAGCTTAAAACACCTGATCTTATGCCACTAGTTGCAATTAAAGCCAATGATAATCTAGAGTTTTCTTAGACGAAATAGCCAATAGAATGGAATTTAGAAACCCACTTTGTGTTACTATTGAACACAAAGTGAGTTTGGCAATTCTTATAGGTAGACAACATTTACCTTATCTTTTATGGGAAGAGAGTCGTGCCTACTCAAGCTATTTGCCTCCATCATTTCTGAATCCTAATAATTAGAGCTGGCAAAATGGGTTATCAAGTCGTGTTCTTGTCTTGTCAACTTCGTATTGTGTCAAAATTAAGCTAATTCAAACCTGACCTATTTAATAATCGTGTTAAAATATTGAGACCCAAACTTAACACAAAAAAATAATCAGGTTATCCAATAACTTGCTTAATGTTTATATATTAAATAAAATTTACATCAAACATTTACACCATGTCATTCATATATACATACATACATATATACATGCATACTTTATTAATATTATAAAATATACATATCTACTAAAATATTACACATTTACACTATTGAAGTTTTAAATATATATAAAATTTTATAAATAAAATAATGTGTTTATATTCATCCTTTCAAAAAATACAAATAAAAGAGAGAATTATCTCTAATATTTGATGAAAAGACTTAAGTGATAATTTTAATAAAATAGGAGACTTTGTTAATGAATTTGACAAAGTCCCTAGCTTTAGTGATTTTGAAAGCCCTTAGTGCAACACAAAAAATTTTAATTTCATTTTAGATTTTATTAACTTTTACAATATTCAAATCACATATTATCGATATTGTTGTTGTTGATATTATTATTTTTAATTAATTAATTAATTAATATTAATAATACAACAAAAACAACAATAATAATGATGACAAGCAGCCACTAAAGTCAAACAATAATGACTGGTTGTGAGCAATGATGGTAACGAGTAAAGAATCTGCAGCTAGTAGTGGCGATAGTAGCGGAGCGGTAAGGATGAGATCGATCAACGCATAGCGACGGGATTGACCTTTTATTTGCCTTTTTTTTTTTTTTTAATTTTCAAATATTTAAATGAAAGACAAAATGAAAAGTGGGAATAGTTTCAATATCCAAGGGAGTGTGCTTTCAACCCTTCCTTAAGAATTAAACTTATATTCTTAATTTCTATTTTCATGTAGCTCCCACTCAATTTATTTCCATTCCCACCCTTAATTTTTCATATAAACAATAGTAACGATATTTATTCTAAAATTTGATTCCCCTGCCTGAAATCTAAATGCAACATAAATATTCACATAATCAATAATCTGAACATCCATTTTTACAAATTTCAAAACATTCTCCTCTGCAAGTCATCAATCCACCTTCCAATCATTGCACTTTGTCATTAACTTGAATTGTTATTGAAATAATTTTTTCCCATTTTTATTTGATATATTGTATATTTATAATTTTCGCCTTAAAAATATTTTTTGACCGACCCCTTTTAACATTTTATCTCCTTAGACTCATACTTAGTAAGGTGGCAACAATCGCACAACTCGCATAACCCGCGCAACTCTAATGATTTGAGTTGTGTTGGTAAGATTAGGGTTGGTAAAAATCTGGTGGGTCTGATATTGTCAATTTTTTTTGTTCAGGCCGGGTATTTTAAGTCCGGTATCGGGCCGGGTTTTAATTCGGGTACCTGAATTTTATATTTTTTAATATTATAATATATATATATATATTATAAGATTCTCTTATATTTATTCAAAGCACTTGTCTCCCGTGATTACCGGCTTTTACAAAGCACACGAGCAGGCGAACTGTAGCACTTTCCACTTCTTGAAGCGGAGTATGAAAGAAACCAAACGAAGCGGAGTCAGTAGCAACTCATCGTAGCGAGACTGTTTATTTTCACTATTTGGATTTTGGGTATATAGTTCCCATTCACCTCCAGTTGGGGGATCCATCTAGTTTTTCATTCTAAAGCTTTCTCTCTCTCTCTCTCTGAAGATTTGGGAATCTGGGATCTGAGAGTAATTTACTCGTCTGAAGATCAATTTCCCTTCTTCAATTTTCTTCTTCTTCTTTCATTTCTGGATTCAAGAATCAGATTCATGTAAGCTTTTAATTATTTTAATTTAAAGTTTATGTGTAATTTATTTAAAGCAAAGTTTGTAATTAATTTTATGCTTTCTGCAATTTAAATTTTTAAAGCTTTCTTGTATGAACTGCAGACTGATCTATATCAGATCTGCCATAAAACCTGTTACATTCCTCTGAGACATAGAGACCTGATCTCTCTCTTAGTTGTATTTCTCTTCTTCCCCTTCACTCAGAGCACCATTTCTGGGAACCAGATCTGGTACTGTGTATGATTTAAAGTTATTTGTGTTTAAAAATTTGATTAAATTATTAAAATTTGATTAATTCAGTAATGGGTTTACCTTCGGGTGCTTAGGTAGCTTCTGGTCATAAGTCCCGTCATTAAGTTAAAAGGGCAATCAAACCAGTTCTTAGCCTAGGATTAATTTACTGTTTTAAAAGAATTTTAAGACATTTAAAAGAATTTTTATTCATGGATTCTTTACTTCATAGAACATCATCTTTCTCAGCTCTTTCCAGGGAGGAGGACTAGTGTTTCAAAGAATGTTGTGAATTCTGAGGAATTCATAATTGCAGATTTTGACAAAGCTATTGATTGTTGGGAACTCCCAAAGATTTCTAAAGACAAGATTTATAAAATGAAGAAACTTGATTTTCTAAAGACAGATTATGTTATAAAGACTGAAGAAAGAGACATAACACTTTCAAAGCCTTTTGAAACAATTAACTTATTTACAGATAAATCTTTAAAACAATTAAAAGAAAAAGGTTTTAATTATATTCATATCGGTTTAATCCAAATTGGAATAAAACCTTTAACTAAAGAAGGACTTGATACGTCCATATTAGCAGTCCTCAGGGATGGGAGGTTTATCTCCTTTGATGATTCCTTACTCAGTAGTATTGAATCTAGTCTCTGTAAAGGACCCATTTCATTTGATTGTTATCCAAACATACTTGAGTCTCTCTTAAAGACAAAAACATTATTAAAAGCATGATTCTTCAAATCAAAACCCATAATTACCACATGATTGAAGGATCAATTCCTGTTGCTTTAATCTATAAAATATCCTACAAAGCCATGCATTCAGCGTTCAATACGCAACACAGATTCCAGTCAAAAAGAGATGAGACTCTTCTCTTGCAGACTGATTTGTCCAAGGCAAATATTGTCATTCCAAAACCCATACAGTGGAAAGATATTCACCTTCCAGAAGAATGGATTCTGGATGGAGCCACTGAACAGGTGATTCCAAAACAACTTGAGCTGTCTGAGTTGCAAAATGTGACTCAGTACTCTGATGGCAGAGTTAAACTATCCTTTAGAAGATCTACTTCCTCCAGATATTCTGATAAGGACTCTGTCTCTGGTCTTCATTCCACGGAAAGAAGATTTTCTAAAGTCCCATCTGTCATTAATCTTCCTTTCCAAACTACAAAAGACCAACCTAGGTTTTCTACTTCAGATATACCTAGTTCTTCAATCCGTTCTGTAGACTATTCAACTAGTGTACCTCACCCTATATACACTAGCCGTCCACAAGAACAAAGCCAAGAAGAAAAAGAACCTTCTCCTCCAACATCCCCCACATTCTCGGCAGTCACCAAAAATGTCATAGGGTGAGTCATTGAAAAGGTTTTGAACTTGATAAGACCACTTTTGCATAATGATTTTATTTCGATAATAATAAAGAAAAAAAGACTTTGGTTTTTTAAACATTTTTAAATCAAAGAAAGCAAATTCAAGAATTTTATTATAAATTTGTCAATTTACATAAAGTCCATATTTTATTTTTGATTGGTTGAAATGTATGCATTTGACAACAACATTTTGTACCACTTTTAAAAAGTCAAACCCAATCACTTTGTTAGAAAGAAAATCCCCGAATGGAACCTTTTCGATAGGATGTAATTATTAGTCGAACATCCTCTAAGGAGCTTAACCATAGATCATGGTGAACCTCCAACACAAATCAAAGATCTCCTTACAAAATTGCCAAAGCCAATATAGAGTCAAATTTAGATAGTATTATCCAACAGAATAACTTCTGTAATACTAATCTAAATACAATAGGAAAACAATTGACTAGGATTGAGAATCAAATCCAACAGTCAACCATCTCTGCTTCTCCTATTCAAAGACCATACCTACAAAACTCCGATTCCTTGAAAAAGCAAAGAACCTATTTTCAAACCATTCCAGGTTTCGAAACATAGTCAAAAGCTTGTTCAAGATTCCAAATCAGATTTTGCTAAAGCTATTAAAGAACAACTTGACAGAATAGAAGCATCTTCTTCCTCTGCTTCTACTTCTAAAAATCAAATTGCTCCTGATACTCAATCTAAGTCTATTGGAGTATTGGATCAGGATCAATCTTCTATTGCCTCTTCTGACATAGAAGCCTTTAAAGAAGAACCAATTCCAAAAGCCAATAAAATTCATTGGGAATTAGCACTCCCTGCTAGTTCTCATTCTCCTCCTGATCTTGCAATTGATAATAGGCCCAGTGCACTAAACCAATCTCGGTTTAATGCATCTTCTGTCTATGAATGGAACATAGATGGAATGTCTGAGTATAATATACTTGGCCTATTACAACAAATGACCATGGCAGCCAATGCTTATAAAACCCAATCAGGAACTTCTGATAAAGCTATAGCAGAAATCCTTATTGCAGGATTTACAGGTCAACTTAAAGGTTGGTGGGATCATTTCCTCACCAAACAGCAACAGTCAGATATTTTGAATGCCATTCAAGTAAATGAGGATGGAACTCCCAACCTCGATGAATTTACTAACCCCATTCAAGATGCAGTTGCTACTTTAATTTTGACCATTTCCCTCCATTTTATCGGAGACCCTTCTCACTTGAGAGATAAAAATGCTGAGTTACTACATAATTTAAGATGTAGGAAACTTAGTGATTTCCCTGCTTATAGAACCACTTTCTTTACCAGAGTTTTCCTAAGGGATGATGCAAACCATTCCACTTGGAAAGAAAAATTTCTTGCCGGTTTACCTACTCTTTTAGGTGAAAAGGTAAGAAACACTATTAAAGCCTTATATGACAACCGTATTCCTTATGATGAACTCACCTATGGTGAACTTGTCAGTTTCATTAATAAGGAAGGCTTAAAGATTTGTCAAGATTTGAAATTACAAAAACGTCTAAAATGGGAGCTTAGAAAGTCTAAGCAAGAATTAGGCAGTTTTTGTAAACAATTCAACTACGACCCTTTTAAAGCCTCCACTTCTAAAGATTGTAATGGTAAGTGCTCTACGAAGCCTTACAGAAAACATTACAAGTCCAAAAGACATAGAAAATTCCTTCCTGAGCCAAAGGAAGCCTACTACAAAAAACCCTCAAGACCTTATAAAAGACATTCAAAATCTTTTCAGAAACCCCATACCTCTCAGAAAAAGGATTTTCAAACAAAACCAAAGCACTTTTAACCTACAAAAATTATTTGCCACGAGATGTGGAAAGAAAGGACATCGCAAAGTATTGTAGAATGAGCAAAAAACTTCACGAGCTTGGGCTCGAGGAAGAAATCCTTTCTAAAATAGCATCTCTTCTTGTAGAGTCTTCTGGTTCTGAGTCCTCCATGACTGGAGATAGTGAACCCCTACAGGTTGATGAGTTAATTGACTCTGACACCTCTTCCTATGAAAGTAGTGATTCTAATTCAGAATCCTATCTAAAGAAAATCAATGTTTTGACTAAAGAACAAGAAACATTTTAGAATTAGTCAAACACATTTCTGACCCTACCCTTCAAAAAGAGTATTTAGACAAGCTTCTAAAAACTCTTGAGTTGAAGCCTGAGTCTTCTAAAGTCCCTGTTGTCAAGAAAAATGCATATGATCTTACTACAATTTTGGATAAAAGAAAAATCAAGAATTTGAGTCCTTCTATTCAAGATCTTCAAAAAGAAATCAAAGAAATCAAATCTGAGATTAAAGAACTTAAAGAAAAACAAAAAACTGATTCTGATACAATCCAACTCCTTTTACAAAAACAGTTGGAAGAACTTTCTGATAAAGAATCAGAGTCTGAAGATGGTGATAATCCAAATCTTGAAAACATTGAGTCTTTACCCAATGATTTTCTTTTTGTATTAAAACAAATTACCACAAGAAAATACTTGATTAAAGTCACTCTGGTGTTTTCTAAAGAATTTGAATTTGACACTGTCGCTCTTTTTGACACTGGTGCAGATTTAAACTGCATTAGAGAAGACATTGTCCCCAGAAAGTTTCATGAGAAGACAAAAGAAAGACTTTCTGCCGCCAATAATTCAAAATTAAAAGTCAATTTTAAAGTTGATGCCTTTGTTTATAATAATGGTTTTGAGTTTAGGACTACCTTTATTTTGACAAATGACATTCATCATGCAGTCATCTTAGGAACTCCTTTCATAAACCTCATTACCCCTTATAAGGTCAATTATGACAGCATATCCTTTAAAGCAAAAGATAAAAAACTTGTTTTCCCTTTCATTGAGAAACCCAAAACAAGAAATTTGAATATTGTAAAAGCTTGTTCTGTTTATAAAAACCAAATCAATGTTTTGCTTAAAACAAAACAAAATGATTTAACCTATTTAAAGAAAGACTTGAATCTACAAAGAATTGAAAATCAGCTTAACAGTGATTTTCTAAAAAGAAAAATTTCTGGTCTAAATTCCATGTTTATTTTTGGCTAATCCTACTTTACCTAAGGTTGTTGAAACTGATGCATCAGACTTAGGTTATGGAGGTATTCTAAAACAAATTGATAATGGTAAAGAACAAATAGTTCAATATGCATCTGCACATTAGAATGAATGTCAGAAAAATTATTCAACCATTAAAAAAGAAATTTTATCTATAGTTTTATGCATTTCTAAATTCCAAAGTGATCTACTAAATCAAAAATTTTTACTTAGAATTGATTGTAAAGCTGCAAAACATGTTTTAGAAAAGGATGTTCAAAACATTGCATCTAAACAAATTTTTGCACGATGGCAAGCAATTTTAAGCATTTTTGATTTTGATATTGAATTTATAAAGGGAGACAGGAATTCTGTTCCAGATTTTCTAACGAGAGAATTTTTGCAAAACAGATAAATGCCGCCCAAAAAGAAACCAGACAAAGGGAAAGGGATCATGAAAGACCCTGTATCCCAACCTAAAGCCTCCACTCCTCCTAAAGAGAAATTGCTATCTTCAGCAATCTCATCCATAAAGCCTATAAAGTCATGGATCGATATGGTTGAAAGCCAAGAGGCCCAAAAAGCCCATTCTAAAGTCATCCCGATCTAAAACATTCTTATAGGATCAGGTAAATGAATGGATGAAATCCATTTCTAAATCCCCTGAACTCATGTTCGCATTACAAAGCTTTTCTCAAACTCTTTCTCCTATTCCAGAGAAAGAAGAAAAATAAATTTCTAAAGCTCCTGTTTATAAAGAGATTACTTCAAGTGGAAGTTCATCTTCCCAGGTTGTGGTTTCCCAACCAAAGAATTCACCAAGGTCGGATTGGTATTTTAAAACCTATCACCAAAACATTTTCACTATTGAAGATGAGTTTTATAATGCTGACCCATTTCAAGCACTTTCAAAGATTTTTCCTCAGGGCTGGTATTTCAAACCATGGGATTTAACAAAACCCCAGTCCTATTACCATGATATTCTGGAGTTCACTGAGTCTGTCAAATTCAAACACTTCTTTCTTAGTGAAACCCATAAAGAAAACTACCCACTACCACAATTCTTAAAGTTATTAGCCCAAACCAATGGGGTGATTCACTCCATAAGTCTAAAGCCTTCCCCCTAAATTTCCATAATAATCCCAACCACTGTCTGTCTTTCTCATACTAAGATTATCAGCAGGCGTGGTATAATACATTCTTTATTCAAAACCCTAAAAAGACCCACTCATGGTTATTTTTCTTCAATTCGAATATAACCATCCAAAGTCTTCCAAACTGGTTTAAACACTGGTGGACCTTCTTTGGGCCTTGCCCAGAAATATTAACTACAAACGCCACCAACTGCTTAGGCTATTTTAAAGCCCATTATATTCCTTCTGCCTCAGAAGCAAGATTCTCTCCTTTCCTTTGCTTCTGTACAAACTTCTTCTTACCTTGGGTCTGGATGTGGCAACTCTTACCTTGGGTCTGGATGTGGCAACTTAACTACCACACTCAAGACTCTCAATTGATTTTACAAAGGTAATTTAAAGTCAAGTGGTGGAATAAATTTAACGAAAGCACCAAGTTAACCCCACACCTTGTCCAAGGATGGCTTGCTGCAAAAAGCCACATAAAGCCCAATATTGAGACAGTCAGAGCCCAAAGCACATTCCTCACGCAGAAATCAAAAGCCCAATCCATGTTGGCTGGGGCCAAATCTGAAGAGGAGTATTTCAAGCTTATGAAGCAGCTTCTAGATTCAAGATCAGAGCCGTCTGTTGCAGAATCATCTGATCCTGAAGATGAAGAACCTTTTATCTCTCTCGGTGATGAAAATGAGGATGACTGCTTTGGCATTTTCTCACCAATCAAGCACTAAAGTCTTGTAGATATTTAAAGTCTTGTAATTAAAAAAATATATATATATATATTTTGTAATTTTATTTGTAATTTTATAAGTTTTAAATTTATTTTGATGAAATTTGACATGAAATTATAAACTTTAATTGTTTAAAAATTTATATTTGTGTAATAAATGAGTCAAATAAATATAAATATTTAAAATAAAATATATTTTATAATATTTTTTTAATAAAACCCGGGTTCCGGGCCTAGTCCCAGGTTTATCAAGTAATGCCCATGCCCGGCCTGCCTTTATACCATTTGGGTATTACCCCGCCCAAATCACCTGGGTAGGGCTAGGTCCGGTAGGGCGGCGTTTTTGCCACCCCTAGGTAAGATTCTTCCTACAATTGGCTTAATTTTAACCAACCGGTCAACCCTCACTATTAAAAAAAATGAATATAAATATTAAATTAAGAAAAACAAATTAATTCTCTTTATTTTATTTTTATTAGTGTGATTCGTGCTTATAAAACATTTTTCTTTTGTAGTTGCTGCTGTCATTTCCCGCTTCTATTCGTATTGTATCTAAATAATGATGAATTTTATTGGAAGAAACGTAGCCATTGATGCATCTGGATAAAAATAATAACGATAAGATCTGAATAAGATTTAGAAAACATGAACGTGACCTCCAATTCTATGCGGCTTTTTGCCTTCTTTTCTTTTCACTTAATGGGGATGAAAAGAAATAGGATTATATTTTTACTTATTAGTATAGTAGTGCAGTGTTTTTTATTTGGACAAGAAAAAAAATTTTAAAAAAAATCCTTTAATTTAGATAAGTCCAACTGGACTAATCCAAACAGATCTAGCTAATGCAAGTTCGGTTAGGTTAGATTATGATTTACAATGCGTTGGTTAGGTCGAGATTTTCTCAAACTCCACTTCATGTAAGTTGGGTGGGTTTAAATGTAAACCTGAATTTAAACCCGATTCAACTAGACTTTTATCCACCTCTTATTTATTTTGTTAGAGAAATTGCTTAACCTCAAAACCTTAAACTAATAAAGAGCCTAATGTAGCGTTTACTTTTTTGTTTAAAATTTGAATAGGTCTAAATTTTTTTAAAGTCTGAATGGATCTGAATGTGAAAATTTGAATGACGTGTTTGTTTTCTTTTTTTAATGTCTGAATATAAGTAGCACTTTGTTTGTTTTTACAACAAAAAATCTTAAACTTAGTTATTTGATATTTATGTCATTGTAAATTAAAACAAAAAAAGAGAATTAGATTTTATAGTTTAAGAAATAAGTTATTTTATAGAGATATTTTTAGACTATAATATTTACTTGTTATTTATATATTTTTCCATTCAAATAAAAGTTACAAAAATGTACTTTTTCTATTCAAATATAAATGTCTAAAAATTAGATATAAATTTTAAAAAACAAACAAGCATATTTTAAAAAAAGGTCTGAAATTAATTAAATTTCATATGTCAGACATTTAACAAACAACTTCTAAGTAGTTAAAATAAGTCTTAAAAGCTCCTATAAAACAATAATGAACATCTCAAAACTCCTATAATAAACAAATAATAAATCATTAATTACATTAACAGAAATCGTGTATAATTAAATGCAATCCTTTAATGTTCATATATGTTACTGCAATTAATGATGTTTTATATGAAAAATATTCATAAAAACTTATGAAGATAAATAATGCTAATTTAAAAAAATAAAAAGATAAAAATAATAAAAAGATAAATAATGCATTAGCCTTTTTAAATTTATAATAATAATAAATAAATATAACTTTTTAATTTAATAAAAATATTACATAATTTTATTTTTATTTTTCTTTTATTTTTACATTATAATTATTAATATAAGTTAATAAATTTATAATTTATTATAACTTAATTTTATTATATTAAAAATATATCTAAATAATGAATTATTTAATTATATTATGTTAATTAATATATAAATTGATTAATATTTAATGAGTTAATATAACTAATAATAAATATTCAAATAATATATAAAAATAAAAATATAACATAATATTACATTATTTAATTACATTACAATAATTAATGTATAAAAAATAATTATTTTTGAATAATTAAATGAAACTAATAATAAATACTTAAGTATGAATAAATTAAAATAATATTGATTTAAAATTAACAGGAACATAAATATTAATATAAAATCTCATTGTATATACTGTAGAACTCTTACTTGGATTATTTAGTACAATTCATTTTGTTAGTGAATATGATACAATTATTGTATCATTTTATTATTTTGTAATTATGTTGTGATATGTATAAACCTTTTTTCTATTATCCTGAGATGATTTTGAACTAATCTTGTAGGTTTTAACTTTTCATTTATGTTGTGATATTATTTAGAGATTATTTGATTGAATTATTTGTTTCAATCTTTATTTCACAGGTTATATATTCGAAAAATATTAAAAAATAAATGTTATGCTATTGAAAATTTAAGGCCATAAACTTTGATTTTTATGAAGAATTATGATATTATTTAACATTTATACTAAAAAATAATGTCAAATTTCTAAAATTTAAGACTTCTATATTTAGTACTTTTCTAAGTGCTAATAAATATTATTATTTTTAAATATATAATTTAAATTAATTACAAAAAATTAATACAATATAGTGTAGCCCCAAACATAATATAATATAATTAAAAATGAATACAATATTATGTAGTACCAAATGTTATACAATATTATTATAATACAATACTAATGTAATATAATATAAAATAATATAATATAATATAATAATGTTAAAATAATGTAATATAGTATAATATAATACGGTGTACTAAAGGTACTGTAAATATTTTAAATTACACATACCTTTAAATCCACTATGTACACTAATCTAGTAAATCCACGCTACAAAATCAAATTTCACATCACAGTCCACAATGAAATCATATAAATCGTACCCATTAAACTAATGATTCCGGTTGGCTGCCATGAAAATGGAAAAGAAAACAAATCATAAACCCTAAACAGAAATAAATTATATATGTTGAGTGGCAAGCACACAAAAAATAAGTTGCGGAGCAGACAAACTCAATTTCTAAAACATTTTCCTTTTTTTAATTATTTATTTATTATTATTATTATTTATCTAAAACGAAATTGGGTGAGAAACTAGTCATATAAGTGGCTTTTAAGTTGGGAATACAAGTACTTCTTTCGTTTGGATACGCATTAGAAAGTGGGGTAAAATAGTCCAAAATAGTTGGAATTGATATAAAAAGAAAAAGAAAATGATCCACTGAATGCTGGTTTCCTCACCGGACCGATTTACATGGCTATTTCCGTAAATTTCCCTTTATTCTTTTGGTACTGTTTTCATACAATGTATACGGACCTTTCATGTACACGCAACACGTACTTGCTTTACTTTCACAATACCATGTAACAAACATTGCAGATACATAACCAAGCAAAATGAACGTGCCGTGTGCTCATCAAATTTGTCCCATTTATCACCACTCAATCACTCGCGACATAAAATATTACTCTAGTGCTAAGTTAAATATTTAACAAAGTCATCACATTCTGGATAAGGCAATCAACCTTACTAGTGACAACGATGACTGCTCCAATACTCCTGTATCGTCATTAGTTTCGTGACATGTGTATTTGAAATGTGCATGAGGTGACTAGTTGCTCTAAGAAAAACATGCTAGCTTGACGAAAAGTTAACACCGTCCAGAGGTAGCTATTTCCCCAGACTACAACTAAAGCTAAAACCAAGATATGGAGATCCCCTAAATGACGCTATATAAGGGATTAGGGCTGCATATCAGCTCTCTTTGCATTTGAGTAATCAGAATTCTCTTCAGTTTTGGACTTGCCAAATGATCTCTGGATATCTAGGACTCCAATGTATGCTTCAGTTGATTTCTTAAAGACATCATTGGCTGATTTCTCGAACGCACGAAGACTCAACAAATTCTTCTAAAGGCTATCAAACTTGGCAGTGGCCAAAAGCGCTATGCCTACGCTTTTTGCTGCAGATCCTCGTCCATCAATTGTTAGGGAAGATGCTTCATCTCTGGAAGCATACCAGGAATGACCACAGCCAATACACTTCAAACTGAAAGCAGACCAAAAACAAAATTCAAATTAAGGATAAGAGCTAAAAAAATATAAACAGAGATGCTTTAGACAACTATTAATAGAGGTGGCAAAACGGATCATTGGATCGTGTTCATGTTAGGTCAACTTCGTGTCTTGTTAAATTTAGGTCGACCCAAATCCGACCCATTTAATAATCGTGTCAAAATATTGAGACCCAAATCCGATACGGAAAAATAATCGGGTTACCCAATAATCCGCTTAATATCTATATATTAAACAAAATTTACATCAAACGTTTATACGTTGTCATTCATACACGCGTACATACTTTATTGATATTATAAAATATACATATGCACCAAAATATTACACATTTACACTATTATGAAGTTTTAATTATATATATATAGGTACAGAAACGAGGGTTACAGAGGACTACACCTCGGAGCCATGCAGATAGGAGTACAGCCTCTATTCCTGACAGGGTTTTCCCTTGACCAGAACTTGTTTGGGATTTCCCCGCAACACTCAAATAGGGCCTGTCTCTGTTTTTCGATAATAATATGATAGATATTTATATGTACAGTGATACATGTGTATCACGTAGTAGCATTATTAGTGTGTGGTACCAAAGAGACAGATGTAAAGTAAAGTCGCATTGCATTATTAAAGTAATGCAATGATTGTATTAAAGATTAGGTCCTAAGATGGACACGTGTAAAGTATACATTATTGATAAGGATCAATAATGGACATAGTAGCTTAGGCTTGCCTAGAAAAGGGAGCCTTGACATTGTATTAGGTAGAGCTTATTGAGTAATACAATTCCCTTTGTAAGTGAGTTCTTGTGTAAGTAGCCAGTGCTATAGTAAAATTAAAATTGGTATCAGAGCCAATTTTCCCAAAAGGAAACCCCTGGAGTCTTATTCACTGAGTATACTCTGTGGTTGCAGCTTAGTCTAAACTTCCACAACAAAAAGGCAAGTAAGATTATTGAGTCCAACCTATTTTGTCCAACCATCTTTTTCAGCCTACTAAACAGTTCCAACAGGACCCTTTAGGCCAAGAGAGCCATCGTGAGGTCATACCAGAAATACCCAGGAAGCCAGAAAAGATGAGCCGCCAAAATAATCAAAACCCAATAATCACCACACCATTTGTTGCGGTTCAACCCACTGCACCACCCACTAAAAACTACGCCAACATCTAAGATGAAATAGAGGGAATACCAGCTTTAAATTATCATCTTGAAACCCAAGAAGATAATGAGAGAGCAATCCGGTCTTTTAGACTGGACCCCTTAGATCCATTCAGGTTTTACCATGTAAACCAAACACTAAACTCACTCAGATCCTTAGTGAGTGCGGTAAGACCAAGGCTCAAAACAGTATACAAATTCTTAGAATTGAGAGTGCATGCTGTAGCAGCAGGAGCAAAAGAAACATACCTACCCGTACTCTCATCAACAGAGGCGAGCAGGTACAGAAACGAGGGTTACAGAGGACTATACCTCGAAGCCTGCAGATAAGAGTACAGCCTCTATTCCTGGCAGGGAAGAACGTAACCTGTCTAGTAGCCTTTCTGGATACTAGATGGCATTCTTTCGAGAAGGCACTAATCTCTGCAGTAGAGGTCGGGCTCAACCAAGGACCTGTAGTACTACAGGTAGAGCCAAACTTCACGCTAGACCTTGGAAGACCAAACATCGCCGAAACAATTAAGGTGATGATCCAGCTCAGCGGTCTAGACATGAAACCTGAAGAGTCAGCCCTTGCCATACACCAACTAATGACGTACAAGGTACAATCCCACATGTTCGCTATGAGCAGTACCGGGAAGCCGATTGTACGATTTATGGCAGGAGAAGGAAGGGTTATCCAACCTAAGGCGTACCAGTAGAAGAATCTCGTTTTTCCTCATAACTGGATAAACGAGTACGAGCAAAGCAACATGACCCAACAGGTTCATGAGGAACAAACTGTAGGAAGACTACAGGATGGAAGAGTCTCGGTTTCATTCCCTATCGAGACCAAACTACTCTATCCATGCGAACAGTGCTAAGTAAGAAATAGACCACCTTCGGCTTGCAACCATATGCCAAGGAGATCTGCTTCCACCAGATACATGGGATCTGTTTCCATGATTAACACTCCGGATATTGAGAAGGAAGTAGTCCGAGAATCCCAACAGGGAGTCGTCTCAGCAAAATGGATGATCCAGAAGGTCAATCCAGAGGAATTCGGACCAATTGAGAAATCAGTCAACTGGGGAAATCTGAACGCTGTAGAACAGAACCATGCCCTTGGAGATCTTTTGGTTAACCAACAAACAATGATGCTGGAATTGAAAGAAATTAAGGAGGAGGTCAAGAAGATCAAAAGAAAAGGCACTAGGATGACTAGTAGACAGTTATCCCAACTGCATGAAGGACAACCCTCAGGAGTCAGAAAGATAACGATGGTAAACCGGTTCTTGGAATTACTAACAGGAGTTGACGCTGAGGAGGAAATGCGCAGGACAAGAGAATGCTTTGAGACCCCATATTGGAAAAAGGACAAGCCATCAAAGTCGTGGCACATATGGGAAGAGAATGCCTCTGGAAATTACCAGAAAGCATTCTGGAGAAGCTATCACAAACACCAGGAGTAACCGTGGCCAATACATGCCACAGGATGGGGAGAAGAAGAACAAGAGCCAAAGGAGCCTGAACTGGAAATGACAGAATCAAATGATACATCATCTGATGAAGAAATGGTTAGTATGCTCCCGACGCATATACCAACAACCAGAAGGCCTTTCCAACAGTCCCAGTTCGAGACTGGACAGGGTTCTATGGTGACGGATCCACAACAACAACAACCACCACCACCTCCAGTAAGGCAGATACAACCACCTCTGAGGATAGTTAGACCAGAGGAGGTCGCCGAATCACATATACCGGGAGGAACCCCAGTAATTCCACCAAGAAGAGATTCAACGTCTCAAGACATTGAAGACCTATGACATGAAGAATATGAGTGGGACACTCATGTTCACATGGGACACTCCACACCAGGTAAGATGCTCTGGAACATTGATCCGAGTAAGCCAAAAGACAGAATGGCTTATATCGAGAAGATGCTAGCCTGGTACGAAGGAGAATGTCAGAGAGCGCCCTAATTGACAAAAAGAACGGCAACGCTCAGATTATTGGCAGGATTTGTCAGATCGCTCAGGAGATAGTGGATTGTCAGCACAACAGCCAAAGAAAAAACATAGATGTTGAATAGGGACAACCCATGTACAACAGTCATTGACAAACTTGCCATTGACTTTATGGGTCCCTACCAAGTTGACAGGGTCATGGCAGAAAAACAGTTTCTGCAAAATAAGTGTTGTGACATTAGACAATTGGAGGACTATTATATAGCACAAGAAAAACTATATTATACCTTCAATAAGAAGACGGATACAATACACAGGGCATTCGTGCTCAACATGCCCAGACCCGTAACAGAGATGATGGAGGCCAAATTCAGAAGTGAAGCGGTCATAAACTTGACCCAATACAGCCTCGCAGAATTATACTAGATGGGGATGGAGCTAATCCAGAACCATTGCAAATCTCAGGATCTAAAAAAGCATATGAAGCAGCTGGAACAGTCTTCCCTCCAGAAGTACTGTAAAGACCAACCCAACAAGTTCGGATGTCAGCATAGTAAGAAATCTTGCAACTGCAAGATACAAAAATCACACAAGAAGCACAGGAAATGGAAGCCTTATAAGGGCAAGAAGTACAAATTCGTCAAGAGACGAAAGAAGGCCAGATCCAGTGAACGATGCTTCATCTGTGGAAAAAAGGGACACTATGCCAAACAATGCAAATCCAAAAAACGGGTGACTATAAAGCTATTACAACTAATAAACCACCTAGGAATTGACGACGACTGGTACACATGGAATACTGAACCCACTCATACTGTCTTCACAGCATTGGAGGACTCTGACGATGAAACAGACAATGAAGTTTCTATAGTCTCCATGATTCAGGAAGAACATCTTGAACTTACGGTAAAACAAGCTAACACCCTCACTATCAGTAATACGGTATTCTTTCGATCGTATGTCAAGATCATACTGAAAGTGACGGACCAATGCCAAGTGGCATTAACTGCTCTTATTGATACTAGAGCAATCAGCTCGCTAATCACCGAAGCGTGCCTCCCTAAGGAATGCTACATTCCTACCCGCAGAAGATTCGGTTCGCAAAGTGGCAAGCGCTTCATAAGAATAAGTACACGTGACTTGTTCAGGTCCTCCTGTTTGGATGCAGAAGTTCCTCCTTTGGATTCGATAATACGGGTGAAGATTTACTGCTTGGAACAGACTTCCTAAGTCTGTTATCACCCTTTGTATTCTTCCCACATGGATTCTCATATACTATTACTGATCCTAGTAATGGTAAACCTAGAAATTTCCTGTTTCCTTGGGTACAGCAACACTCCATTTTTGGAGGGGTGAAAAGAAGAATAGGTAGAACATCCAGCCAAGATCAGTCCATAAGTTCGAAGAACAGAGACAGGCCCTGCTTGAGTGTTGCGGGAAAATCCCAAACAAGTTCTGGTAAAGGGAAAAATACTTCGTGGCTCTTCCATACAAAGATAACTGGACTATGCCTCACCAGATAGCTTCACATCCAGGCATGCCACATGACGAGGAGCTCTGTAAACAGGAGATCCAAGTCCTCTTGGAGCTTAAAGTCAAATGGGCGGCCCAAATTTTCTATGTCAACAAACATTCAAAACAGATATATGGCAAGAAGAAACTGGTGATAGACTACCGCAAGCTGAACGATTGCCTGCAGGATATCCGCTATCCCATCCCACGCAGATCACACTTGCTTAAAAGAATAGCTGGGGCCAAGATCTTCTCGAAGTTTGACATGAAGTCAGGCTTTTGGCAGATTGGCATAAAAGAAGCAGACAGACACAAGAAAGCCTTTGTGGTATCCCAAAGACACTACGAATGGAACGTGATGCCATTCGGGCTAAAGAACACATCATTAGAATTCCAAAACAGGATGGATGAGGTGTATGCGTCAATCTCGACTTTTTGCCTTGTCTACATTGATGACGCATTAATCTTTAGCAAAAGTGTTAAAGACCACGTGCAGCATCTGATCAAATTCAAGGAGCTAACCTACCGACACGGGTTTGTGCTCTCTGAGTAAAAAATGCAGATTGGACTAAGTGAGATTGATTTTCTTGGCTTACACATAAATGAGGGATTCATCATTCCTCAACCACACATAGCCGAGAAAATATCAACATTCCTGCATTTAATCGATCAAAGAGAAAGATATCCCAGCTTGATTCGGGATAATCAATTACTTTGCAGACGCGTGAAGCGATCTCGACAAAGATAACTAGTCAGATCTCAAAGCACCTAAAGAAGGGAGCCCCACAATAGTCACAGGAGGCAACTACAGCTGTCAAAGAATTAAAGCAAAAGTGTAAAGCACTTCCTGCTTTAAAGATTCCTCGACGCGACAAACCATCCTCCGACAGATGCTAGGACAACCAGTGTCAGATCATTGACATGATAAGGACGGGAACAGTGAGAATCAGGCTTATAAATCGTGCCGCTTTAACAACTTTCGCCTCACTACCCATCTTCGGCAGTTTAAGTTCTCAGCCACCACCAGCGGATTAAGAATTTCAGCTTTTTCTTAGCCTCAATCCTTTCATCATGTAAAAACACTACAAGACTCCGTGGTCTTCTCGTAAGAAAAAAGCATGAGAGATCCCTAATCCTCGCCAACTGGGGCTGGTAAACTCGCCCGCATTCAAGACGAAGTCGCACATAAAAGCGAGAATCAAACACGCTTGCCGACTTCCTCTCAAGGCCCATCTCGCTTCGTAAGATCGTTAGCACCAAAGGAATAAAACCATTAGGGATGAATTAGTAAAACTCCCTATCGAGAAATTCGCGGCAAATTTCGACCTCCATACTTTTACAACTACCAAAGGTTAGTCCAAAATCGCCTACGATATATAAAAATGATATTTGAAAAGTTTAGTAGACCACAAAGTTAAGATCTAAGTTGTGACGCTCCACCTGAGAACGCGAACCTGATGGCAAGACAGGAAAGACGACCAAACGAAGGATGAAACCATCACAGGCTTCTGGAACCATTTCCGCATTCCTCGACCAAATGAATTAAAACCATCTTCGTAACCAAATACAAACCTCCATTACGACGAGACGAGAACTCCCTGACCGGACGCTTACACTATGTCAAGAACCAAACAGCGCATTTTACATACTGCTCTTATTAAATATGTATCATACAGCGATCCTGTTCGAACCATATACGATCCATGTCAGCATGAGGTATAACAAAGGAAGATGGTTTAACCGAATGATGGCTCCATTATTCGAAGACCAACTCACACTCACACTGAAAGGTGGCTACCAGATACAATAGCCCACGATTGTAATCATCCAGCTAAAAGACATCTGGGGAAGATACGAAGAACCGACTACCAAGGTGCTAGACCATTACCACGAAAGGGAAGAATTAAACAGTATGTGGTCAGGATGCCTTACAGCACGAAAGGCATTAACAGAGATGTATGGGACAGAACCTATGTATGATACGCATAGTCCCATACCCCTAGAAGTTGTATCCACTCCAGAACTCTTTTACATAGAGGCAATCAGGAATGCCCAAATACATGGAAACAGACATTAAGAAGAAGAGTATACGGAGTACTACAATGACTACCTCACCAGGCATAACAGAGGAGATGAGGTCATCCATTGGGAAGACTTAGAGGAGGAGCAGCCTATAGAGGAAGACAGTGATGACCAGTGGCCTCCCTGGCCTGATGACGGAGGATGGCGTGATACCCACAGAACTGGACCACGAGGTGCTATACTTGCTGAAGCAACTCCAAGCCCAAACCTAGCTGGACCAAGTATAACCAAGGATGAAGACGACGACGAATGGTGGCGGACAAGACAGATCCTAAGCCCGAGCCGTCCGATAACACAACCAGAAGAAGAAATGACTAACGCGAAGCAAAGTGGACCCAGCATTAGAGTGGACCCACAGGAAAAAGCATCGTGATAATAATAGGATAGATATTTATACGCACAAATGATACGTGTATCACATAATAAAGATTATTAGTGTGTGGTCCCAAGAGACAGGATGTAAAGTAAAAAAGATTGCATTATCAAAGTAACGAATGATCAGATAAAGACCAGTCCCAAGATAGACACGCGTGTGAAGTTTACATTATTGATAAGAATTAATAACGGACACAAGAAATTTCAGCCGCTTATAAAAGCTTTAGGCCCGTTGTATCAGACAGTAGAGCTTGTTGAGTAATACAATTCCCTTGTAAGTTAGTTCTTGTGCAAAGTTAGCCGGGTCTTTATAGTAAAATTAAAATTGAAAGAAATCAAGGAGAGATCAAGATCAAAAGAAAAGCACTAGGATTAAGAGATTATCCCAATCGCACGGGGCGACACCTCGTGAGTCAGAAAGATAACGATGGTAAGCCGATTCTTGGAATTACTAACAGGAGATGACGATGAGGAGTAAATGCGCAGGACAAGGGAATGCTTTGAGACCCCATATTGGAAAAAGGACAAGCCATCAAAGCCGTGGTACATATGGGAAGAGAATGCCTCTGAAGACCAGCTCATACTCACACTGAAGAGGATGAAGTTTTTGTAGTCTCCATGATCCAGAAAGAACATCCAATCAGATGCTGCACGTGGTCTTTAACACTTTTGCTAAAGATTAATGCGTCATCAATATAGACAAGGCAAAAAGCCGAGATTGACGCATACACCTCATCCATCATGTTTTAGAATTCTGATGGTGCGTTCTTTAGCCCGAATGGCATCACGTTCCATTCGTAGTGTCCGTGGGGTATCACAAAGGCTGTCTTGTACCTGGAGTGGATACAACTTTTAGGGGTATGGGACTATGCGTATCATACATAGGTTCTGTCCCATACATCTCTGTTAATGCCTTTCGTACTGTAAGGCATCATGACCACATACTGTCTAGTTATTCCCTTTCGTGGTAATGGTCTAGCACCTTGGTAGTCGGTTCTTCGTATCTTCCCCAGATATCTTTTAGCTGGATGATTACAATCGTGAGCTGTTGTATCTGGTAGCCACCTTTCAGTGTGAGTGTGAGTGTGAGTTGGTCTTCGAATAATGGAGCCATCATTCGGTCAAACCATCTTCCTTTGTTATATCTCATGATGACATGGATCGTATATGGTTCGAACAGGATCGCTGTATGATACATATTCAATAAGAGCCAGATGAAGACGCCTGCTTCGTCAAGCTTTCAAAGAATAACAGTGGCCCACAACCGAGTCCTCGTCTCGTCCGTAATGGAAGCTGTATTTGGTTCTGAAGACGGTTTCATTCATTTGGTCAGGGTCTGGAAATGGTTCCAGAAGCCTGTGATGGTTCCATCTTTCGTTTGGTCGTCTTTCCTGTCTTGCCATCAGGTTCCACATTCTCCAGTGGAATGTCCTAACTTCTAGATCTTCTTTGTGGTCTACTACCTTTTCAAATATCATTTTTTAGATATCTGTAGGTAGATTTTGGATTAACCTTTGGTAGTTGTAGAAATATGGAGGTCGAGGGCTGCACCATTTCTTAATAAGGAGTTTTCTGGAATTCATCCCTAATGGTTTTATTCCTTTGGTGCCTAACGATCTTCTGAAGGCAAGGATGGGCCTTGAGAGGAAGTCAGCAACTGTGTTTGATTTTCCTTTTATGTGCCTGACTTCGTACTTGAATCTGGACAGAGTTTCTACCCACCTGGTTAGCTGAGGATTAGGGATCTCTCCTTCTTTTCTTCTGAGAAGACCCTGGAGGTACTTGTAGTCTGTTTCTATGATGAAAGGATTGAGGGCTAAGAAAAACTGAAATTTCTTAATCCCTTTGGCGACTGCAAGAACTTCCTTCTTCGAAGATGGGTAGTGAGACTGAAAGTTGTTAAACTGGCCTGATTTATAGGCACAGATTCTCCTGTTCCCATCCTTATCCTCAATCAACAGTGCACCCCAATAGTTGTCACTAGCATCTGTCTGGAGGATGAGCTGTCCGCATCAGGAATCTTTAAAGCAGGAAGTGCTTTACACTTTTGCTTTAATTCTTTGACAGCTGTAGTTGCCTCCTGTGACCATTGTCGGGCTCCCTTCTTTAGGTGCTTTGAAATCTGACTAGTCATCTTTGTCAGATCCTTCACGTGGTCTGCAGCATAATTGATTATCCCAAGGAACTGTTGGATATGCTTTCTACTGGTCAGTTCGTCTGGGAATGTTGATATTTTCTCGGCTATGTGTGGCTGAGGAATGATGAATCCCTCATTTATGTGTAAGCCCAGAAAATCAATCTCAGTGAGTCCAATCTGCATTTTTGACTCAGAGAGCACAAACCCGTGTCGGTAAGTTAGCTCCTTGAATTTGATCAGATGCTGCACGTGGTTTTTAACACTTTTGCTAAAGATTAATGCGTCATCAATGTAGACAAGGCAAAAAGCCGAGATTGACGCATACACCTCATCCATCCTGTTTTGGAATTCTAATGATGCGTTCTTTAGCCCGAATGGCATCACGTTCCATTCGTAGTGTCCGCGGGGTACCACAAAGGCTGTCTTGTTTTTGTCTGCTTCTTTTATGCCAATCTGCCAAAAGCCTGACTTCATGTCAAACTCGGAAGATTCGCCCCAGCCTATTCTTTTTGCAAGTGTGATCCGCATGGGATGGGATAATGGATATCCCGCGCAATCGCTCACCATGTAGTTATCACCAGTTTCTTCTTGCCATATATCTGTTTTGAATGTTTGTTGACATAAAAGGCTGGGCTGACCCAATTTGACTTTGAGGTCCAAAAGGGCTTGGATCTCCTGTTCACAGAGCTCTTCGTCATGTGGCATGCCTGGATGTGAAGCTGTCTGGTGAGGCATGATCCAGTTATCTTTGTATGGAAGAGCCACAAAGTGTTTTTCCCTTTACTAGAACTTGTTTGGGATTTCCCCGCAACACTCAAGCAGGGCCTGTCTTTGTTCTTCGAACTTATGGAACGGTGCAGAATTTGGATGTTCTCGCCTATTCTTTTCACCTCCTCCAAAACGGAGTGTCATTGCATCAGCTTAATCGAAATTTCTAAGTTTACCATTACTAGGATCAGTAATAGGATATGAGAATCCCTGTGGGAAGAATGCAAAGGGTGATAACAGATTTAGGAAGTCTATTCCCAGCAGTAAATCTTCATCCGTATTATCGAATGCAAATGAGAAACTTTTGCATCCGAACGGGAGGACCTGAACAGGTCGTGTGTACTTGTTACTATAGAACTGCTTGCCACTTGCAGAACCGAATGCTACCTGGGTAAGAATGTAGCATTCCTTAGGGAGGCACGCTTCGGTGATTAGCGAGCTAACTGCTCCAGTATCAATAAAAGCAGTTAATGTCACTTGGCATTGGTCCGGCACTTTCCGTATGATCTTAATATACGATCGAAAGAATACCGTATTACTAATATTGAGGGTGTTAGCTGGTTTTACCGTAAGTTCAAGATGTTCTTCCTGGATCATGGAGACTGCAGAAACTTCATTGTCTGTTTCATTGTCGGAGTCCTCCAATGCTGTGAAGACAGCATGAGTGGGTTCAGTACTCCATGTGTACCAGTTGTCGTCAATTCCTGGGTGGTTTATTAGTTGTAATAGCTTTATAGGCACCCATTTTTTGGATTTGTATTGTTTGGCATAGTGTCCCTTTTTTCCACAGATGAAGCATCGTCCACTGGATTTGGCATTCTTTCGTCTCTTGACGAATTTATACTTCTTGCCCTTATAAGGCTTCCATTTCCTGTGCTTCTTGTGTGATTTTTGTATCTTGCAGCTGCAAGATTTCTCACTATGCTAGCATCCAAACTTGTTGGGCTTGTCTTTACAGTACTTCTGGAGGGAAGACTGTTCAAGCTGCTTTATATGCTTTTTTAGATCCTGAGATTTGTAATGGTTCTGGATTAGCTCCATCCCCATCTAGTATAATTCTACGAGGCTGTATTGGGTCAAGTTTGTCACCGCTTCACTTTTGAATTTGACCTCCATCATCTCTGTTACGGGTCTGGGCATGTTGAGCACGAATGTCCTGCGTATTGTATCCGTCTTCTTATTGAAGGTATAATATAGCTTTTCTTGTGCCATATAATAGTCCTCCAATTGTCTAACGTCACAACACTTGTTTTGCAGAAACTGTTTTTCTGCCATGACCTTGTCAACTTGGTAGGGACCCATAAAGTAAGTTTGTCAATGACTGTTGTACATGGGTTGTCCCTATTCAACAATTTTGTTCTTTCTTCGGCTGTTGTGCTGACGATCCACCATCTCTTGAGCGATCCGACAAATCCTGCCAGTAATCTGAGCGTTGCTGCTCTTTTTGTTAGTTGGGGCGCTCTCTGGCATTCTCCTTCGTACCAGGCTAGCATCTTCTCAATATAAGCCATTCTGTCTTTTGGCTTAATCGGATCAATATTCCAGAACATCTTGCCTGATGTGGAGTGTCCCATGTGAACATGAGTGTCCTACTCATATTCTCCTTTTCCTAGGTCTTTAATGTCTCGGGACATTGGATCTCTTCTTGGTGGAATTATTGGGGTTCCTCGCGTATTCGTGATTCGGCGACCTCGTCTTGGCTTATCCTGTGGTGGTCAGATCCGCCTCACGGAGGTGGTGGTGGTTGTTGTTGTTGTTGTGGATCCGTCACCATAGAATCCTATCCAATCTCAAATTGGGACTGTTGGAAAGGCCTTCTGGTTGTTGGTATATGCGTCGGGAGCATACTAACCATTTCTTCATCAGATGATGTATCATTTGATTCTGTCATTTCCAGTTCAGGCTCCTTTGGCTCTTGTTCTTCTTCTCCTCATCCTATGGTATGTATTGGCCATGGGTACTCCTAATGCTTGTGATAGCTTCTCCAGAATGCTTTCTGGTAATTTCTAGAGGCATTCTCTTCCCATATGTGCCACGGCTTTGATGGCTTGTCCTTTTTCCAATATGGGGTCTCAAAGCATTCCCTTGTCCTGCATATTTCCTCCTCATCGTCAGTTCTTGTTAGTAATTCCGAGAACCAGCTTACCATCGTTATCTTTCTGACTCCTGAGGCCTGTCCTTCATGCAGTTGGGATAACTGTCTACTAGTCATCCTGGTGCCTTTTCTTTTGATCTTCTTAACCTCTTCCTTGATTTCTTTCAATTTCAGCATCATTGCTTGTTGGTTAACCAAAAAATCTCCAAAGGCATGGTTCTGTTCTACAAACCGTCAGATTTCCAGCTTGATCGATTTCTCAATCGTTCAATTCCTCCTGGATTGACCTTTCGATCATCCATTTTCTTTGAGACGACCGCCCGGGATTCTCGGACTATTTCCTTCTTAGTATCCGGAGTGTTAATCATGGAAACAGATCCCATGTATTTAGTGGAAACAGATCTCCTTGGCATATGGTTGCAAGCCGAAGGTGGTCTGTTTCTTACTTGGCATTGTTCGCATGGATAGAGTGGTCTGGTCTCGATAGTGAATGAAACCGAAACTCTTCCGTCCTGTAGTCTTCCTACAGTTGGTTCCTCATGAACCTGTTGGGGCCTGTTGCTTTGCTCGTACTCGTTTATCCAATTAGGAGGAAAAACGAGATTCTTTTACTCGGCGACGCCTGGGTTCGATAACCCTTCCTTCTCTCGCCATAAATCGCATAATCGCTTCCTGCATCGCTTCTAACGAACATGCTGGGATTGTACTTTGTACGTCATTAGTTGGTGTATGGCAAGGGCTGACTCTTCAGGCTTCATGTCTAGACCGCTGAGCTGAATCATCACCTTAATTGTTCCGACGATGTTTGGTCTTCCAAGGTCTAGCGTGAAGTTTGGCTCTACCTATAGTACTATAGGTCCTTGGTTGAGCCCAACCTCTACTGTAGAGATTAGTGCCTTCTCGAAAGAATGTCATCTAATATCCAGAAAGGATACTAGACAGGTTACGTTCTTCCCTGCCAGGAATAGAAACTGTACTCCTATCTGCATGGCTCCGAGGTGTAGTCCTCTGTAACCCTCGTTTCTGTACCTGCTCGTCTCTATTGATGAGAGTACGGGTAGGTATGTTTCTTTTCCTCCTGCTGCTACAGCCTGCACTCTCAATTCCGAGAATTTGTATACTGTTTTGAGCCTTGGTCTTACCGCACTCACTAAGGATCTAAGTGAGTTTAGTGTTTGGTTTACATGGTAAAACCTGAATGGATCTAAAGGGTCCAGTCTTAAAGACCGAATTGCTCTCTCATTATCTTCTTGGGTTTCAAGATGATAATTTAAAGCTGGTATTCCCTCTATTTCATCTTGGATGTTGGCGTAGTTTCTAATGGGTGGTGCAGTGGGTTGATCGCAACAGATGGTGTGGTGATTATTGGGTTTTGGTTATTTTGGCTGCTCATCTTTTCTGGCTTTCTAGGTATTTCCGGTATGACCTCACGATGGCTTTTCTGGCCTAAAGGGTCCTATTAGAATCGTTTAGTAGGTTGAAAAAGATGGTTGGACAAAATAAGTTGGACTCAATAATCTTACTTACCTTTCTGTTGTGGAAATTCAGACTAAGCTGCAACCACAGAGCATACTTAGTGAATAAGACTCTAGGGGTTTCTTTTTGGGAAAACTGGCTCTGATACCAATTTTAATTTTACTATAGCACTGGCTGCTTACACAAGAACTCACTTACAAAGGGAATTGTATTACTCAATAAGCTCTACCTAATACAATGCCAAAGCTCCCTTTTATAGGCAAGCCTAAGCTACTGTGTCCATTATTGATCCTTATCAATAATATACACTTTACATGTGTCCATCTTAGGACCTAGTCTTTAATACAATCATTACATTATTTTAATAATGCAATGCTATTTTATTTTTACATCTGTCCCCTTTGGACCACACAATAATAATGCTACTACATGATACACATGTATCACTGTGCATATAAATATCTATCATATTATTATTATCAGAGCCACCCAGGATTTGACGACGACTGGTACACATGGAGTACATAACCCACTCATGCTATCTTCACAGCATTGGAGGACTCCGACGATGAAACAGACGATGAATCTTCTTTAGAATATTCAGAAAAGGATGAAGTTTCTGCAGTCTCCATGATCCAGGAAGAACATCCTGAACTACCGGTAAAACCAGCTAACACCTCACTATCAGTAATACGGTATTCTTTCGACCGTATGTCAAGATCATACTGAAAGTGACGGACCAATGCCAAGTGGCATTAACTGCTCTTATTGATACTGTAGCAGTCAGCTCGCTAATCACCAAACCGTGCCTCCCTAAGAAATGCTACATTCCTACCTAGGTAGCATTTGTTCGCAAGTTGGCAAGCGAGCTTCTATAAGAATAAGTACACGCGACTGCCTGTGTCCTCCCGCTCGACGCAGGTTCCTTCTTTGCATTTGATAATACGGGTGAAGATTTACTGCTTGGAACAGACTTCCTAAGTCTGTTATCACCTTTTGTATTCTTCCCACAGGGATTCTCATATACTATTACTGATCCTAGTAATGGTAAACCAAGAAATTTTCTGATTCCTTGGGTACAGCAACACTCCATTTTTGGAAGGGGTGAAAAGAAGAATAGGTAGAACATCCACCCTGCATCACCCATAAGTTCAAGAACGAGACAGCCCTGCGAAGCAGTCATGGAAAAATCCCAAACAAGTTCTAGTCAAGGGAAAAGCATTTCGTGGCTCTCCATACAAAGATAACTGGACCATGCCTCACCAGACAGCTTCACATCCAGGCATGCCACATGACGAGGAGCTCTGTAAACAGGAGATCCAAGTCCTCTTGGAGCTTAAAGTCAAATTGGGTCAGCCCAGCCTTCTATGTCAACAAACATTCAGAACAGATACGTGGCAAGAAGAGACTGGTGATAGACTACCGCAAGCTGAACGATTGCCTGCAGGATATCCGTTATCCCATCCCACGCAGATCACACTTGCTTAAAAGAATAATTGGGGCCAAGATCTTCTCGAAGTTTGACATGAAGTCAGGCTTTTGACAGATTGTCATAAAAAAAGCAGACAGACACAAGACAGCCTTTGTGGTACCCCACGGACACTACGAATGGAATGTGATGCCATTTGGGCTAAAGAACGCACCATCAGAATTCCAAAACAAGATGGATGAGGTGTATGCGTCAATCTCGGCTTTTTGCCTTGTCTACATTGATGACACATTAATCTTTAGCAAAAGTGTTAAAGACCACATGCAGCATTTGATCAAATTCAAGGAGCTAACCTACCGACACGGGTTAGTGCTCTTTATATATATATATATATATATATATAGAGTGTTGCGGGGATATACCAAACAAGTTCTGGTCAAGGGAGAAACACTTCGTGGCTCTTCCGTATAAAGACAACTGGACCATGCCCCACCAGACAGCGTCACATCCGGGCATGCCACACGACGAAGAGCTATGCAGACAGGAGATCCAGTCCTTACTGGACCTCAAACTGATAAGGCCCTCAAAGTCTAATTGGGCCAGCCCAGCCTTCTATGTCAACAAGCACTCGGAGCAGAAACGAGGCAAGAAGAGACTGGTGATAGACTACCGCAAGCTGAACGAGTGTCTGCAGGACATCCGCTATCCGATCCCTAGGCGATCGCACTTACTAAAGAGGATAGCCGGAGCAAAGGTCTTCTCGAAGTTTGACATGAAGTCAGGCTTCTGGCAGATCGGCATAAAGGAAGCAGACAGGCACAAGACAGCCTTTGTGGTACCCCACGGGCACTATGAATGGAACGTGATGCCATTCGGGCTAAAGAACGCCCCATCCGAATTCCAAAACAGGATGGATGAGGTGTACGCGTCAATATCGGCTTTTTGCCTGGTCTACATTGACGACGCGTTAATCTTTAGCAAAAGTCTTAACAAGACCACCGCAAAGATTTGCGCATTTATTTGAGCTAACCTACAAACACGGGTTTGTTCTCTCTGAGTCAATAATGCAGATAGGTCTCTTAGAGATAGACTTCCTCGGCTTACACATAATGGAGGGATACATCATTCCTCCCCACATACCGAAAAAGACGCCACGTTCCTGCATTTAACTGACAAGTCGGAAGCACATCCAACAGTTCTTGGGAATCATAAACTATGCTGCCGATCACGTGAAGGATCTGACGCGAATGACCAACCGATCTCAAAGACTAAAGAAGGAGCCCGGTGGTCTCAGTGAGGCAACAACAATAAAAAGCATTAAAGGAAAAGTGCACAGCACTTCCAGCTTTAAAGATTCCAGAAGATGGACAGCTCATCCTCCAGACAGACGCAAGCGATAATTATTGGGGAGCACTATTGATCGAGGATAAGGACGGGAACATGAGAGTCTGTGCCTATAAATCAGGCCAGTTCAACAACTCTCAATCACACTACCTGCTGGCTCTGATACCATTTTCTTTTTATTTACTAATCTTGCCACTGGCTGCTTACAAACAAGTGGGACACTCATGTTCACATGGGACACTCCACGTCAGGCAAGATGTTCTGGAACATCGACCCGGTAAAGCCAAAAGAAAGAATGGCTTATATCGAGAAGATGCTAGCCTGGTACGAAGGAGAATGCCAACGAGCGCCACAACTGACAAAGCGAGCGGCAACGCTCAGACTCACGGCAGGATTCATTGGATCACTGAGGAGATGGTGGATAACCAGCATGACAGAGGAGGATCGTGTAGGACTATTGAATAGGGATAACCCATGCATAGCAGTAATGGAGAAACTTGCTATCGACTTCATGGGGCCCTACCATGTAGATCGGGTCATGGCAGAAAAACAATTTCTGCAGAACAAGTGTTGTGACGTCCGACTCTTGGAGGACTACTATATGGCTCAGGAGAAGCTGTATTACACCTTCAACAGAAAGACGGATACGATACACAGGGCATTCGTGCTCAACATGCCCAGACCCGTAGCCGAGATGATGGAGGCTAAGTTCCGAAGCGAAGCGGTCACTGACTTGACCCAGTATAGCCTCGCCGAATTATACCAGATGGGGATGGAGCTAATCCAGAACCATTGCAGGTCTCAAGACCTGAAGAGACATATGAAGCAGCTGGAACAGACTTCTCTCCGAAATCTTGTAATGACGGTATTAACAAGTTCGGATGCCAAAGATAGTGACAAGACTTCAGAATCGCAAGGTCCAAAAACGACACCACAAGAAGCACCACAAACGATGGAAGCCATACAAGGGTAAGAAGTACAAGTTCGCAAAACGGCGAAAGAAAGCCAGATCGAGCGGACGGTGTTTTATCTGTGGCAAGAAGGGACACTATGCCAGACAGTGCAAATCAAAGAAGAGGGTGCCTATCAAGTCATTGCGGTTCATGCAGACCACCCATCATTTGACGACGACGGTACAGACACTTTGGAGACGTAACCCACACACGCCGCCTTCACGACGCCTTCGAAGGTTACGACCCGACACAGACGATGATTCTTCTTCAGAATACTCTGATGAAAATGAAGTCTCTGCGGTCTCCATGATCCAGGAGGAACATCCCGAGCTTCCGGTCAAACCGGCCAACACCCTCACCATCAGCAATACGGTATTCTTTAGACCGTATATCAAGATTATCCTGAAGGTGACGGAAGAATGCCAAGTGGCATTAACTGCTCTCATAGATACTGGAGCAGTCAGCTCGCTCATCACTGAAGCGTGCTTACCTAAGGAATGCTACATACCTACTCAGGTAGCATTCGGTTCTGCCAGTGGAAAGCAGTTCTCTGACAAAGAATAAGTACACTGCACTGCTCGTGTCCTACCCTTTGGTTGCCGTAGCTCATTCTTCGCCTTTGATAATACGGGTGAAGACCTACTGCTTGGAACAGACTTCCTCAGTCTGTTGTCACCCTTTGCCTTCTTTCCAGAAGGGTTTTCCTATACTATTACTGATCCCAGTAATGGTCAGCCCAGGAATTTCTTGATTCCTTGGGTACAGCAACACTCCATTTTTGGAGGGGGTGATAAGAAACCAAAGAAGCAGAACATCCAGCCCAGACCAGTCCACATGTTCGATGAACAGCGACAGGCCCTGCTAGAGTGTTGCGGGGATATACCAAACAAGTTCTGGTCAAGGGAGAAACACTTCGTGGCTCTTCCGTATAAAGACAACTGGACCATGCCCCACCAGACAGCGTCACATCCGGGCATGCCACACGACGAAGAGCTATGCAGACAGGAGATCCAGTCCTTACTGGACCTCAAACTGATAAGGCCCTCAAAGTCTAATTGGGCCAGCCCAGCCTTCTATGTCAACAAGCACTCGGAGCAGAAACGAGGCAAGAAGAGACTGGTGATAGACTACCGCAAGCTGAACGAGTGTCTGCAGGACATCCGCTATCCGATCCCTAGGCGATCGCACTTACTAAAGAGGATAGCCGGAGCAAAGGTCTTCTCGAAGTTTGACATGAAGTCAGGCTTCTGGCAGATCGGCATAAAGGAAGCAGACAGGCACAAGACAGCCTTTGTGGTACCCCACGGGCACTATGAATGGAACGTGATGCCATTCGGGCTAAAGAACGCCCCATCCGAATTCCAAAACAGGATGGATGAGGTGTACGCGTCAATATCGGCTTTTTGCCTGGTCTACATTGACGACGCGTTAATCTTTAGCAAAAGTGCTGAAGACCACTGCAGCATTTGGCGCAATTTAAGGAGCTAACCTACAAACACGGGTTAGTACTCTCTGAGTCAAAAATGCAGATAGGACTCAGCGAGATAGACTTCCTCGGCTTACACATAAAGGAGGGATACATCATTCCTCAGCCCCACATAGCCGAAAAGATCGCCACGTTCCCAGACGAACTGACAAGTCGGAAGCACATCCAACAGTTCTTGGGAATCATAAACTATGCTGCCGATCACGTGAAGGATCTGACGCGAATGACCAGTCAGATCTCAAAGCACCTAAAGAAGGGAGCCCCCCAGTGGTCTCAGGAGGCAACAACAGCTGTAAAAGCATTAAAGGAAAAGTGCACAGCACTTCCAGCTTTAAAGATTCCAGAAGATGGACAGCTCATCCTCCAGACAGACGCAAGCGATAATTATTGGGGAGCACTATTGATCGAGGATAAGGACGGGAACAGGAGAGTCTGTGCCTATAAATCAGGCCAGTTCAACAACTCTCAATCACACTACCCATCCTCGAAGAAAGAGGTTCTTGCAGTCACGAAAGGAATCAAGAAGTTCCAGTTCTTCTTGGCCCTCAACCCATTCGTGATAGAAACAGACTACAAGTACCTCCAGGGACTTCTCAGGAGAAAAGAAGGAGAGATCCCTGATCCACAGCTAACCAGGTGGGCAGAAACACTGTCCAGATTCAAGTACGAAGTCCGGCATATCAAGGGAGAATCCAACACGGTGGCCGACTTCCTATCCAGACCTATCCTGGTTATCAGCAAATCCTCTCCGAAACCAGCACTGATAAACACAAGGATCAGAAATCACCGCTGGCAGCTGATGGAGAGATGGACCAGAGACAAGCTCGAAGTCTTTGGGAAGCCTAAGGCAAAGATCCCCTACGTCTACGACTATAAAGGTATAGTCCAGAACCTGCCTTCGGATATCCAGAAATTGATATTCGCAAAGGTGGTAGACTTCAAGGAAAGGATGAACGTCAGGACGTTCCACTGGAAGATGTGGAGCCTTATGGCAAAAGACAAGAAAGATGCACCAACGGCGATGGAACCATCACAGGCTTCTGGAACCCTTTCCAGATCCTGATCAGATGAACGAAACTGTCTTCCGAACAGTTTATAGCTTCCACTATGGTCGAGACGAAGGCTCGAACTATGGACGCTACGTCATAGCTGATGCAACCAGACAGGCGTACTACATATTCTGGCTACTACTGAATATGTACCCTACGGCAATCCTGTTCGAACCATATACGATCCACATCAGCAGACGATACAACAAAGGAAGGTGGTTTGATCGAATGATGGCCCCATTGTTCGAAGACCAGCTCACACTGACACTGAAAGGAGGATACCAGATCCAGCAGCCTACCATAGTGATCATCCAGCTGAAGGATATCTGGGGACGCTACGAGGAGCCAACCATCAGGGTGGTCGACCATGACCACGAAGCAGAGGCTCTCGAGACTATGTGGTCGGGGTGCCTGACGGCAAGGCGGATGTTGGCAGAAGTATACGAGACAATACCGCTATACGACACACACAGTCCCATACCCCCAGAAGTAGTCTCTACACCTGAACTCTTCTATACTGAGGCAATCAAGAACGCCCAAATCCACGAAAACCGTGCGGAGGAAGAAGAGCACACGGAGTACTACAACGACTACCTCATCAGGCATGGCCGAGAAGACGAAGTCGTCCCATGGGAAGCTTCGGAGCAAGAAGAGGACCAGCCTATGGATGAGGACAGCGATGATTAATGGCCTCCATGGACGGATGTCGGAGGATGGCGCGAGCTCCGCAGAAACGGACCTCGTGGTGCTATGATCAGAGAAGCACCTCCTAGCCCAGATCAAGCTGGACCCAGCGGCGCGCAGAAAGACGAGGACGAGGAGTGGTGGCCCTCGAAACAGAACCTCAGCCCACTATCCGTGAGACGGCGCGAAGAAGTAGTGGATCGACGTGCGGAAGCAAAGTGGACCCAACATCAGAGTGGACCCACAGGCAGAAGCATTGGTGATAATAATAGGATAGATATTTATATGCACAGTGATACATGTGTATCACGTAGTAGCATTATTAGTGTGTGGTCCCAAAGGGAACAGGTGTGATGTAAAGTAGCATTGCATTATTAAAGGAATGCAATGATTGTATTTAAAGATAAGGTCCTTAGGTGACCACGTGTAAAGGTATGCATTATTGATAAGGATCAATAATGGATACAGTAGCCAAAGCTCTACTATATAAGGAGAGCTTGGGCAATGCATTAGGCAGAGCTAAATAGAGGAATCAGTTCCCTTTGTAGTTGAGTTCTTGTTTGTAAGCAGCCAGTGGCAAGATTAGTAAATAAAAAGAAAATATATATATATATATATATATATATATATATATATATATATATATATATATATATAAATAATATTATATATCAATATTATAAAATATACATATCTACCAATATTTTACACATTTATACTATTAAAGCTCTAAATGTATATAAAATTTTATAAATAAAACACTATGTTTATATTCATCATTTCAAAAAATAGAAATAAAAGAGAAAATTATCTCTAATATTTGAGTTTTGATTATAAGAACGTGCAAATTATTTTAAAATAAAAAATATAATCGGGTCATTGATCAGGTAAATGGGTAAAAAACTTTAACCCTAACACGACACGAAAAAAAGTCGTGTCAACTCAGACCCGACCCATTTAATAATCGTGTTAAATTTGACGACCCATATCCATTTATTCGTGTCAGATTTGTGTCGAGTAATTGGATCGTGTTAAATTTTGCTAGCTCTAACTATTAAAATCATGACAAATTGATTTTGCTTACCCTGCTTGATTCTGATACTGTTATGTAACACAAAATCACAGAGATTTAAAACATGAAAGCACGTATAAAAGTCAAGGCTTAGAATTAGATTATCAAAATTACTTTTCTCAAGTTGGCATGTGTTTCTGAATGACAGCACCTTCTTATCAAAAGCATCTGAATGATAGCACCTTGATCAAATATTGTTCATACTGCAAAGAAAGGAATTACTATCACCAGGTAAGTTATAAAATGCAAAAACCTGATATCGATCTCCATGTCCGGCTTGAATGATGTCCTGAGGCCCACTTTAAACTCATTGCACCTTGAGCACCTAACATCTGTCATCTGTTTTACAAGCAACGAGATAAATACGAGCAAATACCACAACCAAAATAAATTGAACTAAACTAATAAATTTTAAACTAATACAAGATAAAAGACTATAACCTTCATTTGCTTCAACTCATCAGACTCTTTCTTTGCTGTCTCCTCTGCTGTTAGACCTTCCTAGAAGTAAGATAATCAGATGAGATACATCCTCATTCTCACTCATACAAAACCACACAAAACATATACCACATGTCCGCTTTAATGATCCTAGTGGCTTACCAGCATATCACATTGAACTAAAGATAAGGGTTAGAACCCGCAAAAGAAATCCAGTTTAGAACTGCACAAACATGGACTTACACCTATTAACACATATATATATAAAACCACAAAACCAGTTTCAATTGAACTCATGGATAACCAAAAAATGGCTTCAAGAAGTCACTTCCATAGATAGTTAAACAAATTTTCAGTAGTGCAAACATAAAAGATTGAGCAGATATTTTAATATTTTATGCACCCAATAGAGCTGAAAATTGTTAACATGATATGCAATATCACAATTTCAAAAACTCCAAATAAAAGAAAAATGGGGGGTGGGGGGGAAGGGGGCCAGCAAATATGCATATTCATAAAGAGCCAACAACAAATATCTATTAGATATTTCCTCCTTGCTGAAAAAACAATTAGTCAATCAAAATACAAGCATAATGAAGACCAATCAACAAAATCATTGTCGGTTACTGATGCCAAACTAGATTGAGAAAAAGCACTTACTCACACATGCCCCGCAGTGGGGGGTGGGGCGGCAACTACCAACTATTACAAAATAGTACCTTTCCACTCACAAGGTGATAAGTATCTTTGAAGATTCCAACTCTCCACTTAGTAGATAAAACTTTTAATCATAAATGCAGAAACTCATTAGGTGACATGTTCAGAATCTTAGAAAGTTCCAACTTCCCATTTAGAAGACGCAGGGCTAGCAGAGCAGTACTCTGCCAAGAATACAATAAACAAAAATTAAACAATTAAAGCAGTGTCTTAACCATCCATATGATGACATCCACAGCATGTAGTAGGCAAATCTGAAAGACATTCACAATTACTAAAACCTATCTTTAATGTATAGTCATTATTGGGAAAACAAAATGGCAGTAAAATACAGTCAATCATCTTCTTTAATTAAGAAAACAAGTAGTTGCATAACCCTGTGCCTTGTAGCGGACCACTGAGAAAAGGTTTACAAGTGTCCATTGGCAGACAGGAATGTAATAATAGATTGTATTAATTCAAGCATGCAAACAAGTTTGGGTCTCTACGCATGTCTGCGAGTATTAAATTATATAAACAAGCTGAAAGACACCCTTCTAAGCTTGAGATTAAACAAAAGCTGCTGCAGTTTCTGGTTATGCTTCTGAAAATCATGAATAAAGAGCATTGTGTGAAGCCTTCTCAAGAGTTGTAACAGCTGCAATGACAGTATCTTGCCAGATAAAAGACTTCCCATTCTGTAAAAGGTAGAATAATTAAAACCCCCTGAATCAGCATCCATATGAGACCCATTTTCCGTTCGCACCAATTAGGCCAAAGGAAAATAAATTGAAAAATGGGATAGCTAAAAATTTAAATAAAAAAATTAACAGCATCCTGGTCAAAAAAATAAATCAAAAACTGGATAGATAAAATAAAAAAATTAAAAAAACAAGTAAATTGAACTCTTATGACCCTTTTCTCGATAACCATTTTCAGTTCCCGCTGACTTATCCTTGCTTTCATGGTCAACCCCATCACAACCACCTTTCCCATTCTGATCTGCATGAATGCTGTCAGTGGAACTGCACATGTATTGAAGGCCTTAGAGAAGCCTCTCTAACCATTTATCACAATAGGTTTCTCTGGTCAATGCATTAAATTTTGCTAAAATGTTGTAGTATTCCGAGGCATTGCTAGTACAGCTTCCTGGTGTTTCGGCCTGAACATATTGATCTGACCTGGTTGTGCAATCTTCCTCTCTTGAAACATCAAGAGAGGATATGTTCTTTTTTCACAGCGCTCTTTCAGCCTTTAACTGATCTTCCTGCTCTCGAGCAGCAGTTCTTTAGGCTCAATGTCAGGAAGGTCTCCTAAGCGCACTTGAGTCTTCTGAGCTAGGGAGATCAATCTCATGCTGCTTATTATCATCATAGTCTTTATTAGGAAGCTTCCAGAGTTTCTGCTCCACAGTGTCATAAACCTTTTGAACGATAAAACCAGGGTTGTTTACGATTTGAAAGGTGCTTACGAATGGGGACAAAATGCACAATACATTTATACATCACAGATTCTACTAGAACCTCATCCCGGTGAAAACTGTAAAAAAGCTCCCAGGTATCACGGGATAGCCAATTTACACCACCTTTTCTGGCAGCTTCTTTAGGGTGATAAAACCACTGTCCAGTAACCATCATGCTCCCATCTCTGGACTGAGTAAGCATCCAAACAGAAATAAGCAAACAATTTCATAAATAGATAGCTGATTTTACAATAGAAAATTTATCAACGTAATGAAAATTTGGGCAATCAAGAGAGGGGGGCTTGTATATGACACATGCACACTTCTAAAAGTTCGCCGTGTCCAATAACCAGAGTTAATTACTCTTAAAAATGCATTAAGAATATAGTTATCTTTATTAAGCAGAACAAACAACTTAATGTAATTATCATAGTTTCAGAAGAGAATTACCTTAATGATTGCCACATAAGGCTTCTGATTTGTATCCTCAGGAGTGAAAAAGAACAGGATCCTCCTGAAGAACAATCACAACAAAATTAAACGCTCCTTTACAGTTAAAATGACCATAAAATAAATCTGCCTAATTAAAATTTATAAAAAGAACGCAGAACCCTAAATTCAGAAGCGCAAACCAAATCCAATCGATTTACTTTTTTCTAGTCGGTTAAAAAATAATTAAAAAAACCTCATGAGCTCATATTTATTGCCTTCAAACTCAAAAGCCTTGTAGTGGCTCTTTCTTCTCTCCCTTTACCAGAAAAACCGAATCGCTTCACCAACTGGCTTAGCATCCTCCTGAGGCTGTTCTTCCTCCTCTCCTTTGTGTTTTCTCTTCTCTCCCTCTTCGATGCCTTTCTCTCTTCTTCTAGTTGTTTGTCGTCTTCTTCTTCTTAAAGCTTTATTCACTTCCTCTTGCTTTGCCTCAATGATTGTTGCTCTTTATTTTCTTCTGATTTGCATGTTCCTGAAGATGGCGGCGGTACATCCTCATCTTCCTTGCTTGTCAAGAATATATAACATTTAAAAGAAGGATAAATTAATTGTGAATGAGAGCGGATTAAAATTTAGATAAAATGTTAGGATGTTCCTGCATTTGATTTCAGATTATGTAAAGAGAAATTAAAATAACCATTCAAAAGAATATAGTCAAAATGCTCTATCATAATACAAAGCATAAACGAGCTTTTAACTTGATAATGAAGGTAGATAAATCAAGTCTCTATTACAACAATTTTCAACCTATTATGTTTCCTTCGAAAATTGATTTAGGAAAAAGGTTCTCATTTTTACAAAGAGAATGAGATTGTTAAGTTAGCCATTTGACCATTATCATCCTCACTTCTCTCAGCAATTTCCTTTAGGCTTATCCAAGATGTTCTTCTCCTCCTACTTGAAACACCGATAGTTTTATCATCAGTTATAGTTTTATCATCAGTTATGGCCAAGTTACTCCCAGATTCAGCTGAATTTTTATTTCCTAAATTTCTCCTCCTCTTTTTGCCCTCCAGAGTAATTCTACCTTTCAATGGAGGAGTTTTTAAACTGTTTTTGGATATTGATGGTAAAGCTACATCGTCCACCTTACTAACTTCATCCTCGCTTCTTGTGTCTTTTGCGGTGTGGGCAGACTGTTTAAGTGGTGATTTACTACCACATTGAGGTTTTGAAGATGATTTTGCCTTCACAGGGCATATCTCCTTTATGTGCCCTACAGGAGTCCCTCTCTTAAGATTGTGATGGGAACAGAAATGGCACTTATAAACCACTCTGTTCTGCATAGAAGTTTTAGGCTTCTTCCATCCACGTCTTGATTTCACTTGGTTTTTCTCTATTCGAACGGTGCAGTTAAAGCAAGGCTGAAGAACTGTCTCACATCTGTGAGAAGTATTCAGTAAATCAGGACCACCATATAAAATTCAACAATTTGGTTTTTAGAGCTATCATCACAAGTCATTCTGTATAAAGAGGATTAACATTAATCCATTTGTACTATAGTACAGTTGAAATTTCAAATACTACAATTGACGTTACATCTTTCTTTGAATCTTAAATTCTTGAATCTTGTTAAAGAACTTAATAGAACATAATGAAGTCGCATCTTATTGTCTTGAAAGAACCCTATAAATTTCTATATATATTACCTCTTAGTGATGTTAAATGCTCTTTAAAGTGATAATACGCCAGCCACCAAATAAATGCAACAGATTGATATTACATAGTTAAAACTCATTATGTTTCCAACTAAACCCATTATATTTCATGTTGATTAGGAAATGCTCCTCTTTGATCACATCCTCTAAAAGACAGAATGACTAGCCAACTTACATATTAAAATGTCATCCACCAACAAAAGAGTCAACAAAGAATAGAACTTTGCACAGAAAAGAAAGTAAAAAAAAAAGGGATTGTGTACAAACACAGGTGGATACATAAACACACAATTAAGTGCAATAGCAAAAAAAAAAACACCTGAAAGTTATATATATATAAACTGCAGGTTCTACCTAAATTCCATCCAAATAAATAAAATGCATTGCCAAGAGAACATCCAATATCTTTTACTGATCATCAATACCAACTATCTTCTCAATTCAGTATCTAACATCAATTCAGAACATAAGTAAAAGACGATTCTAAATATAAAAGAAATAACATGACTCAAGTTTACATGTTTTATTCTTCTTTTAATAGAAAAGGTAGTTATATGTTTTTTAGTGACTAGTAACCAAATTAAATCAGATTTGTGTGTATGTCCGCGATCTCGCATACATGTTTATGTGTTATAGTTGCAATACAAAATCAATGGTGCACACATTCACTAACCAATTCAAAGAAACTAATGATCATCTATGTGTACTGTATAATAAAACCTAATCAGAAAATAACTTGCAAACTAGCAACCGTTGGAAGCTTGCAATTAAACTCATTTAAAAGTATAAAGATAATCAAAACAATGCAGGTACAACAATATAGAAAGCACGCAACTTTTATGAAAGTACATTAGTCTATATTGCATTAGTTGCATACAGTACAAGTGTATGATCAAACTTGTATATAAAAAAATTGTATATGTAAAAGTAATCAGGTTTAGGCAAAACCTTTGGCAGGAAAACAAAGAGGGGTCTGGATGTGATCCTAGGGCCTCATTAGCAGAGGCCAATCGGTGTCCAAAAAGCGCAGCCAAAGAAGGAACAGAAGTTTCGCTACTTGCCCACACTGCAAGTCTTTGCAAGTGTTCGAGTTTCAATTTTGACTTGATGTTTGTAGTGTTGAATAGCTTCTTCCCTGCATTTTCTTCTCTGAGTGAGAGAGGTTTATGAGAAACAGCTGTCGAGTTTGATGCTCTTCTGTCTCGCCCTTTCTTGCCCATGTTCTTTTCACTCAGATATTTGATCAAGTAGCTGATGGCCAAAGGCACAGGCACAACTATTAGTAATTAGAGTAAGGAGGCAAAAAGGGACCAATCTCAGTTGGTCCTCTAGTTAAAGACATTAGTTAAAGACAAGTTTAGGCTGAGCTCCATTGTTCCAATTATATAAGAATCCCCTAAGTTACATATATTGTAAGTTACACGGTTTTGGGCCTTAAGGAGATAGTTGAATTGGTTGATAGTATAATTTATCATCTCTCACTTGTGTAGACTCGACTTCTGACTCAATTATTATAAAATTTTGTTAAGATCCTTATACTTTATTTTATTTTATTAAAACTCTTAAAATATTAAATTCACCCTTATAATTTTTAAATTTTCAAAATACCCACCATTTAATTAAAAATATAATAATTGTTAAATGGATTATTATTATAATTATAACTATAATTATAATTTTTAAATATATTATCATTATTATTATCGTTATTATTAGTATTATTATTATTAACAATAATAAAAAGTATTATAATTAATTAATATATTAATAATAATTTTTTAGTTAAATTGTTATTAATAATAATAATTAACAATAATTATTATTTTTAATTAATATAAAAATTAATTAACAATAATTATTATTATTAATTAATTTAATAATTATTAACAATATATATGTATCAACATTGTTGATAGGAAAATTGGTCAACATATCACCCGAGGGTGAGGACCACCAGATGTGAAATAATGATCCCTCGAAGGTGCAAATAAGTAGAGCTGGTAAAACGGGTTATCGGAATCGTGTTTGTGTCATGTCAATTTCGTTTCATGTTAAATTTAAGTGATTCAAATACGACCCATTTAATAATCATGTTAAAATATTAAGACACAAATCCGATACGAAAAAAAAAATCGAATTACCAAATAACCCGCTTAATATTTTTATATTAAAATAAAATTTAGATCAAACATATATAACATACATACATATATAACATACATACATACATACATTTACGTAGATACATACATACATACATACATACATAATTTGTTGATATTATAAAATTTACATATCTACCAAAATATTACATGTTTACACTATTGAAGCACTAAATGTATATCAAATTTTATAAATAAAACTCTATGCATAACCTTTCAAAAAATAAAAAATAAAAGAAAGAATCATATCTAATATTTGAGTTGTGATAACAAGAATCTATAAATTATTTTAAAATATAAAATATAATCATGTCATTGATTGGGTAAATGAGTCAAGAATTTTAACTCTAATCTGACACGGAAAAAAATTGTCTCGATCCAGACCCGACCCATTTAATAATCGTGTTAAATTCAACGACCCATACCTATTTATTCGTGTCACGTTCGTGTCGGGTAATTGGATCATGTCAAATTTTGCCAGCTCTAAGAATAAGGACCACTAGATAGACAGTAAGGATCTCTCGAGGGAGAAAACGAAGAATCCTGAATCAAGGCTATGAATTAGTAAAAACCATGAGTGGACAGTATACGATTCGATTCAGTCCAGGACCTAAATCCCTTGGTTCTGTCCAGGACCTAAACCCCTTGGTTCTTAAGAAACAGAATTAGAACCAAACCAAATTTTAGAATTTGACCAACTAAAATGTTTCATTTTGGTTCGATTTTAAAGTTTTGATTTGGCTTAGATCAAACATTACAATTTAACTAGCAACTGCACAGTGGATAACTACCTAGGCTTCATTTTAAAATTTTCCCCCCAATCAATTAAATTGTTAATTACTTCCAATAATCAAACCAACCATGCATATCAAATTAATCAAAGAATAAACCCTCTAATTGCTATTACAAAATACGAAACACGTCTTTATATGGATGGCCCAGAAAAGAAAAGAAAAAAAGTGTTCATGATTATTCACTCTTCTTAGAACTGTGAATAGATAAGTCAAAAGCTAACAATTTTGGATACTAGATGTAAGTATTGGTAAAGAAAGCAACTTCATAAATATCTAAGCACCCACCAATTTAAAAGCAATAATCAGGAAAAGCACTTCGAATTTATTGCAAGGTGATTCCAATCTTATTTATCTAGCACAAGCCAAAAGACATAGTAATTAATACTAAAAAATGTATATTTAATAAGTCTAAAATTATCAATTTTTCACTTACAGTATTGATTAATGCGCTTATTATTCCTACATTATCTTAACAATCTCTTAATAAATTTTTATGTTAAAATTAATTTGTAATATGTTAATTTTTTTATTGTAAATATTTCAGAAATAAAGAAAGAATTGAAACTGAAAACGAAAACAAAAAAGAATTACTGGAGTCATTGGAAGTCACTATGGAGGATGTAATTAATAAAAATAAATATTTAAAAAAATAATAAAAAAAGAAAAGATAATGTGATGGCCTGACATGTTAATATATAATATAATATATAATCATATAATATAATAAATAAATAATAAAAGAAACAAGTTGCATTCCTCGCCTATAAAAGGAAAGGAAATGCAACGCTATCGAGGGAGCTAGAAAGAGAGAAAAAGGAAAAGGAGTCGAGAGAGAAAGCTGAGGCCTGAATTGAGAGTTGAGAAATTTTTCTTTCTTTCTTGTTTTTCTTGTGTTATCAATTCTCTTGTAACATATTTTAAAAGTTTGTTAAATAAAATGAGTGTTTTGTTTTTTAATATGAGTGGCTAAATTTTCTGAGCTGAGGTGAAAGATGAAGCTTAAGGATTCAAATTAATTACTTTGTCAAGTGAGTTTTAAAATTTATCCTATTTGTGTATTTTTCTTTTTACCCGTTTCTTTTATGTCATATTAATTTAGAAATTTATATCTTTTTTTATTTATATGATATTTTGGCATAATGTTGACACTTCAATATAGTTGTGGCACATTAGGTACTTGATCCCATATTTATCATATTAATAATTTGTTAAGAATTAAATGGCATAATAATTAACTAGAAAGATAAATACAAAATATAAATATGAGAGAGTTGTTATAATTTAAAATCTGAGAGTGGATCCTATAACCTTAGCGTATTTTTAAACTTGATTCCTATCAATTTCTTTTCCCTTAGTTAATTTTCTTTGTTATAATAAATTGATTACTAAATTTTTAAATTCCCTGTGGTTCGACCTCTAGGAATTTGGGTTATATTATAACTAGACATTTTTATAATTGGGAGTAATAACACTTTTTAGTTGTGTCATATAGATAAATTCAAAACTACAAACAATGAACACAACTTAATACTTACCTTTGCCAATGCAACAGTAACGGCTAAGGAAAGCCCCAACAGCAACAACTGAGGAATGCTGTAACAGCAATGACTAGCAACGATGAATGAGGAAAGAAGAGGCGACTGGCAAAGATGACGGAAAGAGATGGAAAGAGATGAGCGGCAGTGACAGTGTTGGAAGCTTGAATCATGGTTGGCAAAGATGATGGAAAGAGATGATCGGGAGTAGACAGTGGTGATGGCACTAGATGCTTGACCTTGAAGCCTTGAATCGTGTTTGTTGTGTTTTGTGAGAGTGAGACCGTGAGTCTGAGAGTAATAGATTGAGGGATTCTTGATTATTAGAAAATAGATAGGAATTGCCGAATTGATTTTGATTTTTGCCTCTATATTTATAATTAAATTGAACCAAACATATCGGTTTATCAATCGATTCAACTCAAATCAAACCAAACACAAACCAATTGTTTGCTTTTTTATTAACTATTCATTTATCCTTTGAATTGAACTAAATCAAACTTAAATTTTTCCATTTGGATTGGTTTGGCAAAAACCAAATAGAATATCTACTGTAACAAAAACCACTAAGCCAACAAGGAAAAAATATAAGGATAAAGCTTAACAAAAGAGATAACCATTAAAAAATGATCAAGATAGTTAAAAGAAATTGACTATTAAAACACCAAGCGTACAAAAGTAGAGGTACAATCCTTTTCTTTAAGTGCTTGGAAACTTGACTCGAGTTCTAAACCATTGATATTGCTGCATTAATAGCCTACATATGTATACGTATGTGTGTGCATGTGTGTGTACATATGTACTTATATATATGTATATGTATGTATGTATGTATACCGTATTGATGTTGTTCTAGTTGACTGCCTTCTCGATGGGTCCAAACTCCTAGTCCAGATAAATGGACTAGATATGAAGCCTGATGAGTGGATTTTAGCATAAGTCTCCATAGCCTCCAATGGCTGCATCTCTGTCAGGGTATTCTTAATAGTGTGGTTCCCATAGAGACAATAATAGAGTATAATAATAGTGTGGTCCCCACAGGGACAACTGTAAAGTAGATTCTTTAGAGATAAAATCAATAATGTAAATAGTGTATGTACAGTGGATCCTTGAGTACTATAAATAGAGAGCCTCTAGACAGTGAAGGGCAGAGCTTAATAGAGTTCAACATTTTACTGTATTGTATAATGTTCCCCTGTAATCAGCCAGTTCTCAATAATAAACCTTCTACTGTTCAAAATCCCAAAATTGGTATCAGGGCCAGAATTCCCAAAAGGAATCCCCTGGGTGTTTAATATTCAAAAGTATGCTTTGTGGTTGCTACTTGGTCTGATCTTCCACATCAGAAAGGTTATTAAGCACTGACCCCTACTATTTTCTGAAAACCCTCAGTATAAACTACCAATTAGGTATTCCTTAGAGTGTAGCGCCCTTTTAGGCTAGGAGAGCCGTGTCTGGGCTTATCAAAAGGCCACAACAAGGATGCAGACTGGTGGAGTGTTGGAATACTCCTGTATAAAATGTTGACGGGGCAACTACCATTTACACATGCAAATAGACAGAAGCTTCAACAGAGAATTATTAATGAATATATATATAAATTTTGGATTTTTATTACTCAAAGGCTGGTTGTTTACAATCTCACTTACAAGCACACTCGAGACTCTATTTAACTCTACCTTTAAACAAACAAGAGGCTCCCTTTTATAGACACAAGGGATCCATTATTACACACTGTTCACAGTACTATGTACTTTACTTATCCTTATCCTAAGGAATCTACTTTACAGTTGTCCCTTACCCATAAGGGACCATGATTATTGTTAAAAATTATATGTTTATTAAGGATAAGGGACCATGATTATTACACACTGTTCACAGTACTATGTACTTTACTTATCCTTATCCTAAGGAATCTACTTTACAGTTGTCCCTTACCTATAAGGGACCATGATTATTGTTAAAAATTATATGTTTATTAAGGATAAAAATCTTATTTTGTGCATATATTATAATTTATATTTGTATTTATGTAGTATATTAAGAACTATTAATTATATTTAATTATATTTAATTTTGAGTATTTTTGTGCATTTATTAGGTAAAATATTAATTTCATGTAATTCGAGACTCCAAATGAGAAAATGAAGGTCAAATTTGGATTTCGGAGATCCGAAAACCTTAGGATGGATCAAGACCAGCTTAAAATTTAGCTTTTGGAAGAAAAATTGACTTTTTCAATTGACAAAGTATTGATTTGATGATAAAATGAACTTACAATAGATATGGATGCACTAGATAATTGTCAGTTTTGACTAAATCTCAGCCGTTCATTATTCAATGGCCAAAATTGTACCACGTGGCAGTAGTTGGTGAAGCAAGTTGAAGGATCCGAATCTTTGTATTTGGGTCAACCCGATTCACCCATTAACCCGCCAAATCTCAACCGTTCTTTGATCAAATCGGACGTTTCATATGATGCTACGTGTAAGGTTGACTTTTAAAGTTTGACCAGCTGTTAGATTTTGATCTAATGGTTGTGAGGAGTGCATGCATCAAGCTTATCATTGACCGCAAAGCACTGGATTATGAATTGATTTCTCTATAAATAGAGCCTCATTTTTATGTTTTTAATCATCCATTTTTTCTCAAATTCTCTCAATCCCCTTGTAATCCTCTTTGCAAGGATTGTTTTAATATTTTGTGTAATTGTTTTCATAAATAATATTAGTTTTATTTTCAATTTTAGTTGTTTTATTTCCTTTTAATTATAATTAATTTAATTTCAAGAATTATTTTTATTTCAATCATGCTTAGTTAAATAATAATTGTTAAGGTAAGGTGAAACTCTTAAGAAATAAATATGATTTAATCAAATTCTATTTTTAATTATATAAATTAAATTATTTTCTAATTAATTTCATACATATTTTATATTTTGAAATTTTGATTTATTGTAGACAAAAAATAGATTTTGGTACAATAAATTCTTAATATCTTAATATAAGATATGGTAACATGGTATTTTAATTTATTGCAGACAAATTAAATTTTGGCACAATAAATACTTAATCCATAATAAAATTAATGGGAAAATAATAATAATTTATATAATTAATCTTTTGGGCAATAAATCTAAATAAAAATGGCAAAAAGAATTTGTTAAATTTTATTTACTATTAAAAGTGAATTCATAACCCAAACTAATTCAATTTCATAGTTTCACTTAAATTAAGTTTCATATATTCAAGTTTTATTTTTATTTTTAGAAAAAATAAAATAAACAAATTAAATCGTTTCTTTATGGATTGACCTCAGACTCACTGAGCTATAATGCAACAAGACACTTTTATACTTGGGAGTTAGAAATCAATTTTAAGTCGTGTCAGACCACATAATAATTACACACTTGTGATACACATATATCACTGTACATAAAAACATCTAATCTATTACTATCACAACCGTTTCCACTACGGGTCCATTATGCTTCCTCACTCGTTGTCACTGCCTGGCATCGTTTTGTCTGATGGGGTCCTGAATCCCATCTCGAACTTCTCCCTCAGCTCTTGCCAACTGTCACCATCTTCCCCTTGCTGCTAGTTCTGCACATTTCTTGGTGTAGGCCATACCTCTTGTTCTGATTCGTGGTCTAGCCATTGCTCAAGTTCTTTTAATTCGCTCCTCTATCTGTGAACCTCATGTCTTTCCCATGGAGTGATTTCTCCTATCTTTCCATGTAGTTCTAGGTAGTCATCATATTGGCGCTTTATCTCATCTTTTGCTTCCTTGTCTCCAGAAAGGCGCATGTTTTGTATCTCCTCACGATAAAAAAGATTTGGGGTTCCCCTAACCTGTGGTGAAACAGGGCTGTGTGTATTGTACATAAGCTCTATTTCGTAGATCTCTACAAGGGCCTTCCTTACCGTGAGGCACCCTGTCTACATGGCCTTGATTTCTTCATGATGATGCTCATGTTCGAGGACTCGAACCATCGAAGGTTTATACCTTCCTCAGATGTTTGTGAGTTAGACTATCATTATCGTACTATGGGTAATGTGGTACCCATTGATTAGCTTTAACGTGAGGATATCTTCGAATATGGGGGCAAACATTCGGTCGAACCGCCATCCTTTGTTGTACCTCCTACTTGTATGGATCAGGTTGGGTTCGAATAAGAGCACTACTAAATAGAAGTTTAGCTAGTACCAAAATATGTAGTAGGCTTGAGGGGGTTATGTCACATATGACATAATGTCCTCATTTGGTGTTCTCATCCACTATGTAGTGGAAGTTGCATCCCACTTTGAAGATGGTTTCATGCGTCTGGTCATAGTTTGGAAACGGTTCAAATGGCCTGTGACAGACCCCTTTGTAGTTGGGTCGAAACTCTTGCCTGCTGATTAGTGCCTAGACTCTCTAATAAAGGGCATCATTGTCAAATCCTCCTATATAGTCTATAACCTTCTAGAAGATCTGATCTTTTACTTCTGTAAAGAGCTGTGAAAGGAAGGTTAAAATATTCTTCAGGAATTCGACTCTCTTTGCATGCCACTTGGACGTCCCAGTGTCCTAGCAAGCTTCTCCTCCTAAATGTTCATTCTCCCCATTTATCTGTTAGGGTTTTTCTCAGCATGGTGATAGGTTGGGAAAGGAAGTCTGCTACAATATTACACTCCTCTTTAATGTGTTTGACCTCAAACTTGAATCTCAAGAGAAATCTGACCACCTTGTCACAATTGAGGATATGGAATTTCGCCTTCTTTACGCTTGAGTAATAATCCTTGCAAGTATTTGTAATCGGTTTCGATCACAAATGGAGTTAAGGAGAGAAAGAATTGGAATTTCTTAATTCCCTTTGTTACTGTAAGGACTTTTTTCTTTGAAAATGGGTAATGACTCTGAGCATCATAAAATTGCCCATATTTATAGCCATATACTCTCTTTTTTCCCTCGGATTCCTCTATCAATAATGCACCTTAATAATGGTCATTGTTGGCCTTTGTTGGGAATCTTTAAAGGTGGTAGGTGATGGCTATTGTGCAAATTTTATTGAACTCACAAGCGCACTAATCTATTGTAGAATAGATCAATGGTGACGAGTGTCGATCCCATGAGAAGATGAATTTTAATTGCTTGTAGAATTAATTTTCTGAGTAGGTGGTTGGATAAAAGTGGCGTAGGCTATCTTATGATTTAAATTAGAAAGGCGGGAATAAACTATTAAAATGAAGTGCTTGGGTCTCTCGATCTGTACTCAACATACACTATGGGCTTAATATTCCTTATTAGTGCAATTAAATCATAAATGAGGATTTTCCACTCCTCATAAACCTCACTCTAATTAATATGGTGCTAAGTGCTTACCGTGCCAAATAGTAATAATCTTACACTACGGAGACGGTTATATCAACCAATATTTAGACAAGATTATTACTGTCAACGAAAAGTCAAAACATCCGCATAAATCAGAGAGGAAGAAAAAGTAAATTTATCAAATTAAGCCTATAGAGCATATTGAAATTTCACCTTGAACCCAAGCTTAAAACAAAATTAGCTATTCATAATTGAACTAGAGGTAAAATAAAAACTTTATTAAAATACGTAAAAAATATAAGATAGATAAGGAATTACAGAAAATTGAACTCAAAAATAGATTCAGATGTCTCAAATTAAGGGAGGAGCCCCTTTTTTATAGATATAATGAGTAAATCATGGCCATCAGATTAAAACAATTTGGACGCTCAGGATTGCGACACGTTGCAAGTTCTGATTAGATAGAACACATTATCAGGGCTGTCATTTCGTGTATATGCATGTACCGTACGTACATTTTTTCGGTCCACTAACATATTGTCATGTCACCGGTCAATGCCACATAAACATTTTAGTCCAATAAGATCGTGACACATAATTAGTTAATGCCACATAAGTAGTAAATGCCACATAAGTAGTAAATGCCACATAAGTAGTAAATGCCATATAAGTAGTAAATGCCACATAAGTAGTTAATGCCATATAAGTAGTAAATGCCACATAAGTAGTAAATGCCATATAAGTAGTAAATGCCATATAAGTAGTAAATGCCACATAAGTAGTTAATGCCATATAAGTAGTAAATGCCACATAAGTAGTTAATGCCATATAAGTAGTAAATGCCACATAAGTAGTTAATGCCATATCATTCGTCATCGTATAATGTCACGTCATCGTACAGTGCCCACATAAGTAGTTAATGCCATATAAGTAGTAAATGCCACATAAGTAGTTAATGCCATATAAGTAGTAAATGCCACATAAGTAGTTAATGCCATATCATTCGTCATCGTATAATGTCACGTCATCGTACAGTGCCACGTTATCGTACAATATATGTGAATAGTGCCGTGAACAGTATCGTGAATAGTACCGTATATGTGAACAGTGCCATTTATCTTTTTAGGGTCCTCTTAAGGTTTTTGACCGTCCTAAATTTAAAATTGTTATCCGTTTTACTATCTAATCTCTCATTTATTGTGAAATGACCATGACGACCCCTATAATACATAAAATACTTAATTAAAATAAAACATACAAAATTAAATTATAAAGGACTTAAAGACATAAAAGTATGGATATTAGTGAAACTTGAAGTGTAAAATGATGATTTTCTTCTTTATAAAGACATAAAATTACAAATGACTTAAAGACATAAAAGTAGGGATATTAGTGAGACTTGGAGTGTAAAATGACAATTTTCTTTTTTATAAATACACACTTTTTAGCAATTGTGTTTTCAAAAGGAAGAACATCCAATTCATAAGACTATTGAAACGCCAATTTTTTCAATTGTTTCCCACGACATCTTTAAACAATTTATGCCACACACATGCTTAATGAATCAAACCACACGCTAGAAATAAAATAAAATAAAGTTGTTTCAAATCAAACATAAGCCAGTTCACCAAATAAATACCTCAGATGTTATTATAGTCGGAAGTTGAAACTAACTTGAACTGTCTCTGTTTGATTAATTACAAATTTACCATCCAAGATTTTGTTTATTGCAACAACTAATTAGTAAACAACACATCCAAAAATATTTTGCTTGCGAATTTGACCTTTCGGAAAATAAAACGTGTGTTTGTAAACCAAAGGCGACTTTTTGGATAAGAGAAGAACATAAGCTGCCAGTTGTATCCGACTTATTTTATTCCATTCATTTAGTGGCTTGTTGATCCCATTCTTTAGAGACTGTCAGGCATCAGCAGGGCGGCTCTGTCTTGGTGGGCTTTGTCGTGGTGGGCGTGGCGTCAATCGGTGGCTTCAAATTTTAGAGAGAAAGAGCCGAGCAAGAGGGCTATGGCTGTGTCAAGAGTATTTACTTTGTTAGGGTTTGTTTTGCTTTATGGTATTTGAGCATTGAGTTTGGTGCTTTAGGCTTTTGGCTATGAATTTTTTACGCTTTGCCCCCCTCCTTTTTTTAACTTTTAAGCATTAACTCAATCGGTTTCGCAATTCGGTTTGGGTTACTCAAACTGAATTGGAAAAACCTATCGTTTTTGAAAAGCTAATCTGTTCAGGTTTCAAGGTCAACCCAAACCAAACCAAAAACTGAATAAAATTTCAGGTTCGATTCAGTTCGGATTGGCCCAAACCGAGCACCCACCCCCAGATTTGGTTTTGGGGCTACTAAATTAATCCCTAAATTGAGTATGAGAAGTGAGAACAGGGAGTGGGGTAGCGAGAGCATGATATTTTTTTTAATATATATGTTTTTAATTTTTAAAAGCCAAAACTTTCATAAAAAAAAGCTTCAACCTGATTGAGTTTTAAAATTCGGTTCGAGTTCAACCCGAGCCAAAATTTAACCTGAATGGGTTGACACTTTAAATTCGTTCAGGTTTTACAACTTAACCCAATTCGAACGCTCACCCCTAATTAAAGTAATTGATAAGCGAAAAAAACAATCAAAACACACTCTAATCTTGTGTATTTTATGATGACATATATGGAAATTTGTGTGTTTTTTTTTTAATTTTTTAACTTGTCCCTTACTATAATATAGTAAGGGAACCCTTTCTAGGTGATGATAATATGTGTGTGTGTGTGTGTCTGTATATATACATATATTATCATTACCTAGTAAGGGTTCCAGCCTTTTAGAGGTTGCGGACTATTCTTGAAACCCTATTCAATAAGTGAAATGTATTAGCTGTCCTCTCTGAATTTGGGTTGTAAGGGTTGGAGTAGGACAATTACTTATTCTTAAAACCAACTTTCTTAAAACCAAAGAGTGGGGCAAAAAAAAGGGGAAAAGCTCTTCATTTTTCGTTCTCTTATAGCTAGATATATATTCAAGTAATTCACATACTTTAATGCATTGTATTTTTTCCTATAATATATTGAAGTGTTTTTTTTTTACACTTATCCAATGCTTTAATAAATTAAAGGATCCTCATATATACATGTGTGTGTGTGTGTTTGTGTGTGTACATAATAATTTTTTAATAAGAGATCTTTACTTTATTAAAGTGATTGATAAGACAAAAGCTAAGTAAAACACACTTTAATATGGTGTATTTTGTCTTGTAGTATATTAAAATATATATATTTATTTTTTAACTTGTCTTTTACTATATTAAAGTAAGGGAACCCTTAATGAGTAATGACTATATTTATACACACATACACACATTCAAGTAGAACACATATCTAATGTAGTGGAGGTGTTTTTTTTTTGTTTTTTACTAATCTTTTACTTTAATAACTTGAGGGATTTTCATTAGAAAAATATTTTATATGCTTGCATTTGGTATGTGGGATATAATAGATGTGATGGGATGAGATAGAATGAAATGAGATGAGAAAATATAGGATCAGATAATATTTAATAGTCTCTTATGTTTAGTGTAGTTCGTGATTAAATTTGATTGTAGCAATAAAATAATATTGCAATTATTAAAGTTAATTTAAAATAAATAAATATTTATTTAATTATAGTTTAGTTGAATTATACAAATGAAAACTCACTTAATATAAATTAAAATATTTTTATTTATAATAGAATATATTACAATGTTACCATTTATAACTTATTATTATTGTAAACTAAAATTTTTGTATTGTTCATTAGTTTAAATTTAACTATAAATTATATAAAATTATTCTAATAAAAATATAATTAAATATGTAAATTTAAAATAATATGATAATTCAAAGTTAAACAAAAAATTGCAATATTATGATAATACACAAAGAAAGATTATTTATTTACTATTATTATTTTTAAAAATGTATTATTATAGATATTAAAATTTAAATTAAGTGCATTATCCCATGAATAGTTTGGGATAAAATTTTTAGCTTTAGAAATGTAATCCCAAAGGTCCCTCTAGAACGTATTGTTGTTACTATTCAAGATTATATGTTGGAGTAAAAATTATTTTATTCCTTATATTTTAAGGTTATTACATGTTTATTCTCTATATTTTTAAAGATACCTCAAAGCATTTTTACTATTGAATTATGAACACTTCTACCATTACTTTTTGTTTTTTTTACTTGCTTTTACAATATTATCTTCTTACAATAATGTTTCTTTTTTTTTTGGACCTTAATAAGAAAATTAAGTTACTAATTTAACCCAAAAAATAAAATAAAAACAAAAGGATATATAGTAATTTTTATGGAGGCTCACATATGTTGAAAAAATTAATATTTTAAGAAAATTAAATTTTTAATTTTTTAGACATAAACAAAAAAGAAAAATTATCTTTACTTCGCATTTGTTTTCTTGTATGTATATCTAACCACTAAAAAATTTTGACTTTTTTTTGCACCACCTATGTTTCTAAACTTGTATCAATCAAATACTTTGACACTAAAAATAATCATTTTATCTCTACATAAATTAAAAGACTATTTTATTTTATAAAATTTTAAAAAAAATTATGATTACAAAAATATCCCTAAATTCAATAAAAAAAATAAATCTCAAAATCTAATACAAAAATTTTTAAATGAATTATAATTATAAAAAATTAACATCTTGTAATTATAATTTCATTTAATTTTTGTAATTAAATTAAGTATAGGGAAGTTTATAAAATTAACATAAAGAGAAACGCTCCTTATAATTATTGCAAACTTCCCTATAATTAATATTAAGAAGCTTCCCTCTACAAATTAAATGAAATTGTAAATACAAAAAATTAACATGATAATTTTAAATGACATTTAATTATAAAAATTAACGTATTGGATTTAGATTTATTTTTTTATTAAATTAAGGGGTATTCTTATAACGATAATTTTTTATTTTTCAAATTTTTGTAGAATTACGTGGTCTTTTAATTCATTTAAGGGTGAAATAATCATTTTTAATATCAAAGTGGTTTATTTATACAAACTTAAAAACAAAAACAATACAAAGAATGTGTCAAAATTTTGAAGTGGTTAAATATATACACGACAAAATAAAAGTGGTTTAGAGATAATTTTTCTAAAAAAATTAATAATTTAACTTCTCAGCAAAGTGTTCCACAAAAAATAATATGTACTCTTTTTTTTCTATTTTATTTTTAAGGTTAAATTAGTAATTTAATTTTTTATTAATTTTCAAACAAATATATTGTAAGAGAGTAATATTGTAAAAACAAGCTAAAAGAAACGAAAAACTAATAGTATGATGTCAATAATTAAACGATAGAATGTTTTAAAGTATTTTTAAAAATAAAAAGAGTAAACGAACACTAACCTTACGTTATAAGGATTGAAGGAGCGTTTACCCTTATATGGTGGGTCGTTGGTTACATATGCCAACTTAATTTTTTTGCACCAATCAGGGATTTGTATAATTTGTACCAAAATAATCATACCCCATGAAATTTAACTACAACCAAACTTGCCTTGTACATATAAAACTTTTTCAACAAAGGTTCATGCACTTTATTAAAATGCAGAAAGGTTGTTATACGATTTAAGTGAATCTTAGATAATCAGCTCTATAGTGACGTAACTTAAATTTTTACTCTCACAAATATCAAAGAGAGATATGCTCCATCCACATTAATAGTGTAGAAATCTAACCCTATTTATTTATAGTTATAATAAAAAATTTATTATATTATTTTAAATAACTCTATTACAATACAACCTAAGTTTCTACTTTCTACCCTCAATAATATCAAAAAAATATTTGTTCCATCTACTTTGAAGGAGAAATCTATCCTTATTAAATTAAATTAGGATGGAAATTGAGTTCTAAATTAATTCTATTAGAACACAGTCTAAATTTATTATTAGAAGGAAAATTGAGTCTTAGATTAACGTACCATGGCATAGCTGCGATTTTTATCCTAACCAATTGCATAAGGACATTTACTCCTTCCATGTTAACAGGGAAAAAAATCTAGCCCTATTTAATTAAATTAGAATGGGAAAATCTTGAGAGGATGGGATGTTGTCAACCGGCTACGTAGTTTTGCTTTTCATTTTTTGTATTTTTTAGTTTTTATTCTTTATTGAAAAGAATATCAAAATTCAAATCCAAATCGAGATGATTAAAGAGAGCGCAGGATAGGAACGGTACAGATGATGCGAGCTCTATCCCCTTGCAGACAGATGCCAACCAAATAAAGTCGCGACACACAGGGTCCCACAACCACCTGGATGCTCTTTCCACTTACCGAGATCAGACTCCCGTTACCGCACCGTAACGGCGGAAGCGAATCTCGTAACCCTGAGAAATTTTGGCGGTAAAAATAACCTAACTCTGATAACGTGTCAAACTCTCATTCGCAGTTGGCCTATGGATGCTCCTCATGCATGTCATGTGTATGTACACATCATGTTATTTTTCCCGCGCTGAGACGATAGGGTTCCCCTAAAATGAGGCCCAAAGATAATAGTTAGATAGAGAGAGAGAGAAACAAAACAAAAGCGAGGGAAAAATTTTAGGGTTTCGTAGCAAAATCTTAAACCGATCTGACGGAACACCGTTGTGTTTGTTGAATTGGAGCTAGGCTTTTTGTTGTTCGATCTACCGACAGTTCGTGTATCAAAAGAAATTTCGAAATCTGAACTTCAAAATCGTATGTTTTTTGAAATTTCTTTATTAAATTGATTTCTTGAAATCGATTTATTTGGGGCAGCTTTTTAGTTTTTGAAGCAATTTTTGTTTTGATTCTGAACTTTACGAAGTATCAGTAGTAGTTGATTTTTTTCTTGCAAATTTCCGAATTTGCTTGTAAAAATTATTGCCACTTAGAGTGTTTCTGTTAGAAATTTGTTTAAATTCTAGCTAACTGTTAAAGTTTGTTAGCATTTCGTTAACTTTGAGGATTGTTCTGGGTTTTGATTAAATAAGCAGGTTAAGATTAGATCGCTTTGAAATATATGGACGACACAAAGTCCTCAGTTACTGCATCCAACAACTCTGAATCCAACGCTGGGGACAATGATGCCACTGAAGCTCGATTAACTGATCTGTGCAAGGTTTTTTATTTTTTAAAATATTTATTTTTTTCTGTAACTTTTAGAAAAATTCCATTTTCTTCGCTTATTTTCAAAAGCATTTTGCGCTTTTTACTTTCTGGGATTTCCTTGTCCTAGTTTTGATTTCATTATTATTGTTTTGTTTTCAATTAAAACTGGGTTTGATTGCAGAATGGATTGTCTGTGGATGAGAATACTTATACGGAAATTATAAAGCTATTTAGAGAAACAAAACATCTCCTATTATCAAACATCTCCGCTATCGGAAATGGAATGGTATTTGGCCTTTTTCTGCTTACGTGTTCATATGCAGTAATTTCCATGTGTTAATAAACGTAAAGGTGCTAACCTAACTGTTATTATTTAATAGCCAGAAGAAGCCGAGCGGTTTTGGTTTGCATTTGTCTTGTATTTGGTTAGAAGGCTGAGTGAGAAGAATGGAGAGAATTTGCAAAAGGGATCTAATGATAATGAATTCAATTTATGCCACATATTGAGAGTCATGAAGCTGAAGTATGTTGTTCATGTCCCATGTGAATTTATGGAGTTTAATTGCTGTTTTTCTTTTTTAAAATGAAAGTTTCTGCTTTAATTTACTCTTTTCTTTTTTTTTTCAGCATAGTGGATTTTTTCAAAGAGCTACCTCAGTTTCTTGTCAAGTCTGGTCCAATATTAAGTAACATTTATGGTGCAGATTGGGAGAACAGGCTAGAGGTATTGATGTGATATATTCAAGGATTGCATTAATATGCTTCTCACAGTCATGATTGTTCATCTTTAGTTTGGATATCACTCATTTTTTCCTATTCAGGCAAAAGAGTTGCAGGCCAATTTTGTGCACCTCAGTATTCTAAGCAAGTGAGCATTCTACCTCTACATCTCCTGTTCTTAGTTGCTGTCTTAAATAAGTGGTGCCTTGTTCTGTTAATCATCTGATGACATAGTTAAATGTCTTAGAAGTAACATTCTTGGCACTCATGATGTGTGCTGAATGAAAGTTTAAAATGATGATGTTGGTCATAGCTTGCATTTTCAGTTGGCATGGTTACATAAATCTCCTGTGGTTCCTTGGGAGTCGAGATAGTTCTTTACCTGTTTATTTTTTATCTTGCCAACTAAAAGTATACCATATGATGGTAAAGGAAGCTGCTGAAAATTGATATAAATGTAAATATTTTTAAAAGATTATTTCATAGGATTATAGCTATTTTTTTATTGAAGGCATAGGAACCTAGGAGGCGCTCTGTCCCCTAATTTTTTTCCCCTTTTGTATGCTTTTTACATCCTGTGGAATTGTTTCTTGTAGTATTCTTCTACTCGACTGCTTGTTGAAATATTATTTTATCCTACACACAATCAGTCTGTTCTCTTTGCTTGCCATCCAGGATTTTCAGTGACCTAGTGTTTTTAAGTCTACTAGCATTTATGCCTTGAATGGCTACAAACTTAAAGTTCTAATCTTTTGAGACTAAATAGTTACATTCAAGATGCTTAGTTTTCTAATATTAGGAGGCTAAATATAATTAAAAATTGTTACTTAACCACGGTAAGAAAGTCCTTTTGTTTTGTTACTCTTTGTTCTCTTCTTCCTTTTTAATAGAAAATTTGTCATTGGTATTGGGTTGGTTGCAACTGCCTTACTTTACCACGTTCAGTTTTTAAATGCGGTATTCTGTGGGCTATATTTATCCGGTGTAGTATGAAGTTCACACATTATATATTATTATTTAATGTTACTAGGTCCTATAAACGCATATATCGTGAATTCTTCTCACCAAGTGATGCAAATGGTGATAAGCAGTCAGCTGCTGCCAGTACCACTGGCTATGTTTCAGACTATCATCGTTTTGGATGGTTGCTATTTTTGGCTCTCCGTATACATGCATTCAGCCGATTCAAAGATCTAGTGACTTGCACAAATGGTTTGGTTTCCATACTGGTCAGTTACATTCCTCTTCAACTATATCTCAATAATTACAAATTCTAAGACTTACTTGAGACTTTACAAATATTTTTCATGTGTCTTTTTATGTTAGATTTTGGTATTTTGACAATATATGATGAACGTCTGCAGGCCAGAATTGTATAGGATTCATTATATTGCATGTTGTATGTTCAACAAGTTCATGATGATGATTCCATCCTACAACTTATGTTTCTGCTGCTCTCTTTATAAAAGATTGTCTACGAATAACAAAATAGAGCATCATTTCTTCTTACAGCATAATGAAATCTGTAACAGGCTATTTTGATCATTCATGTTCCTGTTCGCTTCCGAAATTTCAACATCCATGACTCCTCACGCTTTGGTAATTGTCTTGCTTTTTTGTTCACATTGTAAGATATTCTTTCTTTTTTGGAGGATGGTGTTTTGTGATTTAATCCTTTTTTTTTTGTGTTTCATTCTTCTTTTTTTTAATAATTTTTTTTAATAAAAAAATTTCGGAGTGGAGGTAAGATTCAGTAGTGCTGATTAGTTTAACATGTGCTCCAGTTAAGAAAAGCAACAAAGGTGTGGACTTAATTGCATCACTGTGCAGCATTTATGACACCTCAGAGGATGATTTGAGGAAAATAATGGAGAAGACCAATACTTTGATAGCAGGTATATTGAAGAAAAAGCCTTGTGAAGCATCCGAATGTAAAAACGAAAACTTAGAGAATATTGACACAGGTAGTTTTGATAAGTTTCCCATCTATTTCTGGCTTGGCCAATGTGCTTTCACTTACTGATGTTCGTGAAAATCTGAAACTTGTCAATGCAGATGGTCTGATCTATTTTGAAAATCTAATGGATGAATCATCTCTGTCATCCAGTTTGAATATTTTAGAGAAGGATTATGATAATGCCACTCGTAACAAGGGTGAGCTGGATGAGAGGGTGTTTATTAATGAGGATGACAGCTTACTTGGTTCAGGAAGCCTGTCTGGAGGTGCTGTGAATATAACTGGTGCCAAGGTATGTTTCAATGAAGAATGCTTTTAAAACCCATAAGCTGCATTTTAGTTTTACTCTTGTTTGTTCACTGATGTAGAAACACTTAATCTCATCATCCTTGATTCTGTTTCATGCAGAGAAAATTTGATTCATTGGCTTCTCCTGTGAAGACAATCACTAGTCCACTTTCTCCCCATCACTCTTCTGCTTCTCATCCAAACGGCATTGGTGGTGGGGCTACTTCGAAGATGGTTGTGACACCTGTAAGCACAGCAATGACTACTGCAAAGTGGCTAAGAACAGTTATTTGTCCACTTCCATCAAAACCCTCAGCAGAGTTGGAGCGGTTCTTGAAATCATGTGATAAGGATGTAACTAGTGACGTGATACGCAGAGCAGATATAATATTAGAGGCTATATTTCCCAGCAGTGGTTTAGGAGAGCGCTGTGTAACTGGAGGTCTCCAAGGTGCAAATCTGATGGACAACATATGGGCAGAACAGCGAAGATTGGAAGCCCACAAGTTATATTGTAGGGTATTGGAAGCAATGTGTACAGCTGAAGCCCAAGTGTTGCATGCAAAAAATTTGACATCTTTATTAACTAACGAGAGGTTCCACAGATGTATGCTTGCCTGTTCTGCTGAACTGGTTCTGGCAACACATAAGACTGTCACAATGTTGTTCCCTGCAGTTTTAGAGAGAACTGGCATTACGGCTTTTGACCTTAGCAAGGTCATAGAGAGCTTCATTAGACATGAGGAATCTCTTCCAAGAGAATTGAGGCGGCATTTGAATTCATTGGAAGAGCGACTTTTGGAGAGCATGGTGTGGGAAAAGGGCTCTTCAATGTACAATTCCTTGACAGTTGCAAGGCCGGCCCTCTCGGCAGAGATAAATCGTCTTGGATTATTAGCAGACCCAATGCCATCTTTGGATGCAATTGCCACGCACATTAACTTTTCTTCTGGGGGATTGTCCCCTATACATTCTTTGCATAAACATGAGACTTCACCAGGTAATTCTTCTTTCGCATTTTGTTTTAAATTTCTTTCATGAATTTACTCTCCTTCATCTGAAGTTTGCAATATTTTCTAATTTTATGCAAATTGTTATGGTGAACTTGTCAATCATGAAATATGGAAAAAGCTTATGACTGTTACTGATGTGATTGTTTAACACTCCTCTCACCAGTTAGTTTTATGCATATTTTTCTTCTATTGTTGAAGAGATTTCCAATTTAATTAACATATTGATCATGTTGTCCTATGTTAGGTCAAAATGGTGATATCAGGTCTCCAAAGAGACCATGTACAGACTACCGGAGTGTGTTAGTGGAGCGAAATAACTTTACATCACCAGTGAAGGATCGCTTACTGGGCTTAAATAACCATAAATCGAAGCCTTTGCCACCTCCTTTACAGTCTGCCTTTGCCAGGTACAATTCAATGTAGTTGCAGGTTTAGAAAGTAGCAGATTTGAATCTGTACCATGTTTCTGCTTCTTTTTTCTCATCATTTGGCTGTTTGTGCAGCCCAACACGGCCAAATCCTGGAGGTGGAGGAGAAACATGTGCAGAAACGGGATCAACATTTTCTTTTGCAAGGTATAATAGGCAATATTTCCGCAAAAATTGTCCAGCTTTCCCATTCAACAGTCTTAACTGAATTTTCCCATCACATTATTGTCTGCATGCCTTAAAAGTTTTGGAGGCATTGGCTTTCTTCTTTCTTTCTTTTTTATTTTTTTAAAAAATAATTTTAGTTTATTTGTTTTATGAATTTATTTTTGGGGTTTTGGATCAGGATTTGGATCTTTGGAAGAGCTTAGAAGCACTATATTTATGAAATGTCAAACTTGGTGTAATTGGCCTGACTCTATTGTAGCTTTCTTATGGGTGCTAGGATTATAGATGCTTCACAATATTTCTAGATGTGTTAAGCCATGTTTTTCTGCCAGTTGGATAGAGCAACTTGTGGCTGGATCTAAATGGTTCTCCTGCATGGCTCATTTTTGTTTGTGTTTAAATGGGAATTGAAATCATGCCAACTTAAGTATAGAATGACTTAGAAAAAGACAGAAAACATATTACTGCCTCGATATTGATATAAACAAGGATTTAGATCGCAAATACTTCTTTCAGAAGTTACAAAATTATTTTATGAGGTTCTCTAGTCTGGTTTATGTATCCCCTTATCTGATTAAGTAGCTCTGATGGTGATTGTGGCACGTGATCTCACTTCTGAATTTGCTTAGGAATGAATATTGCTTCTTTCCTTTACCAGCTTCTGTTTCAGAACTTACATATTGCATGCTTTGTGTATAGATCAATAAGTTAGCTGCCGTCAGAATCAATGCTATGGTGGAGAGATTACAATTGTCGCAGCAGATAAGGGAGAGTGTTTACTGTCTGTTTCAGCAAATACTTAATCAGCGGACATCTCTCTTCTTTAACCGTCACATTGACCAGATTATCCTCTGTTGTTTCTACGGAGTTGCAAAGGTTTTTTTTCAATTAGTAACTTGCATTGTTTTTTTCTGCTTTTTATTGTCTACACTTTTAAGTCTCATTAGTTCTTTCTGTTTCCATTTATTGGTCTGCAGATTTCTCAGCTAAACTTGACCTTCAGAGAAATCATCTATAATTATAGGAAGCAACCACAATGTAAACCTCAAGTTTTTCGGAGTGTGTTTGTTGATTGGTCATCTGCAAGGCAGAGTGGGGTATGTTGTTAAGTAATTTCTCTCTAGCTTTCAATTTTATGGGAGAAGTCCGTCTAACCCTTGGAATATTTGGAAACAGAGATCAGAGCAGGATCATGTTGATATTATAACATTTTACAACAAAATATTTGTTCCTGCTGTAAAGCCTTTGTTGGTGGAGCTTGGTCCTGGTGGAACGGCCATGAAGACTAACCGAGTTTCTGAAGTCAACCATAACAATGATGGTATACATTTCCAACCCTTATTTATGATTCTGATGGTGAGTTTGTTACTTTTTTGTAAGCCGTTGCCAAGTAACTTTGAATTTTTCTTTCCTTATTTAATTAGGTCCATGCCCTGGATCGCCTAAAGTATCAGTTTTTCCAGCCCTCCCTGATATGTCGCCAAAGAAAGTATCTGCTACACACAATGTGTATGTCTCACCATTGCGGACATCCAAGGTCTTTTTTCTTTTGTCTATTTTGTTATCCTTTTCTTTAAAAAGCATTCTCATCTTGTGTGAAATGGGCAAAACGGAGTGAGAAAGTAAAAACTACTACCAGTTAACTGTTTCACTAGCTGTTTTAATTTTACTATTTCATTCTTGAAACATCTGTGAAGCATATCTAGTTCATTACTTAATAATAAAAAAGTAAAAAATCTATCAATACCTTTCATGTTTGGCTTAGAAATACAAGGATTTAAACCAAAAAAAAAAAAAGTTTCTTACTGCCACCATCACTGTCATCACTCTTGTTACTCTTTTTTGGACATAAGCAAAGAATGGCAAAGTTAAGCTTGCCAAACCTTTTTTCTCCCAATGGTGTTTGGCACCCCTTTCTTCAATATTTATTTTAAGATAACAAAGGGAACTAATAAAAGGTTTTTGAAATGAGGAGCCAGGAAAGATGGGAACCCAGAGAAATAAGAAAAGATCTAAAAAAGCAATTATGTGTACGCATTGAATGATAAAAAGATTATTAATTCTTTCTATACTCCTGGGAATCAAAATAGAGCTCCCTAATATTACTTTCAAAAGGAATCTAGATGTTGGAACTTGTACCTAGCTATCACATTTATGTTGGTTGATGTTGAGTTTTAGAAACTTGTTAGAGAAATGCAATAGCTCATTTAGAAGCAGAGAAATCTTTAACTGGAAAAATCATGAAATTGAAGTTGGAAAGTGTTGATACGACCCTGTTCTCGTGGGATAAGTGTGGTAAATATGGTTAAGGTGCTGTGTAAGTTTTTTTTTTTTTTGGCATCTTTCTGATACTGAAGTCTTCGAGGGAACTAACTACAACATCCTGGGCTTGCTGAATAGTTGCTCTGTTGTGTTACCACTATACATGAGCCATAAGGAGTAAACTTGTTTTAAGTTATTCTTGTGAATAACCCATTCTTTTTTTTAATGTATACAGATGGATGCTCTGATCTCACATAGCTCAAAAAGCTATTATGCTTGTGTTGGAGAGAGTACTCATGCTTACCAGAGCCCTTCTAAAGATCTGACTGACATTAATCACCGGTTGAATAGGTAACTTTTACAATTCTTTATAGTACAGGTTTTGTAGCTTAAACTATATCTCTACATCATTAATGTCATCATTTATTAGCTTTTTTTATCCTAACAGTAACAGGAGAGTGAGAGGCACACTCAACTTTGATGATGTTGATGTTGACGTTGGGTTGGTCAGTGATTCGATGGTGGCAAACAGCCTCTACCTTCAGAATGGAAGTGCTGCTGCATCCACGTGTGCAGTTTTGAAACCTGAGCAACCTGATCCCTAAATTAGAGTATGCATATTGACATGTTTTGTTTGTAAATTCTACTCCATTCCTCTCAATCCTTGATATACTTTAATTTATACTTCAATTTGTACTGAAGTTCATGACATTGGGTGTTGCATGAGCAGTGAGTTATTTATAGAATAGCTGCCATCATACCCCATGTTTTCTGATCAAATACTTGTTTTAACTAAATAGCACACTGGGTTCTAACTACAAATAAAATACCAAAATTTGCCTTGTCATTTGTTCTTGATCTTGCTTTTGCTAGAACTTGTTTTAACAGAAACGTTTTGTTATTCTTGCTATTTATTCTTTGTCTGAGGAACATTGTTCTATTCCGTTTCTGTGGGATTATAATTGCAGGTGGTTTGATAATATTTTCATTTTTGGTTACCTTTCAAAATCTGCCTGATCCAATATATGCTTTTTGTCACTTCTGTGTTCTGCCACATCAAAATGTTTTATTGTTTAGATACACTCATAAATTTCAATTAATTTTCTTGATATTTATAATTAGAAATTTATTGGGACTATTTTTAATAATTCTAATATGCCACGAGTCTAAATTTTTATCCTCATATAATATGCGAGAGATATCTATTCTACCTCTATTAACAGGGAGATAATTTTTACTCAATTTAATTGGGAAGAAAATCGAGTTTCAACAATTTTACCCTTAGCTTGGGTTGTGCCAAATGGGCGAAGAGAGCTCATTGCCTCGAAACGTTTTACTTGAATGGAAGAGGTGACATGCAAACAATTGTGGAATAATCAAACAACTCAAATCTTGTGACATCCATTGTTTCCTTTGGCTGGCAACCGAACAGAATCTAAAAAATGACAAAAGCAATGTTTAGCATATTTAAATGGGTAAATTTCAAATTATTTCCCTTTGAATAAATTATTTTTAAATTGTTCTCTCTATTTTTAAAAACTTTAAATTATTTTTATATTTTTTTTTTAGATTAAATTATTCTTGTATTTAATCAAAAAGATGGGGAAAAAAAGATAATTGATGCAGTGTCTGTATTTTTGGGTCTTTTTAACAAAAATAAGGGATAAATTGAGATTTTAAAAAATAATGGAGGTGATTTTAAGATATTTAATTCATGAGAAGATAATTCAAAATTAATCCTATTTAAAAACCGGGGAGATATCTAAGGAAAACAATTCCCTCCAATATGTTATGATAATAATATACTTCTATTTTGTTGCCAAAATAAATAAATTAAAAAATCTTAAGCCTTTTGAATTGAAATAATCTAGAAATGGTTTATATACTTTATCAATAAATAAATTTTCATCTTACCATACATCATAAAAGAGAAGGGCACCGCATATCTATAACAAAAGATGGACAGCCGACTGGCGTCTGGAGTTGTGAACTTCCACCCAATCTTCCATGAACAATTACACATTCTCACTATTTATCGGCTGACACCTTTGAGATAGATAAACAAATTCTGAAAGGTGACTTCATATTTCATTATGAATTGGTTTTGAAAATAATAATAATCATAATAAACAATAAATGGAAAGTTAAAAAACCTCTTATTTTGATAAAAACAAAAAAAAGGAAATCAATAACCATCAAAATAACTTCTCCACCATCTCAACATAATAATATCATTTCTAAGATGATTCGCCAACACTCACAACAGCGTAGGTACCATAATTGGCACACCAATAAACAAAGGACACGTGTTATTTGGTATCTTATTCAATCACGTGCCCAATGCTTAAACGATGAAAAGCATACAAAAGGAACAAGGGTAAAAAAGGATAACATGTGTTGCATAACCTAAAAATAGGGACACCATCTACACAATCCATACCTACACTACGCTCTGCAAACGATACGTATAAGAAAATGACCCCGATGTAGTTTTCCATCTCCACACACTGCACGAAGAAAAATGGAGGTTAAGAACATTTCTTTCCTTCGGAGAGAGAAGGAGAGATCACAATGCTCCTCCAAACTACTTACTAGTACTCTTTTATTATGCCAATTCTTTTATAACCAACGTATTAATGCTAAACTCAAGTGTCGAAATGTCTCTCACAAATGCAACACTAGTGCTGTCAAATCCGACAACTCCGAGTGTAAAGAAAAACGTGCTTCTTCAAATAGAATAAAGAATTTCGTTTTACCTTTATTGCTAATACAATAATAACATCAACTATGTTTATTGCATCAATTTTATATTAGGCACACATTCTTATAAAAATGCAGATGGGTTAAAAGTTTAATGGATATTAAGAAAAGGCTATGGTTAAATTGGAAGTGCTCTAAGCTGGTACACGATTCATAACCACATATCCACATGCGCAAAGTAATAAATAATAACAAATTCATTATAACTATGATCGGGTGGTTATAAAATGGTGCTTTACTTAGAATGGTTCTAACATAGCTGGACCCTTAAGGAAATGAACTCGTAAGCAAAAGAACAGCACATGTACAATGCACAGTGGTAAAAAGAAAAAAGTCTGGTAATAAACATGGAGCAGCAAGCTAATTAAGTTTACTTAATATTGATGGTGGGCAAAAATCCCTCACAAAGTAACAAAACTCTCACAAAAGTAAAATCTAAGCCAAGGACAGAGCAATGTTTGAGACTGACATAAGAGCATAACAAAATACAAGTCTCAAAAAGAGAACTGAAATTATATAACCTAATCAAAAAGAGAGAAACCCATGTCTTCATCACTCTCCTCCTTCTCTTCCTTCTTTTCCTCAGCAGCAGGAGCCTCAGCAGCTGCTCCACCGCCTCCTGAAGGAGCTGAAGCTGCAGCTCCACCTCCAATGAAACCACCGCCAACAGCAGCACCAATAATCACCTGTACAAGATAACAAATTTACAATAAAAGGAAATGGACTATCAATCTGAGTGCATTTAAATCAGCTAAACATACACATCATTCGGAAACCACCAGCAACCCAGGATCACACGGATTAAAAACCACAACAACCCATTTCCAATTCTAAATATAACCTAAGAACTGATGTATACAAGAAGAAATGAATGTAAAATGGTGTTCCCATATCACATCATATCATATCATAGATCTAACTAATGCACTGCATAGAAAATATTGTAAGAGAGACGGCCAACCAATCTGGAAACTTTCAAATCAGCTTTTTCAAAGGCCAAATAGCAAAAAACACAGGTGTAAAAGAGATACATTATAAAAACAGTAATGGGTTGCTGATAAAACTTGAAAAAAAAAGCATGAAAAAAGAAAGTGCCAATCTCCCTAAAGAACCAGAACTTCCAATTCCAATTCCAAATAGGAATCCCAATAATTAAAGCATCACTTTACAAATAGTTCCCATAACATATACATCCATCTAACTAACTCATTTGCAACAATTTAGTCAATTGCAACACACAAAATAAAAAAATAATAATAACAATAAAAATGAAAATGATAAAAATGAGGCCAGCGAAGCGAAGCGAAGCAAATCAAAGGCAAAAGCAAAACAAAAAAGGGAAAATAGAAACCTGGAAAACAGCAGAGGTAGGTGTGATGAGGGAGAAAGAGGACTGGACCCCACCAGAAGAATCAGCAGAGAGAGAGGTCTGGACGAGCTTTCTCTGCAGCTCGTATGTCGATGATGCAGAGGCTTCTAAGTCCCCCCGCTCTATCTGCTTTCCGCTCCATTCTCCCCCATTTTTTCTGCACACGAATGTGAATACTCCCATTTTCACTTGATGTTCTTTTTGTCTTTGAGAGGCACAAATGTATCAGACGAACAGTGCCGACGGCTCTTCTTCTTTCTTTGTGCGTGCAAGGGAGTGACCCCTTTAATATGAGAAATAAAGAAGCCCTAGTTACGAAAAGACCGACACGTCCCCTAGTAAACGTCGGATTTACACTTGCATTCCATTATGAACATTATAATTATTATTATTACACAATAATTAATCAATGGCATATTATTAAATATCCATGAAATATTTTCTAACAAATTACTTTATCACTAAGATTGTGTTTGTTTTTTTAGATTTGAAATATAAGTAAAACTGAATTTACCTGAAGTCTGAGTAAGTTTGAATTATTAAATACATACATTTAAATGACATGTTTATTTTTCATTTTCTAATATTTGAATATAAATATTAAGTCTTTTGTTTTTTAAAAAGAAAACATTTGAAATATAAATTTTGACATATATAACTTCATAAATATTAACAATATTTATATTATTGGTTAAACACATGACAAGTTATAAAACAATTATTTGATTAATAAAAAAAATTGATAATGTTTACCTTAACAAAGCATTAACAATAAAATTTATATCTAACATATTTATTTTTTTACATTAATATATGATACTTATAATGTTATTTTTACTATATCATATTGATATTTTTTTTTTTGTTATTAGATAAGCTGATTAAGAATTGTTTAACCATTTGTATTGAAATGAATGTATTAAATAAAATTCAAAATCTATTATAAAAATAGTCTGGTAACTATATCAACCAGTAGGCTATGTGCTAACATCGTGGGTGGTAAAGGCCAAGTGTAGCCAAGTCATAATGGCAAAGGCTCGAGTAAGGGCAAGTCAACTAGTGAAGTGGGTTAGCACTACATCAACTTGCACTTATGTTGAAATGTAGATGCATAATAGATCGAGTCCCAAGGTGGCCAAGTCATATCAACACAGGCTTGGGCATAGTCAAGTCAACTAATAGAGTGGGCTTGCATTATACTAACTAATAGTTATGTCAAAAGATGGGTGCAAGATATATTAAGTCCTAATGTGTCGCTGAAAAGAAGATTATTGGCCTTATGGAGGGCCAGGAGCAATATTTAAGTTTACAATAAGTTGAAGTTAAATGATTTAATGTCCATTCTCTGATCATGAATTGGTTTTCAGAGAAATATGATAACTACTACTTAAAAAGTTCGTAGTTAAGTGTACTGACGTTGAAGCATTTGAATGATGAATGGCCTTTTGGAAAGTTGCAACAAGCGCCTTGTTATTATTATTTATTATAATAATTGTGATTATTAATGTGATTCAAAGAAATTATTGTTAATAACAATGATAATAGTATTAATAACAACAATGACAATAACAACATGAAAAGGTAGTTACTAATAACAACAATAATACTATTTAAGTTATAAACAAAATCAATAATGTTTTTAGTTTTTTTTTTATAGGAATTTTTGAGAAAAAGGAAAAATATGGATGCAGTTTTGTCGTGAACCATTCAAAAGATGATAAGTTCAATTCGTGGTTGGCTTTAAATTTCAATTTATCATGAACGTATTCACATAAACTGTTAGGATATTATGATGATGTGTAATAATGAGTCGGTTATGTGCTCATGTGTTTAGCTCGTGTGCTGATGTGTCTAGCACTTCTGTTTTGATTCATGCATAAATTATGAAGAGTTGATTTCTAGTATATGTTTTGGAATGTATAATTGTGATACACATGCACACATGCAGGGGGAGTTGTGATTTAAAATTTCAAATTTGTTGTATGTGTTATTTTGAAATGCATTTGACATGTTGTGACACATGCACACATTGAGGGGAGTTTTTTTTTTATAAAATTTAAAATACAAGAAGTGCTTTGTCATCATAAAAAAAAAAAAGGAGATTGTTAACCTATGTGACCATACGGTCTTCTCGATTTTGATGGTAACAAACCATAAGTCAAGGATAAAATAAGAAATACGCATATTCTCATAAATTATTTTCAAATGAGAAAATGGACGAATTATTAAAAGCTCTTAAAATGTTTTTCATTGTATTTTTAAGAAAAATTCTTTTAAATGGAAATATATAATCTTATGAAATATGTTATTCTTAAAAATAGGTATTGTTTTTAGTCTTTAAAATAAGCTTGTTTAATTTTTGTAAAAGTTATAGGAAAAAATTTTATTTTTTTGTAAAATGGAAAATTGTTATAATTCAAACAGTAAGTTGTTAAAGGTAAAAATGGTTTATAGACACTATTGGGAAACCGATTGTGTCTAAATGACTCTTTGCAATCAAACAGTAAACCAATAGACTTGAAGTGGCAAATCGATTGAATTTAAATGACTCTAAGGAATTAAATGGTAAATCGATAGATTTCAAGTGGCAAATCGAATTCATTTAAATGACTCTCTAGAATCAGGCTATAAACTAGCAAACTTGAAGTGGCAAGCTGATTGAATCTAAATGATCCTCTGAAATCAAACAGCAAATCGACATCTCACAAGCAAAAATCTAATTAAGCTAAAATTTAAAAATTCAGCCAAAATGGTAACTTGTCTCATAAGCAAATGACAAGCCATTTCCTGGTAAGTGGTAAATCAATTATGTCCAGAAAGTCAATAACGACTACTTTTATTGTTCAATCTATAAATAGCCAAGAAAAACACTCTTGAAATATGAATTTTTGGCAATTTTTATCAAAATTTAAAGGAGTCTTGAGCTTTTATTTGCATATACACATTCATTGATTTATATTTGAGCTATCACTTGTAAACTTACACTTGTGACATTGCATTCTTTGTAATTTCCATTTCAATATCCAAATTGAATGATTGTAAGTATGGGAAAACACTTGGTAAAGGAATTGTGGGATCATCTCTAAGTGTAAAGGTTTATTGACATTTTAAAAGTCAATTATAAGCTTCTTAAAGCCTTAGATTATAAGGTTTGGATAGTAAAATCCTCAACCTTGGTTTGTGTGGAGTCATGGACTTAAAGTCAGTTTTGTTGAATCACGTAAAAGTTTTTATATTTGCTTTCTTCTCTCTTATCTCTCTAAATTTATTCATTGTTATATTTACTGTTATTGAATTTCTTAAGGCATGAGTTTAAATTATTTTTTTATTTTAATTGTTTAATTTTTAAAACCTCAATTCACCCCCTAGGTTGCTTAGCTAGAACGTCAAAGGTTTATTAGTTCTAGATCATGTGATTGTAACCTTCAACCGTGCATGTAAAGAAAATTAGAAAAGTTAATGAAAATAAATAGAAAACAAAAGTTACAATATCGACCTTATCACATTGTTATACACTTACTATGAAAACACACTCAAAACTAACAATATTTACAAAGAAAATTAACTTTACAAATTAAAATGACTTACCTCTTTGGCAACGGTGCCAAAAACTTATTGTACAAATATTATTGTATTCACAAGCGTACGAATCTATTGTAGTATAGATTTATGGTGATGAGTGTGGATGCCATGAAAGATAGACTTAATTATGTGTAAGGTTAATTTTCTAAGTACGCATGTGAATTGACTGGAGATGATTTTTAGATAATACTAAGATTTAAAATAAAAAATGGCTAGAATAAATTAAGGATGACAATAATTCAAATAAAACACTTGAGTTTTTGGATCACACTCAACACTTCACCATAGTCTTAATATTCATTTTTAGTTCCAATTACTTAATGACAGGTTATTTTCACTTTTCATAAGCCTTATTCTAATAAATATGGTATCAAGTGTTCAATGTGCCAGATGGTAATGATATTTTGCTAAGTGTGGTGTCAAGTACATGTTATGCCAGACGACAATAATCATTCTGTCGACAATATAACAAGACCATCCACTAAATAATTTAGATACACTTTTTGTCAATATTGAGGTAAGACTATCTATAAATACTAGTGGGGAGTTTCTTTCTAATAAACATGGTGTAAAGTGCTCATTGTGCTAGACAATTTGACAACTTGAAATTGCATATTATCCTTTTCCTACAGCGAATCCTAGGGGAAGAGTGTTACTAAATATATGCCGTCTACTATTTCATATTTGATTATGAGTCAAATCAAAACAAAGACTTTTTCTTGGTAAGTGTGATCCGTTGACCATAGATCTATTTTTTTCTATTTTTTTCAATTGAGTCCTCTTTTTTAATGATTGAATAGGCCCTCAAAGTCCCCCATTTAGTAATAAGAACTTTTTTTTGTGTTGAGGATCATCAAAATAAGCAAGAATACTATTTCTACATAAAAAACCTCTTATGGGTATTTCAATCAAGATACCTAAATAGGGCATTAGCTCTTTCCCTTGTTCTTGAATCGAGTAGAATGGAATAAGAAATTCATTTCTTTTCTTTTTTGCTAATAAATCCAAATTCGCGTCGAGAATTGCAGGATGGATAAGATTACAATGATCAGTAGCTATGATTTTATTAAATCCTAAAATAATGAGACATCTCAATAATTCTACCTTCTTTTTTAGTAGAAAAATTAGAATTAAACAATTTATGTCCTGTTTGATCATAATTCACTGAGAGCGAAAGGATAGAAATCTCTTTTCGTACAACAGAAAGAGAATGAATATTCATTTGATCTTGATCCTTGTGGAGTGGAAAAGAAACTACACTAGATCTGTATAAACCCCTCGACAATATCTATAAATGGCTTGTTTTTGGCAAGAGGTGAACCTTACTATTTGTAAATTTGGGTGCATGGTGCACATTAATACTCCATTGCATTTCTCCCTTTGAATCAAAATAAATATGTTTTTGAACCCTCTCTTTCAAAGTGTATGCTCCTGCCCAAATCTCAGCAATCACTTGTTATGTTTCAACATATTGATCATTTTAAACTAAAAGAAAACTTTTTGGTGGAATAGTTACATTGTGCATAATATCTTCACCCTCAATTACTACATCGAAATCTATAGAATATAGAAAAGTTGAATGTCCATGACGTGTGTACGTGGGATGAACCAAATCTTCATTGAATTTGATTTTACCATTGGAAGGTGCTCGTACATGTTCTACAGTGCCCTTAGTAAATATGAAATGGCATGAAATTCACTAGAGTTGGTATACCATACAAAATCTAGACAAAATATACTATTTGTCAACAAATGTTAAAAAAATCACATAAATCAGACAGGAAAAGAAAATAAACTTACCAAATTAAGCCCATGAATCATGTTGAGGTTTCATCTTCAATTCAAGCTTGAAATTAAATTAGCTACTCATAATTGAACTAGGCATAAAATGGTAATTTTATTATAATACGTAGAAAATACAAGATAGAGTGAGAATTATAGAAAATAGAGATCATCTATGAATTCAAAGTTGTCAAATTAAGGGCCTGCTATTTACAAAAACAATGAGTAAATTATAGCTATCGGATGAAAATGATTTGAACCCTTAGGATTGTGGCACGTGGCAAGATCTGATTAGTTGGAACACATCATCAAGGCTGTGATTCGGTCTAATAATATGCTGTCACATCAGTAATTTTTTATCCAATAGGATACTACTATGTCATCAATCAATGCCACATTAGCATTTTTTGGTTTAATAGAATACTGCCACACCATTGGTCAATACCACATTATCAATCAATTTCACGTTAGCTAGGCCCATCAAAATCCTGAAATTATAATTTTACCCTTTATGTCCTCCATAAGGTTTTTAGCTATTCTCAACTAAAAGTGCTATCTATTTCACTATTCAATTTCTTGTTAATCATGAAATCGCTAAAATATCCTTAAAATACATAATATATTCAAATTATAACAAAACACACACAAGCAATGTTTAAATGACTTAAGCACATAAAAGTAGAAGTGTTAGTCAGGCTCAGAGTGCATACACTTTTTATGTGAGTATTTGTTGATGTAGACTAGGCTGATGATTTGAATGATAGACGCTCCACAATTGGGTATTATTTTATTACAAGTTCAACTACAAGTTCATGGTGTAACAAAAAGTAAAAGATTGTTCCTCTTTCCAGTTGTGAAGCACTACGTTTGTAGTAGCTACTATGACCACATAAAAGTGTATTTGGCTTCAGAGGCTCATTCAAGAAATAGTCTACGACCTCAACCAGTTCTCATTCACTGTGACAATGAAAGTGCAACAAAACATGTTGGAAATCCATTGTTTTGTTATATTATAATTTGGTAAGTCCGAGATCGATTCATAAAGACAAAAATAGTCTATGACCTCAACCATTCAGTTCCCATTCACTGTGACAATGAAAGCGCAACAAAGCTTGTTGAAAATCTAGTTTTTTTTTTATATTATAGCTCGGTGATTCCGAGATCGATCCATAGAGAAAAGATTTAATTTTGTTTATTTTATTTTATCTAAAAATGAAAATAAAACTTGAATATATGCAACTTAATTTAAGTGAAACTATAAAATTAAATTAGTTAGGGCTATGGATCCATTCTTAATAATAAATAAAATTTAATAAATTCTTTTTGCCATTTTTGTTTAGATTTATTGCCCAAAAGATTAATTGTATAAATTGTTATTATTTTTCCATTAATTTTATTATGGAATAAGTATTTATTTTGTCAAAACTTAATTTTTCTACAATAAATCAAAATGTCATTTTACCGTACCTTATATTAAGATATTAAAAATTTATTGTACCAAACTTCCTTGTTTGTCTACAATAAATCAAATTTTGAAGATATAAAAATGTATAAAATTAAATAAAAAATAATTTAATTTATATAATTAAAAATAAAATTTGGTTAAATCATATTTATTTCTAAGAGTTTCACCTTATTCTAACTATTATTATTTAGCTAAGCATAATTGAAATAAAAATAATTAAAATTAAATTATGCATAAAAAATGGTATTTGAAAATTAAAAATAAAACTAATTTTATTTATTGAAAATATGTTACAAAGAGAGATGAGAAGAAGAAGAATTTGAGGGGAAAGAAGTGAAGAAAAGGTGTAGAGAGGCATGTTCCCCCCATTTCTATTTATACTAATACATGATTAATCTACACAACACATATAAATAAAGCTAATTAAATCATAGCCATACATTTGTCTCACTAATTAGACACAAACTTAACTTAATTCATTCAAATACACCTAACTCATTCCACTAACAATTACTACACATAACATAGTAAAATTTATAATTTTACAATTATCGCACTTATCGTAGTAAAAACTTATAATTTCACAACAAAAATCGTGAATCCTCCTTGAAAATGAAATAACTTCTCGGATCTTCGAAATCCAAATTTAACATTTGTGCATTTGTTTTGAGTCTCGAATTGCGTAAAATTATTATTTTTATCTAATAAACACACAAAAATACATAAAATCAAATATTTAGAAAAATACTTAGAAATTCACAATATATTACATAATTACACACATAAATTATAATATAAGCACAAAATGACATATTTACCATTAATGAACATACAATTTTTAACACTAATCACACCTTTTAATCAGCTTATTACTAGTCCTTAGCAATTAAAACGTTATATTAAATTAAGATTTATAAATTGACATGCAAGTTAATAATTGTTCATCTAACCTCTAAACTACCAAATAAATAAACTCTCCCAAATTTCTTTAACTCTTTGTTGTCCACTCATTATCCAGGACATCACCAAACATTCTTTTGTTCTCAAGTAATTAACACAATACTTATGGAGCCTCATTAAAAGAGAATAACATTTTTGTTCTAGAATTTATCAGAAACTCTATCTTTAGACAGTAAATTATTACACAAATTTTAAAATATTATATTTTTAACCCATGTAACAATTGGCCTTAGGGCAATAGGTGTTAAAACACCCCTACAGACTTAATTACTCGGGTTTTTATAAATAAGTAAATAATATATCTATAACCCATGTAACGAGCTTTAGACCAGCGACTCCCAGACTAGTTGGCCTTAAGACGTTAGGTGTTTAAACGCCCCTATGGACTTAATTACTCAGATTTTAGATATAGCAAAATTAAACACATTCAATTTTTTTATTTTTTTATTTTTTGCAATATATACTTTCTGTTACCTTAGATATTATTTCTAATAAATCAAAAGAACTGAATGTTGCAAAAATTTTAACTTACAACCTACTAATATGTGTCATGGTGTGTGTGTGAAGAATGATTTAATAATATCTATTAAATGGATAAACAAAATGACTTAATAACCAATTGGAGAGTTCACAAATTTGAGTAATTCAAAAAAAAGGAAACAAAGACAACTTACTATGAATTTCAAAATCAAAATATAATACAATAGGACTATTAGGATGCTTCTTAAAAGTCGTGACTCTTTACACAGTCATTCTAGACAAAAAAAAATTATTATTATTTTTGGATTTTTTAAAAAGAATAATAGATAAACACACTTATTTGCAATGTACATCAACTATTTCCTTCCCCCAACCTAATTTAAATATTATTCATAATTTAAAGATTTGCATGCAAAAAGGTTAAAAAGATAAAGAAAACATAAATAATAAAAGGAGTGAAAACATAAATAATAAAAGGAGTAAAAACAATCACACCTGAATTGGCTACAAAAGCTTGAAAGAAGATGACAAAAAAAAAAAACTCTAGGAATAAGAAATGTTTATCAGAATATTACACTCTATATTTTGCCATCTTGACTCAAATTTATCCAAGGTTAGTTTTTACAACATCACCAAGACTGAAAATTCCACCATTATCAATTATTCCCTCTCCCCAATCAGAATAAGACATTGTCCTCAATGTCTTAAAGGAAAAAAGTAGATTTTAGAAGATATTATTTGACCACACCAAGAAAATAATCACAAACAAAGAGTTAAATTTAAATTGCACTTCTTACGAGGGTTATAGTCACCATCATTAGCCAACGATTCCAATGACAAAGTCTTGAGATCTAGTTTTGGTTTGTAAGCTTGTAAAAAATCAAGCAACTCATTAGCACTGCTCTATGTTTATTTCAATTCTTCTGCAGCCTAATTCTTTCATTTTTTCTGCTAGTCTGTTGCAACAGCATTCCTCCTTTAAAACTTGAGCTTTCGATCACCTACAATTAATTACATAATTTAAGTACCAATCAATCTCAAACAACTAAATTTATTAGAAAATTAAACTAGAATGGATGTTAATGCAAAATGCAACTAAAATGCAACAAAAACACATCATTTACTCTCTAAGCAATCTTGATTTAAGCCTGAAAGTACTATGATAACTCTCATATCATAGAGTTATCAAGTAGCAATTTGGATATGACTTTAATTTTTACTTTGTCAACTTCAATTCCTTTAACAGATATAACATGACCTAAAATAATTCCCAAAGTCACTATGTAATGACATTTTGTTAATCTTATAATAATGATTTTGATGATAACAAAAATTATATGTTATTGATTAAAATGTTGGGGCTATTAAAATGAACTTCTTAAAGTCATTCATTTGTTTAAAGAAACAAAATATTTTTCAAAATGATGAAACTGGAAATTAACGGTGAACCGTTAACTTAAACGGCTAACCGATATATTCCAGTAAGTAGAAATTTTTTTAGCCTTGAACCGATTAGCACAAACGGAAAGCTAAGTTTTGTGTCACAGGTTCTGGAAATTAACGGTGAACCATTTATTGATAACGGCTAACCGATAAATTTCAGTAAAGAGAAAGTTTTCTACTCTTGAACCGTTTAGCAAAAACGGAGAGCTGAGTTTGTTTCAAAGGTTCTGGAAATTAACGGTGAACCGTTTATTTAAAACAGCTAACCGATAAATTCCAGTAAGGAAAAAGTTTCTACTCTTGAACCGTTTAGCAAAAACTGAGAGCTAAGTTTTGTTTTGCAGGTTTCTGAAAATAAACGGTGATCCGATAATTTGAAACGGCAAATCGTGTATTTGAAATCAAAGGATAACGGCTAGTTGGAAAGTCTAAACGGCGAATCGATAGAGATAACCGGCGAATCGATTATTCTCAGAAAGTCAATAACGGCTAGTTTTCAGCTCCAACTATACAAAGGCTCAATCAAATTCAAACAAAAGTGATCTAACATTTGATATTTGAGCTTCCTACTGAGAAACAATCTTCTTTGAGCTTCAATTGTGTTTCATTTCATTTCTCACACATTAAAATTTCAATTGTAATCATTTGGAGTGTGTGAGAGATTACTTGTTATTAAATCTCTATCATTGAGTGATTGTAAGTGTTGGGAAACACTTGGGTTGAGAGATTGGGTTTAATCTCTTATTGTAAAGGTCCATTGACACCTTGGAAGTCAAGTGTAAGTGTTTTGAAGCCTTAAAGGCTTGCATAGTGGAATCCTCAAGCCCGGTGTGCTTAGAGGCGTAGACGTAGGCACGGTTGGCCGAACCACGTAAAAATCAAGTGTTTGATTTCTCTTCCCTTATCCTTTTTAATTTGAGCATTGTTGAATTTATTACTTTTAATTTTGATTAAGACATTAGTTTTAATATTGTGCATTTTTTTTGGCTTAGGTTTTTTTTAAAACCCAATTCACCCCCCCTCTTGGGTAGCCTAAATAGAATTTCACATTTTTCCCAATTCAACACAAGTTCTTTTTCAACACACCTTTTTAAAACATTTTCCAAATTATCAAGGCAATCATCAAAAGAATTTCCAAATACAATCAAATCATCCATAAAGATCTCTAAACAATATTCAGCCATATCACTGAAAATACTTAACATATATTTTTTAAATATTGTAAGAGCATTACAAAGTTTAAATGGCATTCTTTTAATTGCAAATGTTCCAAAGAGACATGTAAATGTGGTCTTTTCTTGATCCTTTAATACTATAGGAATTTGATAATAACCCAAATATCCATCTAAAAAACAGTAGTAAAGATGTCCAGCTAATCTTTCTAAGATTTGGCAAGAAATGACAAGGGAAAATGATATTTTTTAATGGTTTCGTTTAACTTTCTATAATCAATGCACATGTGCCAACTAGATGTAATTCGTGTTGGGATTAATTCACTTTTTTCATTCTTAACAACAATGATTCTAGATTTTGTAGGCACTACTTATGTAGGGCTTATCCACTTACTGTCAAAGATAGGGTAGATAATTCTTACATCAAGCAATTTAAGAACTTTTGTTTTTACTACTTCTTTCATGTGTTGGTTTAATCTTCTTTGAGGTTGTTGGCATGTTTTAGGATTTTCTTTTAAATTGATTCTATGTGTGCAAATTAAAAAATTAATACCTTGAATATTATTTAAAGTCCTCCCAATTGCGTTTTTATGCTTTTGAAGAATAGGTAGCAACTTACTTTCTTGACCACTTGATAGAGTAGAAGAAATTACAACAGGATAAGTTTGTTCTTCTCCAAGATAAGTATATTTCAATCCCTCCAGTAAAGTTTTCAATTCTAGTTTAGGTGCTTCTTGTTGTTTAGTCTTTTCAATGATTCCAAGCTCATCAAATTCTAGTTTCTCATTATCATTTTGTAAAGTTTGAGCAGAGTGAAGCAACAAATTTATATTAGAATTATCATGTTCAAGTTGCTTATTTACTTCAATTGAATTAACCAAATAAACATTACTAAGTACAAAAAAATTTCCTTTTTGAATAGTTTCCTCTATACAATATTCAAGCAATTCCTTTTGTTCATCAATATCATTTTCACTCTTAATTTCTTCATTAGGTTACCTACAGATGTTAAAATATTCAACTCCAAAGTCATATTTTCAAGTGACAAATTCATTAAACCATTTCTACAATTAATCAAAGCATTAGCAGTTGCTAAAAATGATTGACCCAAAATTACAGGAATTTGTTTATAATTATTCACAATAGGCTCAATTTCGAAGACAATAAAATCCACATGGTATATAAATTTATCAACTTACACTAAAACATCTTTCACTATTCCTTTTGGTACTTTAATTGATCTGTCGATAAGCAAAAATATAGTTGAAGTTGATTTTAGCTCACCAAGATTAAGTTGAAGATAAACTGAATATGAAAGCAAATTAACACTAGCACTAAGGTTTAGTAAAGCATGCTCAATTATGTGATCACTAATAATACAAGAAATAGTAGGACAACCAAAATTTTTATATTTCAACTTATTATTAGTAGACAGAATAATACTTACCTGTTCAGCCATGAAAGCTCTCTTTTTTACCTTTAATTTCTTCTTGACAGTGCATAAGTCTCTTAAAAATTTGGTATATGAAGGTACCTGCTTGATTGTATCTAATAAAGGAGTGTTAACATTCACTTGCTTAAAGATTTCATAAATTTCAGAAGAGTGGTTTGATTTCTTTGGTTTATTCAATGCTTGCAGAAATGGTGGTTTAGATGGAATAATGGTTATTTCTTTGCTATGTGTAAGTTTATTTAGTACCTCATTACCCTTTGAATTTTCACCTTCACAAGGTTCAGGATTAGGTTTATCAATAACTTAACTACTACGAAGAGTTATAACTGACTTGATTTGGTCCATGCGTGGATTTTGTTGAATCTTAGGATTTGCTTATGGTTGGACTAGAAATTTACCTTTTTCTTGAATTGTGAATACATAAGCAATTTTAGCAAGAGTATCTTTTAAATCATAAAAGGTTTTTGCATTTTGATTATTAATAGCATCTTGTTTTCTAATGAATGAATGCATTGTATCTTTTAAAATTTTCCATGGTGGTGGAACATATGGTGCATAAGGCTAAGTATTTTGAAAAGTTTATGGAGGTAGTGCTTGTGAAGATTGTGCAGCATTATTATTCCTCCAACTAAAATTTGGATGATTTCTCCAATTAAGATTATATGCTTGTGAATATGGATTTGGCTTATTAAAAGTGTTAATGACATATGCTTGATCATATAGACATTCTTTAATTTTAGGCAGAGTGAGACAATCTTTAGTGAAATGATTATTAGAACTATAAACATTACATGTAATTTCTTTAACAACTTTCACTTGATTACTCTTTTTATTCTCTAAAGCTTCAACCTTCCTAACTAGGGATGTAAATTTTGCTTGTAAATTATGATCTTCCTTAAAGTTATGGATTCCTCCACTTGATGGAGATGATTGTGGTTTATTTTCAATTCAAAAGTTCCAATAGGATCCCAATATTGTGTATTTTTAGCTAATTGGTTAAAATAATCTAATGCATCTTCAAGAATTTTATCTCTAAATGCACCATTACACATTATTTCTACAATTTGTCTACTTTAGGGCGTCAAGCCCTCATAGAAATAAGTGACCAATCGCCAAGTTTCAAAACCATAGTGTGGACATATGTTAAACAATTCTTAAAATCTATCCTGACATTGGTATAATGTTTTTCCCTTTTTTTGAGTAAAAGAAGTGATTTGCCTTTTAAAAGAATTGGTTCTATGAGGTGAAAAGAATTTTTTCAAAAATTGTTCTTGCATATTATTCCAAGTTCTTATTGATTTAGATCTAAAGTTTTGTAGCCAAGTTTTAGCTTTGTCTTTTAATGAACAAGGAAAAATCTTTAATCTAATTATATTCATGCTCCAATTTTGTTCTGTGTATGGATTACAAACCTCCTCAAAATCGTTTAGATGCAAGTATGGATTCTCATATCTAAACCATGAAATATTGGTAAAAGTTGGATAATATCTGGTTTAAAATTGAATCGTGATGTTTCTAGAGGAAATAATATACACGAGAAGGCTCCAGTTATAGTTGGATTCACGTAGTCTCTCAAGGTTCTCAGTTGATTCTGATCATGTGCATTATGTTGAGAATGGTTGTCTCTCTGATCAATTTGAGGATTAAGTTGGCCCAAAAGGTTTTCGTCTTGATTTTCATCATGATTAGTGGCGGTGATTGAGATCTATGAATTAATCTACCACTTAAAGTTCGAGACCAACGTCTTCTAGAATGATGATGATGACGTGTGTGTGAAATTATAAGATTATACATGAAAAAAATTAAATAAAAATTACACAAATTAAAAATAAAAACAAACTAAAAATTAAATAAACAAGATAAATGCACAAAAAAATATGAAATAAAAATAAAAAAAATTGAAAATTAATTAACTAAAATTTAAAATAACTAAATAGGCGATTAAACCAGTCATATAAATACAGTAATTAAATATAAAAAAATTAATGAAGTATTAACAATTCAGGTGGTTGAACCAACCATATAAATAAATAAAGTAAACATAAAAAAATATAAAAATTAAATTACAAAAATTAAAAGAAGAAAGAAAGAAAAAGAATACTTACCTCAAGTTGCACACTTTTTTTTTTAATTTTAAAAATTACGAACAAATTAAGTGATTAATTCAAATTATTGGGCCTTTGTTGTAGCTTTTAAAGTCAATGTTCAGTTTGTTGAGTCCAAATAAGATCTAATTAAGTCTAAAGAAGTTCAATTTATAAGTCCAAATTTAATTATTGTGGAAAATTTCAGCAAGGAACTTATTCATAGACCTTTTAGAATTTTGTGGTCAAACTACAATTATGAGAAGAATGAGCCAAAAACAAAAATATTTGGGGTGAAAGTGAAATTTTGAAGGATTTTGTGGACAGAACAAAATTAAAGAAAAGAAAAAGGGGTAAATAAAAATTTACACAAAAAGTGAAAACGAAAAAAAATAAAACAAAATAAATACCCCTCCCCGACAACGTCGCCAAAAACTTGACACAACTTAAAAGTGTTTTCTAACTCCCAAGTATAAGAGTGTCTTATTATATTATAGCTCAGTGAATCTAAGGTCGATCTACAAAGAAAAGATTTAATTTGTTTATTTTATTTTTTATTTTATGTAAAAATGAAAATAAAACTTGAATATATGAAACTTAATTTAAGTGAAACCATGAAATTAAATTAGTTAGGGTTATGGATCCATTCTTAGTAATAAATAAAATTTAATAAATTCTTTTTGCCATTTTTATTTAGATTTATTTCCCAAAAGATTAATTGTATAAATTTTTATTATTTTTCCATTAATTTTATTATGGATTAAGTATTTATTGTGTCAAAACTTAATTTGTCTACATTAAATCAAAATACCATTTTATCATACCTTATATTAAGATATTAAAAATTTATTGTGCCAAATTCTCTTGTTTGTCTACAATAAATCAAATTTTCAAAATATAAAATATGTATAAAATTAAATAGAAAATAATTTAATTTATATAATTAAAAATAAAATTTGATTAAATCATATTTATTTCTAAGAGTTTCACCTTACCCTAACTATTATTATTTAGCTAAACATAATTGAAAAAAAAATAATTAAAATTAAATTATGCATAAAAAATGGTATTTGAAAATTAAAAATTAAAAATAAAACTAATTTTATTTATTGATAATATATTACGAAGAGAGATAAGAAGAAAAAGAATTCGAGGGGAAAGAAGTGAAAAAAAGGTGTAGAGATATGTATTTTCCCTCTCTCTATTTATACTAACACATGATTAATCCGCACCACAAATGTAAATAAAGCTAATTACATTATAATCATACATTTGTCCCACTAAGAAGATATAAACCTAACTTAATCCATCAAGCACACTTAACTTATTCCACTAACAATTATCACACCTAACATAGTAAAAACTTATAATTTCATAATTACCACACTTAATGTGGTAAAAACTTATAATTTCATAGCAAAAGTCAAGTATCCTCCTTGACAATGAAATAACTTCGTGAACCTTTAAAATCTAAATTTGACATCTGTGCATTTATTTGGGGCCTTACATTGTGTGAAATTATTATTTTTACCTAATAATCACACAAAAAAACACAAAATCAAATATTTAGAAAAATAATTAGAAATTCACAATATATTGCATAATTAAAAACATAAATTATAATATAAGCACAAAATAACATTTTTACCCTTTAATGAACATACAATTTTTAACACCGATAAAAAAATCACTATTACTCAATTGTTAATTGTGATTGATTGATGATGGCGACTTCAAACACATATTTTGACATTATAATGGCAATTTAGGTTGGCTGAAATTATTTTAATGTGGCTAGCTAACTAGAAAACTGCCACAATGTTGAAGGATGCACTCATTTTGTTTAGCAGGCCTATGACGAACAAGGATCACTACATGAATGGGTATTCTTATTCATAAGTAATTTTTTTATTGGATTTTGGGTGTGAGGAAAATACTATAGTGATTATAAACATTTTTTACAAAGTAAATTTTTCTCTCGTTGTTCTTAACAGCTATGGTTTTTCTTCATTATAGAAGTTTTTTCATGTAAATTCTTGTTGTGTGATTGGTTTTATTTCCCTTTTATTTTTGCTCATTATTTGCTTGATGTTTTTACTTACAAGATCTTGGATTGGATAAAAATTCCATAACAAGTGGTATGAGAGCTAAAAATTATTCTATTCTCTTTTTATTTTTTGTTTATTATTTGCATGATATTTTTACTTACAAGATCTTGGTGGGATAGAAAATCCCTAACAAGTGGTATGAGAGATAAAAGTCATTTTGTACAACAATTATGTCTCCAAACAAATTTTCAAATCTTGTGAAAATTGAGGTTGAAAAGTTGATGGAAGAATCAATTTTAGCTTGTGGCAAGTTCAAGTTAATGATATATTAATTCAATCTAGTTACAAACACAAAAGCAAGGGTGATGTAAATCCTATTCCCACTAGTGGAGACCTTTGGAGGTGTGTAGATAATCAAGGCATCTTAAAGAAGATTATCATAATAGAGCAAATTTGGCAATATCTTTAAATCAATGGATAGAGATACTGATAATGTCAAATAGTAGTCAGCTTTTTTTCTCTATGAGGATTGGTTTATCTTTTTTTACGTGTCATGAAAAAGGATACATTAATACTATCAAATCCATAAAATTTGCACACAAGACATGGTTTGGCATTTATGAAAGGTGTGTGGTGGAATTGTATCTCAATGGCTAAGGACTCTCAAGCAAGCCAAATATAAGAGTGCATATTTTCAACAAGGTGATTGACATGTGTCGAACATGTCTGTTGTGGATATGGTGAAGTATGATGATTGGTGTAGAGAATTATGGCTGCTAAATAGAAGACAAGATTTTACCATGGTAGTGTGATTCTGATAAGTCCTATGTTAGTGCAGTTTTGGTAGAGTAAATAAGGTGGAGACGACATGGTTTTGTGGATACACAGTAGATCTTTTTCTTTTTCTTTTTCTTTTTCTTTTTTGGCCTAATTAAAAAATTAGTCAAGGTGGAGATCGTTAGGTAATATGTTTTATTTTTCAACAAAGATTTCCTAAGCACGATAAAAGGCGAGTCAATAGTAGGTCCAATGGAGAAAGGAATTGAGAAGGGATAAGGTTTGATTTCTAGGTTGATGTTGGACAATTGTTGGATAACCTTGACCTACACAATTGGTTTTAGAATGAGCTCACATTTTGAAATGTTATGTTAGGTTCTTAGTAGCAGTCAGTGATCTTTTCTTCTTTTACTTCACATAGCTTTTTGTCTCCTTGATAGCTAGAAGTTCTGCAAAAGCCTTACGCGTTAGCACGTGCATATGTTTTCTTGCCGGGAGCCAAATCTGCATGGGGATGGGAATTAGATCAATGTCAGGGAGTCAAATCTCTTTTCTATGGACCATCTATGAAAGGGAATTGCTATTCATACAAATTAGACTATGGTTGTTTCCACGCTCTTCGTTAGTTGAATCAAGACAAGTGGTTGCAGCCTAATTTACATTATCTATTTCTCATGGAATGAAATATCTTCTTTAGTAGGATTCTTATTTAAGTAATAAATAATTTCTCCTTCGAAACGTGACTTATTCAAGGAGGAGCACAACTAGTATAAGAAAAGAAATACTTTTCCTACAAGAAATTATTACTATATAGAGGGAGGTTGGGTTCACTTATTGATATAACACAGCAATTAATTCTCTATAAATAGACAATTTCTAGTGTAAGAGAAAAAGAAAGTTTATTGAGAGATTAGGTGTTATTGGGGTTTTGGTGTGTGAGGAAAATATGATAGTGATTCTAATTATTTTTTTGGCATAATAGATTTTTCTCTTGTTGTCTTTAGCGGTCATAGTTTTTCTCCAGCATAATAGTTTTCCATGTAAATTTTTACTTATAAGGTCTTGAGCGGGATGAAATTTTCCTAATAAATGGTATCAGAGCTAAAAGTTTATTAAATTATCTAGTATCTGACTAATCCAGATTTGAGCTAGGTAGGACTATAAGGACGGCAAAACTATTCCAACAAGTATTTAATGCAATTGCATTATTAAGTCTCGAATTATGAGCTTTGGTTAAGTTAGAATAGTCCCATACCAGTTGATCTATACATTTAATAGTAAAAATATATGAGTGCTTTGGTATAAGATTTATCATATATGTTTAATTTCTCTCAGTCATTGGTGACGAAAGCAAAGTTGTTCTATCAGCTGTTAAATTGTTAATTATTCATTTATTTTTATTTTATTAATAATTATTAATAAAATAATGATTCCTTACAATTATTATAATCTTATATAATAAATTATTATAATAATAAATTGGAACTTAATAACGTCCATTCATGAATATGTTTCACTATGGCCCACTCGCAATCAGTTTTCGTTAAAATCCCACTGTACGGGTGGCCACTTTTGGCTTCAATAATGTTGATTCATAACCACATGATTACTCTACTATATGGAAAATAATTAATTTACATCTATAATTTCAAACTTGTTATGAATTTATTCAAATAAATGTGGATGTTCATAACATATACCTATTTATCTCCCCACTATCTCCCACTAGCAACTTTTAGCTTTCTTATAACTCCCATTATCTCACAAGATATTATGATCCATAATGTCTCTATTAATTTCATAGAATGATTATGTAACTATAAAAGGAGAGCTCATCTCTTTATTTTGTACATACTTTTGGAATGAATAAAATCACTCTATAATATTTTGCTCTCTTATTTTATTCTTCATCTTGTGTTGTTCCTTTTATTTTTATTGCTGGCTAATAGCTTTTCTAACACGTTATTAGCACGAAACTTTGATCAAGTATTAATTCTTTTATTTCTTATATCTAGCAATTTTTATTATTAGATAACTATAATCGTTCATCACAAATAACATGTCATATAAGCTATTGTTATCATGTTTATATTAACAATATCATTGATTTCTCAAAGTTGTATGTATATTACTTGTCTTTATTATATCTCTTAAAATTTGCATAATTGATGGTATAAGATTTAAAATTTATTCCATGATGTCAATAGCATGAAATGTGATGATTATAAAATTTTATAGTTATATTACCATGAGTGATTATATGATATATATAATATTTATTTGTTAATAATGAATGAATTAATTTTTTTTTTTTATATTTTGTTATAGCTATTTGAAAATGTCGAATCTTGCAAAACTTGAATTTGTGGCACTTGATATCTCCTGCGATAATTATCTATCATGGGTCTTGGATGCTGAAATTCATCTTGATGCAATGAATCTTGGAGATACTATTAAAGAAAATAATAATGCATCAACCCAAGACCGTGCCAAGGCAATGATTTTTCTTCGCCACCATCTTCATGAACAATTGAAAAGTGAGTATCTTACGGTCAAAGAACCATATGTCCTTTGGGAGTGTCTTAATGAAAGATTTAATCACCAAAAAACTGTTATACTTCCAAGAGCTCGTTATGAGTGGATGCATTTACGATTACAAGATTTTAAATCTGTTAGTCAATACAATTCTGCATTATTCAAAATAGTTTCTCAATTAAAATTATGCGGAGTGGAGATTACTGATGCAGATTTGTTGGAAAAGACATTTTCTACGTTTCATGCTTCGAATTTGCTCCTGCAGCAGCAATATCGAGAGCGAAGATTCAGAAAGTATTCTGAATTAATCTCATGTCTTTTAGTGGCTGAAAAAAATAATGAACTTTTGCTGAGAAACCATCAGTCTCATCCGACTGGATCTGTACCTATCCCTGAAGTGAATGATATTTCAGCCTATAATCGTAGTGCTAATCGAGGTCGTGGCCGAGGCCGAGGCAGAGGATACAAAAATAATCAAGGTCGTGGTGGCTATAATAAGAAATATCGACCAAACCACTCAAAGTGGAATAACAGTAATGAGAAGCAAGAAAAAGATCCACAAAAGAAATCACCAAAGGATCATGAAAATGTTTGCTTCAGATGTGGTGCAAAAGGACATTGGTCTCGTGTTTGTCGTACACCAAAACATTTAGTTGATCTTTATCAAGCATCCAAAAAGGCAAAAGGGAAAGAAATTGAGACAAATTTCATTGATCATGAAGACCCAATTGATATAACTCATTTGGATGTTTCAGATTTTTTTGAAGATCCAAATGGTAAAATTGACCATTTAATTGGTGATGGACATGTGAAGACTGATTAAAAAGTACTACACTTTGAAGTGTGTTATTATTACTATTATTTTTAAAGATTTGGTGTGTCTCTTTACAATCATGGTGTGTTTAAATTTATGTTGCAAGACTATTTATTATTTTGAATATTTTATAAATTTGGTGTGTAATTTTTCATTTTCTTTAATAAAACTTTTTCTGTAATGTTTTCTTTATACTACTTGATCATTCTTTATATTCAATTGACTTATTTTATATGCATATGTGAAGATATACAATGAGTTTGAACAATGACTTGATGAATAATGAAGATGGATGTTTGGTGGATAGTGCGACAACACACACAATTCTGCGAAATAAAAAATATTTCAATAATTTAATATTAGCTAAGGCTAATGTTAATACAATATCTGGTTCTGCTAATCTAATTGAAGGCTTCGGAAGAGCTAATATTATGTTACCAAATGGTACAAAATTACAAATAAATGATGCTTTATATTCTAGCAGATCAAACAGAAATCTGCTCAGTTTCAAGGATATTCGTCAGAACGGATACCATATTGAAACATCAAGTGAAGGTAATTTTGAATTTCTTTGCATCACTTCAACTATTTCATGCCGGAAGCATATATTGGAAAAATTACCTTCTCTTTCTTCTGGGTTGTATCATACAATTATAAAAATAATAGAAATAAATTTTGCAATGAACCAGAAGTTCTCTGATCCAAAGATTTTTAAACTTTGGCATGATCGACTTGGGCATCCTGGCTCAATCATGATGCGTCGTATTATAAAAAATTCACATGGACATCAATTAAAGAACCAGAAGATTCTTTTACCAACTGAAAGTCCATGTGCTGCTTGTTCTCAAGGAAAATTAATAACTCGGCCATCCCCAATGAAAGTAAGTTTTGAATCTCCTAAATTTTTGGAAAGAATCCAAGGGGATATATGTGGCCCTATACATCCAAGTTGTGGACCGTTTCGTTATTTCTTGGTTTTAATAGATGCTTCAACTAAATGGTCACATGTTTCTTTACTTTCTAGTCGCGGTGTTGCATTTGCTAGATTTCTTGCTCAAATCATTAAACTAAGAGCACAATTTCCTGATTTTCCTATTAAAAAATTAGACTTGATAATGCTGGTGAATTTACATCTAAATCTTTTAATGATTATTGCATGTCTATTGGAATTGACGTTGAGCATTCTGTCGCACATATTCATACTCAAAATGGTTTAGCTGAATCTTTGATTAAACGTTTACAGTTAATTGCAAGACCATTAATTCTTAGATCAAATTTATTTTTTTCATGTTGGGGACATGCAATACTACATGCTGCATCATTAATTCGCATTCGACCAAGTTCTTATCATACATATTCACCTTCACAACTTGTTTTTGGCCAACAGCCAGATATTTCTCACTTGAAAATTTTTGGATGTGCTGTTTATGTCCCAGTTGCTCCTCCACAAAGAAACAAAATGGGTTTGCAACGAAGACTTAGAATTTATGTTGGTTTTGATTCTCCATCTATAATTAGGTATCTCGAACCTTTAACTGGAGATGTTTTTACCGCAAGATTTGCGGATTGTCATTTTGATGAACAAGTTTTCCCGTCATTAGGGGGAGAAAAAGTAAAAACAAATGAACGACGTGAAATTACATGGCATGCATCATCATTATCTTATCTTGATCCCCGTACAAATCAAAGTGAACTTGAAGTTCAAAGGATCATTCATTTGCAAAATATTGCAAATCAAATTCCTGATGCATTTAATGATTCAAGAAGAATAGTAGAATCACATATTCCAGCTGAAAATGCCCCAGCACGTGTTGAGATCCCTGAAGGACAACACGATAAAACTAATGAAAATAAAGTACATCTAAAACGAGGAAGGCCAATTGGCTCAAAAGATAAAATTCCCCGGAAGAGGAAAACACAAGAAAAATTACAAAATGAAATTAGCACTCCCGAAGAGTCATTGACTACTAATCAAATAACAGAGATTGATCAATCAAATGGTATTCATCCCGTTGACCCAGAAGAAGCAAATTTGCCAACAACTGAAGAAGTATCAATTTCTCCTGAAGAGAAACAAAATAATGAAATTATGATTGGTTTTGTTGGTACAGAAAAATCATGGGATCGAAATGAAATAATTATTAACGATATTTTTTCATTTACCATTGCTCTTAATATCTCAAATGATGATGAGGATCTAGATCCAAAAACTGTGGAAGAATGTCGACATAGAAATGATTGGCCAAAGTGGAAAAATGCTATTCAAGCAGAGCTAAATTCACTTACTAAACGTAAAGTATTTGGACCAATAGTCTTGACACCTGAAGATGTCAAACCTGTTGGTTATAAATGGGTATTCGTTAGAAAACGAAATGAGAAAAATGAGATTGTGCGATATAAAGCAAGATTAGTAGCACAAGGTTTTTCTCAAAGACCTGGCATTGATTATGAGGAAACATATTCTCCTGTTATGGATGCAATTACATTTCAATTTCTAGTCAGTCTTGTAGCCTCTGAAGGACTAGATATGCGTCTTATGGATGTTGTGACTGCCTATCTGTATGGTTCTATTGATACGGATATTTATATGAAAATCCCTGAAGGATTTAAAATGCCAGAAGAAAACAAATTTAAACCTCGTAGTCTATATTCTTTGAAACTACAACGATCCTTGTATGGATTAAAACAGTCTGGGCGTATGTGGTATAATCGCCTAAGCAACTATTTATTGAAAGAGGGATATGTAAATAATCCAATTTGTCCTTGTGTTTTTATTAAAAAATCTGAAATTGGATTTGCAATAATTGCAGTATATGTTGATGATTTAAATCTCATTGGAACTCCTGAAGAGCTTTCAAAAACAGTTTCTTGTTTGAAAAATGAGTTTGAAATGAAAGATCTTGGCAAAACAAAATTTTGTCTTGGCTTACAAATTGAGTATTTTTCAAGTGGAATACTTTTACATCAATCAACATACACTAAAAAAGTTTTAAAGCGTTTTTATATGGATAAAGCTCATCCATTAAGTACTCCAATGGTAGTACGATCACTTGATGTAAAAAAAGATCCATTTCGTCTTAAAGAAGACGATGAAGTAGTTCTTGGTCCTGAAGTACCATATTTAAGTGCAATTGGTGCACTAATGTATCTTGCAAATTGTACTCGACCTGATATTGCATTTTCAGTTAATTTGTTAGCAAGATATAGTTCTACACCAACTCGTAGGCATTGGAATGGTGTAAAGCATGTATTTCGCTATCTCTCGTGGAACAATTGACATGGGTTTATATTATCCAAAATGGATCAAAATCACCACTAATTGGATATGCGATGAATCTTTGGATATCTTTTCGATCCACATAAAGCACGATCTCAAACGGGTTATTTATTTACCTCCGGTGATAGTCGTATCATGGCGATCAATGAAGCAAACAATGGTTGCAACATCTTCAAATCATTCAGAAATACTTGCTATTCATGAAGCAAGTCGTGAGTGCATTTGGTTAAGATCAATGATACAACATATTCGAGAAACATGTGGATTGTCATCAATTAAGAATAACCCCACAATATTATATGAGGATAATGCAGCATGCATTGCTCAAATTAAAGGTGGTTATATAAAAGGTGATAGGACTAAGCATATTTCACCAAAATTCTTTTATACACATGAAATTCAAAAAGATGGTGATATAGATATTCAGCAAATACGCTCAAGTGACAACCTTGTAGATTTATTTACAAAATCCATACCAACTGTGACATTCAAAAAATTGGTACACAAAATTGGGATGCGTCAACTCAAGGATTTTTCTTCAAATTAGAATATATGTCAAGATGAGGGGGAGTATACTTTTCTTCAAATTAGAATATATGTCAAGATGAGGGGGAGTATACTTGTTGGGAAAAATAATTTATTTTGGAAGAAATTTTATATGTTGTACTCTTTTTCCTCACTAGGTTTTTATCCCATAGGGTTTTTCCTAAGTGAGTTTTTAATGAGGCAACTCTATATCTCCAAAATCATTTATGTACTCTTTTCTCTTTACTAATTTTTTCTTATAAAGGTTTTTTTTTTAGTAAAGGTTTTAATGAGGCATATTTTTGTAATGAACATCCAAGGGGGAGTGTTATGAATTTATTCAAATAAATGTGGATGTTCATAACATATACCTATTTATCTCCCCACTATCTCCCACTAGCAACTTTTAGCTTTCTTATAACTCCCATTATCTCACAAGATATTATGATCCATAATGTCTCTATTAATTTCATAGAATGATTATGTAACTATAAAAGGAGAGCTCATCTCTTTATTTTGTACATACTTTTGGAATGAATAAAATCACTCTATAATATTTTGCTCTCTTATTTTATTCTTCATCTTGTGTTGTTCTTTTTATTTTTATTGCTGGCTAATAGCTTTTCTAACAAAACTACGATAACTGGATTGTGCAAATATTTAGAATATTACTCAATTGGAACATAATTTATGTAATATTTTCTTATATTTGATAAAATACCGCTTCCGACTAAATATATGTAATGAAAATTTCAAATAAATTGATAAACCCTTGTTTTTCTTTTAATTATAATTATGATCTTAGGCTATGTTTGGATGTTAGATAAAAGGTGTAATTAAACTAATTTGAAGGATAAAAAGATTAATTCAATCAAAAGTCATGTTTAATTGTGAGGACTCATAAATCAATCTTAATTTAGTCCAAAATTTATAGGATTAATGGTGCATTTACTTCCCATTGAAGTGGGTAAAAATCGAAGTGAGCTGGAATTGGAATGAAGAATAAAAATTAGAATAAAATATTTACTTAAATTGTAGGAATCGAAGTTTGAATGAATTATATTCTACTTATTGCCTATTTGGTATGACTTATATAGTGGCGATAAGTGCTTATTTAATCCTATAAGCACCTTTTAATTTTTTTTTTTTGTGTTTGGTTATTTTTTTAGTAGAGATTTTTAGGTTTAAATAAGCTAATTTATCTTTACTTGCAAAAGCTCAAAATTTGAGCTTTTGGGAGTAAAGGCTAAAAAGTGTTTCTAAAAAATATTTAATATAAAAAATATCTTTAAAATATTTCATTAATTACATAACACCCTATTATATATAAAACTTACAAAATAAAAATTGTTGCTGCCACTTCACTTTAAGAGAACTTTTGGTGTTTGGAAAAATAGATGGAAAATTTTGCACCAAATGCCTAGTTTCCCTTTTAGTAAGCAAGTGAAAATTGTAATTGCTTCAATGATTCTTCACAATTTTATAAGAAAATATGAAGATAATGATAAAAAATTTCAACCTTTTGAATTTTGATAATGATGAGGAATTGCTTTCAGCAAATGAAAGTGAGAATCAGAGGGAAGAGAACAATGAAGAACAAAATACAATTTCATTTAATGTACGTGAAATAGACCAAGAGCGTGATCAAATTGCAACACTTCTCCATTAACAATTTAATTATATTATTGATTAACATTTTAATTTGGATAATATTATTTGTTTGGAAGAATATATCATTGATGCATTTTTTATTTTGAATATTGAAGTAATGATTGAACTAACTTTTTCTTATTAATTGGTAGTTTGGATGCATTTTGTTACAAGTTATATAATTATGAATACATATCCTTTTTGGTAATTTAATTACACAAAATCACTTTTAGTTTTGCAAAACCAAACAGTTTAATGGTTCAAAAGAGTTTTTTTAATTGACAACCAAACACCTAATTGGTTTTTGTTAAAAGTTCTACTGATATAAGCTCTATTCCTATAAGCTTTACTTTTAAAAGTTCTATTCAATAAGTTGTACTAAATGAAACTTTAATATGTTTACTTTGTCTTGTAATTAGAATGAATTGTTTTAAGTTACCAGAATGCCCTTAATTAAAATTATATATGTTTCACGAACAAAACAAATAAACAAACATTTTTAAGGGAAATATATGCATGTCTATTATGATATTGAGTGTGATACTATTATTTTTAGCATAACCTAGTTGCTCTTGTAATTATTATTATTATTACTCTAATATTATTATTCTTTACGATAATAATAGTAATTATTATTATTATTATTACTATTATTACTACTGTTATAATTATTCTTTATGATAATCATAATAATAATATTACTACTATTATTACTACTTATGCCATTACTATTATTATTATTATTAAAAATGATAGTAATAGTAATAATAATTATTATTATTATTTAATATTTAAATAGAAAAAAAGGAATATTTAATATTTCTCAAGGGTAAAAGTGTCAATTTATTCCACATTCCCATTCCTCCATTTTCATTCACACACTCTCCATGAGAATGAGATTCTTATTTCTCATTCCTAAATTTGTGTAACCCTCCCAAAATCTATTCCTATTCCTTAATGCCTTTAGCAAGTAAATACAATCAATTATTCTAATTTCTCAATTCAAAAAGTAAACACACCTTCATTTTTATTTCCACATGGGTTTAGGTAGGATTAAATATCTCATTATGATTGAAATTTACTAATAATATCAAAATTTTATTCAATAGGTTATTTTTTATTTGTATTTAATTTAAGATTAAATATCAAAAGTTCAATTGAACAATTTATTTTAACTAGTATGTAATATTATTTATTTGCAATAATATTGAATACGAAATATTAAATTCAATAATTAATTATATAATTAAAAAATAATATGCTATTTAAATAGTTATTTTAGTTCATTAAATTAAATTTAACACAGTCTTTTAAGACATTATGTCAAATAAAAGATAAGTATAATCTACTATAATTCGATATAATCCAATTCAATCTAATCCTAAAAATTAATATAGCGCAATTCAGCCTTCCAAATATAGCCTTAATTCTTAAAAGTCATCCAATATCAGTTACTTATTCATTTTTTTATTATCTAAATGACAACGAGTCTTCTAATCAATATTAATTCATTCGATTAATGCTCTAATTCACAGTAATCGTAAACTACAAATCAAACATATTCATTCAATCACAAACGGCCTAAAATTGGATTTTTAATCTTGCAACGATATTGGTGGATCAGCGAGTGACAATTCATTTAATCTTGCAATGATATTGATTGTAATGATTTTTCTTATAATGGATTTTTCTCGATTGTAATGATGGGCATTTTTTTTTCTTGAGTATAAGAATTTTATGTATAAATTCCTGTATTTTGTAATTATATTTATTTTTTATTTAATTTTTATTTATTATTTACTTGATATTTTTATTTATAAAATATTGGGTGGAATAAGAATTCTGAAACATTAATTATTATTTATCATTTAATTTTCTTGGTCACGCATCATAGAACAGAAATTTTGACGTTGGGTGCAAGGGACGCAATCATTTTTTTGACGGTCCGATGCCCAAAAAAGAGAAGTGCTAGCGATGAGCGGCAGTCACAATCGCTTCTTCCTAAGCAGGACAAGTGTTCTCTTGCTTAGGTTGTTGTGCAGATTTGACTCATCTCTTTTTTTAATTTCAAAATTACATCAATTTAAAGAGCTAATTTACTACATTACCCTTGTCCTCATATTCTTTTTTCCTCCTCAACTTACCAACCATGAGTTCATTTCTTACCAACCATCAGTTCATTTCCAGCACAACTTTTATTTTTTTTAAAGATTCTCTGAATTGAATTAATAAATATTAATGTTAAAAATTCAGATTTGTTCCATTAAAAAATTTTTAGACAAAAGATGATAAAAAAGGTGTGAAAAAGATTTAGATTTGCACTTTAAAATAAGAAAAATTTTAGTTACCACATATTGGGATAAAGAATTGATGCATTCAGTTTTTTCTATTTATTAATTTATTTTTATTCAAATTCAATTTTAAATTTACTTGTCAAATGCAAAAAGGGTGAAGAAAAGATGGAAATCTCACGAGAGAAAAAATTAATCAAAATGATAGGTGTTTTGAACTAAAAAAGTAGGGCTCAAATATATTTAAAAAAAAAAAAAAACTGTCGTAGAAGTGAACTGATGACTGTTGGGCAAGTTCAAGAAAAACAATTTGAAGGGTAATACGATAAATTTAGTATTGTAGGTGATGAAGTTTTAATATAAAAAAGAGATAAATTAAATCTGTACAACAATTTAAAAAAGAAAAAATGTGTTCTGCTTAGAAAGAAGTAGGGAAGCAAAAAAGTCGGATTGAATTTTTGCTTGATTGACTTGGCCTGAAATTTTCGTGTTTTGAATAAAACTTAAGTCTCAAAATTTGAGTTCGGACTTAAAAATCAAAGCCGAAACAAATTTGGATTAAGATTTGGGCCTTAGACGACCCAACCCAACCCGCCCCAAACACTTAACAATTAAAAAAAAGTTGTATTTTTATCTTAATTTTATATTTTATTTGAATTAGACATGATTTTTTTTTTATATTTAGTTATTTATATGATTTATGGTTGAGAAGTTGGCTAGAGTAATTTTTATGTTTAAATAAGTTTTAAAGTTTTTAAATTTTAATATATTAGGAGAGGTAAATTTAAATTATTTCAACATAAAAAAATTTTAAAAAATATTTGGTAAGGCTCAGGTTTTGTTTGAGCCCGATCCTATTTGATTAGCTCGACCCAAAAGTGAAACAGTATAGCTTTTTATCGAATTCGGGCCCTATATTTGTATTATCGGGTCGGGCTCGAGCTTGTCTAACCCCAGCGATCGCTGCAGTTACTAGCACTCGTCGCCCAAAAATTTAAACACTGACAAGTAATGATGTTTCAAATCATTTATAAATTCTGTCAAAAAGAATCATCGATAAATTATTCCTGTGAGCTGTTCATCAATTAGAAGCTTCCATGCCTTCTGCAAAATGTAGCAACGTTGGCCTCAGCCTTCATTCATTATTTTCATTTCATTGGAAGCTAGAGCCAAATCAATCAATGTCGTTGAAAATTATTAATCCCTGTACTGCAATGCTAGAAAGATATATAAAAATAGATATTACATTCACTGGGGGTCAATTTTCCACCTTTACACGAATTGCGGTGTTGAATGTCCAGATATCAGCTCAGTAGTCAGTACTAAAATGATAGAATGTTTCAATTGACATTTTGTACTCTTAAAAAAAATACAATTCACATGTATTTTTGTTTTACAAATAGCATTAACATAATTTTAATTGAATTTATAAAATAGATAAATTTTTCAGCAATAAAAGTTCGCTTAGTCCTTGAATTATGAAGTTAGTACTAGTTTAGTTCTTGTATTTTAAAAATACATCAAAATATTTCTGTCATTAATCAATACATTGAAAATTATTAATCCCTGTAGTGCAATGCAAGCAAGGTATATAATAATAGATGTTACATTCACAGGGCTCAATTTACTACCCTTAAATGAATTGTTGTGTTAATGTCCAGATATTAACTTTTTCTTCAAAATACTAAAATAATGAATGTTTTAATTATTTTAGCAATGGATACTAAAATAATGAATGTTTTAATTGACCTTTTTCTTCACTTAGAAAAATACTATTCAGCTGTATTTTTGTTTTACCATCACTATTAATGTAATTTCAATTTAATTTATAAAATAGATAAATTTTCTAAGGATAAAAACTTGTTTATTTCCTAAATTATGAGGTTATTTTAAGAAGAGTAACTTGAAGATAAGGATAAAATGTTTAAATATAGTCTTATATGTGATGCAATTTTAATATAAAAAGAGATAAATTAAATCTGTACAGCAATCTAAGTAAGAGAAAATGTGTCCTGCTTAGAAAGAAGCAAGTGCCACAATTCCCTAGCACTCGTCGCCCAAAAATAAAAATAGCGACAAGTGATGAAATTTCAAATCATTAGTAAATTCTGTCGAAAAGAATCATCAATAAATTATTGCCGTAAGCTGCCGATCGATCATAAGCCTCTTCAAAATGTGGCAACGTTGTACTCTAAGGCCTAAGCCTTCATTCAGTATTTTCATTTCGTTGGAAGCTAGAACCAAATTAATCATTGCCGTTGAAAATTATTAATTCATTTAGTGCAATGCTAGCAAGATACATAAAAGCAGATATTACATTTACTGGGGGTTCAATTTTCTACCTTTATACGAATTGTGGTGTTAAATGTCTAGATATTTGTTCAGCAGTCAATACTAAAATGATGAATGTTTTAATTGACCTTTCTTTTTCCCTTAAAACAAATTACTCACATGTATTTTTACTTTATAATTAGTATTAACATAATTTTAATTAAATTTATAATTAGATAAATATTCAGCAATAAAAATTCGTTTGGTCCTTGTTAATGTTTATTTAATTCTGATAATTTTAAAAATACCTCAAAACATCTCTATCATTAATCAACATCGTGAAAATTATTAATCCCTATAGTGCAACGCTAGCAAGGTATATAATAATAGATGTTACAATCATTGGGCGTCAATTTTCCACCTTTACATGAATTGCCGTGTTAATGTTCAGATATTTGTTCATCAGTCAGTAGTAAAATAATGAATGCTCTAATTGACCTTTATTTCCCTTAAAAAATACTATTAATCTGTATTTTGGTTTTACCATCAGTATTAATGCAATTTTAATTTAATTTATAAAATAGATAAATTTTATAAGAGAGAAAGCTTGTTTATTTCCTATATTATGAGGTTAGTGTAAGAAGAACAACTTGAAAATAGGAGTAAAATGATAAATTTAGTCTTGAAGGTGATGCAATTTTAATACATGAAGAGATAAATTAAATTTGTACAACAATTTCAGTAAGAGAAAATGTGTCCTGCTTAGAAAGAAGCGAGTGCGACAGTTCCCTAGCACTCATTGCCCAAAAATTTAAACAGTGACAAGTAACGAAGTTTCAAAATCATTAATAAATTTTTTCGAAAAGAATCATCGATGAATTATTGCTGTAAGCTGTCGATCGATCCGAAGCCTCCATGCATTCTTCAAATGTACCAACAACGTTGTACTCTAATGCCTAAGCCTCCGTGCATTCAGTATTTTCCTTTCTATGGAAGCTAGAACTAAATTAATCAATGCCGTTGAAAATTATTAATCCATGTTGTGCAATGGTAGCAAGATATATAACAACAAATAGTACATTCACTTGGGTTCAATTTTCCACCGTTAGTGTTAAATGTCTAGATATCTCAACTGTCAATACTAAAATTATGGGTGTTTTAATTGACCTTTTTTTTTCCTTAAAAAAATAATATTCAGCTGTATTTTTGTTTTACAACCAGTATTTACGTAACTTTAATTGCATTTATAAAACAGATAATTTTTCTTGGGGTAAAGGCTTGTTTATTTCTTCTATTATGAGGTTAGTAGTTATTTACTCTCTATATCTTTAACAATACTTCAAAACATCACGCTATTAAACTATTGACACTTTTGCTCTTACTTTTTATTCTTTTTATTTTTTTACAATATTACCCTTTTATAATATTGTTTCTTTTTTTTTTTAACATTGATCAAAAGAAAAAAATTAAATAACCAATTTAACCCCAAAAGTAAAATGAAAACAAATAGAATATGTATTAATTTTTGTGGATTACTCTACTGAGAAGTTGGTATATTAATTTTTTATTAATGAACAAAAAATTGGCAATATAATATTTTTACAACATTAATTTTTTTTAACATACTTTAGAATCCAAAAAAAATAATATATATTCTTTTTATTTCTATTTTATTTTTGGAGTTAAATTGGTAATTTAATTTTTTATTAATGTCCAAAAAAAAAAGAAACATCATTGTAAGAGGGTAATATTATGAAAATAAGGCAAAACGAAAAAAAAGTAATGGCAGGGGTGTCAATAATTTAACGACAAAAATATTTTGAGGTACTTTTAAAAATACATGAACTAAATGGGTCGTAAACTCAAAATATAAGAACTAAACGAGCTTTTACTGATTTCTAGTTCAGAACGTTTGACCCCTCCCACAAATTTTTTTTTAGCCATCAGAGTGTTTTCACTTTTATTTTTTAATGTTTATGAGAGAAGTAGAAAAAAATATAAAGAAAAAAGATTATGTTTCTTCATATTTTTAAATTTAATTGGTCTCATCTTCTTTACTTTTTAAACCTCAACTAATGAGAAAACTTTTTTGATGATAGATAATAATATACTTCTATTTAAGGGGGGATGTAGTAAAGCATGCCCCTCAAAATAGCTAGAAAACTATAACAACAAAATAAAAGTTGAAAAGATAGATAATGAAATAAGAAAAAAGAAGAAAGAACAAACTTAAGAGAAATGATAACTAGGAAATTCATTAGCATCATTTGAAAGAAATTTAGAAATCTCATATGGTGGATTATCCCACCAAGTGTAAGCAGAGTCTAAGGTTCGCCAAACAATCTACCATACAATTGACTTTAATTACAAAAAGAGTGACCAATTCTGAAGTCGATTCGATTAAGTAGATGACAACAATTCAACCGGTGGTTTCATAGGATCCAAGGAGACTAAAGTGACTTATCCTTAAAAAGATGTAAGACCAACATACAATCACATTCTACCCACAAAGTTCTCCAAACCTTGCTTAATAGCAAGAATAGGCGCAAAATCTTAGCATAATAGGCTGTATGATCACCTAAAGGTAGTTAGTTTCGTCTTGTCAAAGTTTATTTTTAATTGAAGCAATGATATTTTGCTTTAAAATTTTAATGTATTGTGACAATATGGGCACTTTCTTCCCTTAACATTAAGGTGGAGGGTTTGAATCTCCCTAGTAGTTGCAGGAGTTTTTTTTTTTTTTTTTTTTTTTTCATTTCTTATTGTAGACATTAGTGGAATTTAGTTCTTTATTAAGCTTTAATTGTATTGTATATAAATACTGAACACATACAAGTCGGGATATAATGGATAAATTTTTTGTAGCACATATTTTTATTAAAAAGTATTAGAAGTTATTTTATATTCAACATATATATCTTATTAAAAAATATTTACACTATTTATTAAAATTTTACAATTTAATATACATGAAATAAGAGTATTTAAATATATTCAATTAGTTCTATTTTCTATAACTTTGAAATTTACCGCTCTTATTTATTAGTATACACCAGGAGTAAATTTGTTTTTTCCTACTAAAGGGTAATTAATATAATGAAGGGGAATATTTCAATGAAAACATATAATTTGGCTGGGACGTTCCTCCTGCCAAACGTTATATCCAGACCAACTAAGAGCAAAGCTTAGATGCAGCGGCAAAATTACAACATCTCTTAACATGAAAAACTTAACAGTTGCACCTCTGAAATACTCCAAAAAGGTTATGTACCTGTAAAAACTCTACTCAAAACTTAATGAATCTGAGCAAAGGGGACAAATCAATCTCATTGGTGAACCACAAACCAAAACGGATAAAAATACAAAAGTAACGACAATTATATGACACATCAGGAATTTTATACATATCTTTATGCCGGTCTACGCAGCAATTTTCATGTAATCTTCTGTAACTAAAAGTTGCTTTCACGTACAAGTTAAAGCCTTCTCCCAATCATACCTGCACGTCAAACTTACAAATAGGCCCCAAGGGAAATTGTCTCGCATATGTCGAACAATTAAATGGACTCATCCATAACAAGGAACTTTGGAACTTAAGAATTGTAGGGATTTACCCCGTAGGGAGCCCTTCCAGAAATTCTCGAAGGCCAAGGCTGAACCCAGGCCTAGGAGGGGGTTTGGAAATAGTTTTCAACCAGCAATAGACGCGCCTCGGTTAGAACCTCACTAGCTGCGTCATTGCCCCAAGCGCAAAGATACTCTATTCTGCGGACTAACTCTCTTAATATAGTGCTTCCATCATAGTCTTTATTGCTATCTGGTCCATGTGGGACTTACTTATTATTTAAGGTTAAATTTTACTTCTTCAACTTCTGTGCTCATTCCCAGCTTGTGTTATTGTGAGTGGAGGGTATTAAAATTGATGATTCTTCTAAGCTAAGTTCTACATGTATCGCCTTGTTTTTTTAAATCCACTATAACCTAGTCTTTGATAAAATTTCTACCCTCAATTAGAAAGAGCATAGATTTAATTGATATTGAGGAAGAGATTCGAATTTATCGTTATGGCTGCATTATGCTAAGAAACAACTTATACAGTCTAGTAGGAAGAGGAAACGTCAATTTTGTGTAATTAGCATCATCTTCCAAATTGTTAATTTGTGAATGGGAGCTCCTGTTACTTTTCCAATGCAGCTGGAATAGATTCTGGCATTGGCAAAAATGGTTTCGTGGATCAGAATTCTTCTGCGTCTCGAGAAACTGAATAAAGGGAGAGCCTGGTTGTGAAGTATAGTCATCTAGTTTCAATCAGGATTAATTAAGCGGAACACGTAGAAAAATTCTGCTTTCAGCCAAATTTGAAGTGGTAATCAGCATTATGTATTAATACCAAAAAAGCAAAAAGAGAAGGGAAAAAATTGTAGTAGTGAACATGAGTCTGAAAAACAATCTCCATAATAACAGAATGATTGTATCACATACAATGTGAGCGAAACTGAATACTTCTGCGGGGGTAACTTCATGAATAATGTTAAAGATTTGTTTTCATCGCACTATTTACGCTCCTAACCTAATTTGTTAGGCGTGCGTCCCTTGCCGCTAATCATCTCTATTTAGTAATAAAGCTACACAATTTCACTTACAATAACAACCTAAGAACATCAACTTCTAAACAAAAACTAATTTAATATCGTGTGGATCGATGATCCACACATCAGATATTAAACTGATAAGAACAGATACTACACTTGATCTTAGCCAAAAGGCCGAGAAAGGTATGACTCGTTTGATATCTTAGCTATGGTTTTATACCTTTGCTCTGCGTCTTGCGCATGTTGCCCTGTAGATGTGGGACTGCATTAACTCCATGTCACACCTCGCTCAAAAAAAGAAGCTAATTCTCGAATCCATTCAAGATTAATTCACAAGTCTTAGTTTCATACAGATCTCGCTTGCACAATCAAGACTGAGCACTTGCCATTATAGTCTGTTAATGCAAGCAAATCTCCAAGAATACCAAGATGAGGAAATTCACTTCATTCTTTCAATCCTGAAGTCTCTGGTGGTGACTCCAAATTGTACTTCTTCCAACAATAATCAAATTAAATTCTTTCACCATCGATCTAATAATATTTGTTGTATCAGGCCCATCATTCACAGCCCTCTCAACGACATTAAAACACCCATTAGTTTTAACACCCCTTACTGACAGAGAATCCAGTACTTTGCCCCAATCTTCAAACCCATCGTCTTTAACATTTGCAAAATGTACCACGGTGAGGCAAACCCTAGAGTCTTGTGCCATCCTTTTGCCCAAAGTTCAGGCTTCCCGGTCATCAGCACCACCCAAGAAGATCATAGCAACATCGTATGATGGTAATTCATTTGAAAATGTATCTTGTATTTGACGCCTTAAGTTGCCATGGTCAATCAAGATTCCTACCGAACAAGTAGCTTTTTCAAGGACCTTGGAATTTAAAATCCTGATGCTTTCATTCTCTGATTCTATTGAGCCATCATGCACCATCTACGATGAAATGGGAGGATTATAAGAGAAGCAAGCTTGTCCAAGTGTGCATATATCATCTTGCATTAAATTTAAGGATTTACAGCTGTAAACGTGTTAATGGGTACGGCTCTCTAATTGTTCCCTGCAAAATTATCAAAAGAAACGATAACATTTTCCGAATAACACCAAGTAGACAGAGTATCTCTGTTCTTTTGGTGATGAATGAAGATTGGGGTTGCCTGGCCTCTAAGCTTGACAAGATGAAGCACATTAAGAGCCATGGGATCGTCTTTTATAGGGCATGCGATGTCTAAAAAATTGATTACTGGCTTACTGCTCTCACATTGTCTGGAACATGAATAGAAGCATCGATTTGTAGCTCCAAATGGGGCATCAAATCAATGATGTTTCGTTTTTGATTGCCCGCATACTTTTTGAAGGATCATATAGCTTGATTACTAGCATAGGCACAATGCTTGACGATAAAATGCTTATAAGAAACATATAAGAGTACAACTCTCTATCCATAACCTGCATTTTAGTAAAAAAAACCAAAAATTAGAAATATGTTAGCAAAGAATTCGTCCAAACCTTTTTTTCCAAAGTTATTGGCTCAAATGTAAAACCCCTTTGTCCTAGAGGAAGCTGAAGATGCCGAGCTCAAGAGCACCTTTACAGCTCATTATAGAAGTGAGTGCAAGAGCATCTTTTTTGGCATCTTAGTATACAAAGGAGGCAACAAACACACAACAAATTTCACCACCGAAGCGATCATTACCGCTTGTTAATGCATTCTTCTTACCGAAGATATTAAATGTGCTTACTCTCATCCCACAAGCAGTCGCAAAAAATGGCAAGAGCAAGTTATTAACCGTGCCTTCGAGTTTCTCAACCAAAGCAGACGCAAATGGCGGTCCATGTGGCACAGCTAGGCCTAGAAAACGAGGCGCCAAGAGCATGTAGTGACTGAACCATTTGCCTATACAAACACTAAAGAGAAACAAATGGGTAATTATTGTGGTGAATATTGATTGCCGAGGTTTGCCTTCTGGTGTACATCTTATTACCAGTTTCACTGTGGGTCTAAAACGAAGAAAACAAAGGAAAGATGGACACTAACATAAAATAGTTCTCTCATAAATTTTCTAACCCCATCTAGTATTGCCATCCTCGCAAAAATGCTAGCTATGACAAAAGTTAGGCTCAAAAGATCACTAATAATCGCTGAAGATAGGCCTATTCGTCCAAGTTCAGAATCTGTGATCCTTAAATTATTGATAAGACTGTGTAGACGGCTGGAAATGTAGTTGCATAACCTGGAGAAATGAATAAAGTTTTCCAGTGGTTGTCTTGGTCAAGGACAAGATACGGAAGGATTAGTGGGCGACAACTAAAGGCGCCACCACAGAAAGAAGGCCAACGTATAACGCTCTTTTGCTAACTCTAAATATCATCCTTGGATCCATTTCACTCCCATTAAGAAGAGGAAGATAGCAAAGCCAAATATGCCTATTGTTCCAAGAACTTGTACGCTACCGCCTGTCATCAAGCTCTCTGCTAGATCTGTTGAGAGTATCGCCGGAGCAAGAAGAAGGCCTGTGTAGTTCACAAAAATTATCACAATAGCTCAGTTAAATTGCCCATCTAATAACTAAAGCAAAAGCTTATTTTCATTAAAACACCATTTTTTATATCGGCTATAGGTTTGGCTGCACAAATTTTTCAAATTTTGTTTCTTAACAAAATAACACACGTTAAGATGTGATCCTTGTGGCTCAAAATTTAAAGAGAACAAACCATATTTTTTTAACTATATAATACTATTAACACTCACATAACACAAGGTTTCTAAAAGTTCATAAGAGCTCACAGTACAGTTGATCTAAACTCTTATCAGGCGTGAGACATGTTTTTACAACAAAAATTCTCTTTTTTTATCTGAACTCTTTGAAAATTTAAAAATTTTATGAAAAATCACAAACACCGATAGAATTGTATTACTGCTTTTCATATTTTATATATATAGATCTTAATAATTTGGGAAATTAGAATGATACAGACAGAAGAGAAGGAGACAAAAGGAAAGGAGCTCAGACAAGAAGCTGTGAGGTGAACAATGGAAATCCCGAGCGTTTCGGAATGAAATGAGAGGACTAAGTAATGGCAAAGATCAAAGCTATGCTCAGCTTAAATCATGACAATGAAAAATCCAGCCAACGATAATCTGACAATTTTGATAAAAAAAACTGCTTCCACAAGCCAGCCGATTGTACCTTTGGTGGAAATATTAGGCAAATTAACTTGCGTCTTATCCCCCATCGATGAGTGGTTCGTTTTTGCTGCGTTTCGTCAAAGGAGACAGAGACCGAATACAGAGGGAAGAAAATTTTGAAGAAAAGAGAGAATTGATAATGGAAAAAAAATAAATTAAAAAAAAATCAAAGATGCTTATTAGAAATGCTATTGGTGATGATTATTGGTATATAGGGAAAGCTAGCTAGCAATGAAGGCTGGTTACTGTTTGATTTTCTTTTTCTGTTTTGTATGATTATTAGTATATTATATATTTGTTTATAACCATAGGTTTTCCTTTTAAGACAACGCACCCGCCGATTACCTAATTAAAACCTCGGGCTTATAGATATAAACTCTAACCTTTCTAATTAAAACCTCGAGCTTATAGATATAAATTCTAACCTTTCTAATTTTGCAGTGAGATGAAACGTTATCGATGATGATTTGTCACATTATTATTAGATCACCATATACACAGAAATTTTAGTATTCATAAACCGAGAATTAGGTATTAGCAGGGAATTTAAACTGAAGATGGTTGTAGCTGCATATTGTTTTGTACAATACTATTTTCTTGGATATTTGATTGATTCTTCAATCAAAATCCACTGCAGTATATGAATTGACATTAAACTTTCATCATTTATAATACAAGTCAAAAACATTTGCCCAAATGTTCAAAAATTTACGATTACAAATTTTTTGAGGGAACATCAGAATGTGATAATACAATAATAAGACGCCGTGCAGGTTAATAGGAGTTCAATAGGTGACAACAAAAGTTTGAACTAAATTGATAGGGAGCTTTACTCTTTACAAAGCTCCTCCAAAAATTGGAGTATGCCGCTGAAAATGGCGAGCACACGGTAGTCTTTAGTAAAAGGCGAAAGAATAGTTCTCTCTGTGCTCACCACACGGCTCCATACAAGGGTTCAGAGACTTATTGCATATTATATTAGCATGTAGTAGGCGAGGGCTTGATCTTCTTAGCCGTGTGGGATTGTCTTTTAATTCTGCAGACAAATTAGAATGCCTACTTAATTGTATAGAGCTGGTACTTGATGGCATCTGCATATAGTCTTGACTACCCTTTTGTGAAATTCAGCAGATGTTAGTTACTTGCATCGTATTTCTTAACACATTCATGTCATCAAAATGCTAATAAATATGCCATGACATGACAAGCTGATGAAGAAATTGCTGCAGAAATAATCTTTAATCATAATTATACACTCCTGTGAGGAAGTCAAAAAATAGTGTTTCGACAACAGAAAACTGAAATGATTTATGATGGAGCAGAATATGGATAATGTTTGGTAGCTTGGACTTCTATCCCAATTCCTGGTGTTGTTCCACAACACTTTGAACTTCCCAGTTACAGACTACACAGTCTTAGTTCAAAACACCTTATTCTATTAGGTACGCCGATTTGTCCTGCATCAACTCTCCATCAGATCAAATCAATAAATGTGAACAGTTAAATGTTTGCACATTTGAAAATGTTTTTGGAATTTTCAAACTTAACCTTGAATTGTGAGTTGCATTAGGCTCGGGATTCTGCTATTCTTGCCTGCTAATTGTTAAGAACCAACAATCACATGTACTTTTAATAAAAAAATTTAGTCTGACGAACAGAAATAAAAAATCGAAAGTTGCAAATATTAAGTACTTGTTGGCCTGAAAGTAAAAGATAAAAGGTAACTGATTGAAAATTTTGATAAATGTCAGTAGGAGTGCGCCAGGCCTTTGGGCGACTCACAGGCCTCTATTTCAGTAGCAAGCTACCAAAATCGAGTGGATACATGACCCACGCATCAGATATTAAACTGACAACAATAGAAATAATGTACGAGAGAGTTTTAATATATAATTAATACTATAATAACAAGGAATTTTCAAACTCAGAATTATAGGGCTTTACCCCAGATGGAGCCCTTCCAGAAATTCTCAAAGGCCAGGGGCGAACCCAGGCCTAAGAGGGGGTTTGGAAATAGTTTTCAACCAGCAATTGACGCGCCTCGGTTAGAACCTCACCAGCTGCGTCATTGCACCAAGCGCAAAGATTCTCTCTTACCCTGCTTAACTCTCTTTAATATTTTTCTTTCGTCAGAGTCTGCACTGCTAACTCGTCTATGAGGGACTTAGCTACTATTGAAGGTTAGTTTTTATGTTGTAAGTGAATTAAAAGATCCAAGCTTGTGGTCTATGGTGAGTGGAGGGAAGTAATTGATGCTTCTTCCAAGCTAAGTTCTACATGTCTTTTTTCTTCTTCCCCTTGTATTTCACTTTCGTAACCCAATAGCATATATACAGAAAAAACATTTTTTAGACAAATCAATGCTGATTCTACAGAAGTAAGGACAGAATTACAAAGCAAATTGTTTCTTTAAGAATAAAGTGGCATATGAAAAAGGTCTGTCCTAATGAAAACGTCAGTTTTTGTGTAGTTAAATAGCGTCATCTTCCATAATTGTTAGTTTATGAATACAAGCGACTGTTACTTCTGCCAGTACAGCAGCAGCAGCAGCAGCAGATCCTGGCATTGACAAATACACTTTCGTGGATCAGAATTCTTCCTGCATCAAGGAAATTAAGAAACTTGTATATGTAGAGAAGTTCTACATATTCTTCTGCTTCTTGTAGTATACACGAGTCTGAAAGTAACATAATGTTGATTGACTTAGAAACCAATCTCCATAATTACAGAACGAGCACATTAACAATGCGAGGGAAACTGAGTAAATCGGTAAATTCTTGCAGGAACGATCAATCAATCAGTGTACTCTTGCAGGAAGGATCTGGTGGTTGATGCAAAGTATGAATAATGTTTGAAGAATTGGTTTCACCGCATTCTAAATATCCAATACACCCTTAAGCAGTGGCCAATCGTTAGTGAACTCTATAATGCTTGAAAAATTGGTTTCACCACGCTTCTAACAAAATCCAATACACCCTTAAGCAGAGCCTTAAAGTCATAACAACTGTTCAGAAACACTTACATAATGATTTGTTTACCGTAAAATTTGGACATAGAACTGGTGGGTGTGCGCCCGGCCCGCGCAGTAGTGCAACGCATGGGCGACACTCAGGGCTCACAGTAGCCAGCTACTGCATTGAGCCCTCCCCTCAAAAAAGTAATTTAATATCATGTGGATCTATGATCCACATATCAGATATTAAACTGATAAGAACAGATACTACACTTGATCTTAGCCAAAAGGCCGAGAAAGGTATGCTTTGCGAAACGTCTTGATTCTGCTTTTATATCTTTGGTCTGCGTCTTGCTTACGTTGCCCTGTCGATGTGGGACAGAATTTGCTGCATGTATAAATTAAGGTGATCATGAGAATGGATTGTGTGACCTTTCGGCATTGAGCTGCATTGTTCGCCCACAGCAATTTTAATCAGTTATATAGGAGGCAATCATTTACTTGTACATAAGGTATTATCATGAACTCATTCAGTTATTTGAGCATTTTTAGCCCATGAGTGAAAAGCCTTTCACTCAACCTTTCGTTGTTGTTGTAACTCACATTAAGACGAAGCATAGATGGATTGTCACCAGAAATTGTGTTTCCAAAACTGCAATCGATTTATCAGCAGGATTTAAGATCGCAGGACTATTATAGAAATCCAACCGTGATTTTAGAAGTTCTGCAGTGTGCTGAATGCTTTCATTACCCTCGAAGGAACTCATGTTTGCAGAATATTAACAGCAACTCAGAAACATAATTTAAGCTTCATGTAATTGAGTCTTCCATAAATTTTGCAGAAACAGGCATCATGTAAACAAATAGGATAAATTGCTTAGCTAGTGCAGATCAATGCTAAATTTAGAAACAAAACCGGGAAAATTTGTAATTTTCATTTTTCAATATACATGTCAAACGTGGCAAACTTTGAGTGGTGAGTTCACATCAGTACTACGGACATGCACACACAGGAGTACCATTATATAATGACAAGTTTAACGCTTCTGACTAAAACCCATTTGCGTCGTTGTCGTAGGGTTTAGATTTGTCGGAGAAGAATAATGGAGGAAGCAAAGAAGAAGAGCGTGCCAATCTTGCCATGGATGCGAAGCCCAGTTGATGTCAGTCTCTTTGAAGACTGTCCTCTTGATCACCTTCCTTGTCTTGACCCCAGGTACCCTCTTCAAACATAGTACGTATTGTTTTTTTTTTTTTTTACTTTCGTAGGCATTAATTACTTTTAGCCCATTGTTAATTTATTGCAAAATAAGGTTGAAGGTGGCTTTGCAGAACATGGGTATCTCGTCACTCTTCCCAGTGCAAGTTGCAGTTTGGCAAGAGACAATAGGCCCAGGTCTATTTGAACGAGACCTTTGCATCAATTCACCTACAGGAAGTGGGAAAACTTTGTCTTATGCTTTGCCAATAGTTCAAGCATTGTCCAATCGTGCTGTTAGATGTCTACGTGCTTTGGTGGTGCTGCCTACACGTGATTTAGCTTTGCAGGTTAACTCTGCTCGATGCATATATTGTTGTAAAAATGTTTTTGGATTGATTGTGGGTCATTGGATTGCTGAAATGTTTGTGCAATTTGATAGTCTTTTGTTTATTTCTTTGCCTCAGGTCAAGGAAGTTTTTGCTGCGATTGCACCTGCAGTAGGTTTATCTGTTGGTTTGGCTGTGGGTCAATCTTCTATTGCTGATGAAATTTTGGATCTTATTAGGAGACCTAAGCTTGAGGCAGGAATCTGTTATGACCCTGAAGATCGTTTACAAGAGTTACAGAGTGCAGTAGATATATTGGTAGCAACTCCAGGAAGGCTAATGGACCATATCAATGCTACTAGGGATTTACCCTCGAGCATCTCTGTTACCTTGTAAGTTGGCTACCCCTATAACTTACATGGATTCACTGCAACGCTAAAGCTCTAGTTAAGTATAAACTTACTAGATTCATTTGTTTCCAATTGCTCAACCAGGCCTACTTTGATGGTGTGCTTTGCAGATGCATTGACTCTACAAGTATTTTGAACATTGTTTATATTATGCTAACTTTATCAGAAGCCTTGGGAAATTCCACGTTATATGTACTGCATAGTTTGTTCTGATTAATTTTGTTATTAAGTTACTTTCATTGATTCACAATACCATGTGTTTATATATCTGACCCATCCCGTTGGACATTTTTTTTATCCATTAATTGGTTGCCCCACCAAACAGACAATATGATTTATATTTCTTAGGTATACTTATTTTAGGACCATTCATCTGTGGAAAATCACATTCAATTATTGTGACCAGACCAAGCCCTAGCCAATTATCTTGGCGTACTTCAATATAGTTCATTTTGTTTGCAGTAAACCAGACTCTGATTATTTATGTTACTCAGGTTGTTGACGAAACTGATCGATTGCTTAGGGAGGCATATCAGGCTTGGCTGCCCACTGTGCTACAATTTACTCGATCTGATAATGAAACTGCTTTTCTGATGCAAGTACTTTTCTGCCTTCAGCATTGGGTTCTTTAAAAACCATAAGAAGATGGTGAGTGCTATGTTGATTTACTTCCCTTTCCTTTACCTATACTTTTAAACTTATACATTCATGTGTATATGTATGTATATATATATATTTTGGTAGCAACCTGCTGGTGGTTTCAAGTACCAAACTGTGTTAATGTTGGAACTTGGGACCAGTGCTGGTTGCTCTGCAAAGACCTGTAAATGAAGTAACTAAATGACAAATCTGAATCATTAGTATTTATTAAAATTAGTATTCCCTGCTGATTGTTGAAGGCGAAGGGCTTTTTATGATAGATCTGATTATTCCAGTGATTTTTTATGCTTCCTAGAGTTTTTTGTTTTTCGGTTTTGTTTTGGTATTTTAACACATTATTGTGATTTGAAGGGCTTTATCTTATTTAGTTCTGTCAGTATAATTGTTTAGGAGCACAAAATATTGAGAGTTTCTTATTTTCCTAATGGAGTTATGTTTTGCATTTGTATTTTCCCAAAGTTTCCTTCATTAGAATGTTGAATTGCATTCCTGGAGATATTTGGCGTTGTTAGAATAATATTTCATGTTTGTTGCAGTGGCATTGAAAGGGGCTTTAAGGATAAACCTTATCCTAGGCTTGTGTAGATGGTTTTATCTGCCACGTTAACCCAAGATCCAAATAAGCTCGCTCAGCTTGATCTGCATCACCCTTTATTCCCGACCACTGGTGAAACTTGTTATAAGCTCCCAGAAAGATTGGAGTCCTACAAACTGGTATGACTTCATAACTGCACTGATTGAGCAAATTTCTTTCTGTCATCTATGTTTTGTTTTCTGTTATGGTGTTGAAAATCGGGACTAAACTTTACCATTAAAAAACATGTGTAGAAAGGATTCAAGTTCGTCGAATAATGAATATGATGAATATTCAATCTTGTCATATTCGTAATTTGAATTTAAGAAACACCTAGGGTTTTCTATAAACCACAAATAATCTGAGAGTTTAAATTGGAAGGCCAAACTATGGGTATTAACAAAACAAACTGAAAGCCTTTTCTTTTTCTTTGCACCATGGAGAGCTTAATACTCACATATTCCTTTTTTGATGCATCACAATTCAATAGTGATCTTAATTTAGATCCTATGGCTTTCTTCCTTTCTAAGGAATTTTGACAATTTTATATACTCTCTCTATTTTAAGCTGTTAATATTTTTGTATTAGGATCATTATTGCTCATTTCCCCTTTTTTCTTTGTTGGTTATCTACACCATTGAGATCTTATAAGCCTGATTCTTTTTCTTAAATGCAACTAGGATGTAAACAAATACTTAATAACTAGAAAGATCTTATGCATTCTGTTGAAAATCTTACTTTTACTAATACAATGGTCATAGCTAATAATATCTGATTGTGTTTGGGATATGTTTTTGCTTAAAGCTTCACATGTAATGTTGTATGTTCACCTATTGCTTAGTAAAAATTATTTTTCAAAATGGTACTATCTAACACATTTTTTATTTTTATCATTTTCAATTATAGCTACCGAACGCATATTACTGTTTTCAATTTTAAAATACATAATATAATAAATATATCATACAAATATTTAAATTCGAAATACAACAATTATAAAAATATTATTTTTATTTTTTAAAAAATATAAATTCAGAGATAAATCCAAATGGATCCTTCGTAGTTGGACTTAGATACAGGTGGGCTAACATAAAATTTCAAGCAGTTCAATTTTCAGCCGTTGGGCTTAGCTAAAGCTCCAAACTGAGCCTAAAAGGACTTCTACTGAATGGGCTTACTTAAAGCTCCTAGCTAAATGGCAAGGTCGTAACAGGACTCCTTAAGCTTAAATGCGACTTCTAATAGTTGGACTTTTAGTAGTTGGACTTAGATACAACTCCAGCAGCTGGGCTAAAATAAAATTTGAAGCAGTTTGATTTTCAGCCGTTTGGAATCCTTTTCAGCAGCTGGGCTTACCTAAAGCTCCAAACTGACCTGGAAAAGACTTCTACGGTTCTACCAATTTATCTTATCCAAGCCCCAACAACTAGGCTAAACTAAAGCTTCAAGCAGCTGGATTTGGACAAAGCATGACCAAGACACTCCTTCCTCGACTTTGATAACACCATTCTCTTTTATTGTCTCTTCTTTCTGAATTTATACTTTCGTGTATTTGGATAAAGCTTGACCAAAGTCCTCTTTTTGGACTTTTAGGTGCTGTTTGGTTTGAAGAAATGATTAGAGACGACAGGAGTGGAGAGGAGAGGAGAGGAGAGGAGAGTGAATTCAATTTTAGTTGTTTGGTTTGGTAAAGAAATTTAAATGGAAAGAGATTGATTATTTTTTATTTGGACAGTTTAACCTTTTGTGTTAAGATTTTAATATTTGATATTAAAATATTAATATCAGCTGCTTGGATTCCTTTTCAGCAGCTGGGCTTACCTAAAGCTCCAAACTGACTCGGAAAAGACTTCTACGGCTCTACCAATTTAGCTTATCCAAAGCCCCAACAGCTAGGCTAAACTAAAGCTTCAAGCAGCTGGATTTGGACAAAGCATGACCAAGACACTCCTTCCTCGACTTTGATAACACCATTCTTTTTTATTGTCTCTTCTTTCTGAATTTCTACTTTCGTGTATTTGGATAAAGCTTGACCAAAGCCCTCTTTTTGGACTTTTAGATGGTGTTTGGTTTGAAGAAATGATTAGAGAGGAGAGGAGTGGAGAGTAGAGGAGAGGAGTGGAGAAGAGAGGAGAGTGAATTCAATTTTAGTTGTTTGGTTTGATAAAGAATTCTAAATGGAAAGAGATTGATTATTTTTTATTTGGACAGTTTAACCCTTTGTGTTAATATTTTAATATTTGATATTAAAATATTAATATCAGCCGCTGGGATTCCTTTTCAGCAGCTGGGCTTACCTAAAGCTCCAAACTGACCCGGAAAAGACTTTTACGGTTCTACCAATTTAGCTTAGCCAAAGCCCCAACAGTTAGGCTAAACTAAAGCTTCAAGCAGCTGGATTTGGACAAAGCATGACCAAGACACTCCTTCCTCGACTTTGATAACACCATTCTTTTTTATTGTCTCTTCTTTCTGAATTTATACTTTCGTGTATTTGGATAGAGCTTGACCAAAGCTCTTTTTTTGGACTTTTAGGTAGGGTTGGCAAAAAAGCCCGGGCCGGCCCAAGCATGGCCCGGCTCGGCCCGAGCCGCGGGCTTTGAGCCCAGCTCGTTTATTATAATTATGGGTAAGGGCTTAAAATTTATAAAGCCCGTACATATTGGGCTTAGTCATGGGCTTTACTTAAAAGTCCGGGCTTTATAATATATAATATATAAATTTATTTTTTTAAAAAAATTATAATATACAGTATGTAGAAAAATTAAAAAAAATTACAAAATAAAAAAAAAATTGAAAAAGCCGGCTGGAATGCTGGATTGACCATTTGACCTTACCCCTCATTTTCATTTGCCTTATTTTGTAAAATCCCTAATTTCCTTTTCTTCTTGGCCGGCAGACTAAAAGCGACCCCTAGCTTGAATCGCTCGCAGAGACACCAACGACCTTGCGAGACGCCAAAGAACTCCCAGGCGCCTTCGCGACGCAACGCCCGCCAGCGGCAGCGGCTCCGGCCTCGGCGGCCTTCACGAGAGCCCAAAGAACTCCAAAGAACCTTCGTGCGACGCTTGGCGGCTCCGGCCTCTAAGCGACCTTCGCGAGACGCCGGCCGGCGGCTCAGCTCCAAAGAACCTTCGTGCGACTCCAGCAGCTCCCTCCAGTAGCCTTCGCGAGACGCCAGCAGCTCCCTCCAGCAGCCTTCGCGAGACGCCAGCAGCTAAGCCTCCAGCAGCCTTCGCGCGATGCTAGCAGCCCCAGCCACCACCTCTCGCGTGACGCCAGTGGCTCCAGCATCAACTTCGGTAGTTCCTCTGTTTCCAATAATACCCATCAACTCCTCTTAGTTTGTTCTCATCAAATAGCTGGTCTTGTAATACCCCTGAAAATGCACAATTCTATGACTAAGTAATTGTTAAAGTGATTGGAGATAAAGACACTTACGAGGGAATTTGCAAAGTACTTTCTTGATTTTCTGCACTGAAGGTTAACCTTCAACAACATTATTGTAACCTTCTGCAAACATTACAAAGATAATTAATCAATGAATGTTGTTGATTATTTATTGGTTTTGTTGTTGATTATTTGTTGGTTTGTTTTTACTAATTACTATGCTGTGTTATGTTGGTCGAGGTATAAAAATATTCTTTACAAAATCAATTATTAATTATTTTTGCTTTACTATTTATTTTAACACATTTTTTGTTAGGCGGAATTCCTGAAGAAGAACTTTTTACCGGAGAAGAATTGAAGGATGAGGAAGAAGATGGCCCGCAAATATTGGATTAATTTATTTTTTATATCAATAATTGTGGTTTTATTATGTTGTGTACTTATATTAGTATTTTGTGTGTTGGATAATTATATATTGGATATTTATTTTTAAGGTTTTTAATTTATTGTAGTACTATGTATTTGATAATTATTTTTTTTAATTTATAACTTTATTTAAAAAAATAATTAAAAAAATTTGTAAAAAGCCCAGGCCTGTCAAAGCCCGAGCCCGACCCGAGTCCTTCCAAGTTGGACGGGCTTTGAGAGGGCCTGGGCTTTTTTAAAAAAATATGGGCTTGGGCCTGGGCTTGAGAAAGCCCGGCCCAAGCCCTTAAATTGCCAAGCCTACTTTTAGGTGCTGTTTGGTTTGAAGAAATGATTAGATAAGACAGGATTGGAGAGGAGAGGAGAGGAGAGGAGAGTGAATTCAATTTTAGTTGTTTGGTTTGGTAAGGAATTCTAAATGGAAAGAGATTGATTATTTTTTATTTGGACAGTTTAACCATTTGTGTTAAGATTTTAATATTTGATATTAAAATATTAATATCAGCCGCTGGGATTCCTTTTCAGCAGCTGGGCTTACCTAAAGCTCCAAACTAACCCGGAAAAGACTTCTACGGTTCTACCAATTTAGCTTATCCAAAGCTCCAACAGCTAGGCTAAACTAAAGCTTCAAGCAGCTGGATTTAGACAAAGCAAGACCAAGACACTCCTTCCTCGACTTTGATAGCACCATTCTTTTTTATTGTCTCTTCTTTCTGAATTTATACTTTCGTGTATTTGGATAAAGCTTGACCAAAGCCCTTTTTTTTGGACTTTTAGGTGTTGTTTGGTTTGAAGAAACGATTAGAGAGGACAGGATTGGAGAGGAGAGGAGAGGAGCGGAGAGTGAATTCAATTTTAGTTGTTTGGTTTGGTAAGGAATTCTAAATGGAAAGAGATTGATTATTTTTTATTTGGACAGTTTAACCCTTTGTGTTAAGATTTTAATATTTGATATTAAAATATTAATATCAGCCGCTGGGATTCCTTTTCAGCAACTGGGCTTACCTAAAGCTCCAAACTGACCCGGAAAAGACTTCTACGGTTCTACCAATTTAGCTTATCCAAAGCCCCAATAGCTAGGCTAAACTAAAGCTTCAAGCAGCTGGATTTGGACAAAGCATGACCAAGACACTCCTTCCTCGACTTTGATAACACCATTCTTTTTTATTCTCTTCTTTCTGAATTTATACTTTCGTGTATTTGGATAAAGCTTGACCAAAGCCCTTTTTTTGGACTTTTAGGTGCTGTTTGGTTTGAAGAAATGATTAGAGAGGACATGAGTGGAGAGGAGAGGAGAGGAGAGGAGAGTGAATTCAATTTTAGTTGTTTGGTTTGGTAAAGAATTTTAAATGGAAAGAGATTGATTATTTTTTATTTGGATAGTTTAACCCTTTGTGTTAAGATTTTAATATTTGATATTAAAATATTAATATCAGCCGCTGGGATTCCTTTTCAGCAGCTGGGCTTACCTAAAGCTCCAAACTAACCCGGAAAAGACTTCTACGGTTCTACCAATTTAGCTTATCCAAAGCCCCAACAGCTAGGCTAAACTAAAGCTTCAAGCAGCTGGATTTAGACAAAGCAAGACCAAGACACTCCTTCCTCGACTTTGATAGCACCATTCTTTTTTATTGTCTCTTCTTTCTGAATTTATACTTTCGTGTATTTGGATAAAGCTTGACCAAAGCCCTTTTTTTGGACTTTTATGTGCTGTTTGGTTTGAAGAAATGATTAGAGAGGATAGGAGTGGAGAGGAGAGGAGAGGAGTGGAGAAGAGAGGAGAGTGAATTCAATTTTAGTTATTTTGTTTGGTAAGGAATTCTAAATGAAAAGAGATTGATTAGTTTTTATTTGGACATTTTAACCTTTTGTGTTAAGATTTTAATATTTGATATTAAGTGAAGTTAAAAAATCAAAATAAATCTACAAAATCATAATAAGAAAAAAAGTCTAAATTATTATTCAATTATATTATCTAGGGATTTGTAATTTTTTTGGAAAAATATTAAATTATAAATTAACTTAATCTAAAAATAAAAAATTAAAACAAGTAGAATTGAAAGAAAATTTATTATGAACTGATTTGATCTTTGTTAATTTTTTTGCATTTATAATTTGTAAATAACAGTATAAATAAATATACTTCATATAGAAGATAATCTTCATTAGTTTTCAACATTAAAATAGTGGAATTCTAGTTTTCTTTCCTCAATTGCTAGTTTTCAACATTAAAATAATGAAATTCTAGTTTTCTTTCCTCAATTGCTTTTATCTTTGTTTTTCAGAAAAAAAGATTAATTAATTAAGTGAAAATCTGAAGTTTTTATTTTTGTAATTACATCTCTCTTGTATTGGTAATTTATATTTATATATTTTCATATTAAATAAATAAATAAGTCTATTTATTTTGTTAAGTTTCTTAAAGCATTCATTAAATTTAATTAATATAAAATTATTTATAATATTAAATTGATAAAATAAAATTATAAATAATAATTATTAATGGTATTTAATAAGATAAAAAGTTGAAGGGTAATTTAAAAAGTTTTGATTTCCAACATAAGAGCGATTTGAATTCTTCACTCCTTAGAGTGGAATTCAAATTTCACGTTATGATGGATATTAAATTCTAATAGAAATTAGATTTTTATACATTTTGTCTAACTAAACAATGAAAATAAAATAAAATTTAAATTACTTTCCTCTTCTCTATTCTCTTTTCCCAACCAAACATTATCTTATGACTCCACTCTTTTTATCGTCTCCCGTCTTTTACTTTTGCGATACAACGTCACAAATTGCCTTCTTGAAAGTACTTTTTATTTGAGGAGCGTTACCGTCCTATACATATTTTTGTGCCTGCTCAAGAAACGCCCAAACACTGCCTACAGAATTCTGACTTGGACTTGCTAGTACCGTCAATTCACTACCCTGGTGTGTATTTTTATCGGCGGCCCAATAATCAGTTTGTCAATTACATTTTATTTTTTAATTTTTGATTGGATTAGGTTTCATTTGTGGAATTGAATTATTAAATTCTTACACCGATCTATTAAGATAATCAAAATATTTTAAAAATATTCAGATATTTGCAACATTAAAATAATTATAATCATTGCTAGCACTGTGTCTTCTCTCAGCCAAGCCTATAAAATGCGGAAGCATGAAGGCACCAAAGACTCACACCGGCGAGCTTTAGCAGCCTTTTTCCCAAAACTCAAAAGCCTTCAGAAAGAAATAGAAATTAAATATGTCATTAGCAGTTTCAGCCTCTCCTGCTAAAGTTATCCAAAATGCTGGGAAAGATACTACTCGTCGCTCCGCAAATTTTCATCCGAGCATTTGGGGGGATCATTTCCTTCAACATACTTGTGACTCCCAGGTAAAATGATTCTCCAGAAATTATATTCAGCCTCCCAGTAAGCTCGCACTTGTATTAGCACTTATGATTCTTTCATGCTACTCTTAACAACCTTTTTTCTTTTTTTTCTCCCTTACAAATATATATAGCGGAGATGCCAATCAATTCAAGTAACGAGTCGTTGGCACAGCAACAATATAATAATAGTATTGAATATGTTAGTTTTTAGATCGAGATGTAGGATAATATATACATGATCTCAAATGTTTCCATCCTCCTACTAATGCTTTATTTCTTCAAATTTCTTCCCGATAGGAAACTGATGATGGTAGCAATGTCAAGCATCTAGAGCTGAAGAATGAAATTAGAAGAATGCTAAAAGCTGATAACAAGCCTTCACGTACACTTGAATTGATTGATGCAATTCAGCGTTTAGGAGTGTCTTACCATTTTGAAAGTGAGATTGATGAAATCTTGGGAAAGATGCATAAGGCTTACCAAGACTCTGATCTTTGTGATAATGAAAACGATGGGCTCTATTAGATCTCTCTTCAGTTTCGATTGCTTAGACAAAATGGCTATAGAATTTCGGCTGGTATGTATCTTGTAAAAATCTTTCATCTTCAATTATGTCCAAGTCTTAGGAGCAACAGAGACTGAAGTGGCAGCTCTTGTACATGTGTTATGTCACTTTCACTTTCACTTCCCAAGCTGTCGTTTCATTTGAGCTGCCACGGGGTGAAGCTTACAACTTTGGCTAGTTTTTCTACTTTAAAAATTTACGTAAATAGTTGTTTAGTTTTCCCCAAAAAAAGAAATTAAAAAAACTAAAAATATATTTCTACTAATACAAGCCGTTTTTTTTCCCAACCAATAAAAATTAAGCATTTGCATATCTTGCTTTAGACATAATCAGAAACCTACAATAAAATTTAGAAGAAAGACCTGGAAAAGCAATTCGAAATTTTTTTTTAAATTGTTATTGCTATAAAAAGAATGTTTGCATAAAATAGTAAAAATGAAATTCAAAAACAGAAACCATTTGATGCTCTAATCTTTCAAATGGTGTAGCAGATGTTTTCAATAAGTTCAGAGACACCGATGGGAACTTTAAGCCATCTCTTGCAAAAGACGTTCGAGGAATGTTAAGCTTGTATGAAGCTACCCATCTCGGGGTACATGATGAAAACATATTAGATGAAGCCCTTGCTTTCACTACTAGCCACCTTGAGTCAATAGCGACCCATCAAATCAGCTCGCCGCTATCTGAACAAGTCAAGCATGCCTTATTTCGGCCTATCCACAAGAGCTTACAAAGGTTTGAGGCAAGACATTACATTGCTATCTATTGAGAAGAATCTTCCCGCAATGAAGCTCTGTTAACCTTCGCAAAGTTAGATTTTAACAAATTGCAAAAGATTCACCAGCAGGAACTCAGTGATATTTCAAGGTAAATAACTAACCTCTAAAAGTGATTTCAATTCTATTTTGATCATAGTTAATTAAGCTTTGCAATTTTGAATGAATATTAATTTCAAAATGCGTGTTCCATTTAGGTGGTGGAAAGAATTAGACTTTGTACATAACCTACCTTTCATAATAAGAGACTGTTGAAATTGATCTAAAAATGTGTTTGGTTACTGAGAAAAGAAGCAAGAAAGTGAAAGAAAAGCTGTTCAGCTTTATTTATTCTATTGTATATTAAAAAACTTACATCAATGAATCTAAGCTATTGTATTTATACTTAGATGATTACAACTGAGAATATTCTTGAAACTTCATCCTCACACAACACACATGCACAACTAGCTACCGATGCTGTTATAACAAACTTTGACTCAAAGATAACCAACTCTTGACTGTGTATAATCAACTGCACATGAGACATTCTGTAATCAAGCTCTGCATCATGATCAAGCTCCATCATATTCTCTAACATCCCCCCTCAAGCGAAATGTGCTAGGAAAAACATTGAGCTTGCTTCGATGATAATGAAAAGAACCATAAGACAAGGCTTGGGTGAAGATGTCATTGTTTGATCTAAGATCGGGAACATAGCAAATATCAATTTGCTTAGGCTGATACTGTCTCTCTAACGAAGTGAATATCCAGCTCAACCGGCTTAGTTCTGGCATGGTAAACTGGATTATTTGCTAAAGCAATAGCACCTTGATTATCACACCATAAAAGAGGGAGAGATATTGATTTGAGTTGCAATTCAGAAAGTAAAGCTTGGATCCATAATATTTCGAGGTGGTCAAGCTAAGGCTCTATACTCGGACTCAAGATCGACCTAGAAACAACATTTTGTTTCTTAGATGACCAAGAAACCGATTTGGACCCAAGAAAACAAAGATAGCCACTATAGATTTTTGTCATCTTTGTCACAAGCCCAATCAAGATCGGTGAAGCGGTTGAGCTGCAAACTACCATAGTTATAGAACTCAAGCCAAAATTAATTGTTCCTTTAAGATAGCTTAATGACCTCTTACAAGCTTGCCAATGATCGAAGAAGGATTGGAGAGCGGCTCGGATTTATTGTGAAAAAAGCAATCTCAGGCCTAGTAAGTGTAACATATTGAAGAGCTCCAATCAAGCTTCTGTATTGGGAACCATTATCAATGACAGTTCCTGTGTTTTTTACAAGATGATGAGAAGCAGCCATGGGTGTTGCACAGTCATCGTCGCATTTATCCATATTATGCTTTTACTAACAAATCGCAATGTATTTGGCACGAGATAGATGAATGCCTTTCTCTGTTTTAGTTACTTGAATACCAAGAAAATAGTGTAACTCTCCCAAATCTTTAAGAGCAAATGTAAGCTGCATATCAGATATGACTTGAAGAACCAGAGAAGAATTTGAACCAGTGATAATTATATCATCAACATAAACCAGCACCAGAAGAATATGACCATTATTCCATTTGTAGAATAAAGAAGTGTCTGATTTGCTATTGACAAAGTGCCATTGAGTGACCATTGCTGTTTTAAATCTTTCAAACCAAGCTCTAGGAGCTTGTTTTAGGCCATAAAGAGCCTTTCTAAGTTTGCACACATAATGTGGCTTAGTTGCATCAGTAAAGCCCTCAGGTTGTGACATATAAACATCTTCTTTAAGAAAACCATTGAGAAAAGCATTGTTAACATCAACCTGTCTAACAATCCATCCTTGCATTACAGCTAAGCTTAGGATGATTCGATAGAAGGCTTTACATTTGGACTAAAAGTCTCATTGTAATCCACACCTTGAGTTTGAGCAAAACCCTGGCTCAAGTCTAGCTTTAGCCAGATTCTAAATTGAGCCATCGAATTATATTTGATCCGAAACACCCATTTATTTCCTATGCTTTTCACAGGTAAAGAAGGCTGAACTAGAGTCCAAGTCTTATTGGCTTGTAAGGAGTTAAACTCCTCTTTCATGGCCTGAAACCACTTTGGATCTGCTAAAGCTTGTTTTGGATGTTGGTTCTGAAGGAGTAGAAATTAAAGCAGCTAGGTAGGTTTTTGGTTTAAATATACCAGCCTTAGACCTGGTAATCATTGAATGACCAGGTGGCTGTGCTGGTGGGAGATTATGAGGTCTAGAAGAAACATGAGATGAGATATTATTATCAGGATTTATGTGATTAAGTGAGGTTGACTGTAAATGAAGAGATGAAGAATTAGGTTCTGAGGGTGCAGAAGTAGTTATCTGGATAGGCAAAGAACATGAAGGATTACCTGCTACAGAGGGAGCTGATAAAGACTGTATCATTGAGTGTGAAGCAGCATCTTTGGATTGAAATGAAGTGGTTGACTCATCAGAACAAGATTCTTGAATGGAAGAGAAATCAACACCTTTTTTATAAGGAAATGATTGCTCATCAAATACAACATGATTAGACACATACACTCTGCCTGATGAATGTAAACACTGATATCCTTTGTGATGTGGACTGTAACCAATGAAAATACATCTTCCTGTTCTATACTCAAGTTTGTGTTTATTATATGGTCTTAGATAAGGAAAACAAGAACAACCAAACACTCTTAACATACTATAATCTGGTTGGTGTTGAAAAAGTTTGAAATAAGGGGATTGATTGTTAAGCACAGTTGTAGGTAGTCTATTTATGAGGTAGACAGCTGTGTGAAATGCATTCCACCAGAAAGTTAAGGGTAGTTTGGCTTGAGCTAACAAGGTAAGTCCAATATCAACAATATGTCTATGTTTTCTCTCAATCCTACCATTTTGATGATGAATGTGTGGACATGGATGTCGAAAATGAATTCCAGAAGATAGAAGTAAAGCAGAGAAAAAGACCTAAATTCTCCTCCCAACTGTTTTGTCGACTTGATTTTTTTGTTCAAATATTGTTCTATAAAGGTTTTGAATGTAATAAAGATGGGAAGAGCATCGATTTTTAGAGTTAATGGAAAAATCCATGTGACCGCTTATAGTCATCTAGAATAGACATGTAGTATGTATAACCTTGTGTGGAAACAAGTAGAAGAAGGTCCCCAAAGATCTATATAAAAAGTTTGCAATGGATCAATAGTTTTGGTATCAATCGAATTGAAATGATTAAGATGGTTTTTTCCATACCGACAAGCATTACAAAAGTTTGAGCTTATGGATTTTATTAACATCGTGAGATGAATTACTGAGGACTTTAAAACACTCTTAAGTGTGTAATTTGGATGACCAAGTCTTTTATGAAGCAAATCAACATCGATGAAAATAAAGAAACTTGCATGGCGGTGAGTACGACATCATTATTCAAATGTGACATGGACTAAAAGAAATGCAATTAGAACTATTTGACACATAGTTGTTAGACATAGTAGCAGAAAGAGAAATAGGTGGATGGAAATTTTTGGAAGCAACTGATAAAGCATGTTGAGAGAAGAAAGATGCTGCTTGAACTTGATACAGACCTTTCTGAGCAATCCCTTTGAGTAAGATAAACCCTGTATTTCTAGCCTTAATGTAACAGGCATTATCAACAAATTCAACAACAACATTATTATCAGTGAGTAATCTTGAAATACTCAAAAGGTTCTTGGTAATATGAGGAACATAAAGAACTTGCTGCAAAGATATAATAGGTTCATTAATTGATAATGTATCAAGTTTAGCAGATCCAATATGTGTGATTTGTAAGCCATTACCATCACCAACAAGTAACTTTTCTGACCCTTTATAGGATTTCAAGTTAAACAGAGTACCTGGATTGTTTGTAACATGAAGCGGATGCTCCACTATCAATATACCAGAAGGATCCTCCACAACCTCGGGTGAAGGAAGAATGCCAAAGATAAAAATTGTCCGATTTTAGCATTAAGTTGTCGATGCATCGCTATAATAAATTGAACAATTCATTGGAGTTAAGGCTGAAGAACTGGCACTAGGAGGAAAAGAATATGGAGCTGATACAAAATTAGGATCTGCATATGCCATGTTGCCTTGAAAACCATATCCTCTGAAGCTATTTTGACCATTAAAACCTCTGTTAAAACCAGTAAATGATCTAGGCATAAAACCTCTATTTCCACCATAAGGTATAAAACCTCTGCCTAAACCATAGATAGGCCTTGATCCACCTCTACCACCTCTGCCATGATATCTTTGAGGCACAAATGCAGGATTGAATCTATTTCTGCATTTTTGAGCTCCATGTCCAGGTATCAAACAAATTTGACAGACAATTACATCATGATTTCCACTATTGTTGTTATTGTTTGAACTAGACATATCTCAAAGAAAAATTATCCGAGTTTTTATCACCTTTTTGAGTTCCAAAACTGGTTTTAGAAAAACCTGAATTTTTCTGAGCAAAATTTGCAGAAAGATGATGAGTAACATCAGATTGGATTTTTCCTCTTTTCTATTCAATTCTCATCTCATGACTTAGCAGTAAGGCATATAAATCATCTAAGCTCAAGCTTTCTCCTCTGGCTAATAAGCTAAGTAACTAATGATTCATACTTTGAGACTCTAATCGGTTAAAATATACATAACGGATCAAGTATGCTCAATAGGTTTACCAAAGAATAAGCAAGAGTATCGGCTAAGCTTTTCATCTTAGCAAAATATGCATTCATGGTCATTGATCCTTTTTTAGATGTCTGTAATTGCATTTTAATAGGCATTATACGAGCTTGAGTTTGAGAAACAAACATACGTGTCAAGGATTCCCATAGTTCTTGTGATGAGACACAATGAATCACTGATGACAACAAATTTTCTTGAATAGAAGACATCATCTAACTGAGAAGAAGTTGATCTGTTCTGATCCAAGCCGAGAAAGCAGAATTATCAGTTCGTGAACCAGATCCAGCATTTGATGAACTTGCACCATTCAGATCTTGAGTAATGCATTGATCTGGACACTTATTTGTGCCATTAATGAAGCCTTCTAGACCATTTCCTTTGATTGAGGTTAACACTTGTGTTCTCCATACAATAAAGTTGTTGTGATCAAGTTTAACTGGAGTTACAAAGTTATATGTAGTGTTGATTTGATTCGAATTAGCAGAAGGCTCTGATACCATGTTGAAATTGATCTAAAAATGTGTTTGGTTACTGAGAAAAGAAGCAAGAAAGTATTGTTAGAGAATATGATGGAGCTTGATCATGATGCAGAGCTTGATTACAGAATGTCTCATGTGCAGCTGATTATACACAGTCAAGAGTTGGTTATCTTTGAGTCATCAAGTTTGTTATAATGACATCGGTAGCTAGTTGTGCATGTGTGTTGTGTGAGGATGAAGTTTCAAGAATATTCTCAGTTGTAATCATCTAAGTATAAATACAATAGCTTAGATTCATTGATGTAAGTTTTTTTTTTTTTAGAATTACAGAGTGCTACTTTTGGACATTAGCAGTATATTTCGAGCCCCAATATGCATTTGGTAGAAGAATATTGGCGAAAGTGTTTTCCATGACTTCCATTGTTGATGACATCTATGATGTGTATGGCAAATTTGAAGAACTTGAGCTTTTACTTCATTTTGTGGATAGGTTTGACCGCTCATATTTAATTTGGGATCTCATGCTCATGATTTGTTATCGCTTTGATACAAAATTCCCTTATTGAAATAAGGCTAAAATTTGCTTTCTCGGGTGGGACATCGGGCCATAGATCAACTTCCCGAGTATATGAAACTATGTTATAGGCCCTTCTTGATGTTTACGATGAAGCGAGAGAAAGATTTGGCCTCTCAGGGAAAATTATACGCTCCATTATGCAAAAGAAGCGGTGAGTAGTCTTCAACATTTCATTAAAGATTGATACTAGGCATTAATTTATTCTTAATTGCTAAAGAGATATGATATGTTTGGTTTGGTGATCGATGAAGAATCTTATTAAGCATTACTTTTTTGAAGCTAAATGGTTGCATCGAATTATGTACCGTCGGTGGATGAGTACATGACGGTTTCATCACGTAGTTCAGGCTACCCAATGTTGTCAACCACATCTTTTGTTGGCATGGGAGACATTCAGAATCGAAGAATCTTTTGAATGGTCAATCGCATCCTAGAGTCATTAGGGCTTCTTCAGAATGCTGCAGACTCATGAATGACATGGTGTCACACAAGGTAAACATATAATATCGCGCCACCGCCACCATTAATATAATTTTCCTTTAACCAAAATGTATTATATATGTGTGTTTTTATATTTGCATGTAGTTTGAACAAAGCAGAGGGCACGTTGTCTCAAGCGTTGAGTGTTACATGAAACAATATGGAGCAACGGAAGAGGAGGCATGCAATGAGTTTCGGAAGCAAGTTTCAAATGCCGGAAGGATATAAACGAAGAGTGCCTACGCCCAACTATTGTGCCAATGCCACTTCTTATGAGAATTCTCAATCTTACACGCTTTTTAGATGTCGTTTACACATTTGAAGATGGCTACACTCATTCCGCGAGTTGTCTTTGAAAGATGTTATTCCTCCTCCGCTTATTGATCCTGTGCCGATATAAGCATGATATTAAGCTTATGTTATCAACTCTTTGTCTGCTGCCAAATAATTAATCCTGTGCCGTTTGAGCTTGGATTTAGGGTCTTAAAAATAAATTGAAGGGTAATGATCCCCTATTGTAATTACATTACACTTCAACAGACAAGTTATAATAAAGTTTTTATATTTTTTTAATTTAAATGTTGCACGATTAATAAATTAAGACCTAGGAAGATATTAATTATTTTTGTTAATTATTGCTCTTTCCCAATCTGGTATGATTATTGAATTCAATATCAACTATAATTATTGGTTTTTCAAATGTCATTTAAATTTTCTCATACTTATAGAGTGATCAATAATTGTGTAGTTTGATAGGTTGACTAATTTTTCTTGGTGAAGTGAGCCTCAGCTGAGATTCAAAAGTTTGTTTTTCAAGATGCTAATGGTTTTCCTAAGTATAGATTCAGTTGGACATGATATGTGGTTTCTTTATCTTTTGTTTTTTGTGGCTCTCTTTGCAAGCATTTTTGTTATAGCTCTTGTAAGAGGTAAGGCTTACTTTATCTCCTCTTAATTTCCATATTTCTATTTTGCTTTCTTTTCTTTCTTTATTGTTTTTAATAAATGCGTCATTTTAGAGACCGGCTCATACCAATAAAAGAAAATAGTGGGGTAGAAATATCTACACCCAAAATTTTGCCTTATGCCTCTTGTAAGGGTAACATTCACTATGTTTCCTTCTAATTTCACTAATTCCGTTTTATTATATCATCATCATCATCATCATCATCATTAATATGATTATTATTATTATTATCAAACGTCTACTGTGATAGACCCGCTTACAAAAAAAAATGAAAAACGACAATTTTTTTCTTTATAAAATTGTTGATAGGTTCATATATTTTTGCAACGCAGTTTTCTTTCTATTCTTTGTGCTACCCTGCGATGCTTATTAAAGTCTCAAGACAATTAGAACTTCTATAAAACACTGAAAAGCCACTAAGTATGAAGAACATGAATTTTTGGTACTAGTTCATCTATTTATTTATTAATTTTTAATAAATTAAAAAAATGTATATCTCATTAAGTATACAATTGAAATTATTGGGTTCTCTTAAAAAATTCTGCATACTATATAGTCATAATCAAAATAGTTGAAATATTATGGTGCAATAATAGCATATATTTGTTGGACAATTTCATCCGTTAACATTAGAATGGCAAAATAATTGAATTAACTTTACCACTTTGAGGTTCCTGTAAAATGTGGATGGATTGGAACAATTATGAAGAAGTTCTAGAAATTATGAAGGAAACTTTGAATTCACTGGTGATGATAGACTTACAAATTCTTGTACAAGTTTATTTTGTATAGATTTATTTTGAACAAAGTGATGTGGCATAAATATATTAATTTGATGAAATAGGTCTTAGCCCACATTATTTATTTATATTATTTTGTATTTTCATCCAACCAATGTATTTATGCCATATCAGTTTATACAAAAGATTTTGTAGTTTTATTACTGTTTATTTCCTATGTCTTTATTTCTACTTATCATATTTCATTCTATTTTACGATGTATGAGGATCACGGCTAATAGCTCAATATAGGCAAGAGATAATCCATGGTTCCATTATTTAAGGCTATATACAATTAGGTAAGTAAGAATTTTTAGCCATTTTATCTTAACATCGTCAGTTGTCAAACATGCAAGATAATAAAAATAGGATTTAGCCATTTATAAAATAGGAAGGCTTTAATTGATCAATTATGCAATTGATTAGCCAATTTTATATTTTGGAAAACTGAAAGGAGCTTACTGTAAGTCACCGTTAAAGTGACTGTTATTTCCTTAAAAAGAAATAATAAAAAATATATGCTAGGGACTGCTGCCAGCTCAAGCCGGGAAAGACGTGCTGATTGACAGTCACCTGTTACACTACAAAATTATTTGTTAAAAAAACAAAGGGGAGGGAGATAGAGAGTTGTGAAATGATGAGGCCCAATTCCATCCATTGGGCTATTCTTCTGTGTGGCAACTTTTTATTTATTTATTTTTGAGTGGCAATCTATTATCAGGCTTAGTAATAATTTTTTTTACTTAATTAATTTAATTTTAATCAGTTAAATTATTAAATTTATTTATTTTTAAATTTAATAAAAATTTTCTGTTAATAATTTATTAAGTTATTAAAATAATATTTTTAACTTTTTACTTAATCCAAAAAATTTGAATGACATAATTAAAAGATATTTTTTAAAATATCTCTATTTAAATAATTAATTTCTCTTCTTTACCTAAATAAAATTTACTAATTAGCACTATTATTACTTATCTCTATAACTTATAATAAGAAGGTGGTAGACTATTATTATTTTTATCTTCTTATTTTCTTCAAATTAGTATTATATATTTTTATAATTTTTATGAATATTTTTCATATAAAATTATCAAAAACTATAATAAAATTGATTTATATATATTAATTTAAGCACAATAATTTAGAATATTAAAAAAAATAAAGAAAAATGATGAAGAAAAATTGAATAGTGAGATATGCAAGTGAGATAGTTTTATCTTCTGTAATAGTTGAGTCTGACTTCTTGCGTGTTGGTTAGTTCTAAGTTAGTGCATTGCATGGGTTGAGCTTTTCTGGATTATTGCCAAGATTCAACAGCTGAGGCGAGATGTCCTCTCTTCTGCTCAAACTGTATCATGGATTCAAATTGTTTACACAATAAAATTCTTCATGCCCCTTCTTAAATGAATTTAGATCCCTTTCCTGATCTAAATTCGCCCCATTTTTTCAACAACTTAATAGCACGTGTTATGTACCCTTTAATATAAATAGTATCTTTATGTAAATCAGTATATGTATTAGACAATTTTTTACCTTAAAAGCTACTAATTTAGCATTTAGATAATTAAAATGATGGATATATACGAGAAATTATTTTTTGTGAAACAAGAATATTCAGAATAGTTTGTACAGTACAAAAAGCACCGTCTGTAGATAAATGGAAACATTGAATCATATATGCTAGTAATGAAGTGTATTGAAAAATGGTAGGATTGGGGTTTAGTATTGTGTATAATCGTGAATTCAGTGAAGATCTGACAATCTTTTAGAGTTTTTTATGCTTGGCACGAATAATGTTTGCCTTAAATTATATTCAACATTTTTCATCTTAATTTGTTTTTCCAATTGCTCAGGCATATGGTTAAATCAAATATAATGCAATATCCTCCACGCTAACCAATGAAGGAGATGCTTTTGGATGTTTAGGATGACATTTGTTTTTTTTTTTTTTAAATTTGAATATACCTAAATTACTCTAAATGTAGAGTACAATTAAATGTTTAAATCTGAATGATATATTTATTTTTGACTGAATCGCTAAAACTTATTAGGGAATTTTAATCCCACCTTGATCTTGTAAGTAAAAATATCAAACAAATAGTAAATAGAAAACAAATGGAAAATAAAAACAATCATACAACACAAGAATTTGTGTGGAAAACTTTTATAACGGAGAAAAATCACAACCGCCAAGGATAAGGAGAGAAATTTCCATGTGAAAATTATTACAATTACTCTAGTATTTTTCTCACACCCAAAACCTCAATTACATTAAATCTCTAAAAAAACCTACTATTTTTTTCATATTAGAAACTGTCTATTTACAGAGAAGCTAATTGTTGTGCTATATAAATAAATAAACTTAACCTCTCTTTATATAGTGATTACTTCTTATAGGAGAAGTATTCATTTCCCTAAATACGTTGTATTGCTCGAGTAAGTTAAGTCTCAAAGGAAAAATTACTTATTCCTAAAATAAGAATCCTTCTGAATATGAAAACTACTAAATAAGAAATGCTTAGGAAATATCATAATTTAGAATTTACAAATCCTCAATGAAAAAGGAGAACTTTGTGAAATTTTTAATTAAGTGACAAAACATGATTCATTGTGTATCTACACAACCACATTATCTGCACTTTCTTCACCAAAACAAAACTCACATAGGGCTTATGAAAATCATTCCACTATGGGTAAAATCTTGTCCTTTATCTAATAGTTGTAATCCTCTACGCCTAGAATAATCATACTCCATCTTATTTAGAATACATATATTGAGCACATGTTGATCACATTGCTAAAAGTATTAACTCTCGTATTTGGCTTTCTTGAGAGTCCTCAGCCATCAATAAAAAAATTCCAACACACGCTTTGCATAAATGGTAAACCAAGTCCCGTTTGTAAATCTTGTGGATCTACTAGTAGTAACACATCTTCTTCCATGGTACGCCAAAAAGAATAAACTAGTCTTTCATTCAAAAAAGTGACACCGCTAGTTGATATTATTAGTATCTCAATCTATTGATTTAAAGCTACTTGCCAAACTTTCTCCATTTCGACAATCTTTTTTAAGGTACCTTGATTATCTACTCACACCTTCTGGGGTTTGCACTAGTGGAAATAGGCTTTAAATCATCCTTTCTTTTCCTATATAACTAGATTGAATCAATATATCCTTGACTTGAACTTGCCATAAGACAAAATTGATTCTGCCATCAAAATTTTCTATTTTATCTTCATAAGTATGAAAACCTCATTGTTGACATATTTGCTCTACATTGCAACCTTAGGTCTAATACCACTTTTTATGGAATTTTAATTTCACCCAAGATTTTGTAAGCAAAAATATCAAATAAATAATAAATACAAAACAGATGGAGAACAAAAATAATAACATAACACAAGAATTTATATGAAAAACTTCTATACCAAAGAAAAATTATCGCTGCCAAGGACAATGAGAGAAAATCCATTATTAAAAAAATTATTATAATCACTCTAGCATTTTTCTGATACTTAAAACTCCAATAACATTCAATTTCTCAGTAGACGTATTATTTTTCTTATACTAGAAATTGTCTACTTATGGAGAAACAAATTGTTGTGTTATGTGTAAACAGGTGAAACCAACCTTCCTATATATAATGATTATTTCTTAGAGGTGAAGTATTTCTTTTCTTATATAAGTTATCTTCCTTCTTGAATGAGTTAAGTCCTAAAGGGAAAATTACTTATTCTTTAAATAGGAATCCTTCTAAATAAGAAAATTACTAAATCAAAAAAACCTAGCAAATATCCTATTTTAGAATTTATGAATCCTTATTAAAAAAAAAGACATATTTCCTAATAAAAATAGGTATTAACTTGTTCTTTTAAATTAAAAATTTTGAAAACCAGTATTATATTTTTATCTTTGTGTCCTTATAAATTAAAAATATTAAACAATATTGATCTTTAAGATAGTGCTCTTAGCACACTTTGTTGGTATTGTCAATACTCATTCTTTCCTTCTGTTAATGCTTACTGTATGATGTTGCATACTACTTGCTGTTAGTAACGTTGCTATATCGCTATTGCTTGTTGTTCGCACCATTGCTATGCTACTGCTTGTGGTTTATCTCGTTGCTGTTTGTCGTTAAGATTGCTTGAATTTGTCTCATTATTCCAACGTAGCTTTCTTAAAATTTCGTCACTCTTTTTATGTTAATACTTTTATGGAAAAACTCATCTCAACTAATAAAAATTATTATTTATTTAAAATAAAAAAGTAGTACAATGTTATAAAAATAATAAGGGGTAAGTGGTAAAACCCAACATTATAGGAAGAAAAGTGACAATCTTCTTTCTAATATTAATTAATGTTTTACCCGTTCATCTTAATTTCTCATGTTATTACAACCTAAGTTTTGAAAGGAATAATGCGCCTCAGAAAAATCAGCCACAATCTCAGCCACTGTCCAGGCATATGATCGAAACCAACTTCGCAATCTGTACTAGCTTATAGCTTGTCTTTTAGTAACAGAGACTTATAGGTTGTTTGTTTTTTACTCAAGAATTTAATTCACTGAATTGCAATTAGTTAAGTTATTAAATTTATTTATTTTTTCAACTGAATGAAATTTTTTTAGCTATTGAGTTGATTTTTTAAGCTTTTTGTTTAATTTAAAAAGTCTAAAGGATATCATTAACAGATATTTTTCAAAATATCTCTATTTAATTAATTAATTTTCATCATTCCCTAAATACAATTTACTAATTAACATTATTATTACCTATTTCTATAACTTGTGATACTATAGTGGAAGACTATTATTATTTTATCTTTTTATTTTCTTTAAATTACTATTGTTTATCTTTATAATTTTTATGCATATTTATCATATAAAAACATCGTAAACTATACTAAAATTGATTAAAATATACTAATTTAAAATATGAATGGGTTGTGCTCAATTCAACATGATTTATGCTATGATAATATTTTGCTATGATAATATTATCTTATTTATATTCTTTGAGATATTTATTATTTGTTTAACATTTATAATTTGTAAGGGCACAACTATAAAAATAGTAGTTTTTAGAATTTTTAAATTAAAAAACAACTTAATACTTATTTTTTAGCAATTCAGGCAAGAAAATAAACACGTCATTCGGATTTAGATATTTACCTCTATTTTGAATTTAAACTAATTCATATATATTCAAATTCCAAAAAAAAAAAGTCATCTTAGAGATTTAAAAGCATCTCATTTGTGGGTTAGCATCGAATATGCTACATCATATTTAATTTAACCATGTGCACGAATGACATAAGCGTGTTTTCAGATTTAATCTAAGAGACAAGCATGACTCAAGATTATGACTCTAATTATTCGAATTAACTGTATTTTTCTAGAAGTAATTAAATTATGTATTATATATTATTAGAAAGATCAATCTATCGACTTTTTGAGGAGTTTTACGGAATCAAAATCAAACTTCCATTCTTAATGATATTCAAGATTTTTTTCAACAAAGGTTACAGCTACCAGGAGTTCTATACAGGGCCAAAAGTTCTGAATTTACTAACATCAATGTATCAAAGATTTAATTAATAAGAATACATCAGTGGAACACTCTGTGAGTCAAGGATTTAATAGATTTAAAAATGTTTGATTTAGAGTTTTCTATATCAAGATGTGATTAATGAGTGTTGACTGCTTAGATTTGCTATTGAAATCAACCTTGAAGACAAATTATGTTTTGCTTTGTTCTTTTCCAATTAATTACAGTTAAGACCTTCAATTGAAGCTTGATTTAAATTATAAATGATAGAAATCTTATCATAAGCTTGGAGGGATGTTCCAAGTTGTATAATAAAGGTATTAGGTTGTAACTTTAGAAGAGGATAGCGATTTTCATAATGTAACTTAGAAAAGTACTCTTGTTAAATTTTCTTCATGCAATTCTATATCTTTTGGGTGGATTCTCTAGAGTAATGAGTTGAGAAGCCCTATACCTCTTGTAAGATCTCATCAGATGGTGAATATCTGAGTCTTTTTGTTATTCTCTTTAATGTTGAGCATTGGTCAGTTAGAGACCCATGTATCTCATGAAGGACTTCAATAGGTGGTGAATTTTCTGCATTCTATTGTAATCATCTAAAGTGGTTGAGCTTTTGTTTTACCCCATCAAGCTCATGAACTTGTGATTTTGTTTTCAACAATTTTATAATTGTTTATAGGTATTAATGAACCTTTACAACAACATATTATTCTCAATCTCTTAACCCAAGTGTATCCCAATACTTACAATTATTCAAAAACAAAGACTATAATCAACCAATCTCTCACACAATATATATGATTACAATTAAAATCTCAAAGTGTGAATCAATGAAATAAAAACAAGTTTAAAGCCCAATGATATATGTTTTCTCAGTAGTAAGCTCAATGAAAACTCTTTGATCTCTTTTCATTTGAATTGGATTGAGCTATTTTATAGTTGAAGTTGAAAACTAATCGTTGTTGACTTTCTAATAATAATCGGATTGCCGTTTGTTGCTATTGGTTTATCATTTTGACTTGTCCAAATAGCCGTTGTACTTAAATTTTAAATAAACGGTTTACCGTTTACCATTATCGGATCACCGTTTATTTTCAGAAGCCTGCAAAACAAACTTAGGTCTTTGCTTTTCCTAAACGGTTCAAGAGTATAAATTTAAATTAATTGGTAGCAAAAATAATTTTTTGTGCAAACAAGTCTAAAGACTAAATCTTTTCTATAAATTATCGGTTCATCTTTTATAATAAATGACTCAAGGGTAATTTTCAGAATCTATATTTTGACAACTTTTTGTAGAAAAATGATTTTCCGACTCAAGTAAATGGTCATTAAGCTTCTTTAAACATGTCTATGGCTTTAGAAATTCATTTTAATAGTCTCAATATTTTAATCAAGAACATATAAGTTTTGTTATCATCAAAATTAATATTATAAGATTAACAAAAATTATATATGTTTCACAAACAAAACAAATAAACAAACATTTTTAAGGGAAATATATGCATGTCTATTATAATATTGAGTGTGATACTATTATTTTTAGCATAAACTAGTTGCTCTTCTTGTTATTATTATTATTACTCTAATATTATTATTCTTTATAATAATAATAGTAATAATTATTATTATTACTATTATTACTGCTATTATAATTATTCTTTATGATAATCATAATAATAATATTATGACTATTATTACTACTTATACCATTACTATTATTATTATTGAAAATGATAGTAATAGTAATAATTGTTAATTTTTTGTAATATTTTATTTGAATGATTTAGATTTATTCTCATGTAATATAAATACCCCATTATATCATTTGATTATGCATCAAGTGAAGAGTGAAGAATAAGAGAGAAATAATGAGTGTGAACCGCGAGTGTGTAGTGTTTCATGCAAAATATCAATAAAGTATTTAAGCTTAGCATAACTCTTCTTTTGCCTAAATAGTTTCAGTATGAAGCAGTTTAATCCTCTTAAATTTTTCAACAATTGGTATCAGAGCTGAGTTGTTTAAGGACATTTGCAGTAGTTCTATCCAAAGTTCACAGCAATCAAGGACTGTAGTAGGGAAACTATAAGAGTACAACGAGGACAATCCAGGATCATTTGGTGAATCTTTGTTGAATCATGAAGATTTTGAAACTTTACTAGTTCGTTGGTGAAGATCGAGTTTGCTTGGAATTATCAAAGTTTTGCAGATATGATGGGTGATTTTCAAGTAGTTGGAGGAGTTAAGAATCTCAACGACAAAAATTACAATATGTAGGCAACATTTATGGAGTCTTGTTTACAAGGTTAAGACTCTAAGAGATCATTTGTGGTAATGATGTGAAACTACCAATTGAGAATGCCACTTTAAAAAAGTAGAACATCAAAGCTAGAAAGGCTAAGTTTGCCATCAAGAGAATAATTGAAGAAGAGATGTTGTAACATATAAACAAAGCTAGAATGCCTAAGAAAGCTTAGGACACTTTTGCAATGATTTTTTTTAAAGAAGTACAACACATAGCTACAACTTTTAAAGAATAAGCTATTGTTAATTTCACAACAAAATTTGACTGTTGACGAGTATTTTAACAAGGTAAAGTCTCTATGTTGCGAAATTTCTGAGTTAGATCTTACTATTGCAATTTTTGAATTTAGAATGAAAAAAATTATTGTTCATAGTTTGAGGTGCGAGTTTAGGAGCCCTGTTACGGCTATCCAAGTTTGGCCAACTCAACCAACCATTGAGGAATTTGAAAACTTATTTGCTGATCAAGAAGCAATTAACAAGCAAATGAGTGGGACTATATATTGTAAACAGAGTCTGCTTATGTAGACAAGATTCAAAGGAATGAAAATGTAGATTTATGCTATGCTCGGTTAGGATATGTTACCCATTACAAGTTAAAGGTGATGACAAACAAGTTAATGCTCAGAGATCTACCTCAACTTGACGTAAGAATAGACATAGTGTGTGCAGGGTGTCAATATGATAAAGATCCCTAACTTACATATGAGGAGTCAAAGCTAAAAGCCAAAGAACTATTAGAGCTTATACACTCTGATGTGTTTGGGCCTATCAAACAACCTTCTATTAGTGGCATACGATACATGCTCACATTCATCGATGACTTCTACAGGTATGTTTGGGTCTTCTTTACGAAAGAAAAATCTAATATTTTTTAAAGTTTAAGGTTTAAGGAATTTAGAGATATAACCGAAGGAGAAGTAGGGAAAAAGGTTTGCTATGAACAGACAATGAAAAAGAGTATACATCATAAGAGGTGTTGTGATCCTACAAGTAGATGGCGGTACATAATAAGAAACATTGTGTTTAACGAAACATCTTTATGGTGGTTTTTTTTTTTAAAAAGCTAACAGATTCAAAAGAAATTAAAGATCAAATGAAAGAATAAATTGCTAAAATTAAATTGAGCCAAGAAGAATCTAAAGATTCTGACAATCTAAGAGATGATGATATCGAGCATGATAATGTGCAAAGTCCTTGGAAGATAGGTGTTCACTAGAGCCCTATTGAAGATGAAAAACCAAGTGAATTAGAACTATAAACTTTTAAATCTCAGTTTAGAAGATCCAAAAAAGTAAAAAAACTGAATCTGAAGTATGCTAACGTAGTAGTTGTAAAAGAAGAAAAAAATAAAAGAACTTGAGACATTTGAAGAAACAACAGAGAATTCTTATTAGATGAAGGTGATGAAAGAAGAAATCATTGCACTGAAGGAGAATCAAACTTAGGATCTGATTCTAAAACCAAAGGATGCAAAACCAATATCTCGTAAAAGGGTGTACAAGATTAAGAAGTGCCCAGATGGTTCAATTGAAAGAAACAAGGCTTGATTGATAGCTTAAGATTCTCTCAACAATACAAGTTAGACTATGATGAAACTTTCAGTTTGGTGGCAAAGCTTACAATAGTAAGAGTCCTACTTGCGTTTGTAGCTAGTAAGAAATGAAAATTGTGGCAACTGGATGCAAAAAATGCCTCTTTACATGGAAAATTAGATTAAGAGATCTAAATGAACCAACCAAGAGGATTTGAGAATAAAGCTCATCCTGAGTAGGTACGTAAGTTAAAAAATGCACTTTACGATTTAAAACAAGCACTAAGGGCATGAAATAGAAAGATTGCTGAGTTTTTAACTCAAAGTGGTTATTCAATGGCATATGCAGATTCTAGCTTTGTTAGTTAAAGCTAGTGAAAGAAAGTTACCAATTACACAGATGTATGTAGATGATTCGATTCTTACTGGTGACGATGAAGAAGAAATTCAACGAATAAGAGAGAACTTATCAATTTGTTTTCAGATGAAAGAGCTTCGTCAACTTAAGCACTTCCTTGGTTTAGAGATTTATTGAACAAAAGAGGAGAGATTTCTTTGCCAACAGAAATATGTTAAAGACTTGTTAAAGAAGTTTGGGATGTTGGAATGCAAACTAATCTCAACTCTAATGGAAGTCAATGCAAAATTATGAGCACATGAAGGCAAAGAATTACAAGATGGAATGATTTATTGACAATTAATAGGTAGTCTAATCTACCTAATGCTGACATGACCAGATATTTCATATGAAGTAGGTGTAATGAGTCAGTACATGCAAAATCCAGAGAAGTCTTATATGGAAGCAGTTTGACAAATACTAAGGTATATGAAAAGTACAATTGATTACAGTTTATTGTACAAGCAAGGTGAAAGTTGAAAGCTGACTTACTATTGTGATGGTGATTATGTTGGAGATCGTAATACAAGAAGATCAACGACTATGTGCATTTTAAGAATTTGGTTTGGAGCGGTTTATTGGTGTAGCAAGAGAGAACCAACTGTCACTATCAACTACAAAAGCAGAGTATAGAGCAACAGTGATAGTAGCTAAAAAAAGTACTTGATTGATGTAGTTGATAGCAGTACCATTGTATTACGATACTCAATCGATGATCAGCTTGGCAGAAAATTCAGTTTTCTATGCAAGAACTAAACACATGGAGATGCACTATCACTTCATCATGGAAAAAGTCTAGCAAGACGAAGTTGAAATGCAGTATGTCAAGATGGATGATCAAAGTTGTAGATTTGTTTACAAATGATCTCAGCACTGGGAAGTTTGAAGAATTCTACTAGCAGTTCAATATGGTTTGAAGGATGAAAATTGGCGTTGAGGGTGAGTGTAAACAATAAGCCCAGCACCACCTTCCATTAAGCTAAATTAATAAGCTCAATCCATGGAAGGTTTCATGAGTATGTGAGGTTTGAATTATTGGTGATAGGTGTGGTCAGTAAAATTATTAGTGGTAAGTGTGATAGGTGAAAATAAATGGTTATTAATTTTTGAGAAATTATCAATCGTATACCCTTGGTTTACTCCGTTATCAAATTTACTACAAAATTTTTAGGATATATCAATGGTTCACTCTAAGTTGACAAAATATATTTGTCATCTACCAAACCGTTAGATGCTGTTTAAATATGATAATGTCATAGGGGTAATTTGATATTTTCATACAATACAAGTGATAATTTAAGGGTATAAAAGTGATAATAAGAGAATTTAAGGGTATATAAGTGATAATAAGAGAATTTAAAGTGATAATTTTTCTTTACTTTAATTTAAGTTTTAAGGGTAAAATCGTCAATTCACCATAATTCTGTTAACTTTCAAACGGCAACTAATGGTTTGGTGGTTGGTAGATAGCTTTTGTCAACTTACGGTGAATGACTGATATACCCTGAAAGTTTTGTAGTAAATTTAATAATTGAATAAACTAAAGGTATACGATTGATAATTGCCCTTAATTTTTTGTCATATTTTATTTGAATGGTTTAGATTTATTTTCATATACTATAAATACCCCCTTGTATCATTTGGTTATACATCAAGTGAAGAGTGAAGAATAAGAGAGGAATAAGAAGTGTGAGCCTCAGTTTCTTGTAAAATATCAATAAAGTCTTTTAATTTAATAAAATTCTCCTCTTGTCGAAATAGTTTCGGTATTGAGCACGTTAGTCCTCCTTGATTTTTCAACATGATGATGGTGATCGCTTCGCGAATTCGTATTTGATGAATGAACAAGTTGCTCAAGCCTGAGCTTGACCCTATAACGCTTTGAAGACCACTGTAGTTTTTGTTAATTTTATTTCATCACAAATTTGAGCAGTTATAATAAATGGTGTATGCATGAGAAAACAATCTGCTGAAGTTAAAAAGTTATATTAACGACTTCAAGCAATTTTAGAGCGACCATTGTAGGAGGAAAAGTGACATATTAATTAATGTTGTACCCTTACATCTTAGTTTAATTTTTTAAGTCTACTAATTCATTTCTCATGTTATTAGGGCCTAAGTTTATTATTTAAGAGTAATGATTTTTAAATTTTTAATTTTTTTACAAAGGATGGGTAAAAGTTAAATTAATGTTTTTTTTCTTAATCCCCTACCTTTACGATCCGAAGACCAAATAAGCAGCTTGCAAACAACTAAGATAGATGCTAAGGCCAACTTTGCGATTTAATTTAGGGGTCTAAAATTTGATTGAACTTTTAAATCAATTCAAAAAAGTGAGAGTTTGAGAGATAGAGTTAATATATTGAGAGTTTAAGAGAGAACGAATGAGAGAGAAAAAGAAAAATAACAAATATTTATTTTTAATCATTTTTAATTTTAAATAAGGGTAACTCTGCAAGAGAGAGAGGGAAAAAAAAAGAGATTAATTATAAATTGCAAACTGATGAGATGAGAGAGTCAAATATATATCACTACTCAATACTCATTGTTTAATTGTCCCATGTGCTAACTCTATCTCCATTAATTTCTATTTCAATTTCTTATCTCATCCTTGTCAAAAAAAAAAAAAAATCTTATTTCTTCCCTAAAATTTAATGAGTTTTTTTTTTATATTACGCAATTAACTTTTTATTTTCATTTGGTTATCATAAGGCAAAAGTCGCACATGGCGGGAAAGGATGGAAACATGAACATTTTATGTAGGCGAATATTGGTGAGAGTTACACACATTCATATTCATAAATAAATAAACGTTTTATGTAGGAATGACAAAACCAAGACCAAGGCTCGGGTATGAGAATGTCCGAATCCTATCTGAATATGTTTTTTGGAACTTGAGCCGAACTTAAAAGATTGGTGTCGGGCTTAAAAAGCCAAGCATCATGTAGGGTTTTTTAATCCAGTCTTAAAAAGTTTGGATTTTATATTTTATAACAGTATATATGGATATTTTTAAATTTATTTTATGATTTAATAATTTTTAAGTCTATTTTAATAAAAATGCATATAAAAGTATGAACTTTATATATTTAAAATTTTTAAAAAATATAATAGATGAGTCAAATAAATACAATTATTTAAAATAATGATATTCTTTTTTATAAAATTTGGGTTTCGAGCTAAACCGTAGACTTATCAAGTGATGCTAGGGATCAACCCAGCCTTATTCCCAGACAAGATTTTACCAGACCTGCATCACTTGGGTCCAAGATGAATAGGTATTTTTGACATCCTCAGTTTTATGTACAAAAATTAAGAGGAGTGTACAAGTAATATGGTCAATTTTGTGCTCCGTAGAAATGACTTTAAGTTGAATCATACGTGCCATATTTTATTTTATTTCTTTTAAAAATGGTAGAATTCTAGTATTTTTTTTTCAATATATTTACAAACAAAATTTTATAGGAATCACTTAAATCAATTCTTTCATAAATAAATCTTCATTAAATTAAAGGGATATGTTTACTCTACCTTCAAATTAATAGATGAAAAATCTATTCACACACAAGTATTAGATACACGAGGATAGAAAAAAAGAGTCCCAAGAACTCGAATCCAAGCTCCCAAAGTAACTTGAATTAAATGACTTAATTTCCTTAGTTAAATTATAGTGTTTTTTTCTTTGGTTAAAAAAAATAGTCAACATGGGCTTTAAAACAACTTGTTTCGACACCAGTTGTGGTAGGCGGTATGTCTTAACTAAATGATTTAACTCCCAAAATTATGTCTTAACTTTCCAGCCAGCTCTGGCTTTTGGCGTATAGTCTGCTTCACAAAATCCATATGCCCAAGTAGACATAATTAATGGATCCTGTTGAAGCAATTCTGACAAGGTGGGCACAGGCCCTTTCAGTGCTGCTTCATAAAGCATACTTTTCATTGTTTTCATATCCTATGCTATTGATCTTAGTTTGATGTGGGAAATTTTCTTGCATAAATTGAAAAGTCGAAACTTACATAAATTTAAAGACCAGTAGCTTGACATTCATACATGCAGAGCCTCGGGTAGACTTTTGGTCAATGTGAAAAAGTTGTGTCGAATTTTCAAAGCATATAATCTATTTCATTCTTAATTTCCATCTTGTGGACACGTATTGTTAGATATTTTGTTGTGTGGGAAATTTTTCTTGTAGAAATATAAGAATTGCCACTTTTATTTTTTATAAAAGTAGGATCATAGTGCATGGAGTTCTGGTAAAATGTGAAAGAGCAGATCAATTTCTTCAATCAAAAGTTGAAATCAAAAGTTAGGGTTAGGATATGAATCAACGTCCTTGGTGGGAAAAGGAACTTAAAAAGAAAAAACAATTTGAGTTGCCTAGAATGATTGTAATGTTATTGGATCCATGAAAGGCAGAATATTCCAAAATGTATAAGAAAAGATTCTGCATATAAATTTAATGGAAATATATTAATTATCAAGATTTTAATTTTTTCCTTTTTCGCTTACGTTCATTCTCTTCT